>CM076580.1:1443363285-1444010033 GCA_034641835.2 Pinus albicaulis
ACCCTCTTTTTGATTTTTTTTTAATTTTTTAATTTTTTACAAAATATGGGAATACAACTTGCAGAAGGCAAAGTATGTACATATTTACAAGATTATCAATAGTCAAGTAAAAATTATGAATCCTATATTTATAGGTCACTAACAGACATATTACGAACCGAAGTCTTAGACCTCCCCTGATTCCATCATCTCTTCGGGGGCCAATAAGAAAACCATCGATCCTTTGACTAGTGTCTCACTTGTAGTCTACAAAGACTCCTCTTTGCTTGGTACATTCCCTGGTCTTCCTCCTCCTATCTCTAATCCCAACTCATCGAATGTTTGCATGATGCAATCGTCTCAAGCCTCCCTCAAGTGGCCCGGTTCGGCTATTCAACAGCCTCGCCATCTGCAACCTACTCCTCACCCTTTGATTCAGCCCTCTAGACCCCCTCCTCCTGGCCCTTCACCTACAGCTGGTGTCCATGAGTATTTCTACCCTCCTAGAACGGTTCCTCCAAGCCTTAACCATCTTGGAGTCATTTTTCCTGGCCATTACACCTCCAGTCAGATACCGTTACTAGCTCCCCCTCCTGGAGTGTATTATGTACCTATCATGGCTACCCACTCTCTTCCTAACTTGACCCTAGGGATTCCCGTCTGGTACCTTCATCCCCCAGCCGCTACCCCACTAGGTCAACCCAAACCTCACCTTGCTTTGACCTTGGTTCAACCGGTCCCTATGACTTCTCCAGCTACTACAGTGCCTTAGCCACCTCAACAGGAACCTTCTCTTGTTGCGACACCTTCGGGTAAGAAGGGAAAAGCTCACAAGCAGGCATCAAAAGACAAGGTTTCCCTGACTGACCCTGCTCCTCCTCCGCCTCCAAAGCCTTGTGATTTGTGTGATTTCATTGGCTATGCCACCGATAACTGTCCTGAACTGCCCCATATCAAGCTCATGGTTAATGTTTCATTCCCTGAGTCTGTGGTCCCAGAAGCCTCTATTTCTTCCTCAAATGCATCCAAGAACCCTAAGACTATTCACACCAATCAACCCTATGTTTTGCTTGATATCCTTGGCCACTATTCCCACCATTTTCCCCTCCTTATGCATTATCGCACCTCTTTGGAGGTAGTATCGGAGTACGAGGTTGAACAAAACTAATCCGCATCTCCCGTACTTGCACAGTATCCACTCCCATTGAAATTCCCCCTCCTGATGTCGAGATGATGGAGCCTGCGGCCACCATCCTCTACCTATCATCATCCATGAGACCCTCGGTGGAAGCTCCCTCTGTATCTTCCCCTATTGTTTCACTTGACCTCCCTTCAGTGATCACCCTAGGCTGAATATTAGTGGATCCTTTATCTTCTTTTTCTTCCATCACCCCCTGTGACAATGTGCATGTGAACCTCTCTTCTCATGATGATGAGTCAGGTAGCTTCACCGCATCAAGTGGTGTTTCTTCCACCAGTCACCCCATCTTCTATTACGATGACGAAATTATGGAAGTAGTCACCACCCGTGACTTTATCTATCACCCCTTACATCAAACCCATGCATTCAAACCACATACACCTTGTGGCCATTACATTGACACCAAATTTTTGGCTAAGGGGGGCACCCATATTTGAGAGGCCAAGAGAATCAATTCTCCACAATTCTCCTAGTGCATCTGGTCGTGTCGACTCTAGTGAAATCATTATTCCTTTTTTTAAATAACCTCTAGAGTCTCATATCACTTCAGATCACTCTAGTGATGATACCCCTAATAATTCCTTCATCTTACATCAACAACCCAGTCCCTTAGACATTGTTGTTGACCAACCTGTGGGTTTTCTAGGAGAGCATCAGTTCATTATCTCCAAATCCTCTCTTTGGGATAGCGGCACCATGTATGAAAACCCAAAAACTTAAATTCCATTTGCTTCATATATGTAGTACCAAAAGATATTGGTAATCCTCCATTCCCTTTCTTGAACTGCATAACCATAACAAAAAAAAAAAGGCAGACCACATCATTAAATATGTGTTTAGATTACTCTTTTCTAAATACATTTTGCATGACCATAACATGCTTACGGACACCTATGCCCCTAAACCATAAAAATCCCAGATCTCAGCCACAAAACAGCACTGAAACCTCCTTTCTCTAATAGGTCACACTTTTCAGGTCATTTCCTAGGATAGGTCACAGTTTTCTACCCAATACCTGCTACCCATGTCACAGAACAAACCCCAAAAAGTGCAACCTAGTCTGTTTCAGAGCTTTGGGAACCTAAACTGAACTTCCAATCCACTCAAATGAAAGAGTAGGTATAGGTCTCTTACCTGTAACTGACGGATCTCGATTCCAATGATCGATTTTTCCACTACACTCGCCACAAGATTTAGGGCCTTCTCTCCTCTCTACATTCACCTCAGCTCCACTTACAAATTAGTGAATTTGGAGGGAAAATGCCTTATTAAAAGAGAACCCCCGATTTTTCTTTCGCCTGTTGTGGAAAAATTGTAGCTCAGTTTGAAAAACCATATATACCATTGGAAATCTCTTACTGATCCCTCAAATGGGTATCTGTTAGTTTTTTATGATTTGATACTTCACCAGGACACATTTTTTCCAAGAAGGGTCACTTCACCACTCCTCAAAATCTAATTTCTTCACTTGCAACACTTGTACTCAAGGCACCACTTTGCCTCCATACTTGTCCATGCTCGTGTTGATTTTTTTCATGAGTAACCATCTTGTACTCATGTATTTATGGTCCCCACTGGACATTTTCTGTGTGGTAGCATCATCGAGTCACTCTTGTTTAGAGCATCCAAGTTGAGCCATCATCGCATTCATGGAGTCTATCCCGAGTCCCTTTGTATCCCGCTATAGTCCTCCATCCTTCATTTCTTGTTTCCTCTCTCGTGTCGCACATTATTTCCTTCAGTCCTATTGTCGCCTATCCCTCATGATATTGTGTCAGCCACTGCCAGGTCATCCATGCACTTTATGCTCTAACAAGGGAAGTCATCCGTCTACTACTCAGTACCCCCCATTTCATCATCATCCCTGGTGTCAGTCTGTCAATAACTCTACTATTTTCTCTCGTGCCTTAGTTGAGGATCCCTTATTGCCTTAGCTATGGCGGACCTCCTTCTGTCGACATCAGATCATTCATTCCAAAAGATAGGTTTAGAGGGCATTCTACCTTGGTTCCAGCTTCCACTCTTGTTCGGTGCCTCCAATCAGGCAAAAGGACTCCTTATTTCCCTTTGACTTGATTTTTTCTTAGCTCCAGCTTTTTTTAGCATGATCGAGATCTATATACTTGATGGTTCAGTGATGTAGCAATTGATACCGACGATTCCTGGGTGTGTGTGAGATGTTTTCAACCCTCATGAGGGGGTCGCCCTACACGTAGCCCCCCACATGCCCGGATGACCTCTTCATTACAGCCTTTGATGCAGCTCCATATATTTGATGATCTCAGCCTTAGCTGCTTCCAATGCCTTTTTCTTTGCATGCATCAGTCAAATTTTTAGAGCCCTTTCCTGTTTACAGGGGAATTTGAGTTTTATTTGTATCTCATGTACTTAGATATTATTGTATAAGTCCTGGATGTTATCCCAGGCACAGTATGTATGTGGGATTCATTATCATGTTTTTACCTAGCTCATGTTTATGCCAGCATGTACTATATTTTTCAGTCCCTTATTTACTAGATGCATTATTCTTTGTACTTTGTCTCGGTGGGCATAGGTATGCCTCCCCTACCACCTATAGCATAGGTACTCACTCATAAAAGAGACTTGTCACACCTGTAAGTCTCGCCTCCTCAAGTTCTAGTCCTCTAGCACTTTAGTCTACCTTATTGCCTCACCTATGGCAGACCTCCTTCTGTCGACATCAGATCATTCATTCCAAAAGACAGGTTTAGAGGGCAGTCTACCTTCGTTCCAACTTCCACTCCTATTTGGTGCCTCTGATTAGGAAAAGGGACTTCTTATTGCCCTTTGACTTGATTTTTTCTTAGCTCCAGCTTCTTTTAGCATGATCGAGATCTGTATACTTGATGGTTCAGTGATGCAGCAACTGATACCGACGATTCCTGGGTGTGTGTGAGATGTTTTCAACCCTCATGAGGGGGTGGCCCTACACGTAGCCCCCCACATGCCCAAATGACCTCTTCATTACAGCCTTTGATGCAACTCCATATATTTTATGATCTCAGCCTTAGCTGCTTGCAACGCCTTTTTCTTTGCATGCATCAGTCAGATTTTTAGAGCCCTTTCCTGTTTACAAGGGAATTTGAGTTGTATTTGTATCTCATGTACTTAGATATTATTGTATAAGTCCTGGATGTTATCCCAGGCATAGTATGTATGTGGGATTCATTATCATATTTTTACCTAGCTCATATTTATTCTAGAATGTACTATATTGTTCAATCCCTTATTTACTAGACGCATTATTCTTTGTACTTTGTCTCGGGGGGCATAGGTATGCCTCCCCTGCCGCCTATATCATAGGTACTCACTCATAAAAGAGACTTGTCACACCTGTAAGTCTCCCCTCCTCAGGTTCTAGTCCTCTAGCGCTTTGGTCTACCTTATGTTTCTCTCTCTTTGACTTCCCCTTTGGTGTCTACTGATTGAGTTCTTACAACGTACTTCGGTCATAGGATTAGCTCCTAATGCTCGCACGCTAGGGGGAAATCTATTCCACCATTTTTTGGTCATCGAACCTGTTACTATTAGATGGATCTAAGTACACCATGTAAGACAAATTTTACCCTAAGTAAAATTGCTTTCACTACGAAAAATAGCTTAGTAAACCACCTTTATTAAGTTGTTTATGGTCTAAACAGGAAACTCCATGAGGAAATATTATATAAATCCACATTTGTTTGATTTTTCTCAAGGAATAATTAGTTAAACAACAGTTTAATTAATATTCCTAGTCATATTTAACCCAAAACAGGAAAATTAATTAGATAAATTATTATTTATATTATTATTTTCTAGGAATAATTATTTAAACCTTATTTAAATAATATTCCTTGCTAAATTTGACTAAATAATTCACAAATAATTAAATAAATCATTATTTATTTGATTATTACTCAACCACATCCTTAAAATAATAAACAAATCATTTTTTATTTATTATTTACAAATAAAGGGATTTGACACAAGTCAAATTCTTTTTCCCTCCAAGAAATATAATAAAATATTCCATAAATGTTGGATCTTGATTTCGTTAATAATATTTTAACTGTGCACCAATATCTATACTAACTCAATATTTTGTTATAAATAGAAGGGTTTTTACATTCACTCACTACCTTTTGTTGCCTAAAGATCACTCTGGCTCTATACTTTTGGTCTCAGTTTGATCCACCATCATTGTCATATTTTTCTATCTTTTTTCTTGTGAGCTCCCCTTGAGTTTCACGTTTGTATGGGTTTTCTACACCATCAAGTTGTTGCCTAAAGATCACTTTGGCTCTATACTTTTGGTCTCACTTTGATCCACCATCATTGTCATATTTTTCTATATTTTTTCTTGTGAGCTCCCTTTGAGTTCCATTTTTGTATGGGTTTTCTACACCATCAAGAGAGAGGAATTTTAGACCTGAAGTGTTGAGGACTTACAAGAACCCATCCCATTGAGGAGAACTGGTAATATCCTTCTATGTTTTCCTCCCATGTGCCATTAATATAAAATTCATTCAACATATTCTTGTCTTTTCTATTAGATGCATGGAGCAATTCTTGTTTTATTTACTGCTTAATGTATTTTAATGTATAGATATAGATTTTTGTAGAATTTATCTTGGTCACCTAATTGCAGATCTAAAGATATTGGCAACCATCTTTTCTATTAGAGTTGTTTATTATGCACAACTAGAGTGGTATTTTTTCGTACACTTGCAATTAAGATTCATATTAACAATATATGATACATGAACATGTGGTATGGGCGCAGCCATCAATAATAGAGTACATAAAAACTAGGATCCGAGGTATGGACATAGCCATCTAGTAGTAAGGATCGAAAAATGGACTCAGGTATGGTCGCAACCATCAAATCAAAAGAGTCATGCAGTAAGTCATGATAATCCACAAGAACCCACAACCTAGATTTTATTAGACAAAACCGAGGGTCTTGCACTCCTTCTCGACCCGAACAAGTACAAATTCAAGCATGAAAATATATGAGAAGAAGTTGAACATGCAAGAAA
Source organism: Pinus albicaulis (assembly GCA_034641835.2). NCBI lineage: Eukaryota > Viridiplantae > Streptophyta > Pinopsida > Pinales > Pinaceae > Pinus > Pinus albicaulis. Next base: position 1,443,369,505 of record CM076580.1, read on the forward strand.
ATAACTTGATTACCAGCCAATGATGAAATTTGTTAACAAGCACGAGAGAAACTACCAATAATGACAATGACTCTCAAGGTACAATAGGTATAATACACGAAATGTGAAGAGTGATCTGGTGTTGAAAACCCACTGAATCACCCAGTCAAAGGAAAATGATGTAGACCTTGCATCGAATCTGAAGAACCTGCCATTGAGGCATGCAGGCTCCAAGGTACTAGAAGTGAGTCTCTAGATCAAATTCCTGGATAATGAACTGAAGTCAACAGGAAGTGACCTAGTCGAAGGAGGGCCATAATGTTTCCCACATCCTCGACATGAGATAGAGGAACATAATGATAATGAATCAGGACCAACAGAGAATCAGAGGGAGGTTGAAAAAAATGGAGAGGCAAACTTCTCTTTAACATACTAGCGACACGACACTAGATTTGGCAGTATTTGACATCAAGGGATCTGAGGTCATGGTTATGTGGCAAAGAGCAGATGAGAGGTCAAAACATATTACTCAAACCCATGAATGCAAGAATGAAGAAATGAGATGTCCCCAACCCGACACAAATGCAGATGAGTGTCATGTGAAAGAGTGACATACTACCGACACAACTAAAATCTGGTTCAATTCCCCCCCACCATTTCTGGTGAGTACCCCAATTATTTTTTAAAACAAGCTTGAAGGGGATAGCATATTTTTGTAATGTAAGTTTTCTATTTCAAAACATCCAACCTAGTACATTTTACGAGCCCTAGGAAGGAGGAGCTCGAGTAATGTCATGGAGACGAAGTCCGATGTCATCGGGGTTTAACAAGTCTGACAAAGGGAGAACTCGACATCTTTTCATATTTAGAGAGTTTGAAAAGAATGTGGAAAAGAAAACTCCAGCATGGCCCTTTTCGTAAATATTTTCTCAGATCCAAAAAGGTAGAAAACAATATCTGAAAGAACCTCTTAGTTTCATTAGGCTAAGGTATTTCCTTTTCGTAAATAATCCATCCCAGCCTGAAAAAGGGGTAAACATATATTGGGTACATATCGCAACCATTTAACGAGTTCAAAAAGACAAGAATATTGGAAATATTTTCAATTTTAGAGAGTCAGAAAAGAGCTAAAATATGACTCCAGTAGTGACATTTTTTTGTTTTTAACGAGTTCAAAAAAGTATAAAATACAACTTGTTACTTCATCGATACCGCGTGAAAACCTGTCGTTGCACAAGAGATAAGTGTAAAACCCATTTCTTGAAATAATATAATAAAATAATTGAAAAAAAAATTCTTAAAACCTTATTAGGGTTATGAAAAGTTATAAAAATGCCAAAAATGGTAAAAATAATTACTTTTCACTTTTTTACCTCTTGTGGAGCAATAGTTACCCATTTTACACTGTGATTTTGCGGTGACGATAGCGGACGATCCAACAGAAAAATCTCGAATCTTCCAGTTCCAGGTAAGAGTTGACATCCTTCCCTTCAATTTAAGTCCTCTTTTATTTCTTGCAACCCTAAATTTTGATTTATGAGGAAGAAAATGCAAATTTTAGGGCACATCGATTGGCACGAGTTTCAGGCACGGACTCACGCCAATCGCCCATTTTTCTTTACTGGGGCACGCCCATTGCCGCGATTATTTTAGAAACAGTCACACCAACTATGCAGACCATGTTAGCTTTGAAAATTCAAGTTAAGGGCCCAATTTTTCACAACTTCAAGCTTCTAAATTAGCTAATACCATTCATATGAACATGTTTGCAGGTATAAAGCTGTAGAATGGTGATCAAATGGAAATAACGAGAACATAGCGAAGAATATGAGCTTGCCATGGAAAATGAGAGATGCATGGAAGCTCTCAGAGACTATGGACTGAGAAAGTTCTTCTTGACAACATATCTCCATGCTCAACTGGAGCTGCTATAGTATTTGATTAGCATATGGGATGAGGATCAAGAAAAGTTCATCCTTCGAGATCAGGAACTTGAGATTGATGTTTCTGATGTCTACTTCATAATAGGACTATCGCGAATGGGAGCAAAACCAATCCTAACTGGCACTCGACCTTGCATGGAGAACATGTCCATAGTGATTGACATGGTATGTGTAGGGGCACGGAAGGGATCAGAAAGTGGGAAAGTAGATATCTAGACTATCCCAGACTTGGAACTAAAAGTATTAATACATACCATCACATGAGCTGTGGGATCGCAAGCACCATACGAAGCAACAAAGACACAACTACTTATTGTTGTAGACTGCTTGACACCGACCATCTACAACTTGGTAGAAGCAGTGACAATCAATATGAAACACCAGTTGACAAACTGCAAGAATACCAAATTGAAGCAATTTGGTTATGGGTATATCCTAGTATCGTTCTTCCTGGAACGAATACCAATATTTCAGCGTCAAGAGGTCATATTTCCAATGCCACCAGCGAGGGAACCACATATGGCTCGATGGGAAACTTTGATGCCAAGGACAGGGGGTGGTCAACAGAAGTCCACGAGACTTAAGTTCTTTGATTGGCTCTGCCAACAGTTTATTGTCGTGGAGGACTGGCCCTACTCTAGTATAATTTTTACTGGTGATCTAGACCTCCCACTTCGAGAGGGAGAGGATTGGGATGAATATTTGGGTGAGACTCATTTTTAATTTTCATGAGTGTTATGATTTTTTTAATTCTATATGTTCTGATGTTAAACCCATGTGCTTGCAAATGTTGGCCCAAAGAGACCCACATGCATGTCTCAGATAGTGAGGAAAATCCCTTATGATTTTGACTGTCATGGCGAGGGAGGCGAAGAGGAAGAGATCCTGTGCAACTTGGAGGGAATCACACAAGGAGTCCTGGACTATGCACGATTCTACGATGTTCCTCGTGCCTAACAGATACATACTGTAGGGGTGCCAAACCAAATTCACTGCCTGCTGAGGCATCTCGTACGGGGAGTGACATGCTACCATGAGCATCACACCTTTAGACAGCTAGGTTTAATATCTACATATTTTGAGAGACATGATGTCTTGGGATGTAACAGAAACACACATATTTTTTGAGTTTATGATGCACATTGATGCAAACATTCTATATAAAGATATATATATATATATATATATATATATATATATACATATACACATCTATTTTCCTACATGGATATTTTACATATGATGATGATTTTACAGATTATGCAAATGTCTATCTAATAAAATGTTAGCCACTGTATCAGTTAATGCATTCATTCACCTGGGAATATGTTGATATGTAATAAAATCAAAATTTCTTTCCAGCAAATGAACACATAAATACAATCTCATAATGTATGGGTTTTTGATCAAATAATGACCATTGAGATGAAGAACAACAAGCTGTGAATCTAGATTTACAAGCAATGCATGTATGCCGAGGTTGATTACCTTGGTTAATAGTTCAAGGACAACACTTTACTCAACGACATTGTTTGTAGTCCATCGTAGAAAAATACCTTACAGATGTATCAACTAACCAGTGAGATCATAAATTACCCAGGCTGTTGAATACAAAGTCCAGGTACTACAGGAAGCACCATTCGTGAAACTGACATAGGGGTAATAAACATATGCACAATAAGCAAGACCCAATAAGCAGGAAAAACTGCTCGTAAAGCACACCAAACCAAAACATGTACAAAATAAAAATGACACATATGTACACAAGCTATGCATGAATGACTCATGCATAATATTTTTTGAGATACAACCCATTTCTAGGCTATTCTAGAGGATGACCTTCATAATCAATGAGCTCGTAGGCCCCATTTTACAACACATGTTTAATAATGTAGGGCCCATGCCACATCGGCTGAAATTTTCCTGCCCCTAGCTTATCATGAGCTTGGTCATCCAGGAGGACGAGGTCTCCTTCAATGAAGGAATGAGGGGAAACCAATTGGTCAAAATGAGCTTTGACCGGCTTCTTCTATGCTTTGATAAAGAGAGCAACAAAATGACGAGTTTCATCCAGCCTTTCTAAGTAAAGGAGACACTCTTCTTCTGGTGAAGTGTTCAGCAGTAATTCAACAGCCAACCTGAGCGAAGGTATTTCAGACTTAATCAGAAGAGTAGCTTGAAGACCATAGACCAGCTAAAAATGAGTGAATCTGGTCACATTCTTAACTAAAGTTTGCTATGCCCAAAGAGCTGAAAATAACATGAGATGCCAATTATATTTGTGGATCCCAATTGTACGTTGAGGCATGGTGACAATAATTTTTTTTATGGCTTCAACTTGGCCATTGGCCTGAGAATAGTATGACGTTGAGCTGTCGTGAGACAGAACCAACTTAGAAATCAACTTTTCCACCATATAATGCCAAAAATGGGAACCATGATCAGTAATAATGGCTTGAGGGATGCCAAACCTAGCAATAATGTGATTGAATATTAATTGAGTAGCTGTCTTACTTTCAGTGGCAAGTGTAGGCATTGCTTCGGCTCATTCGGTGAAGTAGCCAACGACTATGATAATATAATCATGCCCCCTGTCCGAGTGAGGGTTACACATCATAAAATCGATGCCCCACTTTGCAAAGGGACCAACGGTAATGACATGATGAAGAGGTACAAGCAGCGCATACATCTTGCACTGATAGATATGGAAATCATGACATTTACGAATCGTGACAATGCGGTATTTGAAGATAGAAGGCTAGAAATAACCAACACGAAGAATATGCTGTGTAGTGGCATAACCAGACAAGTGACCACTAGAGGCACCCCTGTGACAATCATTCAGGGCTCCCTCAGCTTCCTTGAGATTCAAACATCGGCGGAGTATGGAAGCCACTGTGATGCGATAGAGCGTATCTCCGACTATATGGTAGCATTGTGATTGGTGTTGGATGCATTGGCGAGCATCCTTGGTCAACTTAGATATGAAAGTAGAAGTTTGCAGATAGATGATGATATCACCGTACCAAGGATCGAGGGTTCTTATCAAGAAAAGCGTATCGTCTGGAATGTATTCCTCGGAACGAGAGGGAGAAAATTCTGAAGGGGGGGAACAGATCAAATCAGCAAAGACTAATGATTTCTTCGACTTGGTAGCAGTGAATTCCAAATAAAAATCTTAGAGGATGACAATCCACTTTGAGTATTTCCCCCCAAGCAATTGTCGAGACAATATATAAGTCATAGGGTTGCAATCAGAAATCACGGTCATAGTGCAGAAAAGAATATAATGACGAAAATGCTAAACTGCGTGAACTGCAACTAACACTAACTTCTCGACATGTGGATAGCGTGTCTTAGGATCAAGAAGGTTACAAGATATGTAATATATAACATGCTCATTACCATCATCATCGTCTTATACCAGAACCATGGCAATCATGCTGAAAGCGGCGACTAAATATAGGGAAAAATCATGATGATGGTTGGGAGGATGCAACAGAGGAGCAATGGCAAGCAACATCTTCAGCGACTAAAATGACTTCTGAGCAATATCATCCCAACAGAATGGGACACCCTACATTAATAATCATGCGAATCCTTTAGCCACTTCTGCATAGTTCAGTATGAAACGACGTAGAAAATTAGGCTTCCCTTGAAAACTTTGCAACTGAAGCAATGAGGAGGGAGAGGGGAGATTGATAATAGCCTCAACCTTGAGAAGATTGAGGTGAATCCCATATTTGGAAATGATAAACCCCAAGATTCTATCGGAATCAACACAAAAGATGCACTGGTGCGGATTAAGCCGAATGTTGTAGCGTCGAAAACGAATAAAAATCTAATGAAGATGGTCACGATGGTCCATATGCTTAGCTGAATGAGCTGGAAGGTCATCTAGATAAGGTTGAACGATGTGACGAATATCATGAAAAGCATATGACATTACTCGCTGAAAGGTGGCCCCAGCATTATTTAAGCCAAAAGGGAGCTTCTTATATGTGAAAGTACCACAAGGACAGATGAAGGCAGTCTTATGTTGATCAGTCAGGAGAATTCTAATCTGATTATATCCATAAAAACCCTCCATGAGGGAAAAAATCTCACTCCCAGCACAGTCATCAATGATTTGATCGATAAAGGAAGTAGGATAATTATCCTTGGGACAAGCTCGATTAATATCATGATATTAAATTCAGACCCAAATGGTTCCTTGTTTCTTATCTACAAGGACAATATTAGAGACCCATTATGTCAAAGGAATGGGATAAATGAAACCAGCTCTGAGAAGCTTTTTGACTTCACCTTTAATGGCAACAGCTTTTCTAGGGTGCACAGGATGAAGACACTGGAAAATAGGTTTCGAACCAAGGTAAGAATGAATTTCATGCACCACTATACTATGATCAATGCTGGGCATTTCTTTGTAGGACCATGCAAATACATCATGGAACTTGCAGAAAAGGCTAGTGTAAACTTTTACTTCGTCTAAAGAACAGGTGACCCCAATATGGATGTTCTCGATGATTCCTAGTTTAATGAAAATGTCAATAGGCATCATCTGTGTAATATTACTCAAGTTACCTTCCATAAAGACGTCATGTGTTATAATAGGAATTTGAAGTGGAGGAGAAGGAACTTGAGATGCAAATCACTGAAGACAAGTAGACATGGTCCCGAGGCCAGATATAAATGAGGAACGATGATTACCATTGTCCCACAACAAATCTTTGAGATACATAGTTTCCATGATGGATTCAGCGGAGGGAAAAACTTCTTTTAAAGGATCAGGCGAATCTGAATCGCCAAGCTTGGGGGATTGAGAATAAATGTCAAGAGACATGCTCAAAGGAGCATGATCAGAGGACGGAGTTTCCGAAGCCACAAAGAGTTCATAATAGTCACTCTCAATCAGACTCAATGACATCAAATCTCCAAAATAATCGATATGTTCAGGCGAAGGAATAAGCCATGGGTCATCAGACTAAGAGAGCATATTGATTTGAATAGTGTTTGGTGGAGGACAGAAAAAATACCCATGAGGGAAGGATCCTTGAAAAGACATGGCCCTACACTCTCGTAGGGAGTAGGAATCTGATCCACATACAGAATGTTGTTCTCGGAAGAAGACGTGAAGAAGGAAAATTGATCAACAGTAAGAATATTTCCTTCGTGTGAAACTTCAAAACATGAAGGAGAGTAGATATAATGTACAACATGGCATGAGTCCAACTGTGACCTAGGAGAATATTATAATTGAGTTTGGCATCAACTACCTCTACCTCGACATTGATTTTCTTCCCTTTCAAAGTAATCGGTAAACTAGCGAGAAAACCTAAAGGCTTTGATTCCCTTGCGTCAAATTCTTCAAGGGAATTTGGCGATGAATTTAGGGCCAAAGAACCAATATCTTTCCATTAAGAAGATGACATGACACAGGTTGATGCACCGTCATTCACAACTACTCGATGGATGTCAAGACCATTAACAACAACTTGGATAATCAATGCAATTTGATGCGGAGGTCGTGGAACGAAATTCTCTAAATCGAAAGCGAGAAGGCTAGTATCAGCAGGATCAATCCTGCCAATTGTAGAAAACAAAGCCTTCTATTGAGACAAAAAACTTTGAAGTACTTCTAATGCAGACATCGCAAATGGCGCCTGAGCCAAATCCTCAACAATATTGTAATGGTGAGTGGCACGGGCGTTGGGATTGTAAGAAGAATTGTGAAGTACACCTTTAGAAGGTGGTCATATAATTGATTCAACACTAGGCCTTTTAATCTCAAGAGGGCTAGAAACCGGCGGAGGAGGAGGACCATCAACGATCTCCTTCCCCGTTGCCTGATGCAATCCAGTATAAAAATTTCAATCAATTAGCAATAGAAACAGCTATAGAACCATTCATCATGAACACCTGAGAGCCAAATGGGGCAGAGGATTGAAGTTTCTCTACCATCTGGGTCTGGTGAGATGGGAAGGGTTCTTTAAGAATGGCCATAGTTCCCTGGGTGCCTTTGAGCAACCGGCTCCCTTCGAACCATCGAGGACAGTCCTTGGTGAAGTTCTCTTCATCACAAATCAAACAAGGGTTCTTCAGCTTACGTTGAGAACCATCACCAACACAAGGTTTTAGAGAATTCTATTTCGGGGTATCGGCTTTGGCCTTAACTTGACCCTTATTTTTACCTTTAGAAGCATTATCCACTGGATTGGCCTGAATGACATTAACTTCTGTGGGCTTACTAGAATTCGAGGTGGACTAAGAAGCAACATTGTTGGAAGAAGTAGAATTTGGCTTCCCAGAGTTTGAAGAAGAATACTTCTGAGAAGTCTAAGATATATAAACAATAATACCATTGACGGATGGAGTCGTTGGTGGTTTAGAAGTTCCAGGTCAGGGAGCATTAGGCAAGATATCATACAATGCGCTAGACTGATATTACACAAGATCAAGGTACTGGGTGTAAGTAATGGATTGTGCCTCGGTTACACATCTTACCATAGCTATGTCTTTTGCAATCTGATTGACAAAAGATTTGGTGAACCAATGAGTCAGAAGTTGATCAGGAATCTCAAATTTGATCATGTGACGATGATGTCACCACTCATGAATATGATCTGAGATATGAGTAGCTCGGTCTTGTTTCAATGAAGTGAGGAGGTGCATCCTGGTCTCATAGCGGACCGATAACTGAAAATGTCTAAGGAATGCCATGGCTAAAGAATCGAAGTCTTGGAAGATGCCACGAGACAACTCAATGTACCACTTTGTAGTGGCACCAATAAGAATTCGTTGGAAAAGATGAAGCCAAATAGAATATTCAACCCAAGAGTTAGAGGAACACCACAAGCAGTAAGTCATAACATGCGCTTGGGGGTCTTCACCAAACTTGCCCTCAAACTTAAGATAATCACCAGGAATCTTGGTTGGAACTGGAGGCCAATATGGGTTATGAGAAATGGGATCGTTCAAAAACTTTGAAACATCGGGTAATTCCAACATAGCAAGAAATGGTAATTGAGTATTAAAAGTCATTGGAGGTCTCCGATAAGGATCCGTGTTCACATTCCACCCAGTCCAAGAGGAATTCTACCCCCATATATTTTTTCCCAAAGGATTTTGACCATAGGGGATAGAAGCAGGATAATTTGATTGATACTGCAGTTGTGGACTAGGATACTGAGTCTGAGGAGACCATTTAGGTCCCTATCGAGCAACGTATGGAGTCTATTGCAGAATGTAAGCATGGATTTCAGGTTGATGATACACCAAAGAAGGTTGATTTTGAGGTAGAAATATTGGGGTGCACTATATACCGGATGATATTGACCTTGATGGTAATAAGCACCTTGTGGTTGAGTAGGCGGACCCTGTTGAGAAGGTTGAGTGGGCTGCTAACCGAGTAGACTTGGCTGAGTTGGATAAATAGGTAGAACCGGCTCCTGAATCAAATCAACCGGCTGAGGAGCAAGTTGAATCAGTTGCTGAGATGGTTGAACTGAGTACTGAGGGCCACTGGGTTGCCCTTCTGGGAGAGGTTGGCCTGATGGTTGCGATGGACAAGGTTGTCCCTGATAACCAAGTTTAACAGGAGGAGGAGTGTAGGGTTGTCCTTTTTGCACAAATTTTTGGCCATATTGAATGTGTGGTGGTGGTTGAGGTGCAAAAGGTTGTCCCTGTGGCGGATAGATCTACCCCCCAAGAGCATAAGATGGTCCTGGTTGATTTTGAGGTTGACCAGACAGACCGTAGGGTTGGCCTCATCGGACCAAAGGTTGACCTTGTGAGGGTTGGCCTTGTGGACCAAAAATTTGTCCCTGTGGACAAGAGGTAGAGTCCTGCTGAGCCAAAGGTTGTCCCGATGAGGGTTGTCCTTGCAAGCCAGAGGGTTGTATAGGTAAGGTGGGTCCAAGATGAGAAATGGTCCGATAAGGATCATAAACAGCATGATGAGGATCAATAGGAGGAAAATAGACAACATTACCATATACATCATAATGATGCGGTAATGAATGAACGGGATTACCGACAACATCATAGTGATGGAATCAAGGATTGCTACGAGCTTGGGCCTATTGAGGACCCTCAGAGCTCTATTGCTAAAAAACCAACGTATAATCTTCAAAATTAAGATAGATATGAATCACTAGGGTAGTGGAAACTACACTAAAAGTAGGTGGGGCCTCCGCGGCACTAGATTGTGATCTACCAGGGCCGGGATTAACAGGCTATGTAGTATTGAGAAAAATAGAACTACAGGTGTGAAAAGATCCTGACGACTGAGTCATAACAACTAGTGTGGATGAAGCCACACAGAAAATAGGTTAGACTGGGATAGATGTAATAGTAACCAACGAATCAAGTATCGAAGGTGATAGTCCTAATGAAGGGAGGGCCGAACTCTGAGGAGGAGCTGATGTACTAGATTGTGCTATGGATGCAACACTAGACATAATCTGACTCAAGGAACTATATCCAAGAAGAAGTGACACCGATGATGGAGAAGACTGAGTAGAAACACGAGGGAGATCTCCAGGAAAAATTTGGTATTATCCTGTAGAAACAAGCATTCCTTCACTACCAGTAGGACTAGATGAATCCATGTCTGACTCTCCCGTAAGATCTTCGAAAATACTACGGGGACTAGGAGGTAAAACAACAGCTAAAAATGGTGATCCCGACGTAAGAGGAGGAAATTCTCCTTCTTCCCCAAAACCAGACCAAGCACCTGAAGGAGGCCAATTGAACTCAAATGAATATTCAGGGGGAGATCAGGTAGCAAGAGGTAAGACAATCAGGATAATAGGCTGTGAAAACTCAGCAGACCTAGTGGACTGAGGGGTTTCAAAAGAAACGTCCAGAAACGAACCATCACTACGAGGTAATGGGGACGAAGAAATTGGTGGTTCTGCCATTGTGACTATATTTCAAAACAAGAAAGAAAAAAGATAACCAATCGAAGGCTCCAAGATCAAAATCTAAGGAAAATAAAAACAGTCCAAGTAATAAAAATTTTAATGGGCATGTAATTGTGGGCAATTAATTTTATGACACTAAAACCGAACATCGTTGTTTCATATTTTAAGAGTCAAGAATCAAGAAAAAGATGACTCTAGTCACTTTCAATTTTAAACGAGCGTGAAAGGACAAGTGCTCGATGATCTCTTCTCTTTTTAAAGGGTCAAGAAAAGATAAAAATGACTACTCAGGTATTATAAGCAACAGGGTGTACCAAGTTTCCGTGAACTGCCATATACACCTTGGTGATCAAATGAAAGAGAAATGACCAAGGACTTAATGTACGTGTAGGTAGTCTCCCCGAATGTTGTGTTCGGTGTATCACAGTTACAAGGCAGTAGACTCTGCTTCCTATGGATAAAAGGATTGCAACCTAGAGGGGTCACCCTTTATATACTCGACGGTACAGGAACAACAAGTCCGTACTAGTGCTGTCTAAAGCCAGATGGCGAGCGACAACTACTAGGTTTTAAGACGTTGGAACAGATATCTAGCCTAGACCACTAAAGATGTTGCATTAGGTTCCAATGCTTCCTTAGGTTAATTGAGTGAATTTCAAAGTTGATCTTGGATTATGTTGCAGTTTCAAGGCCTTAGCAAATTTGGATCTCAAATTTCTTAAATGCAAGCTATATGAAAAAGAACACTATCTTCCGTTCAATGAATGTTAATTACGATAAGGATAGAGATTTTTCAAACAATAGAAAACAATAAGAATATGCGAATAAATCCACTCATGCATCCAATGCAATCAAATGAAATTGAAAACTGTTTCCTATACTATCAAATGCTAGCTATGCAAAAGAATGTTTCACTTTCGATGCAAAGGAAAGAATGCAAATATGTTTTTTTATTTTACAATGAAATGAAGCATACAATGCACTAATTACATGAAAAACAAAATGAACATTAGCCTGAGTATTGTGAATGTAGGAATCGAAATTGAATGACTCAATCAATGAAAAACAAACACAAGAAAGCATTCAAACCAATGTTGCAATCTTCCAAACCAAAAGAAAGTTTTCAAAGTGACCCAAACAAGCAATGTAATCTATGCTTGGAGCAACAAGGAGAAGAATCAAATGAAAAACGAAATGATCATTCAACCAAAGAAAAAACTCAAAAGGATCAAGAAATATTAGCGCGATCAACCCGAGAATGAGACTAACAACAATAAAAAACACTTGATTTCCAAACGGAAGGCTTAGTGCACCAAGACACTCAAAAACCATAAGGCCTTAAATTATACTGATAAGAAAATAGATAAACAACTGAGAAAAACAAGCCTACAACATTCAAAATAGTCCCAAAGGCTCAATTACACACAAAAAACAACCCAGAGTCAAGCACCACTGACCAAAATACTCATCAAGGAGGTCAAACGAAATCCTACAGGATTCGACATGACTGTAAGGTGGTAATACGCGCCAAAAAGGGGTTGGCGCCTGCAACAAAATAAACCTATGCCAATTAGCATGACTATTCAAGAGAGAAGCGTGCTAAGCCTGATAATTATGGGAAAAAAGGGAAAAACCAAAAATCAGTTAGAAGAGGTCAATCTTTATTACACCATTTTTTGGTCATCTAACGTATTATCATTAGATGGACCCAGTTACATCATGTAAGACAAATTTTATCCCAAGTAAAATTCCTTTCACTATGAAAACAACTTAGTAAACCACCTTTATTAAGTTGTTTATGGTCTAAACAGGAAACCCCATGAGGAAATAATAAATAAATACACATATGTTGAATTTTCCTCAAGGAATAATTAGTTAAATAGTAGTTTAATTAATATTTTTGGTTATATTTAACCCAAAAGAAGGAAATTAATTAGATAAATCATTATTTATCTTATTATTTTCTAAGAATTATTATTTAAACATTATTTAAATAATATTCTTTGTTAAATATGACTAATTCACCCTTAAATAATTAATAAATAATTATTTATTTGATTATTACTCAACCCCATCCTTAAAATGATAAATAAATCATTTCTTTATTTATTATTTACAAATAAAGGGATTTGACCCAAGTCAAATTCCTTTTCCCTCCAACAAATATAATAAAATATTCCATGAAAGTTGGATTTTGATTTTGTTAATAATATTTTAACGATGCACCAATATCTAGAATAGTTCAATATTTTGCTATAAATAGAAGGGTTTTCCCATTCATTTACCACCTTTTGTTGCCTAAAGATCACTCTGGATCTAAAACTTTGGTCTGACTATTGATCCACCATCATAGTCATATTTTTCCATTTTTTGTCTAGGTTTTCTACACCATCAAGAGACAGGAATTCTAGATCTGAATTGCTGAGGACTTACAAGAACCCATCCCATTAAGGAGAACAGGGAACACCCTCTTGTGTTTTCCTCCCAGGTGCCATTAATACAAAATTCATTTGATATATTCTTGTCTTGTCTATTGGATGCATGGATTAACTCTTGCTTTTTCTACTGTTTAATGTCTTCTAATGCATAGATCTAGATTTTTGCAGCATTTATCTTGATCACCTAACTACAGATCTAAAGATATTAGTAGTCATTTCTGCTGTTAGGGTTGTTTGTTATGCGCAGCTAAAGTGGTATTTTTTCGTATGCTTGGAATTAAGATTCATACTAACAACTGGCGACTCCACATGGGTTTATGATTACGACCGCTGTCTTTTTTCTGATCCTTGCATCTCTAGCTTCTTCAAACCCTAGGATTTCTCTTCATCCCCTTGTTTTTTCTATTCTTGATGTTGTTTTAAACCTATAAAACCCTAAAACAATAAAAATTCTGACTTTCGTGTGTTTTCAGACCTATTACGCAGGTGACAGACATCAGCTGCAGCTGAGATGAAATTTTTTTTTGAAACCTACTGCTGAGAGTGCCGGAAGTGCAGGTTGCACTTTTTGGCCCAAAACCTGTGACCTGGACCTTCAGGGCGCATTTTATAGCCCAAAAACTATGATCTCTGCTGAAAACAGGTCAGAAACCACGACTTGGACCTTTTGCTAGGTTTTTTCTGAAAGTTTTATGGGTTTGTCTGAGTCTCTATTCAGGGTTGTCTGACCTCTATCTCCACCTATTTTGGACCTATACTTGTTTTTTTTCGCTCAACTAAGTGAGAGCCTAACCCCCTAGGGCTTCAGTACCCTCCACTTTTGTGGAAGAGTTTTTGTTGTTGTAGGTTGTCTGAAATTTCAGAGTCTTTAGCCATTTTCTCATATCTAAAACCTCACCTTCCGATCCACTTCATATCGGATTTTTATCCATCCATATCAACTCATCTAGCTTTGTTTGGGTTTTCCTCTAGGGTGCACTCAGTTTCCCTCCAGGGGATAGCCTTTCACCACCTTTTTCACAACAATTTTTCCTCTGATTTGTTGTTGTATTCTACACCACTTTCCAGCAGATTTTTCGCTTTAGATCCCTGTCCCTCTTGACCTTAGATATATTAGCTTTTTTCATGTGTTTTGATTATTTTTTTACTCACCTATAGACTAGTTTTTAAGAGACCCGCCTCCTTGGGTTTAGATTATTGCATTCTTAGCTATTTATTTTCTGTTTTTACAGTCCTATATACTATCATTTGTAGGTTTATTTACAACTATACAATAGCACTTTTTATTTTTGTCTACAAAAGTTTGGGTTTAAAAATTAAAATTTACACACTTTTACACACACACCCTAAGTGAAAAAGGTCTTGGTTAACATCGCCAAGCAAAGACTCTAAAAACATTGAAATCAATTGATCCTGCACCTCCCTGCCCTTGTTTCGACATTGTAATCAGTTGATTGTGCACCTCCCTACCCTTGTCGGTCTCTTTTTCCTTTATGCCATGTTTGTGTTATCATCAATGCTCAACCTCCCATGGACTCTGGTTTTCCTCAAGGGGGGGCCAGCACCTCCTGCATTTTTTCCCCTCCCAGTAGCATGTATCAAGGATACGACATGCCTCCTCTTTTTTCCCAACCTCCTGTTTAATGCACTGTGACCCAACCTATTATGTCTGGTATCCCTGATTACTAGATGCTCATGATGAAATTTGATCAACCTTCAACCGTAGACATAAATCTTCAGACTTGGTCCTGTCAGTACAACAAGCCTCCCGCCACATCTATCCCTGAGTCGCCTCCTTCGGTCTCTACAGACCCTCTTTCGATACCTAGGGGTCCCTTGCAGATCCCTCAGCCTTGGGCAGAGGCTCATACCAAGATCCCTAAGGGACCACTACGCCGAAACACTGCTTCTGGCAAAGCTGCCCATTTGTATAGCATAGTCGATGATTTGGCACAATCCCCTGCTGCCATTTCAATGCTGAAACTCCTCTAGTCGTGCCCTTCACAGTGAAAAGATCTACTATCTACCGTGGGCACTGTAGATCCTTCCGATGATAGATTTATTGTCTTTGATGTTGACTAGTTAGAACATCCTCCTCTCCCTGCTTCAATCTCCTTCCAAATCCCAGTCAAGATCCAGAACGCCAATGTTTCCCAGTGCATTATTGATGAAGGGGAATCCACTTGCATGATGTTCGCTTCGGTTTGGAAGTACCTCGGATTCCCTGAGTTGGCTTCTTCCATGATCACCCTCCGAGCATGGGATGGCCATGCCTCCAAGCCCATTGGCTTATTCAACAATTGTCCTATTACTCTTGCGGGCAAGACTGTTTGCGTTGACGTAGAAATCATAGATGCCCCCTTAGATTACAACATTCTATTCAGTTGTAGCTACACTTATGTGATGTCTAATGTCCCTTCCACAGTCCACTGCAATATGTCCTTCCCTCATAATAGAAATATAGTCACCATTGACCAGTTGACATATTACGAACTAAAGTATCAGACCTCCCTTGAGTCCACTATCTCTTCAGTGGCCAACAAGAAAACCGTCGATCGTTTGACCAATGTTTCACCCGGAGTCTACAAATATTCCTCACTGCTTGGTACTTTCCCCAGTATTCCTCCTCCTATCTCTGATCCCAGCTCATTGAATGTTTGCATGATGCAATCATCTCAGACTGCCCTCAAGCGGTCTGCCTCACCTAGTCAATAGCCTCCTCGCCCTCCGCAACCTTCTGCTAGCCCTTCAATTTATCCTTCTGGACCTCCTCCTCTTGGCCCTTCAGCTGATATTCATGAGCCTCTTTACCCTCCTGGAACGGTTCCTCTAAGCCTTAACCATTTAGGAGGCATTCCACCTGGCCATTACCCCTCCGATTAGATATCGTTCCTAGCTCCCCCACCAAGAATCTATATGGCACATGTTATGGCCACCCTCTCTCTTCCTAACTTGACACTTGGGATTCCTGTCTAGTACCTTGATCCTCTAGCCACTACCCTGCTAGGTCAATCCAAACCTTACCTTGCTTTGACCCTGGTTCAACCAGTCCCCATGACTTCTCCCGCTACAACAATGTCTCACCCACCTCAACATGAACCCCCTCCTATTGCGATCGCTCCAGGTAAGAAGGGGAAAGCTTGAAAGAAGGCCTTTGAGGACAAGGCTACCCCGATGGACCTTGCACCTACGCCGCCCGCAAATCCCTTTGCCTTGTGTGATTTCATCAACCATGCCACCCATAACTATCCTGAACTGCCTTGTATCAAGCCCATGGTTAAAGTTGCGTTCCATGAGTCTACGGTCCCTGAAGCCCCTGCTTCCTCCTTGACCGCAACCAAGAATCAAAAGACTATTCACACTAACCAACCTTGTGCGTTGTGTGATCTCCATGGCCATTATTCGCACTATTTTCCCTGCCTTATGCATTACCGTGCCTCGCTAGAGGTAGTTCGGGAGTACGAGATTGAACAAAATCAATCTGCATCTCCTGTACTTGCGTAGTATGCTACAGGCCAGACTAAGGATTTACCCGCTCCCATTGACATTCCTCCCCCTGATGTTGAAATGAAGGAGACTACGGCCAACATCCTCTACCTTTCATCATCCATGAGACCTTGGGTGGAAGTTCCCTTCGACTCTTCCCCTGTTGTTTCACTTGACCTCGCTTCAACGATCACCTTGGGCTCAGCATCCATAGATCCCATATATTCTTGTTCTTTCGTCATCCCCTGTGACGATACGCATGTGAACCTTTCTTCTCATGATGATGAGTCAGGTAGCTTCACCGCATCATGTGGTCTCCCTTCCTCCAGTCACTCCATCTTCTATTGCGATGATGACATCATGGAAGCCACGCCCACCCCTGACTTCATCTTTCCTACCCATCAACAGGATAACACCACCCATGCCCATGGTGACTTTCTTAATCTCAGCACAAGTTACACCCCCAGTAGCTCCCACACTCCACCTTACCAGCGGCATGTGAGTAGTAGACATCTTAACCAGATCACTCCCTCCCACGGAGTGCATTCGATTTCTACTTTGCACTCAGGTTGCCAGCATTGTTTATAATCCTTCAATTTATTGTCTTGTGACACCTTTCATATGGACCTACCATCCACACCTTATATCAGTTTTGCTGATGGTGCAAGTCGCTACTCCAAGAATCTAGCCTCGACAGGTTGGGCCATTTTTACCCCCTTGCACTCCCTTTTTCTCTCGAACGGGGCATGCATTGGTATTGCTACCAATAACCAGGCCGAATATGATGCAATACGAGGTCTATTAGCCGATGTCCTTTCACATCGCATCCTCCACCTTCATGTTCATTTAGATTCCCTGATTCTTGTCATGCAATTGAATGGTGTCTATCGTGTGCATAATCCTATCCTTTTTAGAATATACTTACGAGTGAAGCTTTTGATGCATGAATTTGAAGTCATTACATTTAGTCATGTACCTAGAGCACAAAATCACTATGTAGATAACATTGCAAACAATATTCTATATTGGAATTTAGCACACGCATTTGACACAGGACAATAACATAAAAATACCAAAATGATGCATATCCATAATATGTGTTGTATAATATGTTTTAGAGCCCATCCACTCTGATACATATGACATGCCCATAGCATGTTACAAAACTCAAAACTGAGGGCAACATATGCCCCTACACACTAATCACTATCTAGAGGATCTCGAGCCAGGGGCTCTGCTCCGGCCGCTCGTAGATCACGCATGCCCTATCCGGCCATCGCCATGCATTGCATGACCCTTCGCCACTCAGAGGGTAGACCAATACATGGCTCTATGTACTGGTCATCTAAGTCCTGCCAGCTGGGCTTTGAAACACTGGTCAGAAGCCTCTCACATCTATGACAGATATCCTCTAGGAGGGATGTTGCATCCTCATTTTGCTGTGACCTTGCTCCACTAGGTTTTGCGGTCCCTGATACTGCAGATCACCCCATATATCCAACTGGCTTTACCGGTGCTGTATCTGCATACCAAAAGTGAAAGAATCAGTACCACATACAATTTTTTCTAGACTTTTACATGCACATAAAAGATTAGCAATTTTTCACTTACCATTAGGCCCCCATATCCGACCAGGTGGCAGTGGTAAATCCAGATCCCCACAATAAATCATCCCACTATAGGGATAGTCATCTGGTCCCAATGAGAAAATAACTCGGGTCAGAACACCTGTCCGACCACCCCACCTCTTCCTCTGCATAGTAGTTTCCCCCACCGGTGCATCCTAGGCTCTCTCGGGCCCCCATCTTGGAGTTGTATGCGAGGTCAAAGTGTCAGGATCTTCTTAAAGAAGAATGAGCACAAAACTGTACCATATGCACAGTCATGATTCACTTTCCATCTGCATAGTGAAAATTATCATTTCAGCGACGACAGCATCATATGGACCGACCCATAGTAGGTCCCACTAAAAACACTCTCCACCAACATCATTTTCCCTCCAGTGATGTGATGAAGTGCCTGGTTGCCAAGGATCTGCAACATGGGTCTCTAACCTCTCCAAATCCCTGATGGGTATCTGAGTCCCCTTGACCTGGAGACTCGATTGGCAGTCGTGCTCTACAAACTCTATGATATTCCTCCCCCACAGTAATACTGGCTGAGTATTCCCTACCATCCCCAGTGGTGGGAGACTAGTCAGGAAATATATATCTTGGACAGTCAACTCAATCCAGTGCCCCTACACTATAAATAACTCATGGTTTGGGTCCCAATGGCTGACAATCCAGGTAAATAAGGGCTCTCCAGCTCTCATCAAAGGGTTCTCCACAAAATTCAGAACCCCATACATGGTCAGTGCACCGTGGACACCCTGATCCTCCTGGATCTTCAACCGTAATGCGCCCAGGTCTCTTTCTCTCCAGTTGATCTGTAATTATACCATATCTACAAAAAACCATCATATTTTTCAGAATATAGATATAAAATATTGTATCTCATCACAACAGCCCAGCACTCAGCCAAAAACCAGCACCGGAAAACCCCTCCCTGATAGGTCGCACTTTTCAGGCCCAAACCTGGGATAGGTCGCAGTTTTTTGGCCAAAACCTACCACCCGGTCACACTTTTTGCCCCAAAAAGTGCGACCCGGCCGTGAGGAGGAGCAGGGGTCTTTTTTTGAGCCCTAGGGACCTAATCTAAATTTTTAATCCACTGAAAAGAAAGAGTAGGGTTAGGCCTCTTACCTACAACTGATGGATCTCGATTCTAACAGTTGGTTTGTCCACTACGATCACCACAAGATTTAGGGCTTTCTCTCCTCTTTACATTCACAACAGCTCCACATGAAAATGAATGAATTTGGAGGGAAAATGCCTTATTAAAAGAGAAACCCTTGTTTTTTCTTTCGCCTGTTGTGACCAAACAGTAGCTCCGTTTACCAAACTGCCTGTACCATTGGAAAGTTCTCACCGAGCCCTAAAATGGGTATCTGTTAGCTTTTAGTGATTTGATAATTCACTAGGACACATTTTTTCCAAGAAGCGTCACTTCACCCCTCCTCAAAATTGAATTTCTTCACTTGCAACACTCGTACTAGGGGCACCACTTTGCCTTCATACTTTTCCACGCTCATTTCGACTTTCATCGTGAGTTACCATTTATAATCATGTTTTTATGGTCCGCATTGGACCGTTTCTGTGTGGCAGCACCATCGAGTCACCCTTGTTTAGAGCATCCAAGTTGAGTCATCATTTCATTCATGGAGTCTATCCCAAGTCCCTTTGAATCTCATTATAGTCCTCCATGCTTTATTAGTTGGTCCCTCTCTCGTGTCCGACAGTATGGATTTCATTACCATTGTCCCTTATCCCTCATGATATTCTGTCAGTTGCTGCCAGGTCATCCATGCCCTTTATGTTGTTACAAGGGAAGTCATCCATTCACTACTCAATCCCCCTCATTTCATCATCATCATTGGTGTCAGTCTATTAGTCTCTCTACTATTTTCTCTCGTGCCTTCGTTGAGGATCCCTTATTGCCTCACCTATGGAAGACCTCCTTTTATCAACATCAGCTCAATCATTCCAGAAGACAGGTCTAGAGGGCGGTGTACCTTGGCTCCAGCTTCCACTCTTGTTTGGTGCCTCAGATCAGGCAAAGGGCCTCCTCATTTCCCTTTGAATTGATTGTTTCTCAACTTCAGCTCCTTTCAGCATGGTCAGGATCCGTATACTCGATGGTTCAGTGATGCAATAGCTGGCATCGGTGATTCCCAGGTGTGTGTGAGATGTCTCAGCCCTCATGAGGGGCTGGCCCTACAGGTAGCCCCCCACACACTCGGATGACCTCGTCATTACAACATTCGATGTAGCTCCATACACTTGATGATGTAAGCCTCTGTCGCTTCCAACGCCTTTTTGTTTGCATGTAGCAGTCATATTTTTAGAGCCCTTTCCTGTTTTCAGGGGCATCTGGGTTGCATTTTTATCTCATGTACTCAGATATCATTTTACAGGTCCTAACTGTTATCCCAGGCATAATATGTATGTGCGATTCATTATTGTGTTGTCTGTCTGGCTCTTTTTTATGCCAACATGTGTTATATTGGCCAGTCTCGTGGTTTTCGGGACGCCTTATTGTTTTTACTTTGCCTCAACGGGCATAGGTATGCCTCCCTCGCTGCCTATAGCACAGGTACTCATGCTTCAAAGAGACTTATTTCACTTGTAAGTCTTGCCTCCTCAGGGACTATTTCTTTTAGCACTTTGGTCTACCTTATACTTCTCTCTCTTTGAATTCCCCTTCGATGTTTAGTGATTGAGTTCTTACAACGTACTTCAGTCATACGATTAGCTCCTAACGCTCGCACGCTGGGGGGAAATCTATTACACCATTTTTTGGTCATCTAACCTATTATCATTAGATGGACCCAGGTACATCATGTAAGACCAATTTTACCCCAAGTAAAATTTCTTTCACTATGAAAATAACTTAGCAAACCACCTTTATTAAGTTGTTTATTGCCTAAATAGGAAACCCCATGAGGAAATATTAAATAAATACACATTTGTTGAATTTTCCTAAGGAATAATTAGTTAAAAAGTAGTTTAATTAATATTTTTGGTTATATTTAACCCAAAACAAGGAAATTAATTAGATAAATCATTATTTATCTTATTATTTTCTAAGAATGATTATTTAAACATTATTTAAATAATATTCTTTGTTAAATATGACTAATTCACCCTTAAATAATTAAATAAATCATTATTTATTTGATTATTACTCAACCACATCCTTAAAATTATAAATAAATCATTTATTTATTTATTATTTACAAATAAAGATATTTGACCCAAGTCAAATTCCTTTTCCCTTCAACAAATATAATAAAATATTTCATAAAAGTCAGTTCTTGATTTGGTTAATAATATTTTAATTATGCACCAATATCTAGACTAACTCAAAATTTTGTTATAAATAGAAGGGTTTTCCCATTCATTTACCACCTTCTATTTCCTAAAGATCACTCTGGATCTAAACTTTTGGTCTGACTATTGATCCACCATCATAGTCATATTTTTCCATTTTTTTTCTGGGTTTTCTACACCATCAAGAGAGAGGACTTCTAGATCTAAAGTGTTGAGGACTTACAAGAACCCATCCCATTGAGGAGAACAGGGAACACCCTCTTGTGTTATCCTCCCAGGTGCCATTAATAAAAAATTCATTTGATATATTCTTGTCTTGTCCATTGTATGCATGGATTAAATCTTGTTTTTTCTACTGTTTAATGTCTTCTAATGCATAGATCTAGATTTTTGCAGCATTTATCTTGATCACCTAACTTCAGATCTGAAGGTATTAGCTAAAGTGTTATTTTTTCGTATACTTTGAATTAAGATTCATACTAACAATCTTGACACTCCTGAGCTGAATAGAGGATATAACATAAGTAAGCAAACCAGAAAAATATAGATAAGAAAATTAATGACCGTAGTTGACCCAACAATATGAAACGAAAAACTCACACTGTTCCCCAGCAAAGTCACCAATTTGTTAAGAAGGTAAATCCTCTCTATTGACAGAGACGATCCCTCTAGCCATAGAGTGGGTCTAAAAACAAAGAGATATTCTAGAGTGTTGATTCCTAATTACTAAATGAAAAGAGGACACAATAGATCAACCTACCTAGAGTCCAATGCTATCGGTGCGGCTGTAGTGGTGGCCTCTTGCTCCTGCCTCGGCAAGTCACAATCCTTCTATAGTCATGCTCGGAAACTTGCACATAGATCAGCAAACAAGAAAATCATACGACATAATAACTTCATTCATAACTATTATCCAGTCAAAGAGGGCTAAGAATATTGCATTAAACACATAACATAACACAAAATGGGAACTAAAAAATAGTCATGTATATGTATTGATATAAGGAAGAGTCACAACCAAAGCTTTGATTTCGTATTCTCCTCCAGTGGGGTTCAGCCGAAGCACTTCTCATATGCTTATCAGGGGATTCAGATGGGATGAGGGCATGGACTTAAGCTCTCTCAACAGAATTCCTTCTTATTCTATCTCTTCAATAGTTCAACTATAGTATACTCAGTTCTCCATGTTTAGCTAGCTTATGCAAGGAGAGATAGCTTCTTTTTATAGAGGAAAAGGAGGAGGTTAGGATCCCTACAAACATGGAAGGTAGGCCTATCCTTTAGGAGGTTCCCATAAGAGGTGGAAACCATAAGCTAAAGAACAGAGTTCGTGATTATTCGGTCCAACCACTCCTAATGATTCATCCTCGGAGTTGTTAGAGTGGAATCTCTGCCTCTATTTTTAAAAAAACATTCCATACTTGGAATGGGTGGATAACTAGGATAGAGCACCAAATTGCATGGGGCCTAGTGTTAATATTCCTCATTTGCGCGAGAGAAAAATTGGCTACTCGCACCAAGGAAAAAACAGGGGTTTCTGAAGCTCTGCTCAGGGAATTGTCAATTCAAGGAATATTTCTCTCATGTAAAGGGATGCACTAATGGTCTTTGCATGGCATGATACTTGTTATTATTTACAAAAATAACCCTCCACTGTGCGAGATGGATATTGCAGAGATAGTGACAAAATTTTGTGTAACAAGTACCTATAGGCAAAGTATTGCACAAAATAATTCAAGATTTGTTTTATTTACGGCATGAGATAAAACATTTCTTTATGGTCAAACCAACGTTTGTTAGATACATAGAGGCTGACGAAAATTACATAAAACTTACCAAGATAAAGTTACCTGAGGAAGAATTTTGGAAAAAGCTTACTGGTTTTCTATAAAATACAGTTTTACTGTGAAAGAGGAGAAAAAACAGATTTATGTTTCTACATAGTAAGAACAGAAATTTACAGCAGTAAAGCAGTGAAAGTAGTGGTTAAAGAGTATCAGTGGTTAAAGTGTATTATATTAAAGAGTATAAGATGAGAGATAACATTTCAAAACAGATTAAAGATCATTTTTCCAGCGTTGAAGACAGCACAGCAGCCAGTTGCACCTAAATCCAAGCAGCATTTCTATTTTATTTGAATAAATAGGACAGCTTGCAAGTTGTTAAGCAACTGTCACTATATTTTTGTAAAAGATATTTTTTTTTCCTTAGAAAAATCCTATCAATATTCTAGGATATTTTGTATAACATTTTGTATAAATACTTCACTCTTTGAAGTATTATTGTGGAATAAATTGCTGAAGATTTCTATAGTCAATATTTATGTACCTAAAGGGTTTTTGTGTCAAGTTTCAAGTCAGTAGGCTGGATCAAATCAATAAAGCGTCATGTTTCAGGATTCATGTGTTGGGCCAACATAAGTGAAGTGCATTCTACTATTAATTTTTAAATCGTCTTATGTTTTCCATTAATTCATATATGTGTTCCAAATTTAAATGTGAAATCAGGAAGTGATATATCAGAATTTGTTAAAAGCAATCTATTATTTACTGGTTTTCATTTTGATGTTTTCTGCTGATTTCCAGAGTAGGGAACCCTTAATTTCTCCCTCTTTTGAATGACCTCTGTCCTATTCTATCGTTATCCAAATCAAAGGATCCTTGATTTCTCTTTATCCCGATTAAACCACTTCACCAATCAGCCTCAAAGATCTTAAGTGACTCTGCTATCTTGCCCTGAAAATATTTGACATTAGACCTTGATCCTGACTTATTTGCTTGACACATTGACTCCATTTTCCCAATGTAAAAATAGATCTATCTCTATCCATCTCATTTAGTGATTTTTCCCACCAAACCAAACCAAATATCAAAACTAAATTGCCCCATATAACTAGCCTAAAATCATATATAAAAAACAAAGTTAAATCTTATAGAGAGAGCCCTCTTTGAGCCTTATTAAGGCTAGATCCTAGAGCTTGAAATTAGGTCTGTGGTTACCTCTAAAATTCTTTAAAATATAAATAAAAATCTCACAACTTTGAGAATTATTAGAGTGATAGCATACTGGCAACCATACTGGGGACTAACCAATCCTCTGTTTTAAATAGGTCTTAAAGGAAATATTTTCATTATCCTTTCACCTTAATACTGTTTTATAAGTTGTGAGTATAATTTCATCAAAAAAATTGTAATTCTAGCTTCCAGAAGAGTCTACTATACCAGGTCAATTCCAGATCCAAAACCTGCTGCAATAGTAGATGATACAGATAGAATTGGGAAAAAGAATAAACAAGTAGAAGATTTAGGTAATAAATTTTCCTTAGTTATAGTAAATTCCCTTCCAAAATAGTTAAGAACTATACAAGACATTGATTTAGACTTAAATTTTGAACATTATTTATTCATAAACAAATCAGAGAGTGATTTAAATAGCACTGTTATAGATCCTAATTTTATTTAATCTCTTGAAATTAAACACGAAACTGTTTGAGTAGATTCTGAATCAAAAATATTTGAAGCTTAGGATAAACTTGATGAAATAAATTCTACTATACTTAAGGAAATAGATAAAGCTTTTATTCAGCATTTAGTTGAATTAGCTGTTTTATCAGCATATATACCCAAGCCCTCTACTTCTCAGTTAGATACCAACCTTGTAGAACCTGTAGGTTCATCTCTTTTTACCACTACATCATCCATAATATCCACTACAATCCATTCCATAGATCTATTTATCCCAAAGAAATCATTCCAACCTAGAGTATTATTTCCATCTTCCCCCACCTCAACACCACCCACTAGTTTTCCTTCTACATCTTCCAATACATCATTCTCATTCCAAAGCACTTATTCATATATCCTAGTTTCATCTTCTGTCATCCCAACTTCACCTTTTAGTTCTTCAACCATATTTTCCAGTACATCATCTTACATTCCAATCTCATCAGCCACTTCTTTAACTGCATCAACTAGTACTTCTAGTTCTGCCTCAAGCACTTCCAACTTACCTCCTAGCCAAGCTAGAATTCAAGACATGGCTGTTAGGTATGCTCCCTTAGTCCTTTGAGGATATTTACATGACATGCCTCAGGATTACCATAGTAAAATACCTCAATTTGATGCAACGACTCATTACACTGCCCAACAACATATTAATAAAATGACAGATTATTTTGAGCTTCATGAAATAGATGATTCTAATCTAGAAATGAGACTCTTTGCTCAAACATTAACTGGGGAAGTAAAAAAATGGTTTAAAGTTCTTAATCCTGGTATTATTGTTGATTTAGCAGTTTTTCATAGATTATTTTTGAATAAATGGGAAAAGAAGAAAAATCGACTTCAAATATTATCTGAATTTGATGGTATGAAAAGAGCTCCTAATGAAACAGTCCAAGATTATTGTACTAGATACAACAAAGTTTATAATTTAATCCATGTCAATATCAAACCCACTCCAGACTCTGTCCTTCTCAAATTCCTTGATGGATTTGATACAAACATAACCTATCAATTGAGAGAGAGAAATGCTGACACTTTAGAATGAATGCAAACAGATGTTGTTAGTGTAGAGGTAAATATATTGGCTAGAAAAGCTAGATTAAGGAATGAGAGGAGAGTAACAATAAAAGAAGAAGCATCTAGTTAAGATTTAAAAATAGCTCAATTAGCCAAAACTTTAGAGAGAATGATGGATAGATTAGATAATATAGAAAGGAAACCACAATGGGATAATTAACAACAAATTAGAAATCCCAACTTTAGGAAAAATACAAATACTGGAAAATCTAAAGAATCAACACTTGACCAGACAATAAGACCTCATTTTCAAGAGAATTATGCTGAAAGTTGTCATCAAGATGAAAATGATGAAGACACCATAAATCTAATGGGTATAAATGATGATAACACTATCTTTCTCACATAGGAAGATCAAGAATTATTTGAACAGCAACAACTTCAATTATATTCAAGTGAATCATTTGACTAAAAAAAAGGTTATGAATTTGCTATCAATGAAGTACATAAGCAATATAACCTTAGAAGAAATAAAAACATAGAGCCTTCTACTAAGGAATCTGCACAAACACAAACTAATAAAACAGTGGAAGCTCCCACTAAAAAAGTTCTACAAATTCTCTCTAGGGAAAATAAGCAAAACTCCAATTCATCCTAGAAATCTTCTAGCCCTAAAATTTCACCCAATCCCAAGATTGTTGATATAATAGATGAGGCTATTCAAACATCAACAGATTCACAAAATTCTGCTGCTATCAAAACAACTAATTCTGCGAAAACAACAACTTTAGATTCCAAAACACCCAGTGCTGATCCAAAAGCTGCTACTGCCAAAAAAGCTTCTAAAAATGAAAAATCTAAAAAAACATCTATTGCCACTCAAACTATTCCTGAAAGAAAACTATGAGTAGTAAGACACAAGAAACACAAACTAAAAATGAAAAAAAAGTTGTAGGAAAAGAAGATAAACTTACCCAAACTACAGTTACTAAAGAGGAAATAATTCAACTTAGTAAATCACAACCTTCATTTAATATTCAAGTTGAAATTGCAAAATTAAAAATACCAATTCTTTTTACAGAATTGGTAAAAAATGATTTATACAAAACAACTATCACTAAAGCCTTAAACATGAATGATGGAGAAGATTGACTAAATCTAAATGATGATCAACTAGAGTTAAGTTTTGGTCCTGATGTTAATGGAAAACACCAAGATGGAGTAGTTCCACCGTTTTACATTAGCTTAACTATTCATGACCAAATATTACACAATGCAATTTTAGATTCAAGAGCTTCACACAATTTAAAGCCAAAAGCAATAATGGAAACCCTGAATTTAGATATCACTAGGCCTTACAAAGATCTCTTTTCATTTGATTCCAGTAAAGTCAAATGTTTAGGTTTAACTAAATATTTGTGTGTCACATTATTTCAATACCCTGGTAAAAGAATACTCATGTAAATTTTAGTAGCTAACATCCCTCCCAAGTATGGAATGCTCTTATCTCGCTCATGGGGAGCCAATTTACAGGGATCTCTACAATTGGACATGTCATATGCAACCATATCAATTTTTGGCCAACCAAAGGAAATCTATAGGGAAACATTGATGAAATACATGGTGAGTAGTGTATAAAGACCAATAAATTACCCAATTTACATCACGCCTACTGATATGGATTCAGTCATCTTATGCAACTCTGAAACTAATACTGAATTCAAAACTGAACTAAAAGATAAAAAGAAAACACTAGATAGTGAAAATATCTTTCATAAATCATTATGGCATTTAGATTTTGATGGTTCAATCAATAAATTAGGAGCAGGAGCAGAAGTTTGGATAAATAATATGGAAAAAAATCATTTATAAGGCCATGCTTTCAGACTAACTTTCAAATGTACCAATAACATGGTTGAATATGTAGCTCTCATTTTAGGACTGCAGATTTTTAGGAATTTAGGAGGTAAAAGAATATCAATTATGGGAGACTCAGAGTTAATTATAAAATAGATAAATGGAGAATATTATATCTATAATACAAGGTTAATCCAATATAGAGAAACTGTGTTAGATTTGATCAAAGAACTGTTAGAATGTAATTTTTCTGCAATACCAAGAAAAAAAAACATACAGGCTCACTCCCTAGAAACTTTTTCTACTACTTGTATTCTTCCATTTCAACCAAATCATAGATATATTTCAAAAGTTAAATACAGACCAATAATTCCAGATAATCTCAAATATTAGCAAATTTTCTCACAAGATCAACAGATTTACCATTTTATGAATAATGAAGGTGAATTTTAGAATTGTAAAATAGACACAGATTGTATAGTAGATCAGAATTTAGATAGTGAAATTGATTTGAATAACATATATGTAAATAATTTAATTTTTGCTAAACCTACTAAATTTAGTCAAACAGACATAGATAATTTAGAAAAAGTAGAAATTGAAGAGATAGTTCATGATGAATCTGATATTTTGAACTTAAAAGATAACTTTTTACCAAAAGGCTTAACTCCTTTAGAAGATTTATTTGACTCTAATGATGTTGCAATAAAACCTAAAATGGAGCCACTTAGATATGATATTGAAGAATGTAACATAGGTACAGAGTTAAAACCTAAGATGATTAAACTTTCCAAAGCTTTACCTCAGGAAGAAAAAGAAAAATACATAGCTCTTTTTAAGGAATTTGAAGATGTCTTTTCTTGGAGTTATGAGGACCTAAAATCCTATGACACTAGCATAATATAGCATAAAATACCCATAAAAGAGGACCAATTTTTTTTTAAACAAAAGCTAAGAAGGATCAAACCTGTTTTGATGCCTTTAATTGAAAAAGAGGTAAAAAGAATGTATGATTCCCAAATAATTGCACCAATCAGATATTATGATGGGGTTTCTAATCTAGTTCCCACTAGGAAAAAGACAGGAGAAATTAGATTATGTGTTGATTTTAGAAATTTAAATAAGGTATCCTTAAAAGACAATTACCCTTTACCAAAGATGGATCACATTTTAAAGAGGGTAGTTGGTTCTTCTAGGATTTCACTTTTAGATGGATTTTCAGGGTATAACCAAATTCTAGTCCAACCAAAGGACCAAGCTAAAACTACTTTTACAACTCCATGGGGCACTTTTATGTATGTAAAAATGCCTTTTGGGTTAATGAATGGAGGAGCCATTTTTCAAAGAGCTATGGATATAGCCTTTGCAAAGGAAATTCATGAATTCTTAGTAATTTATTTAGATTCCATTACTATATTTTCAAAGACTGATTATGAACACTTGGATCATCTCAGACAAGTCTTTCTTAAATGCAGAAAATTTGTCATCTCTCTAAACCCTAAGAAAATTTTATTTGGATTATAAGAAGGTAAGTTACTTGGACACATTATATCTAAAGAGGGAATTAGAATAGATCTTGCCATAATGGAGCCAATTCTTAACATTATTCCTCCTAGGAACATTAAAGAGTTACAAGCTTTTCTAGGTAAAATTAATTTCCTTAGAAGATTCATCTCAAATATAGCTGAAATAATCAGAGAACTTAACAATATGTTTAAAAATGACTCAGTACTTAAATGGACCGTTGAAGCCAAGCAATATTTTGAATCAATCAAACAATCTTTAACCAAAACACTAGTCCTTATAAGTCCTGACTTTAAGAAATATTTCATTATTTTCTCTTTTGGTTCAGAACACATTATTGTTGTAGTTCTACTGCAGAAAAATGACCAGGGCTATGAATAGACTATAGATTTCTTTATCAAATCACTTAGAGATGCCACTTTAAAGTAAAATATAATGGAGAAACAAGCCCTAGCTATGGTAAAGGCCATAAAAGACTTTAGAGTGTACATTATTTATTCGCACATCATTGTCTATGTTCCAGTTGTAGTTATAAAGGATATTTTAACTCGGAATGGTCCTGATGGTAAAAGGGAAAATTGATTGCCACAATTTTGGAATATGACATAGAAATAAAACCCACTAAACTCATAAAAGGTCAAGGTTTGGCCAAACTCATGGCTGAATCAAATTGTCATGCTCTAGACATTAATTTTATTGCCCAAGTAGATGATCAGGAAGAGATGGCGACTCCAGAGATCAGTGAAGCCTTTTCAGACTCGCCATGGTATGCAGATATTATATTTTTGTTACTAAATTCACAAGCTCCTCCTGGATTATCAAGAACCAAAGTTAGATTTTTAAAATTAAAGACAGTAAGATTTTGTATCTTAGATAATCTACTTTTTTGGAAAGATCATGGTGGAACTTTAATGAATTGTTTGCTTAAAGAAGAAAGATGACAAAGTTTTAGAATAATTTCATGCAAGTGACTGTGGAGGAAATATTTACTGGAAGACTACTACTGAAAAAATCCTGAGAGCTGGTTTTTACTAGCCTACTTTATTTACAGATGTAAAAAAGTATGTGACCTCCTGTCACAAGTGTGAAATATTTTAGGGAAAGAAAAAGATGTTACCCCTGCACTTAAAACACATTTCAACTGAAATTCCATTTCAACAATGGGGTCTTGACTTCATTGGTGAAATTCACTCTCCATCATCATCCCAACATAAGTGGATTCTGACAGCGACTGAATATTACACTAAGTGGATAGAAGCCATACCTTCCAGGCAAGCCACTGACATTGTCATTATCTCTTTTTAGAAAACAACATACTTTCAAGATTTGGATGCCCCCAAAATATTATCACTGACAATGCAGCTGCATTCAAATCTAAAAATATGATTTATTTCTGCCATAAATACCACATTACCCTAGGCCATTCGACTGCATATTACCCTCAAGGTGATGGCCTTGCTGATTCTTCCAATTAAAGACTTGTAAAAATCATCAAGAAAATACTAGAAGATAACAAGAATACTTGGAACAAGAGGTTAGTTAATTTCGTATGGGCAGATAGACTTACTACCAAAAAATATGTTGGTACATCCCCTTACCAGCTTGTTTATGGAATGGATGTTGTTTTTCCATCTTCCTTAGGAGTACCAGTAATGAAGATAATTCAACAATTACAAGTTGAGACCAATGGCATTCAAAGAAGGATTAATCAAACCATTCAATTGCAGAAAACAAGAGAAGAGTTTTATCTTAAGTCTCAAGTTATCCAAGATAATATTAAGAATTTTTTTTAAAAAAAGAGTAAGGAAGACGATTTCTACATTATTGAAAAAGTTCTAAAATGGGATTCAAGGAGAGAAGAGAAAGGTAATCATGGGGAATTTGATTCTTGTGGAAAGGACTTTATATTATTTATGGTTATAGAGGTAACAATGCTTTATTTTTGAAATAAATGGATGGATTAGATCTATTAGGTGGACCTATCAATGGTAGAATGCTAAAGCATTATTACTCTTCAGAAATAACCATTGGTTAATTTTTTTTACTTTATCCATTGTACATAACATTTCAGATTTTAAATTGGATTGGATATTTTCCTAACAAATTTGAAGTCCAAAGAGAAGGCCCTAAGCTTTGAAAGGTAAAATAGCATAAGTATGAACAATTTCAGTGATTAGATAACATTTACAAGGTCAACACAGTCAAAATTGAAAGGCTACTAGTCTCAAAGTTCTTGAAATTTCACCAGGAAATACTATCCCCATGTGGAACCATTGTTAGGGTCCTATAATAATAGGGTTCATAATTTTTGAATTGACTATGACTATTCTTGTAAATATGTACATACCTTTCTTTCCGCAAGTTGTTTTCCCATATTTGAAAAATACTAAATGAAAAGAGCATAAAATTCCTAAAAGAAAGATCAAAGGACTTAAAAGAAAAGGATAAAAATGTAGAAATTTGATAACTGATATGTTATACACCAAGATTCTCCTGATCACACACTATTTTAACTTCGTGCACAATACAGAATCTCTTCTACCATTGATCATTAATTGTGGAAATAAAAACAATCGCATGCGCACATTAAAACCATAAACAATCACACATATGAACACATTATTTTATGGGAAAGCTTAAAGCTAAAAACCCCCAACTATATGTATATTATATATCATAGAGATCATGTAGCAATAATTATACAAAGCTCCTCATAGAGCTTTCTGTACAATCTCCAATTGCTACACACTAATCAGGTCCGATCTAGCAAAACACATGCTCCAATCTCTGCCACCTGCTAGCCTGCCTCTACTACGCAATCACTGCTGAAGAATGGCTCTGAATGAACTAGAATTGGTCCAGCCTTTCTCATGCAATCCTCAATGACATATCCAACCACTGTGTGTTGCAAATCATGCAACACTATAGTCACAACTGATAGTCACATTTCTCTTTAACCTACGTCTTCACTGGTCTCCACTAAAACTGTCCATGCACTGTAGGTAATTGATGTATTATTTAGTTGATTAGTGAGTTAATAATTAGTGAATTAATTAATAATTAATTCACACCACTCTCACTAGTGTATCAATCAGTTAGACTAGATACAACTAGCTCAACTATGTTTAACTCAGTTAAACTGAACACAACTCCATCAACTACCTCAATAACTCCACCAAACTCTTTCACATGAGTTCTAACTGAAGTATCCATGCAATAGCTCCACTTAACCCTCATGAATATCGTAATTAATTCTGTCAGCTCCTGTGCCACATCTGTGCACTTAACTGAAGCGCTCCAAGAGAATAAGATAATGTTTACAGTCCAAATATTATTAAGAGCTAATAATATTCGACATATCTATTTTTAGACTGGCAATATAAAAATAGATTATGCCCAATATGTGTAAAAATAGAAGTCCATCTATCTTTCCAACTTGACCAACCATCCACAAATAGCATCCTACAACTCATAGAATATGATCGACATGTCTAAAAATAGACATAGTCTAAAAATAGACTTGCGCCAAAAATAGCCTGCGGGCCCACTTAGTGAAGGCGACTTATTTCCACTAAGCTCATCATCTTGTTGCAATCTCAAAACTACCTCTCAACAAGATAAGGATTATATTCCACCCCTATCCTGCCCCTGTGGTATTCTAATTTGCTCCTGGTGAGCGCCTTCGTCAAGATATCAACACCCTGATCCTTCGTGGGAATGTATGAAAGTAACATGATCTTTCACTGCACACAATATCTGATATGATGATACCGAATGTCAATGTGTTTAGATCTATCATGAAATACTGGATTAACCGAGAGTTTGATGCAACTCTGATTATCACAATATATCACAGTAGGATCTAAGTGTGAACCGAACAACCCGACCCGGATCTTCCTCATCCATATAGTCTCGCATGCAGCCAAAATCACTGCCATATACTCGGCCTTTGCTGAACTGAGTGCCACAGATATCTACTTCCTGCTGTACCAAGAAACTACTATCAACCTGATACTGAAAATCCCTCCAGATGTGCTCTTTCTGTCCGTTGGGCTCCCTGCCCAATCTACATCCGTGAAGCCACACAACTTCACCTCATTCGACTGTCTGTACCATAATCCATATCCCGATGTGCCTCTGATATATCTCAATACATGCTTTCCTGCCTTCTAGAAGATCTCGGTAGGCTTAACCATAGCTTGTGAAAGCTGGTTAACAGCATAGCATATGTCAGGTCGTGTATTGACCAGATACATAAGCGACCCCACCAACTGTCGGTAAATAGTGGCATCCACTACCTCTGCCGATGTAGCATCCTCTTTCCTCCATCCACCAAGAAGAGGAGTGTCGATAGGCTTGCATCCATGCATGTTGAACTTCTCCAATATCTCTCGGGCATTCTTGCCTTGAGACATAAATAGTCCATCATTGCGCTGCAAAATTTCCAATCCCAAGAAATAATGAAGGAGGCCCAAGTCCTTCATCTCAAACTCCTTTGCAAGATCAACCTTGCATGAGTGTATCAACAGTTCATCACTCATAAAAATCAAATCATCTACATAAAGTACAATGATCAGCAACTTACCCTCCACCACAATCTGGTATAGGTTCGGATCCACCTCACTCTTGGAGAATCCAAGTCCGGTGAAATAACTGTCTATCCGTGTGTATCAAGCACGAGGTGCTTGTTTCAACCCATACAATGCTCTCTTGAGCCTGCACACATGCGACTCGCTGATGAAGATCTCGAAACATTTTGGCTTCTCTATGTACACCTCCTCCTCAATCACTCCATTGAGGAATGCAGTCTTCACATCCATCTGATGAATGTGCCACCCCATCTATGCTGAGAGAGCAAGAATCGTCCGTATGGAAGAATACCTTGTGATAGGTGAAAAGGTTTCCTCATAATCGATCCCCTCAATCTGTGAGAAGCCTCGGGCAACAAATCTTGCCTTGTACTTCTCCACACTCTCGTCAGCTACTTGCTTCACTTTGTAGATCCATCTCGAACTTACCACTAATTTCCCTTCCGGCCTTGGGACAATATCCCATGCATTATTTCTGACAATTGAATCATACTCTTCCACCATGGCATCTACCCATGCGGGATCCTCCACAGCTTCCTCGAAAGAGGATGGCTTTGTCATGATACACTTGCTCATAAGAGCCATATATCCAGTGTACCGGTCAGGTGACTATCTCTATCTGCGCTGTGATGTAGGTGCTCCTACAATCTTCTCTGCATCTTGAGCCAGTCGCTCAGCTTCTGTAGTGCACTTGTGCCCTCTGATGGTTGGCACTGCATGAGTGGTTTCTTCCACTCCATGAACCTCCTCTTGTGGATGATCCACATACTAAGGCTCATCCTTAGGAACTAATAGCTCCTCATCTGCATGAAATTGTGGCTCCCTCTCAAGCGAACACTTCATGGATTTATCCTCATAAAATTTGATATCTCGTTGCACAACAGTCTTGCGACTATATGGAAAATACACATGATAGTTGTGGGGCGTATCAGTGTACCCAAAAAATATCCCAACCTCTGTAGTTGGTTCAAGCTTATTCCTGACATCCTTCATCACATGAATGTAAATAGGTGAACCAAAAATCCTGAAATGAAAAATATCAGGCTTCTTACCAGAAAATGCCTCCTCAGGTGTACTCATACTAAGTATCCTGTGAGGACAACGGTTTTGCACATAAACCATAGTATTGCATGCCTCAGACCACAAGTGTATGGGAAGGCCCTGATCATGAAACATCAGCCATGCAACACCCACGGTCATTCTGTTATTTCGCTCAGCAACCCCATTCTACTGTGGGTTATGAGGCACTATGAGCTCTCTTTGAATTCCTTCTACGTTGCAAAATTCCTTGAATTCGCTAGAGATGAATTCACCACCATTGTCGCTCCTAAGATCCTTCACCTACTTCCCTGACTCTTTCTCAACCAGTGCCTTGAACTCACAGAACTTTTAGTATGTCTCGCTCTTCTTCTGCATGAAGAATATCCATCACTTCCAAGAAAAATCATCAACAAATACCACATAGTACCTGTGCTTTGCTGTCGAAGCTACTGAGAAAGGTCCACACACGTCTGTGTGAATTAGCTCAAGGATCGTTGTGGCATGACTATCCTTCTCGTGAAAGGTGGCTTTCACAAATTTTCCCAAGGTACATCCCTTGCACTGATCTGACTACGCAAGAGTACCCTTAGGAAACCCAGTAGAAATCTGCTGCAAAATTTTCAAAGCTCCATGGTGAAGGTGGCCCAATCTCTTGTGCGATAGCTTGCCCTCATCCCGGCTCACCACTCCTTCTACCTTGCCTGCCATTGCTACGTAGCCATCTACCTACAATTGATAAAGGTTCTTAACTCAAACCCCTATCCTCTGGGTTTCAGCAGTTGCCTTACTACGCAGGAAAGCCTTTCCCTCGCTAAAGACAACATCATATCCCTTGTCTTCTAACATCGCCATAGAGATAATATTCTTCTTCAATCCTAGAACATGCATCAGTTCCTTCAATACGAAGGGTTTACCAAACTCCCTCTTAAAGGAAATGGTACCAATACCCGTCGCACTGTATCTACCATCATCGCTCATCTCGATGTGCACTCCAATATATTTCTCATCTAAATCAGTAAACAAATATTTGTCTCCTGTCATGTGAAAAGATGCATCACTATCAAGAAACCACACTAAACCCATCATACTTGAGACCAACCATGCGATTAGTGAAAAATCCAGCTCAAACTACCAGGCTAAGGCCTCTACAGCTACAGATCTAGAAGCCTGTTTATTTTTCTTCTTCTATGGATAATTAGTGGTGTAATGTCCGTGTTGGTGACAGTGAAAGAACTTCACCTTGGAAATGTCCTGCTTCTTTCCTTTCGCACCAGATTGAGAAGCATTCTTCTTTCTCTTCCCCTTCCTTGCTTTGACAGCCAAAGAAAAATTTTCTTCATCTGAGTTCTTTGATGAATATTTGTCCTTGGTACTTCGCCTTATCTCCTCTTGCAAAAGATCCAACCAAAGTCGCTCCCATCTTGGAAATTTCTCCTGACCATTGACATAGTTCTGATAGGAGTGCCAACTCTTCAGAAGCCCAACGAGATCCAAGCTCACCAAGTCCTCGTCATCTACAGTCACCCCCACACTTCCTAGCTCATCCTTGCATTGGATTAACTTCGTGAGGTACTTGGGTATACTGTCGCCTTTCTCCATTTTTATGTTCTTGAGTTTATCCTTGAGTGCCAACTTCCTCTGGTCACTCTTGCTTTGGAAAAAATCTGTCAAAGTTTTCCACATCAAGAATGGAGAAGCTTTACCATGAAGGTTGGACACTATGTGATCCTTTACACCTTCCAACAGAATTCTTCGACACTTTGTTGTCTTCTTTTGCCATGCGTCAAGTGCGGCAGCATCGCTAGAAGCAGGTTTTGGAATTTCTGCATCTATGAACTACTTCAACCCATTGTCATCCAACAATGCCTCCATCCTGTCCTTCCATGCAATATAATTCGAGTTTCCCTCAAGGGCATACTCCAATCTCAATATGTTGAAAGACATCTCAACTTTGACACCAAGAAAACTCTACTGCAAATTCGAAGTCCACCAGCACAAAACTCAACTCCTTCAATGTTTTGCAATTACTCCAATGATCAATATCGCTCTAATACCATGTATAAATTTGATAATTTATATGTTATACAATGAGATTCTCCTGATCACACACTATTTTAACTTCATGCACAATACAAAATCTCTTCTACCATTGATCATTAATTGCGGAAATAAAAACAATCGCATGCGCACATTAAAACCATAAACAATCACACATATGAACACATTATTTTATGGGAAAGCTTAAAGCTGAAAACCCCCAACTATCTGTATATTATATGTCATAGAGATCATGTAACAATCATTATACAAAGCTCCTCACA
The DNA here is from genome assembly GCA_034641835.2 of Pinus albicaulis. Taxonomy (NCBI): domain Eukaryota; kingdom Viridiplantae; phylum Streptophyta; class Pinopsida; order Pinales; family Pinaceae; genus Pinus; species Pinus albicaulis. Next base: position 1,443,407,058 of record CM076580.1, read on the forward strand.
AGCTCTCAGTACAATCTCCAATTTCTACACACTAATCAAGTCCGATCTAGCAAAACACATGCTCCAATCTCTGCCACCTGCTAGTCTGCCTCTACTGCACAATCACTGCTGAAGAATGGCTCTAAATGAACTCGAATTGGTCCAGCCTTGCTCACGCAATCCTCATTGGCCTCTCCAACCATGTGTGGTGCAAAATCATGCAACATTATAGTCACAAATGATAGTCACACTGCTCTTTCACCTACCTCTTCACTGGTCTCCACTAAAACTGTCCATGCACTGTAGTTAACTGATGTATTCTTTAGTTGATTAATGAGTTAATAATTAGTGAATTAATTAATAATTAATTCACACCACTCTCACTAGTGTATCAATCAGTTAGACTAGATACAACTAGCTCAACTATGTTTAACTCAGCTAAACTGAACACAACTCCATCAACTACCTCAATAACTCCACCAAACTCTGTCACATGAGTTCTAACTGAAGTATCCATGCAATAGCTCCACTTAACCCTCAGGAATAGTGTAATTCATTCTGTCAGCTCCTGTGCCACATCTGTGCACTTAACTGAAGTGCTCCAAGAGAATAAGATAATGTTTATAGTCCAAATATTATTAAGAGCTAATAATATCCGACATATCTATTTTTAGACTGGCAATCTAAAAATAGATTCCGCCCAATATGTCTAAAAATAGAAGTCCATATATTTTTCCAACTTGACCAACCATCCACAAATAGCATCCTGCCACTCATAGAATATGATCGACATGTCTAAAAATAGACTTGCGCCAAAAATAGCCTGTGGGCCCACTTATGGAAGGTGACTTCTTTCCACTAAGCTCATCATCTTGTTGAAATCTCAACAAAAAAAGAATAGAAAAAATGAACCCCAAAAAATAAAAAAGAGATAAGAATAAGATATGAAAGTGATGCAAGTCAAAATTCCACTACTTTTTACTTTTACTACAAAAATAAATGATTATGTGCAACTTGTTCAAAATTCCATAATCCATGATGAGTTAAATAGTTTAATATTAACTTTTTCATGATTTGAATTTTATGTTTATAGATAGAGAATAAAGATTTGTCAAACAGTTTAAACTTGACAAATCAGCAGATAGTTAGAGAATAAGTGAGGAGCTCAACAGTTTAATCTTAGCCCTCAAATGAAATAAGGTTAGAATTAAATAGTTTATGCTTTAAAATAAAAATGGATTTAGGGTTGCAAGCTCAAATGAACCCATGAAAATAATGAAAAAATGATAGAATTAATGATAGGTAGGTAGAAATAAGTTATACAGGGCATGTAATAAAACATCATCTGGAAAAATTACTAATTTCCCTTCCCCTCAAAGTATTCAGTATTCAAAACCTTCAGTTAAAAAGGCTAAGAGCATTTCTCTGACTTTTGTTGGGACCGAACCCAAGGCTTAATAATTGATTGGTATTAATTATTGAATTCCCTTCATAAAAACCCATTTCATCAATATTATTACCCTTTTCTTAAGACAAAAACACTTTTCCTAATCTAAAACACCTTTTTACTTAGGGAAAGTAAAAAAACTCCACTTAACTAGTCTCATTTCATGCAAAAAACCTTCAAAAACCCATAAAATGCTATCTATCCTAAGTAAAAGTGTAAAAGGGGGCCACCATGATGAAAATGTGCCAATAGCAGTTAAAATACACTTTACTAAGTGTTTATATACATTTCCTCTCACACTTCATTTCATATTAACATTTAATTTAATATATTAATTCCTTATAATACCCCTCCGATATTTATATTAATTCATTTACTTTTAAATACCCCAAACACACTATATTAATGTTTAAACTATGGTTTTAATACCCATGTGCTAAATGTTTTTCCAATTCCCCATAGTTTAATAAATATATATAATAAAACCCGCCAAAGGTTACAATACACATGCATATCTCTTGTTTGTTGTGTAAATTTCATATATCCACATATCCAGCTAGTACATAATAAATTGTGTTTAAACTATGTTTAAACATATTTTATCAATCCCTCCATACACAATTTCCTAGGCCCCATGCCCCATTCGACAATCAACTCCATCGCCAGATCTTAGCTATTCACAAGCCCTTACTCAGATCTGACTAACTGCATGCCATATCGCATTTTCAAAAGTGCAATTTCTAATTGATTTGATATTTTTGAAATGGGAAGTTTTTCCATACTCTCTCTCCTCCACGCGCTAAATCATTCGATCACATCCTTTGGAATGAAACCATTTACTACTATCTAACCATGTGATAATCGCTCATGGTATTCTACTCCCTGGCGCAAAACCACCTCCATTCTGACTTGATTGACATTAAATGCGTACACTGTTTAAACCTAAAAATTTCTATAAAACTTCATATACACATATTCTAAACCTTTTCTGCGTTTTCTGTATGTTTAAACACTTTCGACTGAAGAAAAGAGTGTTATATAACATTTTCATGCCCAAAGAACCATAAATCATAAGAAATTGACGTTGTGTTCACCTAAAAGCCTCCAATCTACCTCCAAAGACTTCAAAAACTTCAGAAAGCTTCCTAATGCTTCAGAAACCCTATTTCAAGAGCAAATACCAGCAAAAATAGGTATTCTTCGAAGAAAGTAACCTTCCCGTCATTTGAAAAGAAGTTTTACTGTGAATTTGATCTCCATAATCCCTATTTTCCTACATAAAGACCTTAATTTCCTTCAAAGAAACTATTTTCTTTAGAAACCATGATAAAACTCAGTTTTAATACTATAACTGGTTTTAAAATGAAATTGAAGATAGTTAAGCCTTTTTACAGACCCTAGAGAACCTCTGAAAATTTTAAAATATTTTTCAAAATCTCTGAACCTTTTCCATGCATGAATCAAACTGTTTTTAGTCCAGTTTATCCAAAAAGATCAGAGAAACACTTGTTATATCTTTTCCTGGGTCTGTAAAGAGTTTGAAGACCTATTTTAGAACTAAATTGAAGGTTAAAACCAGAAGAAAGTCAAATTTTTACCTATTATTGTTCAATAGACCTTTGTCACACCAAAAATACCTTCTGTAAATAGTTTAAGCTTACAAAAGAGTACAAAAAGCCTAAAAACAAAGCTTTAAGCATCCAAAAGGCTAAAATTATCAGAATTAAACCGAGAAATGGCTTCAAAAACAACCATTTTTATAAATCCACTACAACCTCCTACTGTACATGTTGAGCATACACCCTTAGATGATGTTGATTACAAAATAACTGATCCAGTCATTGAATTCAATCTGCTAGATCTGAACTGTTGGAGTCTAGAAAAATCCTTAGATCAGGGAGATGATGTTCAGATTTGGGATTCCAATTTACCCAATTATGTAGTTCCACATACTCATCAGTGTCTAGAAGTCATTAGTTTGTGTAAAACCTATTATTCCCCTGACCAAAGAGCTATGCTTGATGCTAACAAAGAAGTGTTTTTTAGTATTACTGCAGAGTATATAAACCTAATGCTTCAGCTGAAACCAAATCCCAATGCAGTCCCATTATCCATATAAGCTCTCACAAAGCTTTATATTGAGTTAGAATTTCCTAAGAGATTTCAGATCTTCCAAAATTTCAGGCCTACATATGTTGAAATCCAAAAGATAAACCCTCCCTATTCATCGTCTAAATTTCCTAAAGGATCAAGGCATGTCATTTCTATGTTGTCCTTTATTCTTGGACATTTTACTAATGAGCACACTAATGAGTCTATTCTTGGTTTTCTATCCACCTTTGTGCCTAGTCAACCTCCTTTTTTCATTTATAACTATGCTGACTACAGTGCTCATAATATTCATGATCAGCTAGTGAAATTTCCCACTGAATAAGTAATGAGATAAAGAAAGTTTTATATTTTTTAGAGAAAAGTAGAACTGGAGATTGGTGCCTCTACCAAAATCATACAGAGGTAAGAGTTTATGGGTCAAACCTTTTACCCTATAAACTGCCAAAATACTTGCAAATGAGATTTTTTCCTTAAGGGTAAATAAGACAAATTCTCAATTCAGATTCTATCAAATTCTTGGCTGCTAAAAAGAAGACTAAATTCAAATTAAAGAATCAAGTGGGTCCTTTCATTTTCAATCACAGGGAAGTAGGTATAGAAGCATCAAAACAATTTTTGGAATATAAATTTGAAGAAAGTTTCTTGTGGAATTATGATCCTAATGGAATTCTCAGTAAAATGAGGGTAAAATGAAAATTAACCCCTTATATCCATGATAAAAGAAATGAGATTGAACATTTTTCTAATCAAACAGAATGATAGGAAAATACCTTGATGGAAACAGTTAAACATGGTGATACTAGTCACACCTTGAAAACTATAAATCAAGAGGATAAATCTACAAAAAGAATCAGAGAAGAAGGAACCTACACAGCTGAAACAACAACAGAGACCAGGCTCAAAATCAGGTATAATAAGAAACCTAAGCTCAATCAAGTGAACAAGGAGAAATAAGCAATTGTGGTTCTAGATGAAGAAAACAAAGAGAAGAACACAAATGCTGCTACAGTTATTGTAAATGAGCAAGACAAGGATACTCCAAACACTCAGATGATTGAAAGAGAAAAAAACATGGAGGCATCCTCATCACAACCAATAGAGAATACAAATAATGAATTCAAATAAAAATACAAGGAAATCAAGGTTAAGAATGAAGAGTTAAAAAATGAAATTTATTCACAGTATCTAAAGAAAACTTCAGAAAATCAAAATATATTACTCTCGGCCTTTGATTACACCAACAAGAAATTTCTTATGACAATGCTACAGCCTACAGTGCCTAAGCCTACAATAGTAGCAGCCTACAAAAAAATTGACTTGGAAGTACCAGTTGAAAGAATTCATCCCTTAGATAAAAATGAGTTTCATAAGAAAAGCTCTGAAATGGTTTATTCTACTATGACTACCAAGGAAATGAGTGCCCAAAAGCTTCAGAACACTATAACCAATTTGAGAGATCAAATTAGGATTGAAAAAGCTTCCTCTTATTCTAAGGACGCTAGAATCAAGTCCTCAGAAGAACTAGTAATTGAGGTAGGGTATGACCCTGCAAATGTAAAGGATGCAGAAGAATTGGTGAAAAAGAAAAATGCTGACATTGTAGCACTTAGAAAGCAACTAAAATTGCCTCCAACAGAAAATCCACAGGGAAAAGAAATTTTGTAGGAGGAAAATTAGAAAGATGAGATGATGAATCTCATACTCCAAATGACAGCACAAATTAAAGAAATGGAGATAGAAATGGAGAAACTTATCCAAGAGAAAGAAGCTAAAAAAACTCAAAGTTCTCCTCCCACAGTCATCCCCATGGTAACTACAACAGTTCCTTCAACCTTAGTAGAGGAATTAGCAGCAAAAACACCACTGGCTACAGCTATTCCAGTGACTTCTTCCACTACTTCTGCTATAGAATCATATATTTCAATACTGCAACAAATATATGAGGCAAGCAAGCTCATAAAAGCTATGAAAGATATCTCCATTTAGAATAATGAGATCAATAGGTTGAAATAACAAATTAAGAACTTGGAAGATGCCAAGAAATTAGCTCAAATAAATGCTAAAACAGAGGAATATAAATCCAAAAGGTTAAGTGAGTAGTTGACGAAGGTTGAAGCAGAATTAAACTTGAAAGAACCAATGACTTACATAAAAAATCATTTGTGGTCCAAAATCATTGAGTCAATCAATGACACTTGGCCTTCCATTCAGGTAATCTATGAACAAAAGGATTTTCTTAAAGTAGGAAAAGAAGAAATTGTGAAGAAAAAGGAAGAGCTTGGTGCCAAACCTGAAGAGGCCCAAGAAATAATCAAGTTTTTAAACACCAAAAACAAGAAAGAATTGGATGAGATTGGGATAACTGATAGAATTGAAAAAATTCTTAAAGTGAGAAAGGTAAATACAAAGAAAAACTTTATGAAGCAGCTTGAACAGAAGTGTCAGAACATGGATTTGGCCATAACTAGATTGATGGTAAAAATTGATATATTGAGGAAAAAAGGCTTGCCAAACATTCTTGTTTTAAATGATAAACTAATGAAACAAGAGGATTACAATAGTAAGATCAGAGATTTTTCCAAGGAACAAATAAACAAGGCAGATTGGCAAGGATTACCTACAGGAAAAGTGTTGCACAAAAGAATTGAATATTTGTTTATTTAGAGCATGAGTTAAAAAATATCTTTGTGGTCAAACCAACCTTTGTCAGATACACAGAGGTTGATGAAAGTACAAAAAAATTACCAAGATAAAGTTACATGGGGAAGAATTTTGGCAAACTCTTACTGATTTTCTATAAAAGATAGTTTTACAGTGAAAGAGGAGGAAACATAGATTTCTGTTTTTACACAGTAAAAACAAAAATTTATAGTAGTAAAGCAGTCGAAACAGTGGTTAAAGTGTATCAGATGAAAGAGTATCATATGAGAGATAACATTTCAAATAAAGATCTTTTTGCTAGCGTTGAAGACAACACAACAGTTAGCTGCACCTAAATCCAAACAAAATTTCTATTTTATTTGAATAAATAGGACAACTTGCAAGTTGTTAAGCAGTTGTCACTATATTTTTGTAAAAGATATTTTTTTTTCCTTAGAAAAATCTTATGAGTATTCTAGGATATTTTGTATAATGTTTTGTATAAATACTTCACTCTTTGAAGTATTATTGTGGAATAAATTGTTGAATATTTATATAGTTAGTATTTTTGTACTTGAAGGGTTTTGTGCCAAGTTTCAAGTCAGTAGGCTGGATCAAATCAATAAAGCATCATGTTTCAGGATTCATGTGTTGGGCCAACTTAAGTGAAGTAATTTCTACTGTTATTTGTTAAATCTTCTTATTTTTTCCATTCATTCATAAATGTGTTCCAAATTTAAATGTGAAATTAGGAAGTGATATATCAGAATTTGTTAAAAGCACTATGTTATTTATTGGTTTTCATTTTGATGTTTTTCGTTGATTTCCAGAGTAGGAAACCCTTAATTGACCCCTCTTTTGAATGACCTCTGTCCTATTCACTCCTTATCTAGATCAAAGAATCCTTGATTGATCTTTGTCTCAATTAAACCAATTCACCAATCAACCTCAAAGAACTTAACTAACTCTGATATCTTGCCTTGAAAATATTTGACTTTAGACCTTGATCCTAACCTATCTGCTTAACACATTGACTTAATTTTCCCAATGGAAAAAAATATCTATCTCTATCCATCTCATTAAGTGATTTCCCCCACCAAACCAAACTAAATATCAAAACCAAATTGCCCCATATAACTAGCCTAAAATCATGTATAAAAAAAAAAGTTAAGTCTTATAGAGAGAGCCCTCTCTGAGCCTTAGGAAGGCTAGATCCTAAAGCTTGAAATTAGGTTTGTGGTTACCTCTAAAATTATTTAAACTATAAATCAAAATCGCATAACTTTGATAATTATTAGAGTGATAACACCTGTATCGGTCACCCCACAATCTATTGTAGCCATTGAGTCTCCCATACCGCACAACCAACCTCCTGAAATATACTTTGGGCTTGACGATGAAATAGTCCCACCTGGTTTAATTTTGATTGAAGAAATACCACAATATTAAATATCGTTAAATATAACTCATTTTGGGCATGATTTTTACATGTACGAGTATTTTTCTCTATCACCTAACTCTGCTTTTGTTGATCCTGTTTCATTTCGAGTTCCCATAGATTCTATAGGGTATACATTGGGTCATTTGACCATGGCTGCAACAAAATCTATTTTTTCTTCATCTTTGATATTTTTTCCATTGGCCTAACCCATGTCATCATCTAGAATCCTATCTAGTTCCTCCCTTATGAGTACTAAACATCTTGATCCTTTATTCACATCTTCAGTGCAATATCAAGCTGACCCCATCAATTATTCTCCTTGGTGGCCGGAGATACCACATAAATTACCCTATGAAATTTCTAAATTAAATAGAAACCCTGGAGAGGACCCATCAATGCATGTTATAACTTATCATTTGTGGTGCCCATCAAAATCCTTAAATGATGACTCTATGAGACTACATCTTTTCGAGTGCACGCTCAGTGGTTTTAATGCACGATGAGGATAGTTCTTTTACACTGTCAACCTTGTTAAAAAATGAAATATGCCTTGAGGATATTTCTTTTACTGTGTCAACCTCATTAAAAAATGAAACAGACCATGAGCATAGTTCTTTTCCTATGTCAAGCTCGTTAAAAAATGAAACAAATCCTCCCTTACAGTGAACCTTCATTCCATCTAGCTATTAGTAACCAGTTATCTACTTAGGTGAATAAAATGAAGCTTGGGTGGCATATGATCTTGCAGGGGGAATTAGACATGTGATCTTGCAGGGGGAATTCAAAACATTATTACCAATTGCACCCAATCAACTGCTGAAGTTCGGGGGCAAAAAAAGGTTCAGAGCTCCAAAATGCAAATGGTAACCTTAAAATGGTAAAAATGAACAATAAAACTCTTTTAATTAGTCATTTGATTATTTGAAAATAATATTTATTGTTGTGACTATTGTTTTATTCAATTTTTATCATGAAACAGGTATTTTTAATCCATTTGATGTTGTTCTAAACATGTTTGCAACTGATGAGGAGATTAGTCATGCACATTTATTTCAAGAATGATTTGACAAAAAAGCATACTTTTATCCTTATTTTTTGAACTTTGATAAAAAAGAAAAAGGAATTGAAGCACACTTTTATCTCTTTTTTGAGTTTTGATAAAAATGAAAAAGGAACCACTGGAGTCTTCTTTTAGCTATTTTCAAACTCCGATAATGTGAAAAGATTGCCAAGCACTTGTCTTTTAGAGCTTGTTAACGTAAATGAATTTATATCTACTCAGTATACATTTAACCCTTTTTCAGAATGAGATATATTATTTACGAAAAAGGAAAAACTTAGTCGAACATGGCTAGGAGGTTCTCTCTGATATCATTTTACACTTTCTTGGATCTGAGCGACAACTTTATAAAAAATTACCTATGGAGTTTTCTTTTGTCCTATTTTTCAAACTCTCTAAATATGAAAAAGGATCGGGCTTTCACTGTCATTAGGCTCGTTAAACCTTAAAATAGCGATAGGCTTGTTGATCATGGCAAGAATCAAGTTTCATTCATCACTAGACTCGTTAAATTATTAAATAGTGATACATTATTCACCCGAATGGTTGAATTATATATCAAGCACATTTCACCCTCCTTAATATTGTTAAAAAATAAAGAGGTACTAGTCGACAAATGACCGAGGAAAATTTGGGAAAGTGAACAAAACGTTTATGGTAGCAGGTCGCTCTTTAACATGACACTTCACTCCATCATCGTGACTATTTGGGTTGGGTAATCTTCTCGACAGTTCATTCATACCTATGGTTCATCATAACTTCACTTCGGTTTTGGGTCAATGCTACCAACTCATCTCAGTGTCACCGATATGTTAAAGATAATTCATTCAGTGAATACTCATCCTTCTGCAATACTCATAACCTTCATTATCATGACAGTCGTCCCTGAACATTGTTATATCAAGTCACATTTTTTCTTTGAAATCAGTAACTCCCGTTTCGCAATAAAGTGGCTTCCTATCGACGTCAAATCATCATCCAAGAAGTTTACTTAGAAACATCATCTTCCAGTACCATGAGGCTTGTTAAAGCATTGAAAATATCCTCACTTCCGGACTTATGACCGAAATATTTTGTTTGGTGTTCGACATCAAATAATCTATTCACTCCTTACGAAATGTAGTGCAGTACCTTGGGATCCATTGACATCAATGGTAGTTCTCTCATGTTTTTTAACAGCTCACATCATTGGCTAGTAATCAAACAATGTCTTACCATGTTTGACTACAAATCATATATTCAAATGGCAAGAGTTGTACCCGAACGATCAAGTGAACGAGATAAGAATACCCCGGATCTAGTTTCAACCATCCGGGATGCGATTTCAGGATTTTTGTACACATCATCTGTAAGATGACCTTACATAAATATCGTCATCCGAATATGGGCCTATATCTATATGAATGTTTGTATTGGGCAACATTCCAATGTATACTAATTTCTGCACTATGTATATGTTATTAGATAGTTTATGTGTTGAGAATGGGAATGCCTTTCCTCAGCAATTCGTTATCAAGAGGATATATCATGATGTAATGTATTACAATATTGATGCAGGTTTCCACTCTGATTCAGTTCCATCCCATCACATCATAAAGCATCTCATTCAAAAAATGTTGTTATTATTCTGACTTCATGCATCATTCCCAATGACCTGGTCAAACTGGACATCATCCCCATGACCTATGAAATAGGGTCTATCATCCCCTATCATTTCAGTTGCTACATGCCCTAAGAGAAGAACAAACTATTCATGACTTCCATTGCAAGGTTTCCAAGGTTTGAAGTATATGTTATATTACTTATGAGCTCACCAATGCTGCCTCTCAAGGGACTAACTGCATTGCATATGTAGTCACCTTTATTCAAGGGTGTTTTGCAAATAACTTCCCAACATTAAAGAGTGCGTTGGTCATATGGGAGAGAAATTATCATTGTTCCAGAATCACCATATGGTCAGCGCCTTCTGGAAGAGTCCATATGTGTCAAACTTCGGATCCATGTGTCCATCTTATAGCTCCGAGCTTGGGAACATGTCTTGCCTATTATTAGAAATTAATTGATTGGGAAATTACCATCAATTGCCCTCTAATTTGAGAATAGATCCTAGTGCTAGAAAAGAAAGAAATTTGGTAAAGAAATGTTGTTGTATTCTCATTTGAGAGAGTGATAGGAATGATATGTTGCTAGTGAGATGTTGATTGTGATGAGGCTGGAATGATGCTCGAGCTGGTGACATCAAATCGGTCATTGGTTGTAACCTCCCCCTTCTACTCATTATTAAATATTGTTATTCATTTTCCCATATATGTATCTTTTTATGTATCTATTTCTCATGCAAAGGATTCCTAATTGATATATATGTTTCATGTTCAATCGTTTATAATTGATTAAGATAAATAGGCATCTGTATATTGCAATATATATATTTTTTAGTGTTTATACTTGCAAGCACTAGTCTGGTGATGTAAGTTGGATTGGAAGCTACAACAAGAGAAATAGAAGGAGAATAGGAAGCGCTTGGATCACAAGTAGATTCCTCTTTCTTTCTGTGTGTCTATTTACTCTTAGAGAAAGTGTCTGCAAAGTCTTTGACCTATTGTTCTAAATGCATAGCACCACATTTAGGGAATTTGTTTTATTCGTAATTCATAATTCCACATAACAGGAAGGTTGAGGGAAACTATACCAAACTGATGGTTGTAATCTTCCTTCTTTGATATAATAGAACTACCTCTATTTTTTCCATTTGGTGTCTTGTTATTGCATCTATTTATTTAATTGTTAAAGATACATGTTATAAGTGGATTAGATTTACATTATTTCTTGTTTCATTCTATACTCTTTTGATTGTTTATTGTGATAACACTGTGAATATTGCACTAGTTCTTTATTCCCTTTGAGGATTTGGGCTTGGAGCCGATGAGGAGGACTTTCGCAACACTGCATTGTGCTCTCCAACATCATTATACATCAAGGTAATACTTCTCTACTTCACTTTTTCAAGAAAGTATTAGTATGAACATGCATGTATTATCTTTTTGAATATTGCAGTTAATATGACTGCCTGCCTTGGGTCCCAGGAAGGTTTGAGAGGGATCTTAATCCAACTACCACTTTTTCATTTTACCCCTAACAAGAATTTGATACTTCGTTGGGGACTAATCCTTAGTTCCCAGTTGTTTATTTCTGAACCCTTGGTTCTTTCCCTCTATCACTTCATGTTCTAATCACATCCCTTTCTGAATATTTGATGTGCTTTGTGACAATTTCATCTGCTCGCATTGTTCAGAACAAGCCTTAACTGACGATAATTTTCAATTTATCCTTAGTAACACACCCCCTGTGTGTTCCAAAGTATTATAACGTAGCTCCTTGAGAAAAATGTGTTCGTCCTGCTATTAATGTACAATACCTTTTTTTAGGTAGCGTTACTCATCCTAAACTTAGTTATTTCACCCTTGTTGTGATTTCCCTCGCTATTTAGTTGTTGGGAGTCAGTTTGGTTCCTGTAAACTGGATCTCTGTCCTTGCTTGCTTTCTATCATATTAGTTTTTATTGTTTTAAAGTTAGCTTAGTTGAATTTACCTTTTGGAAAGAAATGTTCTTTTTTTAAGTTTTAAAGATATAGTTGATTTCATTCTATAAATTTTTGGGTTAAATAGTTGTTAGTGAGAATTGGTATTTGTATGTTTCATAGGCTTAACTACATTATTGGATTTTTGTTGGTGCATGGATGTATGAAAAAATTCTCCTTATAGAAATAACTCTTTCATTGAACTGAATTTAATTAGCATTTTCTGCATGGTTTGAGTCAGATTCACATAAACATTCATATGTCCAATCCCCCTCCGTAAACTTAAATGAAAGTAAAATAAAATTAAGTTCTAATAAAATAAATCAATAACCCTTTTCTAAGCTTACACATATATTAGTACAGGATAGGACCTTGGGATATGCAGAGTAAGAAAACTGCCCAAGATCACAAAACTTGAGAGTAGTGTCATTAAAGAGTGCATATCCTACTGCACCCATACTATTGGGACTGCTCCACTCATAACAGAGTTAAGAGCGAGAAAAAACTGATGTTTGTGAGAAGGTAGCCCACCTTCGATCGTATATCCAGTGGGCATTATGTAGAAACTAGATTGGGGATCCAAGTGTTCTGCCCATACAACGTGCTATATATGATCATGACCCCCTTGGTAGTGTATGTGATTTGAGGTATCTATAGTTGCCATACTTCTAGGGACTTACAGAAGGTGACTGGGGAGGAATTCCCTCGTACTTGACACAAAAAAATCTATTCTATCTTCATTTTTTGGGAGGGTACTTATCTTCATGAGAGTTCTTGGCCCCATTATTTAAGGTTCGGATGAAGATCAAGAGCAACCATAACTATAAATATGACCATCTCTCTTTGTTTGCTATTGTGATGTTGGGTTTCGTCTCCAGTGAACGATATTTCTTAGGCAAGGTCTTACCCCTCTAGCTGCTGGATTGATTGACTATAGATTTTTTTTTTTCTTCAGGTGTTTGGTTCTACTGTCACTGAGACTTAATAATATATCATATTAAAAATTTTATAAAATTTATTGGTGATTGTCGCATCCGTCGACCCTCGTCGTCTTTCTAGGCAGAAATGAGTTCTTTCCCTTTGAAACTGGGGGAGTTGTCGAGTCTTTGTGACCTAGAGCCTTCCTCGGAAGAGAAGTCTCAAATTTTGACCCCTATTTCTCACATTTCTCCTTAACTTACGAATTTTCCTGAGGATCCTTTTATGGAAGGAGTTGTGCCTCCTTATAATCCTCCTCTCCCTGACCCGTTGGAGCCGGTGTTGATTCAGGTAGCATTAGTACCAGCCATGTATTCGGCTGCACACACATCCATTACACAACCAATGACGTTTGGGTTATTCCCGCTTGTGGCTAACTCATTTCCACCACCACATTCCCTGCCAATTATTAGTTCTTCACAGCTGACTAGAAACCCTAGTAGCCAAAATATGCTTGGTCCCAACAACTTGGTCACAACATATGTGAGTGGAATTTTGAACTCTTCTGTATCTGCTCATTTCATATCTACTCCTAGACCTCCAGCTTCTGATTCTACTAGCAGGGCTACCACGATTCCCTTCAACAACCCTTTCGGTTGGAATCCCTTGTGGATTTCGAACCCCTTGACCTCTATGCCGGGGGGGAAATTTTACCAATACTTACATGTCGGGGGCACTTCTATAGCCCTAGATTCTATGGGACAAGAAGGTCCATGCATTGCTAATTTCATTCCTCTTAATGGTCAAACTTATGGTGTAGCGCCTATATGATGGTAAACTATGAGACTAGTAACATTCCAGAAGAAAAATCTATTGCATATATCTTGGAAACCCTTCCCCAAAACCAATTGGGGCAACCGGGAAATTATTACCATGGGGCAACCATCCTTTTGTCCCATAGTAAAATAACCCCTATGTACAACAACCTTACATCCCTATAAATCCGCTACGTGAAAATTATTATCAGACGAGTCCTGCATATCCCATTGGAAACACCTTGATGATAGGACCCTATGGTCCAATTGGTCAACCAACACCTCATTTCTTAGACTCGAGGGAAACAATGAAATTGCTATTTTTGGAAACCTTAGACTTCCCCAATCTATATAAATTCACCAACGATCCCATCAATCATAACCCACTTTGGCCTCCTATACCGCATAAGATTCCATTAGGTATCCATAAGATCGAAGGAAAACAGGCAGACAATTCGGCTACACATATCACCACCTATCATCTATGGTTTGTTTATAATTCCATGGTGGGTGATAGTATCTCACTCATGCTCTTTCCCATCACCATCATAGGCAACGATTCCAAATGGTACGTTGAGTTACCACGAGCTATAGTCAATACTTTTAGTGCCTTAGAAAAAAAAAATTCTCAAACACTTTCAGCTCCCTATCTGATATTAAACCAGAATGGAGCTTTTAACCTCGCTGCACCAAGACAAAACAACCCACATCTCCGATTACATTCCTGAATGGAGACATAGGCAGAGGATACTCAAAGTGTCAATCTCGTATCATCTATTATCAGACTAGTTCTATAAGTCACTCCTTCCTCACATTGCTAAGGATGTTGCCCTAGCTGGTGCGGTCACATAGGACTAATCCACCCATCATGCATAACATCTAGATCTCATATATTCACAATCTAGCACAATGTATGATTTACTCCCCCACACCCCTAGAAGCTCCAATGCTCTCGCTACTAAGCAACCCGAAGCACATGCCGAAAGCCTCATTGGAAAAACTTTGAGTGTTGTTGTAAAACAGCTCAGGGGGCACGCTTCCCATCCATCTTCGGTTGCCATCGCCCCTACCTAATAGGCTGCTCTTCCCATCGCTAAGGTACACTCAGTGCAGTCTACATAAAAAATCTAGCGGTAAGAATAATAAGAATAAGAAAAATACTGTTCCTTCTGAAGAGCATCCCAACACTCAGAATAAACCAAATTAGAGAAATGCTGCTAAAACTGAAAAAGGGAAAGACCAAAATATCAGATTCCCTTGAAAAATTTGTGCAGAGGACCACTTGACATGAAAATGTACTCGACTTCTATAATACATATATTTTATCACGCAAACAAATACTGGAAGGGCACCCGTTGTCCTACACAATTGTTTCCCTAATCCACAACAACATCAACATCTTGTTCCAAACCCACCAAAACCCACACAAGGGGGAAATATTGGTACTGATCCTTCTAGTGAAGGATCATCTGCCATCTATGGAATAGAGACTATTGAACTCCAAACCCAAGTAACAACCAATGGAAATATAGTCACTGATGCATACAAACCTGGTTCAGGTTCGAATCCACCACCGCCCAACGATCTTCATATCGAAAGGTTTACTGCTGAGCCCGTTATTCATTCCCCCAAAGGGACCCTTCTACGCATGAATCATAACACATATGCATGTGTTTCCTAGAACTACAACATTGTAGAAGACTTGGCACCAGAATCATCAGCTATTTCTTCACTCGAAGGGTTGTAAACCTGCCCAACACAAAGTAAAGCTATTATATTTTCCATTGGCGAAATTGACCCCCAGGATTATATGCCAGCCATATTTGACATGGAAAAATGTAAACCTCCCCTTTCCCATCAACCCTCTTTCTAGGTTCAAGTTGTTTCAAAAAGTAGGCCAATTGATCACAATGTCATAGACGAAGATTATTTGAACTGCATAATGTCAACTTCATGTTGGATCACTTTGGGTTCTCCTACTCTGTCTTAAAAGAATTTGATTGTCACACCTTCCTCCCAAAAGGCTACCTTGTTGGCTACCCCATCACTTTTAGAGGGAAAACGATAATTGTGGACATGGATGTCATGGATCGTCATCTCGACTATAATCTAATTTTGGGTCGTAGTTGCTCTTATGTGATGACTGCCATTGCCTCTTCGGTTTTATGACTATTCCTTTTTCCTTTGGATGGGGAGATAGTTATAGTGGACCAATTATCCTTCTGCACCCCATATTATTCCACATTACCTAGCAGCACAGTACCCATAGTAGGAGGAGTCCCTGATTCTTATGTTAGCATCGATACCGGTCTTCAAAAGGCATATTCCCTTATGGGTTTTTTTCCTCTCCTGTTGCCCGAGGTTACAAAAATAGCTTCAATGATATCCACCATCTCAAATGGCTCTATCGACCCCTAGATCCCACCAATTCCTTCAGAAATTTATTCGTACAGACATCAATGCCACTTTCACCGACTGATTTGGCTTATGAAGCCATCCAATCAGCATCTGAAATCTCCACTACATTGGTTTTGACTAATGGTACCACCCACCGGCCAAAAAAATATCCTTTTAAATATCTCCTCAATGAAGTCCTAACTTCAGATGAAGCTATGCGAGAGATCATGTCTCTAGAAGAATGGACTTGGGGACAGTTTCACAACCGCGGTTTGATGTCTGATTCAGATGTGACCACTATGAAAATCCTACCTTTTGACCCACCTAAGATCATTCTATCCACATATATAACTTTTAAAACTATTGATGTAGAAGGAAACATGGGAAATATTTCTACGACCATGCTCATTGATATCTCAGTCAAAACAGGTATCTTAGAAAATATACAGATTGGAGAAGATTGCAATCTGGAGGAAATTTAATGCTTCACATCCCTTTTTAAGGATTTCTACGATGCTTTCACTTGGTCTTACAATGAAATTCCCGTCATAAATACTTCTATATTCAATCACTAAATCAAGATTTATGATGATGCCAAGCCTTTCTGGCAGACGCTCTGATTTTTACACCCTCGCGAAGCAGGAGCTACGAAGATAGAAGTCTAAAAACTCTTACACGTTGGTTTCATCTATCTCGTTCCTTTAACAATGGGTATTCAATCTGATTCCCATAGATAATAAAAAAGGTACCATATGAGTCTGTGTTGATTATCATGATCTAAATGTTGCATGTCCAAAAGACAATTATCCTACTCTATTTATAAATCATATTATCGACGATTGCACTAGACGCAAATATTTCTCTTTTATGGATGGATTTTTAGGATATAACCCAATCACGATTAAAAAATATGACCAACACAAAACCCCTTTCATTTTTCCTTGGGGCACAATTGCGTATCGAAAGCTCCCATTTGGTCTCAAGAATGCTAGAGCCACATTTCAAAGGGCTATGCAATATGCATGTCATGATATCATACACATTGTATAAGACTACTTGGATGATCTTCCTTCTCATTCCAAAAAATGAGCTCAACACCTTACTCATCTTAGAGAAATCTTCACTAGGTATAGGCTCTACAACATCCATCTGAATCTAAATAAATGTGTATTTTTTGGTGGTTTTGGATGACTTTGTGGATTCATTGTCTCCAAGCATGGGATTAGGTTTGATATCGATAAGGTGAGCGTAATTACTGAATTACTTGCGCTGCAATCCATATTACAACTCCAACGTCTGTAAGGGAAGGCAAACTTCTTATGTCTCTTCATTGTAAAATATGCCGAGATGATGAAAGGCTTTATGGGCTTACTCAAGAAATGGTACCATATGTGTGGAATGATCAAGCTAAACTGCCATTTGATGCTCTGAAATAAGCATTCATTTCCTCCCCACTCCTTAGTGCCCCCAACTATTCACTCGAATTTCTCCTCTACCTGGTAGCCTTACCATCCTCCCTGGGAATGGTTTTGGTTCAATTTAATGATGAATATAGTGAGCATGTGATCTAATATCTATCGAAATGTCTTCTTGTCCTTGAATTACAATATTCACATGTGGAGAAGATATCTTTAGTGGTTGTCTTCATTGTCACCTACCTCCAAAATTACATACTGCTGTGACAAACTACTGTCATTTATTTGGAGCATCCCATGAGACACATATTGTCTCGCCAGATTATTGGAGGAAAATCTTCCAAATGGATTGTAATCCTCCAATAATTTGACTTGGTTTTCAATGATACCAAAGCTAAGAAATATCTAGTCTTCATTGAATTACTGTCGGATATGCCTACAGTTTACTGAGAAGAAGTAGATCATGATCCATTTCCTAATGAATCCATCTATCTGGTCGTCTTTAGTGATCCTTGGTACGAGGAAATCCTTGTGTACCTACAAACTCAATGGTTCTTCCCAAATCTAACGTCAGATGGTTGTCGTCACATTCACTACCAAGCGAAACACTATCTTGTGCTGAACGATACACTATATCATCGTGGTGCTAATATAGTTCTTTGACGTTGTCTCACCCTTACTGAGGTAGAACATGATTTAAACAATTTCCATGCCGGGGCGTGTGGTGGTCATCTTTCAATCATAACTACTGCCTTGAAAATCTTGGGTGCGAGATAATACTAGCCCACTTTTTTTAAAGATTGCATTACTGTGCTCCCGAAGTGCCATCCGTATCAAAGTTTTACTAAGAAAATGTGCCCATCCTGCCCCTTTCCATCTAATCATTTCCTGTAATATTCCAAAATAGTAAAAGCACCAATACTGAACATAAAACTAGAATTTGCAACAAATATCAATACACCAAACATGAGAAAATCATAGATCCATTATATTATGTACAAAAAAAACAAATAAGTACAATACCTTGAGAAACAAGTCACTCAAACTAGGCAAGACAAGCCTCCAATGCTCAAATACACCCAAAAATTAAATGTTGTTGCTATACAAAATGCCAAATAAATAAGATAGCGTTGTCCTAGTAAGTGTAACTATAGTTGGGAAATATAAACATATGTATATAATAATATAATGCTCAAAAAGTGTTTGGAATAGAGATCTAAGCTCCCAAACACATTTCCAGGACAACCCTTTCCATAGATACACAAAATACCAAACTGATGAAATGCAGCCCCAGGGCTGAATAAACTCTGAAACTGGATAAATTAAAGGAGGTGAATGAGCTGATATGGAAATGGCTGATACTCCTCCAATAGATCTACCAGATGAAGGGATTCTCCCCTCACTGGAAATATAACTCACAAACTGGGGCACTAAGCCCTCCACTGAAACTGCTCAATAAAATAATGCAGTTTCTAAGGGAAACTGTGTTGTAGTGATGGCAGCTTCTTTTCTTGATGCCAAATGACAAAATGATTCTCAAGGACCCTCCTTGCTAGCCTTCTAGGTGAAGGGCTTCTGACTCCACTGGAAAACAAGCTCAAAACTGGATCTATAAATCCTCCACTGCTTCTGTCCTGCAAAAAAACACAATCCTAAAGGAGACTGCGCTGTGGATGATGGCTGAAACTTCGCCTAATTCTAGACTGTGGAAATTATGCTTAGTAACCATCTCCTGAGTAGGCACTCGAAGTCCCATGAAGATGAGGGTGGGATTCCCGCTCTGGAACACCCTTGTGCTAAAGAGCACAATAGACTCCACTAAACATCTAAATCATGCAAAAAGTCATACAAGTCCAATACAATATCAATAATCAGAAGTCCTTCAATGATCACCATCTTCTTCCTTATATTCTTGGTGAGATTTCTCACCTTGGGTCCCACTCATTAAATATTCCACTCTCATGCATACACTACTCCTATATTATTGCATTGTCCTTCATTAACTCTCCACTACCTCCATGATAGTGCTATTGATTTGTCAACTTTGACCCTAGCCACATGCTTTAGCCCCTGTTCACACCTGAAGGTGCTTTATTCAACTGATACAATGATCCACATTCACCTGAGAAGGGTTTTTATTCCTACTAAAGAGATTTATGGTTCTCTCTACCCACTTATTCACCTATCTTTTTATCAAAAGAAAAAATTAATATTCCAACAAGTTGAAAGCTAATTAAGAATATTACAGTCCCTCCCTCCCAAATTTTTCTTGTCCTTAAGAAAATGTAAGGATGGATACTGAAAAATAATCTCTCCTTCCCCTATATCATCCTCATCTAATAAAATCCTCCAATGTACAAATTCTCTCCAATCAATCTGTCCCCTAGTTTCTCCTCCCAAGTGTGCAAGTTAGCATTTGATGATAAAACCAATTGGATCTCATCATGAAGAAGTAGGAGATCCATGGGGAAAGCTAAATGTTGTTTAGTGGATTCCTTGAGGCATGAGAGATGAAAAATTCTGGGGATATTAACCCCCATGAGAAGCTCCAATCCCCATGCTATCATTCAAACAAGATGGATCACCTTGGGTAGCTCATAGAAACATTTCTCCATCTCCTGCTCCTGCAATGTAGGTGGGTTGTATGGATGAACATGATAGACCAATTTTCCCATCCCACGATGTCTCTCTCCCAATATATCAACTTTGTAGAATTTTTTCTGATCTTGGGTTGCAGTAGTGTTTTCCTCAAGAGGCCATAAGACATTCAGACTCTCAAGGATCCACTCTTTGGCTCTAGGAACCTTGCTTTCCCAAGCCATTCCACATATAGTCAATAGAACATCATCACAATATGGAATCCAAAGGATAAGTATAGTGAGTGTTATGTGACATTTCATATGGTGACAGTAGTTATCCAAGTGGAACCAATGCAATTTGGCCCCTTGCTGCCCCTGAACACAATGTGGCAAGTTGTTTCCAAACCATTTGCTAGTTGTTCATGTCTGCTCATCTACTTGGAAGTAGTAAATGGAATTGGGTGTCAAATGAGCATACCTAAAATATAAAAATAATTGCCCCAAACCATACAATAAGTGGCTAACTCCAACACTTAATTTGGTCTCAAAAATACCATGAAAACTAAAGAGAGGCTTTCCCTCTTATGGAGAAATGCACTGTATATACATGGAAAAATAATGCAAGTTCTTTATTAGATGATCAATAAGTAAAAATATGCAACCCTTACCATGTAATTTTGGTGGGATTGTGATGAGGTCCATAAATGATCTCTCCCATCTTTCCCCTGGAAAATTAAGGGGTTGTAACAAACTTGCAGGATGATTGTTCCCTTCCTCATTCTTCTAGCAATCTGCACATTTCTTGATATGATAAAGCTCATCCTTCTTGAGGTCCTTCCATGAGAATCTCTCCATAATGTTCTGATATGTATCCATGAGACTTTGGTGACCAGAAAGGAATGAATCATGTGCTGCATGTAAAACCTTCTTCTTGAGCTTGGAATATCTAGTCAAGAAGATCCTACCCCGGTAATAGATGACTCCATCCACCACTCTATACCTCTCATCTTATACTTGCCCATATAATACCTCACATGTGAAGTGATCCTTGGAAAACTACAACAATAGCTGATACTCCCAATATGGATCTATACTCGTCAATGATAGCATTATTGGCCTTTGTGATAAGGTACATGTCATCTCATAGCTCCCCTCTTTAACAAGCTCAATGAAAAATTCACATACCAGAACGCTGCTATCCCACTGTTTTTGCCTCCATTACAGCTAATTCCTCTTAGAAAAATATTTAATTTTATGGAGGTAAAAGCCTTTTCCCATCCAAAACATCCCAAATTTTTCCAAAGCATGCATGAATGCCAACTTAAGAATACTTCCTATGTGGAAGTATCTTATGATTCTCAAGGGATATGGAGTAGCCCCTTTGCACCATGATTATGCCACCATATACTCCTGATACTGCATATCCCAGTGCAAGAGGCCTGGTGAGATGGAAATGCAGATATTGGAAAATTTCTCATTCCTTCCTTGAGCCCATCAAAGGCTCTCTGCGATGTGCTAGCCTCTCCCAAGTTTCCATCCTCAGCCAAATCCATGAATGATACATCTTTTTGTGAGAAATATTTGATCAATTTCTAGTCAACATGCCTTCCTAGTGGAATGCCTCCATGTAATGAAACATCAAGGTCTAGAGTAGACTATATATCTGAGTGGGTTGATTTGTCCCTGCTTCCACTATGAAAATCAGTATGCTTCTTATGTGCAGAGACCTCTTGGAATGAATGGGTGTACATTCCCCTAGTCACCTGATGTTGGCCACGCTTCTTATCTTCCCACTCCATCTGCAAAGTCTCCCAATCTGTGGTGACCTTCCCCAATGCAATAAACCACTGCACTCATTGGGCATTAATAAATTTGTGCGTAGTCCCACTGTCTATCAATAATGACACATGTTGCTACTGGATTATTCCTTTGACTCCCCATTTTGGATTCTTTGGAACTCCATGTAAGAACACAAGGGCTCCTCTAATTGGAGAAATTGCTCCATCTCCACCCACAGGTGGTGGTGGATCTACTTCTGGTGCTACAACGCTAGTATATCCTTCCAACTTTTATTCTCCCTTCTCATTTTTATTGGATAATACCTCATCATCATTAAGATATCTTTTGTCTTGGTTCTCTCTTGAGGGAGGAACCTTCATAGCTTCCTCTTTTGAGAGAGAGGAGAGCTCTTGCTGAGGGGGGGATCTTGCCCTTGGAAATTTATTTTGTAAGTCTCTAGACCTCTCTATGTCACCTTGGAGTGTAGTTTGTCTAGTAGATATTACCAACTTATTAAAAGGATCTAGGTGCTTGAGCTTGGTTGGCTCAACAAAGGGTTATTTTTAATTTATTCGATCAAACCTTTCCACCAGATGCCTAGTGAACTCTGCCTATGCAGTCACATTGTTATTCCCCAATGTAGAAAGACCATTAAACCACCAATCGTGAACCTTTCCTTCAAAGTGAAATGCTACTATCTTAATGGCATCCACTTTTGAAACTTGGTGCAACTGGAAATATATGTCTAATTTCTCTACCCAAGCCTTGGTTGTGAACTTGGGTGACCCATGAAAAGCATGCAGAAAGAATCAACCTAAAGCATGTTGAAGATCATTCTTCCTCATGTACCCTCTACCTCTATTATGATTATTGAGTCTTTTGTTTTCCTTTATCTAATATAATCCTTGGAATTTTAGATTCTCTTTGAATCTCTAAGATTGAGACTCATATTCTAAGAGATAATCACTAAGAGTCTTCTCTTGGTGTTCTCCTCCTACCTCATTTCCCAATTCTATGAATTTAGGCATGGTGGAGCATTGTGGAACTTGCTTCCTTACTAATTTTTCATACCAGTATTGTGAAATGTAGGAGCTTTCTTCATGTACAAACATTTTATGGGATTATTTATGTCTCTCCTTCCTCATCTCCTTGATTTCTCTAGTAATATCCTGCATAGTTTGGAGAAGATGCTTTGAAAACTCCTTTCCATTCATTTCTCCTAATATTCGAGTCTTGGATTTTTCTCTTTGTATAATCAAACCTTCTCTTTTCTGTGGGAAGCTTCCTCTTCTTTTGATGACATAGATGTGATGTCTCAAAAAGTAAGCCAAGCTCTCTAAGCTCCCAAGATCTCTTCCAATGCTCAAAAAGTGTCGAGAATAGAGATCTAAGATCCCAAGAACATTTCGAAGACAACCCAGAAAGGGTTTCTAGAAATACACAAAATACCAAACTGGTGAAATGCAGCCGTAGGAATGAATAAGATCTACAACTAGAAAATTGATAGGAGGTTGTAGACCTGATATGGAAATGGATGATACTCCTCAAACAAATCTCCTAGATGAAGGGTTTCTCCCCTCACTGCAAATATATCTCACAAAGTAGGGCATTAAGCCCTCCGCTACAACTTCAAAATAAAATAACACAATTTCTGAGGTAAATTGCATTATAGGTGATGATTACAGCTTTTCCTGATTCCACATGACAAAATTATGCTCAAGGAACCTCTTTCTAGCCTCTTGGGTGAAGGGTTTCTCCCTCCACTGGAAAACAAGCTCAGAACTGGATCTATAAATCCTCCACTCCTTCCTCCCTGCAAAAAAACACAATCCAGGAGACTGTGCTCTAGATGATGGCTGAAGTTTGGCCTAATGCAGAAATGTGGAAATGATGCTCAATAAAACTCTCTTGAATAGGCACTCGAAGTCCTCTGAGTATGAGGGTGGGATTCCCGCTCGAGAACACCCTTGTGCTAAACAACACAACATACTCCGCTAAACAACTGAAGTGTGAAAAAATTCATACAAGACCAATACAATATCAATAATCAGAATGCATTCTATGGCTTCCATCCTCTTCATTATATTCTTGGTGAGATTATTCACCTTCGGTCCCACTCATTAAATATGACACTCTACCCACTTATTCACCTATATTTTTTTCAAAAGAAAAAATTAATATTCCAACTACTTGAAAGCTAATTAGTACTATTACATTTCTGTTGGTCCTTTTTCTAAATGGGGAATAGATTTCATAACATGCAAACCCACTTCCATTAATGGAAACAACTACATTTTAGTTGCGGTCGACTATTTCACAAAATGGGTTGAAGCCATTCCTACTTTCCGGGCTGATGGAGAAACCACTACTCTTTTCCTATAAAATTGGGTTATCTGTCATTTTGGTGTGCCCCGATCGATTTTCACAGATCGTGGTTCTCATTTTTAGAACCAAATGATGATTAATTTAACTTCCCTGCTAGGTTTTCGACAAGATCATTCTTCATCCTACAACCTATAAGCTAACTGTCAAGTTGAAGCCATTAATGGGCTAGTCGGCAATCATAAAACCACATGGCATTGAAAATTATACTCCACATTATGGGAATACCACATGTTAGTGAAAAATTATAAAGGATTCATGCCATTCCAGTTAGCATACATTCTGGAAGAAGTTATTCCAATCATGTGTGAGATTCCATCACTTAAATTGGTCGTTAAACTCCTACCTGACACTACTACCGAAGAAGAGTGCTTGATTTCACTCAATCATTTGGACGAAACTCGTCAAGATGCCACACTAGCCCTTGACGCCCACAAGTTATAAGTTAAAGCTCAATCCGACAAATCTATCAAGCCTCATTCTTTCCAAGAGGGTGATCTTGTTCTACTCTATGATCAGAAACACGACCTCTTGGGGGTAGGAATGCTTCAACCATTATGGCTTGGTCCATATATCTTCAGTAAGGTCCTTTCTAAAGGGGCTATGAACTTTAGGACTGTAATGAAATCCCGCTCACTGAGCCCCGCAACTGGCTCTATTATTTCGCCTAGTATTCTACTCGGCATTTTCTTTGTAATTTTATGTATATAATTTTTGTATTTTTTGGTGTGTCTGGAATATTTTGGGCTTTTGTGTATTTTTTTAATACAAACTCTCTTATTTTACACATATGTATTCTTCATCCTTACCATACGTTGTATATGCAAATGGTGCCAGTCATCACACTTGACACATTGCATGAGATGCTTGAGTCCTCTATACACCTGAGTCAGAACTACTCGGATCCGAGGGAATATTCCTTGGTAATTCCACCAACAATATTTCTGAGTATATGTCAGTTATTCAACTCCTCAATGAAGCTGTGTCTCATGACATATCCAATATGGTGATTCAGTTATATTCCCAACTAATCTTTATTGATTTGAACAATCGTTATTGCATCGAACATCCTGTCTTACTACGTTATTACTTAAGGGTACAGATTTTGGAACATCTGTTTTAATTCATTTCTTTTGAACACATTCCTAGAGAATATAATGCATTAGTTGATTCATTAGAAAATTATTTATTTTATTGCAATCTCTCACGTTTATTATAGAAAGAGTCATACATGAGTGAAAAATTTTTTCATCATAAAAAATTACATAAAAATTAAAAAATACAACATCAAAATCTCCAAAATATAAATTTATATGTATATGTCGTGTCAAGTTGGTTACATCAAAAAAAAATTCCAAAACTTGGATGTTTTACAAAAATGGCTTTACTAAGCCTTGCTAAGACATCTACACATCTATGCCTACTCCTACTGGGCATGTTGCTCATGGTCGCAGATAAATGCCCTAGCTAAAATCCTAAGAGGAACCAAAGATCCCTTTGGCACACCCAGTGTGTGTTGCTACAGAGGAACTTGGATCTCCCTCATGAGAAGAGTTGGCACACCCATGCTCAAACCTTCTAGGTTCCTAGCAACCTCGTGCATACTCTGTGTGTCATCTCCCTCTTTGGCAGTTGGTGTGGCATCTGCTGTTGCTCCAGCCCTAGTTAGCTACATTCCTTGTTGTGCATAGCGAGGGGCTCCAACAAGTCATACAGGTGCCACATCTATGTCAATAAAAGTGCTTCATGTCAAAATTATTTTTCACCCATTAAACAAAAAAATTGCATAAATAATCAAAAGACACAAAAATACGTGTGCAACTGATCTCTCGTCTTACCTATTGGCCCCCATTGAGTTCCAGGTGACAATCTCAACTCTAGATCTCCTGTAAGGTTCATCCTAGCATAGGGATAATCCTCAATCATCAGGATCTTCCATTAAGCCACTCAAAGAATGCATCGTGAAAGAAGTGTCAGAGTGGACCCTCTCTAGTCTGAGGCATCAGGGTAGACCATCCACCTTGTCTAGGCTCCCTCGGTCCAACAACATCCATGGTCATTTGAGGCCTCATAATGGGCACTCTCTCTAGTATAAATGAGGCAATCAACATGCCATACCTAAAATTCCTTTGGGACTAGGTCTTGCAAGTTTTCAACTCTTCTCTAATGTGGTGGACAACGCCTTCACACCAATCGAATATTTGTGGCTGTAAAAATCCAATGCTAGTAGGAATTGGGCATTAGTAGCCACATGCTGACTCTTGGCTCCTAGCACGCGTACAATCATCCAAAATAATGAACACATCAGTGTAGAGGCTATCTGTGCTATAGGTATCATGTTTCTCATTGGCATGGTGTTGTTGATACAGTGAGCTTGGATCAGTCCCAAGGTGGTTTGAGGATCAGCTCTAGATCCTACCAAATTGGGCCTTGGACTTTTTCATGACAGGCCAATTATAAAATATACATCCTCCTTTTCTATCGAGATCTTGTGACCCCCGATGCAGAATACATTATGTTGTTCATCCCACCATTAGATAACCCAACTCAAAAGGTCCTCCGGCTCTTTCATCATATCAAGTCTAGCATACTTCAATAATCCGCACCTGCGGAGAACCAATAAACATGCCAAATTGGCAACTACTTTTTTTTCCTCTCTCTCATGCTCTCGTTCACGCTACATACTCATGGTAGCAGCTGCTTACCTGCAAAATACAAGTTTTCCATGGATGATATATCGGCTAAATAATTGAAAACTGAGGCAAACAAAGGTTTTAAATTTGTTTGGTCGACTAATGCAGGCCCCTTCATTAAGAAAAGTGTGTTAACACATTGTCCCTTAATGGTCAGTGTGTTCAACACAGCCCCACCTCTCGGCGACCGCGTTAGCCATCAAAAATTTCTAGGGCTTGCCAAAAAATAATTTTCTGACTATTAAAAAGCTTGGATGAATTAATGAAATGCAAGATGAGGGCCTAAACTCCTACCTATAACATGAAGAATCGAAAATTATTTCCCAGATATTCCGCAATAAACAACGGAAGTTTCACCCTTTATCACACTCCAGAGCTCCTTCATCGAAGACAAATAGTGAAAATAAAGGTCTCCCTCCTTCTTATAGACATTCTAGAGGTACGACTCACTTAGCTAGTTATTGAAATTGGTAAATTTTTGCTATTATTTTATGCAGTTGTTATTTATCGATGTTATTGATGCTCTAACGAATTTCCATTATTTCTATGAAAATCTGACCATGCTTGACCCAGAATGAACCTTATTTTTAGGGACCTGGAACAGTTACCCTGAAAACCTTCTTAATGAAACAATCTAGTGCAAGTAACTTCATTATGCCATATCGAAGTGAAGAGTACCCTCCAGAAAGTCTAAGTGATTCTAGTCAACGTCTGCTCTAGGTATAGTGGGACTTCCCTCCATGGTCACCTTAGGAAAAATCCTAAATGTTATGGTCACTAAGGTCACCAACTGAGACAGTTGAACCTGGGGGAACAATATGTGGCCGGATATACACGCAAGGGCAGAGTATCAAAGCTCAATCCCCTTGAAAGCTCCTCGACATGTTAAATCTAAGATTTTCTAACAAGTGATCCGAGGCTCCTCGATAATGGTTAATATGAATTTTACCATTTGTATTATGTGCACATATTCTATGTTTTCCAATCAAATAGGTACAATTACTTCACTGGGTCTGACATGAACTCATGTTTGACTCTTTTAAGAAGAGCTTCCTAGAGCACAAATGCAACTGTTGGGTTTTCCCTACTGCAAGATGCTACTTGTTTTTTTAATCTTAGTTTGAAATTTAGTTACAACCTATTCCAAAGCACTAGCCTTATGCTAAATTTTTCGAATGAGCCCTAGAAAATGTAAAAAATATTCAGATCAATTTTATTAATTTTTGTATTGATTTGCATGTTATTTACACAAAGGGGTATGGAGATGAAACTTGATGATATTGTGACCTAACTCAAAATACTCTAAATGCATCAGAATGGGAATGCAACTCTTTATTTTGATGAAATTATATTTAAGAGAAAGTTGAAGGAATTTTTTACTCAAAAATTACAAGCTTGCTAAAACTTCACATAATAATTTTTTTTCATCAAGAAAACAATTTCATTTCCTAGAATGACCAATATCTCTTTTGTCATGAAAATTTTCATTGATTACAAAGCTAAAAACTACAATTTGATGAACAAACAATTCTCAAAATAAAAGCAACTTATCAAAACCCTAAAAAATGTAAAAACTTCAAAGAAAATCAAAGCTATTTACTAAAAATCCTAACTAAGATCCTTATTTGTGTCTTTTGATGATTTCTTTAGTTGAAAGAAAATATGTTGTTTTCCACTTGAACTAGAAGAAAAGAAAGAATAAACAACTAGTTTGAGACAAATCACACTTTGATAATCTAGAAATTTTTCCTTTTTGAAAATGAGCAAGAAATAAGTACTAAAACAAATAATGCCTACAAGAATCCTGGCGGCTCAAGAAGGAAATAACATAATACCAATGATCTTTGGCAATGGATATATTTTCCAAAAAGAGAAATTCATCAAACTAGGGAAAACCCTAACTAAATATGAAAAAAGGATGATTTATAAAAAAAAAGACTCTAACGTGTTAAGGAATATTTCATAGACAGACTTTGAGAGTTGGTATAGATCAGGGTAAAGCTTAAGAAAATGGTTATCTGACTCTAGAAGAGAAAATCTTATTCTTTTCAAAATTTCCCAAGGGGTGCATAGGTTTTTAGTGCAAACTAGTGCACATGCCCACTAAACTAAACTAGAAAATTACGTAGGTTTGTGCTCTATTTTCCACAAAAAACTGTGCAGGGTAGAGAAAAGTTGGAAAAAACAAATTTAAGGCTTTCTAGTTCATAGAATCTAAAAGCTCATATACCCAAACACACTCAGAAATTTCAAAGTAGGAAAGTGGGAATGTCAAACCAAGAAAAATAAAAGGAAAACTAAGCTTGTCTTCCCCAACACAGTCACCAACTTGTTTTATGGATTAATCCCTCTTGTGGACAAGAGCGATCTCCCTAGTACCCCAATAGGTAACTAGAAACACACAAACATTTGAGTACCTCTTTCTCTAAACTATTAGCATTCATATTATTATAACTTTGAAATGAGGAGGTTATGCTCCTACCTTCAACAAGATTTTTGATGTAGCCTTTTCTCTTCCACTCCAAAGAAATACTTTAATGCTGAGAATAACATGCAATAACAAACAATGCAAAGGATCATATGACATGCAATATATAATAATAAAAAATATCAGTGCATCTTAGTGATCAAGGAGACTAATTATTGACATTATGTCAATGAATTAAGAAAGAAGACAATGAGAAAAATAGATCCATATGTATTATCAGAAATCAATAAGAGAAATATTACAACCTGAGCCTTGATGTTGTACACATTTCTCCCATATGTCTATGCAATCGTTTCCTCTGTTTAACAAGTCTTCCTCTCTAGAACTACTAACATAA
Organism: Pinus albicaulis; assembly: GCA_034641835.2. Taxonomy (NCBI): domain Eukaryota; kingdom Viridiplantae; phylum Streptophyta; class Pinopsida; order Pinales; family Pinaceae; genus Pinus; species Pinus albicaulis. The sequence goes on from CM076580.1 coordinate 1,443,437,118, forward strand.
ATTATTGTGAGAAAATGTGTGATCTTCAATTTACAATCAACTCATACCAACTTAGTATCTTGGTATATGCCAATTACTAACTCAGAATCTCCCAATAACTACCCTCAAACCTCAAACTTTAGCTCAATTTATAGATCGATTGAGGAGGTTTCAGATCCATGAAGAGAGTGATGAAATCCTCCAATGAAGGGATTAGGGTTCCTTTAGCCAAGGGATAAGCTCCATGCGTAAAGGGATATAGATCGAACCAGTGCGACTCTAGAGGCTTCCATTTGGGAGAATATTTTCCCAACTAGGCTTCTAAAAGTTACTTTTTTATGTTTACTTCCTTTTATAGGGGTGCACAGTTCTTATTAGAGAACAAAGTGGTGATCACCATGGCTAATAGAAGAAACATTAGCGCATGCATAGGAAATGGTCACAAAAGCGCGCAGGTAGATTTTTAAAGTTTTTAAAGAGTTTTTTTTCCAGTTTCCAAGACTTGGTTCAGGAACATGAATGTTTTTGACTTCTATGGAAGCAAGAATATGGATGGCGATGGATCCATAATGAAAATAAAATGTCATGGTGAAAAAATGATGTGTAACATAAATTAATTGACATAGAGCAGTAATTCTTCTTTTATAATACTATATGCAGACGATGAGGTCATTTCTTATCAAGGTATCAATATCAGCATCATGTACTTCATTTTTCATACATGTTTTTTTTGTTTGTGTATTTTTTGCAAAGCCTTTACTAAAGGCTAGTAGATGTGTTCAACACTGCTAAAAATAACAAAGAAAGTGGGTGGACCTAATTGTAAGATCATTACACATAAGATCCTATGCAAATGTGAAAATTAGTCTCATGATGTCCATATTTTCCTAATATTCATATAGGAAATGTTCGATGCAAAAATGCATTTCAAACTAGATTTTCCATAAATTTATTTAACTATTAGATTCTTTCCTTTTAACTCTCATTTTCTTATCGAAATCCAAATAAAACTGAATACTTGATTGATTATAATTCTTATTGTTTTGTAAACCAAATTCGTTATATGATACAAAAAATCATGATCTTGATGCAACACTTCCCACTTACCAATATCATTATATGTATTTTTTCTTGTAATATTGTCTAATCATTTATTTCCATAAAATAGTGTGGGAAAGATCATCTCTTTAGAGTACTTATCTTTGAATATTCCCAAAGGCTTATAGCCTTCACCTGAAGCAATGTTTATTTGATTATTTCAAAGATCATAAATATTATACAACTCCCTAAATCCATATAAAATTGTCTTTGTCACTAATTATTCATCATATTAATCATTATCATCCCTGATTTTTGTATATGCATTAATCATTATCATCCATATTTATTTTTGTCAGAGATTTGTTTTGAAATTTCAATTATCTGAAATTCTCTAGTATATAGTGTTGTGTTTTACACAATCATCTCAATGCCCTCATGAATTTCTGAACACGTACTTTCCCAACAAGAAATATGATTTTAAACACTAAAATTCTTTTAATTCCGATGACCATAGTACAAGATTCATGTATTTCATGAGGGAGTACAATTTGAATTCTTGATATGTCAGGAGATACATTGATAAGTCCACCAGTCAATGCGAATTATATTTTTCTAAAGTGTTGTCCAAATCCTTGTATTTTCAAAAATGGTAATTTTAATGATATCAATCGTTCCTCCAATTCATAAAGCTATTTTACTTTGGAAATTTGTCTATTACAGCTAATTTTCTCTAGAAAAGAAAATTTGATAACTTTTTCATTGTCTAGTTCTTTTCTGCATTTTTTGAATATGCATTTAAATTTCAACATTTTGCTAATTTGATTTTCTGTGACATCCCTTTTAAACCAAATTTTATTGCAAATGGAACAATCATAAACAATAAAATCTTGTATTTTATTAAAATATTATTGTTCAGCTAATTTGTTCATTGTGTAATTGAATATTTGTGACAATACTTTTTGTTCTCTAGCAAATGCATTATCTTGTATTGACTTTTGTTATTTTGATCCTCTAGTAATATGAATTGTTTCAATGAAAATTTTTGTTTCTCATGTATTATTTTGGTTCATGCAAATAAAAATGTGGTCTTTTTATTCCATTCAAAGAGTTTGTCTTAAGTTCAATAATATTTTCATCAATTTTCATGTTAGAGCTCTAATTTAGCGGCTTATATAGTTTTCTAAAAACATTAATTTCAAAAAATTCATTGTTTCTTATATATATTTTTAATTCTATGCATTGATAGTCATGATTTATTGTTTTCATTGAAATATTATGAATCAATTTCTATGTTATTTTCATTCATGTTGATGCTTTCGAAGTCAGACATATTAATGATGCTATGTTTTTTTATTTAGTTTTTCTATAAATTTATTTTCGTTAGTTGTTTCAATAGTACATGGAATGTTGTTTTGTTGCAACATTTCTTTGAGAAGTTCATATTGCAAATGACCTGCATCCATACAAAATTTCATAATACGGAATATTAGTTTGTCTTCCTGGAAAGCAAAAAATTCAAACACAATAGCCAGACGGTTACTAGAACATATGCATACAGTTGTGTTTAAAAAATATCATATGTAGTCATAAATAAAAATACCACCATCTATCTTCGCTTTTTCATATGGCTTTATTATTTGTATAATGTATCCTTGCCAATTTTCTATTCCATGAAATCACTTAATTAAAACTTTGTCAATGTATTTTTTTATAAAATTTAATGCAAATAAATAAGTATGCATTATTGTGTTGCAAAAAGTATATGCAATTATGCGTCATAAATAGGGAGCATCATACTTATACTCCATCAATTAGCATATTGTTTACAAACAAATTTCACCGTAAATACTCCTGTATCCGCAAAATATCTTAACCATATAACTTCCCATTATTGTATTTATCTACATCCATCCATGTTATGTTTATTCATATTTTGTTATATTTATCACAGGTTCATGATCAAGTCCTATCGAACTTCTTTTTATTGCAGACGAGTGGTTGAAAATGTCTAGAAATTGAATTCTCATCATGGAGCAATATTCCATAAACTTCTTCGCACAAATATGAATTAAAAACGCAAATAGTTTTTCATTGTCGTCCTTGATCAAAGTCTTTTAGGAATTTTGATTCAGTTTGATAACCATTGTATACAAACTATGTCTCCCCAAATTCCTCTTTCCTCTTCAACGATATTACGTGAAGTTGATTTTGTCATCATTATCAAGTAAATATCCAGTTTATCTACACAATTCATACGTATTAATCATATCTATATTCAACTCGTGTTCGTAATATATTATGGATTCAATCTTTCATTAATGTAAACAATTCTTGAAATGTTCTATTTTTCTTGTTAGCGTCATAATATGAATTCTTCCATCAGTGATCAAAATCACTCTTTTCATTCTCATTTTATGTGTCCCACTCTGAAATTTTTACTTCATTCCATTAGGTCATGCTAAAAATGGTTTCACTGATGGTAGTCCCACTCAAAAAATTTCACTATCCCTCACAAAATCTCATTTTCTGGCCCAACTTCATGTCTTGTTGAGCATAAAAACACCTTTGAAAATCTTATTTCACTATATCTTATGTCACTCAATGTCAATCATGGAATTCAGGTCATTCAAGGTCCCATTAGGTCATTAGGTTTCATTTTTTAAGGTCCAAAGTGCACCACTTCATCTCAATAAGGTTAGCAAAAGGTGTGAGAGTGACTCAATAAACATTTAATTTTCATCTATATAATATTTTTAGCATGAAAATATGATATTTTTAAATTTTAAATGTTATTTTTTATGATTTTCATATCAAAATGTCATTTTGATATGAAAACAAAAATGTAATTTATTTTTAATTTTCTATGTAATTTTATGCTTTTATATGTAATAATTTCAATCCCTAGTTGCCAACTCAAAACACACATGCCAAAATGGAAGAGAGAAGTGTCAAAATCTAGGAAAATCATCCTCCAAGAGAGAAAATTCAGATGAAAGGGTAATCAACAAATGTTTAAAAAATGTGAAAAAAGACATTAGAAAAGTGGGTTTTTAAATTTAAATTAAAATTCACTTAGATATTTATGACTAAAAGACATCAAATCAAATTCATTTTCCTCTTCTAAATATCAAGCCAGCAATCCAAGAGCCAAAAATTTCAAAATTCTAAGCGAAATTGGAAAAGGAGAAGAAATTGAGGGTGCAAATCCCGATTCGAGGGTGCAAATCAGTTCTGGAGGGCGAAAATTAGTTCACGAGGGGGAAAATGTGTTTTCAATGGCGCAAATGTGTTTAACATGGTGAAAGAAAGTTGTTGAGGGCACAAATGTGCTAAATGGGGTGAAAATCAGTTGTTGAGGGCACAAACACGTGGTTTTCGGTGCAAATAGCTTGTCGAGGGCATAAATGACCAGCAAGCTTACCAAAGATTCCAAGTGATCCAAATTACCTTCCAAAGCTCCTCAACTGAGTCATTCACCTCTAGAAATCCAATATCATGATTTTCCATCAAAATCACCTTCTTAAGTTATATGTGCTGAATTTTTCATGTTGAGGTTGTAATTTGGTGTCTTCTTGAAGTGAAACACTAGTTTTTCTCCCTTGCACCCATAATTCCCAAAATTCCAGTTCCCTTACACTCCATACAATCCCTATACTCATAAAATTAATTTTCTAAACCTTTTTATCATAAACCCTATCCCTAAATTATTAGTTCCTAAAACCCTAAGCCCTAGGTGTTATTTTATACCTAGGCTCCAAAATCCCAATTCCCATCACTCTTTCATTCCTATTCCCTTCCCCTTTCCTCATGTCCCTAAAAAATACTCCCTATCCCATCATGTATCACATATCCCTATCAAATATCTCCATCATTTTTCCTTTCCCATCTCCATTTCCCATTTACCTTCCCTAATTCCTAGGGTTTTAACAAAAAAAACCATGGCAACAGAAGAGGAAAACACTTCATTCACTGAAGCAGAGGAAACAAAGATAAAGAGGTAACGTAGGAGGAAGAGTGCTCAGAATTGAGCATTCTAACACCAAATAACTCTTTTCTTCTCCATTGAATGTCACATGCTTCAAACATGTTGGCTGCTATGATTTTTGTGAGAAAATCAGAGGGTTAAACATCACCCCATGCTAACTAGAATGTTCATATCCGGACTCCATGATGACCAAGTTAAATTAGCTTGGGTCACTTCTACCTTATATGCTACTGTCATTTCATATGCTACAGGGATCCCAAATGTCAGGGAAAAATGGTTCAATAAATGTAGGTTGAAGAAACAGGATTTTGACTTCTTCCTCAAACCAAGACACCAAAATAAAAAAAAGAGGTTTTTCCCTTTTTCACACCTCTTGGACAGATATGAACCTATGATGAAGATTGCAATGAAATATTTTTCATGTGAAGGCAGATTTTCAAGGCTCCATTCCTATCACATTATGCTCTTGATGCATTTCACTAGGGTAAGGATGCTTAACATGGCCTATTACCTTTTTCAGAGTATAGAGAAGATGGCATAAATTTCCAAAAATAAGGAGTATGAACACCAAATCAAAATACTATTCCATCATTCCCTCATAAAAATCATAGTCCTCCACCATCTCAATCAACTGAAAAATTCATGGACCACCTTCATAGCCAATGATATATTCATTGAGCCATCCATTCAGCATGCACAATATTTCCCTTCATCATCTCAACCCATGACTCACTCATCATCATCATATCAGTCCCCTTCACCTACTCCATCTCTATCTCATCATGATCCTTCATCTCCTTCTCATCATGATTTTGGGTCCCCTAGCTAGATAGATGACATTGAGCCTAAGTGGGCTAGTATGGTTGAGGTTGAGCCATTTCCAAAAACCTACCAGAGAGGCTATAGGCATGTGTTTTCTTCACTTGGAATGAAAGGGGCCATGCCTTCTACATCAACACAACAGGTGGATAAAGGTAAATAGAAGGTCATTGAGCCAATCATTCATGATGAGGAGGACAATCATGAAATAGAGCAATAATTTCAGCTGGTTGACCTAGATGAGGAGGATAATGATAAAATCAGAAATGCTGTAATCAAAGGTAAGGATGCCAATATTAGTGAGCTTTTGACTAATCTTGACAGGCCTAGATGTGTTATACACTTTTTTGAGAAAAAAAATGAGCAGTTGAAGACCAAACAGATCATTTATGAGGTGAAGTACTTCACTACTCAAAGAGAGGCTCAAAAGGCCAAAGCCATGCTAGATGAAACCGTGGAGAAGTATGGTTTTCTTGATGAAGAAGAAGAATAGGTACCAAGGTAGAGACCTATAACTAGAGGGCTAAAAAGAGCTCTAGCTCGAGAGAGACAAAGGGAAGCTGAGCTATTTGATCAACTCACCCTAAATGAGCAGCTTTCCATAGAGATCAATGAGAACAGGGATCCATGGCTTGATAGAGCCAACCAACACTTGGATAAGCTGCTAGAGATGGAAAATAAAGATAATGACTTGTTAAGGAAGAATTTCAAACTCCATTCCCAAAAGGAGAAATTTTCATTGGCCAAGCTCAAAAGAGCCAATGCAAAAATTAAAGAATTGAACAAGGAGGAGGAGAAAAAGTTGGAAATGTTAGCTAAGGCTTCCCTACAAGATTAAACACATTATCATCAGCATTTCAAACAATTTTGAGGCATTTTCCAACTTTTTGTCAAATTTGGAAATCTCTGTGTTTTTTGAGGCAATTAATTAGCATAAAATTGGGCATTTGCGCAACACCCTAGGCGCTACGCAAATAATTGGAACACTTTTTGAGGAGAAGGAAGGCACCCTTAGATTCCTAATGACTCATGCATGACAAAAAACCATGTTTCCAACCTTGTTTTTCATTTTTGATGGGTGAAAAGCCCAAAAAAACTATCAAAAAATCACCTTTATGCCCCTTTTTTGACCTTTGCACTGTGCAAATACCAGTGTTGGGAGATTTACCTTTTAGGGGGAAAACTACCTCCATTTTTATAACTTGAGGAATATTTGGAAAGAGGACAGACAGGGATTTCCAACAAGCTATCTTGGTTCTTATTTAGAGATCGGGAAGGCCTCCAAAAGTGGCCTTGAACACAGAGGGCACAAATGAAACTAGGATGGCGCAAAGGCACAGTGGATGGCGCAAATGTTAAATTTGCTAATTTTTTCAAAAAATCTCTCAAGTTTTGAATTTTCTTCATAAAATCATCTTTCTACTCATGTAATTAATGATAGTAAAATGTATTATGTCTGAGATTACTTAGCTAGGGTAGATTCATCGAGTAAAAGTCATTAAAGGGTCATGCTGAATCAATTGACTGTATTGAGGAGTGAGTCACTTAGACCACCCTACACTTCGGTTTTCAGTTTAGCAGTTATTGGATCTCATCCTCCTCATGGATTCGACCCCTGAGGATGGGTGGAGCAGTTAGTGGATCTCATAATGAACATAAAACTGGAATTTGCAATAAATATCAATACACCAAACATGAGAAAATCATAGATCCATTATATTATGTACAAAAACAACAAATAAGTACAATACCTTGAGGAACAAGTCACTCAAACTAGGCAATACAAGCCTCAAATGCTCAAATACACCCAAACATTAAATGTTGTTGCTATAAAAAATGCCAAAGAAACAAGATAGCGTAGTCCTAGTGAGTGTAACTGTAGCTGGGAAATACAAACATATGGATATAATAATATAATGCTCAAAAAGTGTTAGGAATAGAGATCTAAGCTCCCAAACACATTTACATGGAAACCCTTTCCATAAATACACAAAATACCAAACTGATGAAATGCAGCCTTATGTTGGAGAGGTAAATCCCCTCTATGGAAAAAATCAATCCCACTAGCCCTAGGGCGGTCTAGCAACAAACAAAATACACTACGATATCAATTCCTAGTTACAAAATATAAAGCTACAATAGATAGCCTACCTCAAGTCCTGCTACTGTTGTCGAAGAAGAAGCACTACTTCCCATCCCTAGCATGACAGATCACAACCCTTATGCCCACTATGTCCAGACACTTGTACACAAGCAGAGAAGAAATGACGGCATACAACCTAATAATTCAAGCATGTAACTATCAGTCAGTTGGAAAGGATTGAACTAAATTGCATTACACAGATAAGAAATACAACAGTGGAACCAATAATGTAGTCGAGCATATATTAAAATGCGAAAGAAATATTACAACCGAGTTCCAACGTCACGCTCTTCATTTGGCAGGGCTTCCAGTGGAGCATGTCTCATGAAGCTTGTCGGGAATTTGGACAAGGCTCTCTCTCTTACAGGGTTCTCCTTAGCTCTACTTTCAATAGTCTCTCAGCTATAATTTATTCCCAAATGTTCAGTTAGCTAGAAAATAGAGAGGGTAGGCTTTTATAGAGGGAGGAAGGGAAGTTAGGATCCCTATAGTCATGGGATAGAGTCCTATCTCTTAGGAAGGTTCCATGAGAGGTGAAAAACCACTTCCTAAACAAGGAGATCTAGAGCCAAACATCCCAACTTCTTTCTGATGATTCATTCTGAAGTTGTTAGAATCAAACTTCCGCCATTTATTTTTAAAAATCATTCCTTAATAGGCTTGGCGTGAGTGAAACACAGGAACAGAGCACCAGCTGGCGCACCCTCTAGTGCACATTTTCCCCATTGGCGCGAGGGATGAACTTGCTAACCACGCCAATGCCAAAACATGGGTTTTCAGGGTTTTCCAGAGGAAATGTTCTGGAGGAGAATTCTTGTCCTTATGCAGAAGGATGCCATCAAGGTGTTTTTAGGACATTTTACTATTCACAGGTCATGGGAATAGTCCTCCAATGTACGGGACAAGGGATTGTAGGGATAGTGAAAAAATGCTCTGTAACAGATGCCCCTTAAAGCATGAGGTCCGAGAGAGAGGGAAGGGTGAAATGATTTATGAGAACACGTTCAACTAAAATCACCACCGTCAGAAGACCTTCGAATACAAATACAACTGAAATCTCTAATACATGATATGCGGTATGGGCATAGCCATCCATAAAATTATTGACACAATAAGATCCAAGGTATGGACACAACATCCAACAATTAAGGATCTACAAGTAGACTCAGGTATGGTCGTAACTATTCAATCAAAGGATTCATGTAATAAATCATAATAATCCACAAAAACCCACAGCCTGGACGTTTATCAGACAAAATCTAGGGTCTTGCACTCCATCTCGACCCGAATAGAGTACAAGTTCGAGCATGAAAATATGTGATCTAAAGTCGAACATGCAAGAACATTTTCTGATTATCAGCCAATAATGAAAGTCGTTAACAGATGCGAGAGGAACCACCAATAATGATGATGGCTCTCAAGGTACAAGAGGTACAATCCACGGAATATGAACAGTGAGCTGGCATAGAACACCCACAAAATCATTCGATCGAAGGCCAATAATGAAAACCTTGTGTCGAATGTGAAGAACCTGCCATTGAGGCATGTAGGCTCCAAGGTACCTAAAGGGAGTCTCTAGATCAGCTTCCTGGATAATGAGCTGAAGTCAACAGGAAGTGACCTCGATCAAAGGTGGGCCATAATTTTTCCCACATCATCGACACGAGACAGAGGGATAGAATTTTTGTGAATGAAGACTAGTACAGAATCAGAGGGAGGTTGAAAACTGCAGAGGTCAACTTCTCTTGAACATATCGGTAGCACGACACTGGATTTGGCAGTATTTGACGTCAAGGGATCTGAGGTCATGGTGACGTTGCAAAGAGAAAATGAGCAGTCAAAAGAGATTACCCAAACCCATGAAGGCAAGCAGATAACGAGATGAGATGTCCCCACCCGACACGAATGCAAACAAGTGCCATGTTCAAGAGAGACATATTGCCAACACGACTATAATACTAGTTCCATTTTCCCCCACCATTTTTGGCAAGTACCCCAATTATTATTTTTGAACAAGCTTGAAGGGGATAGCATATGCTTGCAATATAAGTTTTTCCTTCGGACAAATCCAACCTAGTAGATTTAACGAGCCCTAGGAAGGAGAAACTCGAGTAAATTCATTACGACGGAGTCTGATGTCATTAGTTTTTAATGAGTCTGACAAAGGAAGAACTCGATGTCTTTTCATGTTTAGAGAGTTTGAAAAGACAATGGAAAAGAAAACTCCAGCAGTCCCTTTTCGTAGATAGTCCCTCAGATCCAGGAAGGTAGAAAACTGTGTCTGAGAGAACCTCCTAGTCACGATAGGCTAGGGTATTCCTTTTTCGTAAATAATCTATCCCAACCTGAAAATGGGGTAAATGTATACTAAGTAGATATCGCTTTGCAGCCAATTTAAGGAGCTCAAAACGACAAGCGACTCAGAAATATTTTCAGTTTTAGAGAGTCGGAAAAGAGCTGAAAGTTGACTCCTCCTGGAGGAATGAGTGGTATAAAGGGTAGCTACTGGTTCCGGTGATGTTGGAACTTCTCAGAAAAAGTAAAGGTTAAGAGGCTGGCTAACAAGGCCACTCATCGCAGTGGTTCCTTAGGAACGGGTAAAAAAACCAAGTGAAGTCATATGATCGGCCAAGCAGATCATGACGATGGAGTGAGAAAACCAAGGCTCATCTGGCAAAAACAAGCTGATTAAAATGGAAATCAAAAAAGGTAAAATGGGAAAGGTTTCCTTTTTACACAAGCTTGAAATCAGAAAACTCTGCTTGAATTTGGTTTCATTTTTACATAAGCTTGAAACAAAGATAAACTATGCTTGAAACCGGTTTCATTTTTACACAAGCTTGAAGCGGAAACAAACTATTCTTGAAAAATTTTGCATGCCCCCAGCATGGTGACTCAATTTGAGTTACATGTCCCCCAAGCTTTAGTCCACATGAAAGGCAGATGGAGTGAAGGTTCAAGTTACAAGATCAAGAGAAAGACTCGACTGGGATTTTACAAGATCTTATCAAAAGACTCAAATTGAACAGGAAAGTGTTTCATTCTTTTAACGAGGTTGACGCATTAAAAGAACTATCCTCATGGCATATTGTTTCATTTTCAGGGAGCTTGACACAAGAAAATGAACTGTGCACCAACAATCTTGTTTCACTTTTTAAGGAGCTTGACACAAGAAAACAAACTCTGATCCGACAAGCTTGTTTCATTATTTAAGGAGCTTCACACAAGTAGATGAACCATGCTCCGACAAGCTTGTTTCATTTTTTAAGGAGCTTGACACAAGCATATGAACCATGGTCTGACAGACCTCATCATAATGAATAAGAATTCATAGCTTCCAAGAGTTCCACAACGGATGGGAGAACAACATCTAGGAAATTAGGACCCAATGCCCCTAGCACACTATGCACAATGGTACTATTACATAATGTGGGCACGGGACAGGTAGCCACATAATTAAATTGTGGCGGGGAAGATACAACCGATAGATAAAAACTAGAAGTGACGATGGTGGACCAGATGTCATGCCAGGACCAAAGAATGAAAGCTAATAAATGGTCACAATCCGACCTTTGTGTGAAAAAAACATCACATGAAAGAGGGAAGAGACAAGAGCACCCATGACATAAGTATAGTCACGCCCTAAGAGTAAATTGAAATCCAAGGGGCCTAGAACAATCATCACGTTCATATGGACGGTTTTCCCTCCAAAAGTAATAGGCAACTTCTGAAGGATCCCTAATGGTTGACTGGTTCCTCTGTTAAAAGCCAATAGATTCTGAGTAATAGGCATAAGCGGTGGCGAACCAAATGCTTGCCAAGTAGTTGAAGACAAAATACTAACAGACTTGCCTTCATCTATAATGGTGCTGGGTATGACCAGATGGGAGGCATGTACTGTGATGTCAAAGGGCACATAAGAAGGAAGGTGATAACCTACGAATCGACCCCAATCGAAGGAAGCGACCAAACTACTTGGAGTGGCTACCATCGAACCAAAATGGTCTTACCCTTGTGTTATGGGAGAAGAAGGAGCATCCTCTCCCACCTCCATCATGGAGGTAGAAGGAGTATCCTCCGGGACCTCCATCATGGGAGTCAGAGGAATAGCTTCCTGGGATATAGGGACAGGAAAATCTTTCTCCAAGTCCAAGGAATTTGAAGAAACAAGAAGAACCTATGGGATGTGAGATCCACTCTCAACGGAAAAGACCTAGTACACCGCAGATGAGGCCAGCTCAACTGATCCCACGACCAATGGTTGGTCAAGGATGGATTCATGATGGTGAATTTCCGGGGGAGCGAGATCAAGCAAGGATGAATCTTGACTAATCGTTGAATCAACTGGTGAAGGACTTAAAGAAAGCTGTTTGTAACCAGCTGGAAGGCATGGTGCAGAAACAGTCGAGTTGTCCAAAAATATCTTGGCTTCATCCATATACAAAAAAAGGTGAATGACATGATGTCCTTCACACAACTTACATGGATTGGTGAGCTTACCCTGAATCTTAGGAACTTTACCAACGCTAGCTGAAGACGTGCCCCCAACCTGACTCCCAGAAGCCAAAGGCAATGACGGACGACCATTGGACCATACTTCGAGCACCTTGGGAATGCCAGGGAAATCTCTAAGAAGATGGTTTCCATGGCATAACATGCAAGGGAACTTAAATTTCCACAGAGGGTTGGAAGGTTCATTGAGAGCATGTGTTTTAGAAGCAATAGCTGCAGAATTAGCCTCTCTCTTATCTGAATTCTTCTTCTTAGTCTTCTTCTTCTTACTCTTAGCCACCTGAGTACTAGAATCCAAACTTTCACCAGGCGAAGTAGAAGATGAGGATGAAGAAATAGGCGAAGAAGGGTAGAGGTCCACCTTCGAATCAACATGGTGTTGCTCAGGTGAAGGAGTGGACGGTACGGTAGCTGGAACACTTGAGACCACAGAGGTTGAAAACAACCAAACAAGCAACCCAATAGTTAACGGTCATGTAAGGAGCAACAATATTTCCTAAATTAGGAAAAGGACTAGGACTCCCTTCAGAGGAGATTCCTTGCTTGGAAAACTCCGAAAAATTTGCCATCGGAAACGACCTTGAAATAAAACACTAAGGACAAAAATTCTAACCAGGAATATTTCGCGAGCTATTAATTTTTAAGACACTGAAACCACACTCTGATTTTTCATATTTTAAGAGTCGAGAAACAAGCAAAAGGTGACTCTATCACTTTCAGGTTGGACACGAGCTTCAAAGGACAAGAGCTCGATGATATTTTCAGTTAAAAGATTCAATATAGATCAAAGTGAATATTCTGGTAATCTAGGTAAATGGGTGTACTAGATATCCGTGAATTTCCATATACACCTTGGCAAAAATGAAAGAGAAATCAACCAAGGGCTTAACGTATGTGCAGGTAATCTTCCTGAATGCTGTGTTCGGTGTATCACGGGTAAGAGGTGGCAGAATTTGCTTCCTATGGATAAAGGATTTACAACCTAAAGGGGTCTCCCTTTATATACTTGATGGTACGGGGAGCACAAGTCCATACTAGCACTATCTAGAGCCAGATGGCGAACGACAGCTACTAGGTTTTAAGACGCTGGAACAGGTCTCTAGCCTATACCACTAAAATGTGAGCGTTAAGCTTCAATGGTACCTTAGGTTAATTCAGTAAATTTTAAAGTTGATCTTCAATTTACGTTTCGATTTCAAGGCCCTATCGAATGTTGGATCTCATAAAACCTCTAGATGCAAACTACATGCCACAAAATATCATTTTGTTCAATGAAGAGCTATCTACGGGAGAGTTCAGAGCTTTCAAATGACAACAAAATGAACACACAAAAACATCCACTACTGTTTCCAACGCAAGCTAATGAAACTAGAAAAATTTTCTCTAGAATTATATAATGCTAGTAATGCGAAGAAGTTTCCAATTTTCACTATGCTAATCAAAATGCAAAAGATTTTGTTTTTGGTATTTTTCAATATATTAGAGAAAATGCACTAAATAAATGAAAAAACTAATGAAAACACCAATTTGAGAACGATAAAGAGAGAGCTGAAGCAAAGAAAATTCACTCAACTCAAACAAGCACAATCAAGACTCAAACTGATGATGAAATCCTTCAAAGCGAAGAAGAATTTTGAAAAAGACTCAAACAAACCGTGTGATCTAGGCTTGGAGAAACACAAAGTGAAATTGAGTGAAAGAGAGACCAATAACTCAATAAATGCAATCATTCAATGGGATTCAGCAAGACGAATGCAAAGAAGTAGAAACAAATTTGGCCTGGAAAGCAAAGACCCAAAACTCCCACAAGAGGCTCAGCACACTGAAGCACCTAGAAGCCCTAGGGCTAAAATGAAAAACTGACAGAAAAGGGCAAACAACCGGAGGACAAGGGCTAAGCACAGTAAAAAATGACTTCAAAGCACTCAATAAATAATAAAAAATGAACCAGGACCAAAATTTTCAAGCTCAGAGTACCCAAGAACAGGCAAACCCTAAAACCAAGCAAGGTTGGCGTGCCTGCTTGGATATAATCTGCGCCAAACAGGGGATGGCGTAGGTGCCTAATGAGCAACAAGCACCAGTTTTCATGACTTTCAGGGGGATAACCACGCCAATCGAGTTTACCCTAGAAAAATGATTAAAATGGACAAACAGAGGCTAAATCTGGTCTTCTAGGGGCTGAACATGGGTTTAACACCAAGGAAGATGAACCAGAAAAGCAGACTAATGAAACGAAAAGCCAAAAAAAAAACCAATGGAGGAAGGACCAACTACCACTGAGCCCTAGCGGAGTCGCCAATTTTTTGGATAGGTAAATCCACTCCGCGGATAGAGGCGATCCCACTAGCCCTAGAGAGGGTCTAGCAACAAACAAAACATGCTATGATATCGATTCCTAGTTACAAAAGATAAAGCTACGATAGATAGCCTACCTCAAGTCTTACGCTGTTGTTGTTGAAGAGGAAGCACTAGTTCCCATCCCTAGCTTGACAGATCACAACCCTTATGCTCATCGCATCTGAAAACCTGTACACATGCAGAGAAGAAATGACGGCATACAACGTAATAATTCAAGCATGTAACTATCAATCAGTTGGAAAGGATTGAACCAAATTTCATTACATAGATAAGCAGTACAATAGTGGAACCAATAACGTAGTTGAGCATATATTAAAATGTGAAATAAAGATTACAACCGCATTCCGATGTTGCCCTCTTCCTTTGGCAGGGATTCCAACGGAGCGTGTCTCATGAAGCTTGATGGGAATTTGGACAAGGCTCTCTCTCTTATGGGATTCTCCTTAGCTCTGCTTTCAATAGTCGCTAAACTATAGTTTTTTTCCCAAATGTTAAGCTAGCTATAAAATAGAGAGGGCAGGCTTTTATAGGTGGACGAAGGTAATTTGGGATCCCTATAATCATGGGATAGAGTCCTATCTCTTAGGAAGGTTTCATGAGAGGTGGAAAACCACTTCCTAAACAAGGAGATCCAGAGCCAAACAACCCAACTTCTTTCTAATGATTCATTCTGAAGTTGTTAGAATCAAAATTCTTCCATTTATTTTTAAAAAAAAATTCTTAATGGGCTTGGCGTGAGTGAAACATAGGGATAGAGCGCCAGCTGGCGTGCTCTCTAGTGTCCATTTTCCCCATTGGTGCACGGGATGAATTGGCTACCCGTGCCAATGCAAAAACATGGGTTTTCAGGGTTTTCCAGAGGAAATGTTCTTGAGGATAATTCTTGTCCTTATGTAGAAGGATGCCATCAAGGTGTTTTCAGGACATTTTACTGTTCACAAGTCAGAGGAATAGTCCTCCAATGTACGGGATGGGGGATTGCAAGGACAGTGACAAAATGCTGTGTAACACCCTAGGGCTGAATAAACTCTGAAACTGGAAAACTTATAAGAGGTGGATGAACTGATATGTAAATGGTTGATAATCCTCCAATAGATCTACTAGATGAAGGGCTTCTCCCCTCACTGGAAATCTAACTCACAAACTGGGGCACTAAGCCCTCCACTCCAACTGCTCAATCAAATAATGCATTTTCTAAGGGAAACTATGTTGTAGTGATGGCAGCTTCTGCGCTTGATGCCAGATGACAAAATGATGTTCAAGGACCCTCCTTGCTATCCTCATGGGTGAAGGGCTTCTCCCTCCACTGGAAAAAAATATTAGAACTAGATCTATAAATCCTCCACTGCTTCTATCCTGCAAAAAAACACAATCCTAAAGGAGACTATGCTGTGGATGATGGATGAAACTTGGCCTAATTCTCAATAAAACTCTCCTAAGTAGGCACTCTAAGTCCCACGAGGATGAGGGTGGGATTCCTGCTCTGGAACACCCTTGTGCTAAAGAGCACAATAGACTCCACTAAACATTTGAAGCATGCAAAAAGTCATATAAGACCAATACAATATCAATAATCAGAAGGCCTTCAATGGCCACCATCCTCTTCTTTATATTCTTGGTGAGCATCCTCACCCTGGGTCACACTCATTAAATATTCCACTCTCATGCATACACTCCTCCTCTATTATTACGTTGTCCTTCATTAACTCTCCACTACCTCCATGATAACGCTATTGATTTGGTCAACTTTGACCCTATCCACATGCTTTAGCCCCTGTTCACACCTAAGGGTTCTTTATTCAGCTAATACAATGATCCACATTCACTTGAGAAGGGTTTTTATTCCTACTAAAGAGATTTATGGTTCTCTCTACCCACTTACTCACCTATCATTTTATCAAAAGAAAAAATTAATATTCCAACAAGTTGAAAGCTAATTAAGAATATTACAATCCTTCCGTCCAAAATGTTTCTTGTCCTTAAGGAACTGCAAGGATGGATACTGCAAAATCATCTCTCCTTCCCCTATAGCATCCTCATCTAATAAACTCCTCCAATGTACAAATTCTCCCCAATCAATCTGTCCCCTAGTTTCTCCTCCCAAGTGTGCAAGTTAGCCTTTGGTGATAGAACCAATTGTCTCTCATCATGAAGAAGTGGGAGATCCACGAGGAAAAATACATGTTTTTTAATGGATTCCTTGAGGCACGAGAGATGAAAATTTTTGGCAATCTTAACCCCCATGACAAGCTCCAATCCCCATGATATCATCCAAACAAGATGGATCACCTTGGGTAGCTCCTAGAAATTTTTTTCCATCTCCTGCTCCTGCAATGTAGATGGGTTGTATGGATGAACATGATAGACCAAATTTTCCATCCCACAATGTCTCTCTCCCAATCTATCAACTTTGTAGAATTGTTGCTGATCTTGGGCTGTAGTAGTGTTGTCATCAAGAGGCCATAAGGCATTCATACTCTCAAGGATCCACTCTTTGGCTCTAGGAACCTTGCTTGCGCAAGCCATTCCAAATATAATCAACAGAACATCATCACAATATGGAATCCAAAGGAGAAGTATACTGAGTGTTATGTGAAATTTTAGATGGTGATAGTAGTTCCCCAAGTGGAACCAATGCAGTTTGGCCCCTTGTTTCCCCTGAACACGATGTGGCAAGTGGTTTCCCAACCATTTTCTAGTTGTTCCTGTCTGCTCATCTACTTGGAAATAGTAAATGGAATTGGGTGTCAACTAAGAATACCTAAAATATAACAGTACTTGCCCCAAACCATACAATAAGTGGCTAACTCCAACACTTAATTTGGTCTTAAAAATACCATGAAAATTAAAGAAAGGCTTTCCCTCTTGTGGAGAAATGCACTATATATACATGGAAAAAGAATGCAAATGATTTATTAGATGATCAAAAAGTAAAAATACACAACCCTTACCATGTAATTTTGGTGGGATGGTGATGAGGTCCATAAATGATCTCTCCCATCTCTCTCTTGGAAAAGTGAGTGGTTGTAACAAACTTTCTCCCTTCCTCATTCTTCCAGTAATCTGCACATTTCCTGATATGATAAAGCTCATTCTTCCTGAGGTCCTCCCATGAGAATCTCTCTAAAATGGTTTGATATGTCTCCATGAGACTTTGGTGACCGGAAAGGAATGAATCATGTGCTGCATGTAGAACCTTCTTCTTGAGCTTGGAATATCTAGTCAAGAAGATCCTACCCTGGTAATAGATGACTCCATCCACCACTCTATACCTCTCATCTTCCACTTTCCCATATAATACCTCACATGTGAAGTGATCCTTGGAATACTACACTAATAGTTGATACTCCCCATATGGATCTATACTCCTCAATGATAGCATTGTTGGCCTTTGTGATAAGGTACCTGTCATCTCATAGCTCCCCTCTTTAACAAGCTAAATGCAAAAGTCACATACCAAAATTCTGCTGTCCCATTGTTTTTGCCTCCATTGCAGCTGCTTCCTCTTAGAAAAATATTGAATTTTATGGAGGTCAAAGCCTTTTCCCATCCAAAACATCCCAAATTTGGCCAAAGCATGCATGAATTCTGACAACCCTCTACTATATATGGAAGAATCCTTCCTATGTGGAAGTATCTTATGATTCTAAAGGGATATGGAGTAGCCCCTTTGCACCCTGATTGTGCCACCATCTACTCCTTATACTCCATCTCCCAACACAAGAGGCTTGGTGAGAGATGCAGATGCAGATATTGGAAAATTTCTCACTCCTTCCTTGAGCCCTTCAAAGGCTCTCTGCGCTGTGCTAGCCTCTCCCAAGGCTCCCTCCTCAACCAAATCCATGAATGATGCATCTTGTTGTGAGAAATATTTGATCACTTTCTAGTCAGCAGGCCTTCCTGGTGGAATGCCTCCATGTAATGAAACATCAAGGTCTAGAGTAGACTATATATCTGAGTGGGCTGATTTCTCCCTGCTTCCACTGTGAAAATAAGTATGATTCTTATGTGCAAAGACCTCTTGGAATGGATGGGTGTACATGCCCCTAATCACCTAATGTTGTCCACCCTTATTATCTACCCACTCCATCTTCAAAGTCTCCCAATATGTGGTGACCTTCCCCAATGCAATAAAGCACTGCACTGGTTGGGCATTAATAAAGTTGTGCGTAGTCCCACTTTCTATCAATACTGACACATGCTGCTCCTGGATTATGCCTTTGACTCCCCATGTTGAATTCTTTGGAACTCCATGTAAGAAAACAAGGGCTCCTCTAATTGGATCAATTTCTCCATCTCCACCCATAGGTGGTGGTGGATTTTCTCCTGGTGCTACAACATTTGTATATCCTTCCAAATTTTCTTCTCCCTTCTCATTATTATTGGATAATACCTCATCATCATTAAGAGATATTTTGTCTTGGTTCTCTCTTAAGGGAGGGACCTTCATAGCTTCCTCTTTTGAGAGAGAGGAGAGCTCTTGCTGAGGGGGGGCTCTGGCCCTTGGAAATTTATTTTATAAGTCTTTAGACCTCTCTATATCATCGTGGAGTGTAGTTGGTCTAGTAGATCCTACCAACTTATGAAAAGGATCTGGGTGCTTGACCTTGGCTGGCTCAACAAAGGGTGCTTTTGAATTTATTCAATCAAAACTTTCCACCAGCCACCTAGTGAACTCTTCCTATGCAGTCACATTGGTATTCCCCAATGTAGAAAGACCCTTAAACCACCAATCATGAACCTTTCCTTCAAAGTGCAGCGCCACTATCTTAATGGCCTCCACTTTTGAAACTTGGTGCAGCTAGAAATAGATGTCTAATTTCTCTACCCAAGCCTTGGTTGTGCGCTTCAGTGACCCATCAAAAGCATGCAAAAAGAATGAACTCAAATCATGTTGCAGATCATTCTTCTGCATGTACCCCCTACCTCTATTGTCATTATTGAGTCTTATGTTTTCCCTGATCTGACAGAATCCTTGGAATTTTAGATTATCTTTGAACATTTGAGATTAAGACTCATATTCTAAGAGATAATCACCAAGAGTCCCCTCCTCATGTTCTCCTCCTGCCTCATTTCCCAATTCTATGAATTTAGGAATGGCGAAGAATTGTGGAACTTGCTCTCTTACTGATTTTTCATACCAATATTGTGGAATGTCAGATATTTCTTCATGTACAAACATTTTAGGGGATTATTTATGTCTCTCCTTCCTCATCTCCTTGATTTATCTAGTAATATCCTGCATAGTTTGGAGAATATTCTTTGAAAACTCCTTTTCATTCATTTCTCCTAATATTCGAGTCTTGGCTTTGTCTCTTTGTATAATCAAACCTTCTCCTTTTTGTGGGAAGGTTCCTCTTCTTCTAATGACATAGATGTGATGTCTCAAAAAGTGATCCAAGCTCTCTAAGCTTCTAAGATCTCTTCTTGGAAATGTTCTTGGGAGCTTAGACCTCTTCTTCTATTCACAAGTTGACCCAAGATCTCTAAGATCCCAAGAACATTTCCAAGACAACCCAGAAAGGGTTTCTAGAAATACACAAAATACTAAACTAATGAAATGCAACCCTAGGCTTGAATAAGATCTATAACTAGAGAATTGATAGGAGGTAGCTGACCTGATATGGAAATGGTTGATACTCCTCCAATAGATCTCCCAGATGAAGGGTTGCTCACGTCACTACAAATATAACTCACAAACTGGGGCATTAAGCCCTCGACTGTAACTTCAAAATAAAATAACGCAGTTTCTAAGGGAAATTGCATTGTAGGTGATGATAGCAGCTTCACCTGATTCCACATGACAAAATGATGCTCCAGGAACCTCCTTTCTAGCCTCCCGGGCGAAGGGCTTCTCCCTCCACTGGAAAACAAGCTCAAAACTGGATCTATAAATCCTCCACTCCTTCTTCCCTGCAAAATGACACAATCCAGGAGACTACACTGTAGATGATGGTTGAAGTTTGGCCTGATGTCGAAATGTGGAAATCAGGCTCAATAAAACTCTCTTGAATAGGCACTCGAAGTCCTCTGAGTATGAGGGTGGGATTCCTGCTCGAGAACACCCTTGTGCTAAACAACACAACATACTCCGC
This sequence comes from Pinus albicaulis, assembly GCA_034641835.2. Lineage (NCBI taxonomy): Eukaryota > Viridiplantae > Streptophyta > Pinopsida > Pinales > Pinaceae > Pinus > Pinus albicaulis. The sequence goes on from CM076580.1 coordinate 1,443,458,053, forward strand.
TAAAAAACTGAGGTGTGCAAAAATTCATACAAGACCAATGCAATATCAATAATCATAATGCATTATATGGCTTCCATTCTCTTCCTTATATTCTTGGTGAGCTTATTCACCTTCGGTCCCACTCATTAAATATGACACTCTACCCACTTATTCACCTATCTTTTTATCAAAAGAAAAAATTAATATTCCAACTCGCTGAAAGCTAATTAGTACTATTACATTTTCATTGGTCCTTTCGCTAAATGGGGAATATATTTCATAACATGCAATCCCACTTCCATTAATGGAAACAACTACATTTTAGTTGCGGTCGACTATTTCACAAAATGGGTTGAAGCCATTCCTACTTTCTGGGTTGATGGAGAAACCACTACTCTTTTCCTATTCAATTGGGTTATCTGTCATTTTGGTGTTCCCCGATTGATTTTCACAGATCATGGTTATCATTTTTAGAACCAAATGATGATTAATTTAACTTCCCTGCTAGGTTTTCGACAAGATCATTCTTTGTCCTACTACCTGCAAGCTAACGGTCAAGTTGAAGCCATAAATGGGCTAGTCGGCAATCATAAAACCACATGGCATCGCAAATTATACTCCACATTATGGGCATACAACATGTTAGTGAAAAATTCTAAAGGATTCACGCCATTCCAGTTAGCATACGTTCTGGAGGAAGTTCTTCCAATTGTGTGTGAGATTCCATCACTTAAATTGGTCGTTAAACTCCTACTCGACACTACTTTTGAAGAAGAGTGCTTGCTCTCACTCAATAATTTGGATGAAACTTGTCAAGATACCACACTAGCCCTCAAAGCCCACAAGTTCTAAGTTAAATCTCAATACCAAAAATATATCAAGCCTCGTTCTTTCCAAGAGGGCGATCTCGTTCTACTCAACGATCAGAAACATGAACTTTTGGGGGTAGGAATACTTCAACCAATATGGCTTGGTCCATATATCTTCAGCAAGGTCCTTTCTAAAGGGGCTATGAAATTTAGGACTGTAAGGAAATCCAACTCACGGAGCCCCACAACTGGCTCTATTATTTCACCTAGTATTATACAGGGCATTTTCTTTGTAATTTTATGTATATAATTTTTTTATTTTTTGGTGTCTGGAATATTTTGGGCTTTTGAGTATTTTTCTCATACAAAATCTCTTCTTTTACAGAGATGTCTTCGTCATCCTTACCATACGTTGTATATGAAAATGGTGCCAGTCATCACACACGACACATTTCATGAGCTTCTTGGTTTCTCTATACACCTGAGTCAAAACTACTCGGATCCGGGGGAATATTCCTTGGCAATGACACCAACAATATTTCTGAGTATATGTCAGTTATTCAACTCCTCAGTGAAGCTATGTATTGTGACATATCCAATATGGCGATTCGGTTATATTCCCAACTAATATTTATGCATTTGAACAATTGTTATCACATAGAACATCTTGTCTTACTACATTATTAGTTAAGGGTACAGATTCTGGAACATCAGTTTTAATTCATTGATTTTGAAAAAATTCCTAGAGAATATAATGCATTAGTTGATTCATTAGAAAATTATTTATTTTATTGAAATCTCTCACATTTATTATAGAAAGATTCATACATGAGTGCAAATTTTTTTCATCATAAAAAATTACATAAAAATTAAAAAATACAACATCAAAATCTCCAAAATATAAATTTATATATATATATATATATATATATATATATATATATATATATATATATATATATATATATATATATATATATATATATATCTATATATATATATATATATATATATATATATATATATATATATATATATATATATATATATATATATATATATATATATATATGTCGTGTCGAGTCAGTTACATCAGAAAACACTTCCAAACTTGGGTGTTTTACAAAAATGGCTTTACTAAGCCTTGTTATGACATCTGCACATATATGCCTACTCCTAATAGGCATGTTGCTCATGATCGTAGATAAATTCCCTAGCTAAACTCCTAAGAGGAACAAAAAATTCCTTTGGCACACCCACTATGTGTCACTGCAGAGGAACTGGGATCTCCCTCATCAGAAGAGGTAGCACACCCATGCTCAAACCTTCTAGGTTCCTAGCAACCTCGTGCATACTCTGTGTGTCATCTCTCTCTTTGGCGGTTGGTGCAGCATCTGCTATTTCTCTAGCCCCAGGTAGCTACATGTTGTGCATAGAGAGGGGCTCCAATAGGTCATATAGGTGCCACATCTATGTCAATAAAAGTGCTTCATGTCAAAATTATTTTTCACCCATTAAACAAAAAAATTGCATAAAAATTCAAAAGACACAAAAATACTTGTGCAACTCATTTCTCATATTACCTATTGGGCCCCACTAAGTGCCAGGTGACAATCTCAACTCTGGATCTCCTGTAAGGTTCATCCCGGCATAGGGATAATCCTCAATCATCCGAATATTCCCATTAAACCACTCAAAGAATGCATTGTCAAAGAAGTGTCGAAGTGGACCCTCTCTAGTCTGAGGCATCAGGGCAGACCATCCACCCTGTCTAGGCCCCCTCGGTCCAACAACATTGATGGTCATTTGAGGCCTCATAATGGGCACTCTCTCTAGTATAAATGAGGCAATCAACATGCCATACCTGACTTTGGGACTGGGTCTTGCAAGTTGTCAACTCTTCTCTAATGCAGCGGACAACACCTTCACACCAATCGAAAATTTGTGGCTGTAAAAAATCCAATGCTAGTAGAAATTTGGCCTTGGTGGCCACATGCTAACTCTTGGATCGTACCAAGCGTACAATCATCCACAATAATGAAATCATCAGTATAGAGGCTATCCATGCTATAGGTATCATGTTTCTCACGGGCATGGCGTTTTTGATACAGTGAGCTTGGATCAGTCCCAAGGTGGTTCGAGGATAAGCTCTAGATCCCACCAAATTGGGCCTTCACCTTTTGCATGATAAGCCAACCATAAAATATACATCCTCCTTTTCTATCGAGATCTCGTGACCCCTAATGCTGAATACATGATGTTTTTCATCCCACCATTAGATAACCAAGCTCAAAAGGTCCTCCTTCCCTTTCATCATATCAAGTCTCACATACTTCAACAATTCGCACCTACGAAAAACTAATAAACATGCCAAATTGGCAACTATTTTTTGTTTGTCTTGTTGGCAATATGATGCAGAGTGTTGTCCTTGATGGAAACCCACTTGATGAAGATGATGGCAACCTACTTAATGAATTTGTCTTTGATAACAACCTATTTCATGATGATGTAAATCTGATGTGAAGATTGTTGGCATGTATTTTCCTTGATGGTAATCCACTTGATGAGATGAGAATTGGCTATATGATGTGATGAAGTTGTCTTTGGATAGCAAACTATTTGATGAAGTTGTTCTTGAAGGAAACTGACTTGATGAGTTGCAACCTATGTGTCAAATATGTACAGATGATGTATCTACAGATCAGCTAAGGAGTACAGAAGAAAGAAACTTCAGAAAGGGCCAGAGCAATGATGAATAAGACATGTCACTATGCATACGCGGGATTGTTTAGGCGAAGTAGAGTATGTACGCGGAAAAGTACGTGATAAGTCGCGTATGCCTAATTGAGCTCTAAATGTGTAAAACCAGGGGTTACTACCATGGTATTGACCCATTGTATTGAGCGCTTGATTATCTATTTGGTCCCGTCCAGGAATACCATCGGAAGTGGTGTGGTTTTGACTCATGGTATTGATAAAGGCTAAACCTATATAAGGAGAAGAAGATCATTGTGCAAAGGTGTGCAAGATGTCTGGGTTTTAATGAATACTTCTCTTTGAAGTATATCTAAATGGAATGGGTAACAGTTGAATGATAGATCTGAATTCATAATGCACCTATGAAGAAATGATGAAGAGGGATCTCAAGATCTGAAATGTATTTGTATTTTCTAGATCTGTTTATGGAATGAGATGAGGCGAACATCTATCTGAAGTGAAGGGTAAAATATGAGCTATGTATCTGTTCTAAAGATTTGTGCAGCTCTAAAATGTCCGAAGATCTATACGCTTGTTTTCAATAGAGAAAGCACGTATATACGCGGGTCGTCTTCATAAAAAGCGCGTATGGGTTGTGAAATTAGATCTGTAATATGTGCATATGTATACGTGGGTTGATATGCATGAAAGCGCATATATACGCAGGATCAGTGAAAGGAAAGTGCGTATGAAAACTAGGGTTTGCTAAAATATGTGGTATGAAATGTCTGATCTGTTCTGATGTGTTACTGCTATCTGTCTATGATGTATTCATACAGATCTGGGTTTTCTGAATATTGATTATGTTGCTGACTATGTTGAGAAAAGATCAAGTTGTTGATTGATTGATTGATGATTCATTGAATGAATTGATAAGGGTATAAGTTTCAGTTTGATGTATGATTGAGCTTAAATGTGTGGAGTGGGTCCAGTCTGAAAATATGATGAAAAGTGGCTTGCAAGTTGTGATCTATTGAAGCTATTGGATCCAGTATGAAAATTGATGAAACGTGGTCCATGGTGGTGCTGAGGGTTGTAGCCTTCAGTCAGGGGGTTGTAGCTCCCTTCCAGGAGAGGCTGGTAAACGAGAGCAGGGGGTCGTAGCTCCCTTCCAGGAGAGGCTGGTAAACGAGAGTAGGGGGTTGTAGCCCCCTTCCAGGAGAGGCTGGTAAACGAGAGAAGGTTGTAGCCTTCTGCAGATGGGTGCCTACGTGTTGGTATGATTCTGCGCCAGTACATGGTTGTAACATGTTTTCTTTATATAATAAATATTGAATACTGAGACGACGACAGCGGTGGTTTTCTCCCGACTTGGGTTTCCACCTTAAATCCTGGTGTTCTTATGTGATGCTTATGTGTGATGGTTTATTTTGTTATTACTGCACCTATTTACTGCTAACTAAACACCTGATGAATAAATGATGCATAGATCCAAGTAAAGAATTAAATGCATAATAAGATCTCTGTGTATACGCGAGTTGTATAAAGGATATCCGCGTGTATACGCAAGTTAGCTTCACTAAAGTAGCATATGGGTTTTAGAGTATGAAAAAGTAAAGGTTTGAGTATGCCCTAAATACTGATTCACCCCCCTCTCGGTGTTTTTCCCAACAATTGGTATGAGAAGATCAGCCTGAAGCTTGATGCTTGGAGATCCGTCACAATGGGGAAAGAAGCAAAGAAAGCTACTCAAGGAAAGGAGATATCTCGGCTGTAACAAGCGAGAAAATGAAGAAGATGAAGCAGGTAGTGATTGTTGTTCTTGTGATATTCTTCTTTGTGCAAGCAATGGTGAAGATAGTGAAAATAATGCTATGGACCTAAAAGAAGTTATCAAAGATCAGCAAAAGAATATTTGTGATAAGGAATTTTCCTACAAGGATTTTATCTCTGGGCGAAAAGGATGTACGATAATGTCTCCAATCAAAGTAAAGACTTGAAGCAGAAATCATCTCTCTCAAAGAAGATCCAGAAAAATCAAATAAGAAGAATGAAGAACTCATCTCTCTGAAAGCAGATCTCGAAGCATCAAATAAGAAGAATAAAGAACTTAAAGAAGAAATCATCTCTCTGAAAGCAGCATCATATAAAGAGAGTGAAGAACTTTTAAAAACTTTTGAAGCACAAGAAAATGGGTTGAAGGAAGAGATTTTAAAATTGAATGATCAAGTAGAAGAAGGAAGAAAGGTCGAAGAAAGTATGAAGAAGCAATGCCAAAGATTGGAGGTTGAGGTAAATATTTTGAAAGGTAAATTAGATGAAAAAGATAAACTCTTAAGGTTTCAAGATAGTACTAAGATTCTGGACAATATTCTTAGTAGTCAAAGGTCTCCCTCTGTTAAATTTGGTCTTGGTTTCCATGAAACTGTTAAAGGAGAATCTACCTCACAAGGAAGTGCTAAATATTAAAAGGGTATCAATGCAAGAAACAAAACAGAGAATGTTGGAAGAAAAAGTAAGGCAGCAATCAAAGACTCTGAAGAAATCATTCCTCCTTTGATCAATAATGTTGAATACTTTAAATGTCATAATTATGGGCATGTTGCGTAGTGCGAAGCGGTGTTTCGATCTATACAAGCAGATTCTACACGAATAGGTACTTTGGTTTTCAAGGGATATTGTTTTTCATGTAACAAGTATGGACATAAAGCAGCTGATTGTAAAAGGAGGAAGATTAGAAATACTCATTATGATTCTTATGCTTATTTCTCTGGACACATGAGATTTTATTCTTGTAACAAGTATGGACATGTAGAAAAGGAATGCAGGTTGAACAGATATGAGAAATTGGACATTTCTACCACATGATAAGAAAATTCAAGCAAGGCTGGAAAAAGAAGGAGGACCGGTCAGAAACGTAGGGAATATTGACTCTACTGCAGTCATCCGCTTCTAAAGCTTACTTCTCATAATGACTGCAGGAATGATGTGAGATACATCATAGAGATTAGTAATGTATCATCACAAGGGGAGCAATGTATGATGATTCTCATGGTTGATTTGGTAATTCTGGTTATGTTTATTTCTGACAGTGCATCTGTTGTGAAGAAGACAGGTACAGGTGGTACAAATTCAGGGGGAGAAGAAGGAGTGTGAAATTTTCAGTATTTCACTTTCCATACGCGGATTTAATGAAGTAAAGTTGCGTATACACGCGAGTTACAGTGGAGACAGACGCGTATGAATTTATGATAAGAAAATTAGTATGACAGCTGAAGATCAGGAACACAGGTTTAGGGGGAGCATCACTCTGACTATTAATGATTGCATTATTGACATTATATCTACTTATGTCTCCGTTCTAAATGATGATGACATGATACATGATTTATTATCATGATTTTATGGATTAGCCCTGTTTTCTTTTTGCTGAAGAATATCCTTTGGTTTCACTCATGGATGAGTTTGAAGTCTTATGATTCAGAGATAAGAATAGATCATGTAGATTTTGTTGCTATGGATGATATATTTTTCTTACGCGTATTATATCATGATGAATCTTGAATATCTTGGTGATATTAGAGCACATGGATGATTGTTTGTCACAGAAGTTGTTCTGATATGATAAATTCCTCTTGGGAAGAATATGTTGAAGTTGCAAAAAAGGCCTGGTTACTGATGCACTTATGCTACAAATATTGGATGACACTTGAAAACATAGCTATATTGTCCTATATTTCTTCTCTCATATATCCCAGGGAAGCATTCGAATATCTCAGATGGAAGCTGGGAATTGTCTCTGCCTTGTACAAGATCAGAACTACTTAAAATTAGAAGGTTAAAATTGGATACGCGGGTTTCCTGAAAGACAGTCGCGTATATACGTGAGTTTATAGAAATAAAACTGCGTATGGTTAGTTGCTGACAAATTTTACTTGAGATTGACATTCTTGTGCATTGCGTCTTTGTTTGGTATCTCGATGATGTTTCGACTCTTATATTCCCAATTTCATTCTACGTTACGGAGTAAATATGCCTTGATGATTGGTACATTGAAAATATTTCGGTTGCATAAGCTAAGGAGGAGTTTTGTTCATATGGAAAGGATGCATTGGATGCACGGTTTCAGAGGCGAGCATTAGCATTCTTTGAATTTAATGCATTGTTGGCATTATGATGGTTCTAAAATATGATCTCTCTCTTGAGGTCTTTTTTATGTTGGTCATAAAAAGTCATATTTTTAATTTGATGAAAAGGTCATGTTGAGACCTATGATGTAAATTTTTATATTCATTCATGTAAGGACTTCTTCAATTTTGTAAACCCACTTGGTTGGGTAGTTGATTCAAAATGTGTAAACCCACTTGGTTGGGTACTTGAGTCACATATGTAAATCCACTTGGTTGGATCATTGTTGTAAATATGAGTCCTTGGTGATAGGAAAGGTCATAGAGTCATGTACTTCATTGAAAAATATATTTGAACATTCAGCATGAACTTAGGGGGAGCATGGTAACTTCAATGCACATCAGATCTACAATGCTCTTATATCAGCATGAGGAGAAAAACCTTGTGTTGGTTTTGATCCGCCCTTTGCCCTTGATGTCAAAGGGGGAGAGTGACATGGTGTTTGAATAAGGGGAGAGTAACATGGTTATTGTGTAATGGTTATAATCAATGTATTCATCTGTTGTGGTGATCAAACACCATCGTGGTTGCCATCAAGTCCAAAGGGGGAGATTGTTGGCAATATGATGCAGAGTGTTGTCCTTGATGGCAACCCACTTGATGAAGATGATGGAAACCTACTTGATGAAGTTGTCCTTGATACTTGATGAGTCTATTAACGATGTAAATCTGATGTGAAGATTGTTGGCATATGTTATCTTTGATGGTAATCTACTTGATGAGATGAGAATTGGCTATATGATGTGATGAAGTTGTCTTTGGATAACAAACTGTTTGATGAAGTTGTTCTTGATGGAAACTGACTTGATGAGTTGCAACCTATGTGTCAAATATGTACAGATGATGTATCTACAGATCAGCTAAGGAGTGAAAGAAACTTCGCGAGGAAGGGCTAGAAGCGATGATAAGATAAGACATGTCACTGTGCATACGGGTTTGTTTGAAGCGAAGTAGCGTATATGTGAGAAGAAAATGCATTAGTCGCATATGCTCAATGTCGCTCTAAATGTGTAAAACTAGGGGTTACTACCATGAGTGATGACCCATTGTATTGAGCGCTTGATTATCTGTTGGTCCATCCGGGAATACCGTGGAAGTGGTTCCGTGGTTTTGACTCATGGTATTGATAAAAGGCTAAATCTATATAAGGAGAAGAAGATCTTATTGTAAAGGGTGTGCATGGGTCTGGGTTTTAATGAATACTTCACTCTGAAGTATATCTGAATGGAATGGGTAACAGATTGCTGATAGATCTGAATTCATAATGCACCTATGAAGAAAATGATGAAGAGGGATCTCTAGATGAAATGTATTTGTATTATCTAGATCTTGTTTATACCTGGAATGAGATGAGGTGAACATCTATCTGAAGTGAAGGGTAAAATCTGAGCTATGTATCTGTTCTGAAGATTTGTGTAGCCCTAAAATGTCTGAATATCTATACACTTGTTTGCAATAGAGAAAGCGCGTATATACGCGGGTTGTCTTCAGAGAAAGCGCGTATGGGTTGTGAAATTAGATTTGTAATATGTGCAGATGTATACGCGGGTTGATATGCATTAAAGTGCGTATATACGCAGGAGAAGTGAAAGGAAAGCGCGTATGAAAAATAGGGTTTGCTGAAGTATGTGGTATGAAATGTCTGATCTGTTCTGCAATATTACTGCTATCTGTCTATGATGTATTCATATAGATCTGGGTTTTCTGAATATTGATTATGTTGCTGACTATGTTGAGAAAAGATTAATTTGTTGATTGATTGGTTGATGATTCATTGAATGAATTGATAAGGATATAAGTTTCAGTTTGATGTGTGATTGAGCTTAAATGTGTAGAGTGGGTCCAGTCTGAAAATATGATGAAAATTGGCCTGCAAGTTGTGATCTATTGAAGCTATTGGATCCAGTATGAAAATTGATGAAACGTGGTCCATGGTGGTGCTGAGGGTTGTAGCCTTGATTAGGGAGAGTTGTATCTCCTTCGAGGTGGTAGTAAGCGAGGAAGCGAGGGGGTGGTGTGTCCTTCGGTGAGAATTTGGTAAAAAGCGAGAGGCGAGAGGTCATAGCTCCCTTCGAGGAGAGGGTATTTGATAAGCGAGGAGAAGGTTGTAGCCTTCTCACAATTGGGTGCACGCATCTTTAGTATGAGTCTGCGCCAGTACATGGTTGTAACATGTTTTCTTTATATAATAAATATTGAAGACTGAGACGACGGCAGTAGTGGTTTTCTCCCGACTTGGGTTTCCACCTTAAATCCTGGTGTTCTTGTGTGATGCTTATGTGTGATGGTTTATTCTATTATTACTGCACCTGCTTACTGCTAACTAAACATCTGATGAATAAATGATGCATATATCCAAGTAAAGAATTAAATGCATAATAAGATCTATGTGTATACGCGAGTTGTATAAAGGATATCCGCGTGTATACACGAGTTGGCTTCACTAAAGTAGCGTATGGGTTTTAGAGTATGAAAAATTAAAAGTTTTGAGTATGCCCTAAATACTGATTCACCCCCCCCTTCTCAGTATTTTTCCCAACACGTCTCTCTCATGCTCTCATTCGTGCTAGATACTCATGGTAGCAGTTGTGTACCTCCAAAATAAAAGTTTTCCATGGATGATATACTGGCTAAATAATTGAAAACTGAGGCAAACAAAGGTTTTAAATTTATTTGGTCAACTAATGCAGGCCCCTTTATTAATAAAAGTGTTTTAATGCATTGTCCCTTAATGGTCAGTGCGTTCAGCGTGGCCCTACCTCTCGACGACCACGTTAACCAGCAAAAATTTTTAGGGCTTGCCAAAAAATCATTTTTTGACTAGTAAAAAGCTTGAAAACATTAATGAAATGCAAGATGAGGGTGTAAATTCCTACCTCTAACATACAGAATTGAAAACGATTGCCCAGATATTCCACAATCGATAATAGAAGTTTCACCCTTTTCCACACTCCAGAGTTCTTTCACCGAAGACAAATAGTGAAAATAAAGGTCTCCCTCCTTCTTATAGACATTTTAGAGGTATGAATCACTCATCTAGTTATTGAAATTGGTAAATTTTTGCTATTTTTTTATGCAGTTTTTATTTTATTGATGTTACTGATGCTCTGACAAATTTCCATTATTTCTATGCAGATTTGACCATGCTTAACCCAGAACGAACCTTCTTTTTAGGGACTTGGAATAGTTACCCTGAAAACCTTCTTAATGAAACAATCTGGTGCAAGTAACTTCATTATGCCATATCGAAGTGAAGAGTACCCTCCGGAAAGTCCAAGTGATTCTAGTTAATGTCTGCTCCAGGTACAAGGGCACCTTCCCTCCATGGTCACCTTGGGAAAAATCCTAAATATTATGGTCATTAAGGTCACCAAATGAGACATTTGAACCTGTGGGAATAGTATGTGGCCGGATATACACGCAAGGGGAGAGTATCAAAGCTCAATCCCCTTGAAAGCTCCTTGACATGGTAAATCCAAGATTTGCTAACAAGTGATCCCAGGCTCCTCGATAATGGTTAATATGAGTTTTACCATTTGTATTGTGTGCACATATTCTATGTTTTCCAATGAATTAGGTACAATTACCTCATTGGGTCTGACATGAAATCATGTTTGACTCTTTTAAGAAGAGCTTCCAAGAGCACAAATGCAACAGTTGGGTTTTCCCTATTGCAAGATGCTACTTGTTTTTTAATCTTCTTTGGAAATTTAGTTACAACCTATTCCAAAGCACTAGCCTTATGCTAAATTCATTGAATGATCCCCAGAAAATTTAAAAATTATTTAGATCAATTTTATTAAGTGTTTTATTGATTTGCATGTTATTTACACAATGGGGTATGGAGATGAAACTTGATGATATTGTGACCTAACTCAAAATACTCTAAATGCATCAATATGGGAATGAAACTCTTTATTTTGATGAATTTATATTTAAGAGAAAGTTGAAGGACTTTTTTACTCAAAAATTACAAGCTTCCTAAAACTTCACATAATCATTTTTTTTCATGAAGAAAACAATTTCATTTCCTAGAATGACCAATATCTCTTTTTTCATGAAAAATTTCATTGATTACAAAGCCAAAAACTACAATTTGATGAACAAACAATTCTCAAAAGAAAATAAACTTATTAAACCATAAAAAATGTAAAAACTTCAAAGAAAATCAAAGCTCTTAACTAAAAATCCTAACTAAGATACCTATGAGTGTCTTTTGATGATTTCTTTAGTTGAAAGAAAATATGTTGTTTTCCACTTCAACTAGTACAAAAGAAAGAATAAATGACTAGTTTGAGACAAATCACACTTCGATAATCTATAATTTTTTCCATTTTGAAAATGAGCAAGAAACAAATGCTAAAACAAGTAATGCCGACAAGAATCCTGGTGGCTCAAGAAGGAAATAACATAAGACCAGTGATCTTTGGCAATGGATCTATTTTCCAAAAAGAGAAATACATCAAACCAGGGAAAACCCTAACTAAATATGAAAAAAGGATGATTTATCAAAAAATACTCTAACGTGTTAAGGAAGAGTTCATAGATAGACTTTGAGAGTTGGTATAGATCAGGTTAAACCTTAAGAAATTGGTTATCTGACTTTAGAAGACATAATCTTATTTTTTTCAAAATTTCCTAGGGGGTGCACAGGCTTTTAGTGCGAACCAGTGCAAATGCCCACTGAACTAAACTGGAAAATTGCGTAGGTTTGTGCTCTGTTTTCCACAAAAAACTGCGCAGGGTAGAGAAAAGTTGGAAAAAACAAATTTAAGGATTTATGGTTCATAGAATCTAAAAGGTTATATACCCAAACACACTCAGAAATTTCAAACTAGGAAAGTTGGAATGTCAAACCAAGAAAAATCAAAGGAAAACTAAGCTTGTCTTCCACAACATAGTCACCAATTTGTTTTCTAGATTAATCCCTCTTGTGGACAAGAGCGATCTCCCTAAGACCCCAATAGGTAACTAGAAAAAAACAACCATTTGAATACCTCTTTCTATAAACTATTAGAGTTCATATTATTATAACTTTGAAATGAGGAGGTTATGCTCCTACCTTTCAACAAGACGTTTGATGTATCCTTTTCCCTTCCACTCCAAGGAAATCCTTCAATGCTGAGAATAACATGCAATCAAAAAAAATGCAAAGGATTATATGACATGCAATATATAATAATAAAAAATATCGGTTAATCTTAGTGATCAAGGAGACAGATTATTGACATTATGTCAATGAATTAAGAAAGAAGACAATGAAAAAAATAGATCCATATGTATTATCAAGAATCAAAAAGAGAAATCTTAAAACCTGAGCCTTGATGTTGTACACATTTCTCCCATATGTCTACGCAATCGTATCCTCTGTTTAACAAACCTTTCTCTCTAGAATGAGTAACATAAATTCTCGTGAGAAAATGTCTTATCTTCAATGTACAATGAACTCATACCAACTTAGTATCTCAATATATGCCAATTACTAACTTAGAATCTTCCAATAACTACCCTCAAACTTCAAACTTTAGGTCAATTTATAGAGTGATTGAGGAAGTTTCAGATCCATCAAGGGAGGGATGAAATCCTCTAATGAAGGGATTAGGGTTCCTTTAGCCAAGGGATAAGCTCCATGAGTAAAGGGATATAGATTGAACTGGCGCGACTCTAGAGGCTTCCAGTTGGGAGAATATTTGCCCAACTAGGCTTCTAAAACTTACTTTTTTTGTGTTTACTTCCTTTTACGGGGGTGCACAATTTTTATTGGAGAATAGAGTGGTGATGACCATGGCTAATAGAAGAAACATTAGCGCATGCATAGGAAATGGTCACAAAAAGCACGTAGGTAAATTTTTAAAGGTTTTAAAGAGCTTTTTTCCACTTTCCAAGACTTGGTTCAGGAACATGAATGTTTTTGACTTCTATGGAAGCAAGAATATGGATGGTGATGGATCCATAATGACAATAAAATTTCATGGCGACAAAATGATGTGTAACAGAAATTAACTGACATAGAGAATTAATTCTTCTTTTGTAATACTATACGCAGGCGATGAGGACATTTCTTATCAAGGTATCAATATTAGCATCATGTACTTTATTTTTCATACATGGTTTTTTTTTGTGTATTTGTTGCAAAGCCTTTACTAAAGGCTAGCATATGTGTTCAACACTGCTAAAAATAACAAAGAAAGTGGGTGGACCTAATTTTTAGATCATTACATATAAGATCCAATGCAAATGTGAAAATTAGTCTCGTGATGTCCATATTTTCCTAAGATTCATATAGGAAATGTTCGATGAAAAAATGCATTTCAAACTAGCTTTTCTATAAATGTATTTAACTATTAGATTTTTTCCTCTTAACTCTCATTTTCTTATCCAAATCCAAATAAAACATAATACTTTATTGGTTATAATTCTTATTGTTTTGTAAACCAAATTCGTTATATGATACAAGAAATCATGATCTTGATGCAACACTTCCCACTTACCAATATCATTATATGTATTTTTTCTTGTAGTATTGTCTAATCATTTATTTCCATAAAATAGTGTGGGAAATATCATCTCTTTAGAGTACTTATATTTGAATATGCCCAAAGGTTTATAGCCTTCACCCGGAGCAATTTTTATTTGATTATTTCAAAGATCATAAATATTATACGACTCACTAAATCCAAATAACATTGTCTTTGTCACTAATTATTCATCATATTAATCATTTTCATCACTGATTTTTATATATGCATTTGTCTCACATGCATATACATATTTATTTTTATCAGAGACTTGTTTCCAGATTCCATTTATTCTGAAATTCTCTAGTATATAGTGTTGTGTTTTACACAATCATCTTAATGCCCTCATGAATTTCTGAACACGTACTTTCCCAATAAAAAATATGATTTTAAACACTAAACATCTTTTAATTGCGATGACCATAGTACAAGATTCATGTATTTCATGATGGCGTACAATTTGAATTCTTGATATTTCAGGAGATACATTGATAAGTCCACCAATCAATGCCAATTATATTTTTCTAAAGTGTTGTCCAAATCCTTGTATTTTCAAAAATGGTAATTTTAATGATATCAGTCGTTCCTCCAATTCATAAAGCTATTTTACCATGGAAATTTGTCTATTACAGCTAATTTTCTCAAGAAAAGAAAATTTGATAACTTTTTCATTGTCTAGTGCTTTCGTGCATTTTTTGAATATGCATTTAAATTTCAACATATTTCTAATTTGTTTTTCTATGACATCTCTTTTAAGCCAAATTTTATTGCAAATGGAACAATCATAAACAATAAAATCTTGTATTTTCTTAAAATATTATTGTTCAGCTAATCCGTTCATTGTGTAATTGAATATCTGTGACAATACTTTTTGTTCTCTAAAAAATGCATTATCTTGCATTGAATTTCGCTATTTTGATCCTCTAGTAATATGAATTGTTTCAATGAAAATTTTTGTTGTTTTCATTGAAAGATTATGAATCAATTTCTATGTTATTTTCATTCATGTTGATGCTTTCGAAGTCAGACATATTAATGCAGCTATGTTTTTTATTGATTTTTTCTATAAATTTGTTTTCGTTAGTTGTTTCAATAGTATATGGAATGTTGTTTTGTTGCAACATTTATTTGAAAAATTCATATTGCAAATGACCTGCACCCATACAAAATTGCATAATATGGAATATCAGTTCGTCTTCCTGGAATGCAAAAAATTAAAACACAACAGCCAGACTGTTACTAGACCATATGCATACAGTTGTGTTTAAAATATATCGTATGTATTAATAAATAAAAATACCACCATCTATATTCCCTTTTGTCACATGGCTTTATTATTTATATAATGTATCCTTGCCAATTTTCTATTCCATGAAATCACTTAATTACAACTTTGTCCATGTATTTTTCTATAAAATTTAATGCAAATAAATAATTATGCATTATTGTGTTGCAAAAAATATATGCAATTATGTGCCATAAATAGGGAGCATCATACTTATACTCCATCAATTAGCATATTGTTTACAAACAAATTTCAACGTAAATACTCCTGTATCCGCAAAATATCTTAACCATATAACTTCCCATGATTGTATTTATGTGCATCCATCCATGTTATGTTTCTTTGTATTCTGTTATATTTATTACAGGTTCATGATTAAGTCCTATCGAACATCTTTTTCTTGCAGACGAGTGGTTGAAAATGTCTGGAAATTGAATTCTCATCATGGAACAATATTCCATAACCTTCTTCGCACAAATATGAATTAAAAATGAAAATATTTTTTCATTGTTGTCCTTGATCAAAGTCTTTTAGGAATTTTGATCCAGTTTGATAACCATTGTATACAAACTGTCTCCCAAATTCCTCTTTCCTCTTCAACGATATTACGTGAAGTTGATTTTGTCATCGTTATCAAGTAAATATCCATTTTATCTACACAATTCATATGCATTAATCATATCTATATTCAACTCGCGTTCGTAATATAGTATGGATTCGATCTTCCATTCATGTAAACAATTCTTGAAATGTTCTATTTTTCTTGTTAGCGTCATAATATGCATTCTTCCATCAGTGATCAAAATCACTCTTTTCATTCTCATTTTATGTGTCCCACTCTAAAATTTTTATTTCATTCCATTAGGTCATGCTAAAAATGGTTTCATTGATGGTAGTCCTAGTCATAAAATTTCACTCTCCCTCACAAAATCTCATTTTTTGGCCCACCTTCATGTCTTGTTGAGCATACAAACACCTTTTAAAATCTTATTTCACTATATCTTATGTCATTCAATGTCAATCATGGAAGTCAGGTCATTCAAGGTCCCATTAGGTCATTAGGTTTCATTTTTTAAGGTCCAAAGTGCACCATTTCATCTCAATAAGGTCAGCAAAAGGTGTGAGAGTGACTCAATAAACATTTAATTTTCATCTACATAATATTATCAGCATGAAAATATGATATTTTTAAATTTTAAATGTTAATTTTTATGATTTTCATATCAAAATGTCATTTTGATATATGAAAACAGAGATGTAATTTATTTTTAATTTTCTATGTAATTTTATGCTTCTATATGTAATAATTTCAATCCCTAGTTGCCAACTCAAAACACACATGCAAAACTGAAATACAGAAGTGTCAAACTGTAGCAACATCATCCTCCAAGAGAGAAAATTCAGAAGAAAGGGTAATCAACAAATGCTTCAGAGAAGTGAAAAAAGACATTAGGAAAGTGGGATTTTAAATTTAAATTAAAATTCACTTAGCTATTTATGACTAAAATACATCAAATCAAATTCATTTTCCTCATCTAAATATCAAGCCAACACTCCAAGAGCCAAAAATTTCAAAATTGTAAGAGAAATTGGAAAAGGAGAAGAAATTGAGGGCGCAAATCCGAAGCGAGGGCACAAATCAGTTTTGGAGGGCGAAAATTAGTTCACGAGGGGGCGAATGTGTTGTCAATGGCGCAAATGTGAAGAGATGGCACAAATGTTTTGAACATGGTGCAAATAAGTTGTTGAGGGCGCAAATGTGCTGAATGGGCACAAATCAGTTGTTGAGGGAACAGACACGTTGTTGACAGCACAAATAGCTTGTCGAGGGCATAAATGACCAACAAGCTTACCAAACCTTCCAAGTGATCAGAATTGCCTTCCAAAGCTCATCGACTCAGTCATTCACCTCTAGAAATCCAATATGAGGATTTTCCATCAAAATCACCTTCTTAAGTTATATGTGTTGAAGTTTTCATGTTGAAGTTGTAATTTGGTGTCTTCTTGAATTGACACCCTAGCTTTTCTCCCTTTCACCCATAATTCCAAAAATTCCAGTTCCCTTACACTCCATACCATCCCTATACTCTTAAAATTCATTCGCTAAACCCTGTTATCATAAACCCTATCCCTTAATTATTAGTTCCTAAAACCCTAAGACCTAGGTGCTATTTTATACCTAGGCTCCTAAATCCCAGTTCCCATCACTCTTTCATTCCTATTCCCTTCACCTTTTCGCATGTCCCTAAACATTACTCCCTATCCCCTCCTCGTATGACATATCCCTATCAAATATATCCATCATTTTTCCTTTCCAATTTACCTTCCCTAATCCCTAGGGTTTTAACAAAAAAAACCATGGCAATAGAAGAGGAAAACACATCATTCACTGAAGTAGAGGAAACAAAGATAAAGAGGTCACATAGGAGGAAGAGTGCTCAGACTTGAGAGTTCTAACACCAAATAAATATTTTCTTCTCCATTGAATGTCACATGCTTCAAACATGTTGGCTGCTGTGATTTTTGTGTGAAAAATCAGAGGGTTAAACACCACCCCATGCTAACTAGATTGCTCATATCCGGATTCCATGATGACCAAGTTAAATTAGCTGGGCTCACTTTTACCTTATCTAATACTATCATTTCATATGCTATAGGGATCCCAAATGTCGGGGAAAAATGGTTCAGTAAAGGTAGGTTGAAGAAACAGGATTTTTACTTCTTCCTCAAACCAAGACACCAAAATCAAACAAAGAGGTTTTTCCCTTTTTCACACCTCTTGCACAGATATGCACCTATGATGAAGATTACAATGAAATGTTTTTCATGTGATGGTGGATTTTCAAGGCTCTATTCCTATCACGTTAGGCTCTTGATGCATTTCACTAGGGTAAGGATGCTTAACATGCCCTATTACCTTTTTTGAAGTATAGAGCAGATGGCATAAATTTCCCAAAATAAGTAGTATGAACACCAAATCAAAATACTATTCCATCATTCCCTCATAAAAATCATAGTCCTCCACCATCTCAATCAATTGAAAATTTCATGGAGCGCCTTCATAGCCAATGATATATTCATTGAGCCATCCATTCAACATGCACAACATTTCCCTTCATCATCTCAACCCATGACTCACTCATCATCATCATATCAGTCCCCTTCACCTCCTCCATCTCCATCTCATCATGATCCTTCATCTCCATCTCATCATGATTTTGGGTCACCTAGCCGGATAGATGACATTGAGCCTAAGTGGGCTAGTATGGTTGAGGTTGAGCCATTTCCAAAAACCTACTAGAGAGGTTATAGGCATGTGTCTTATTCACTTGGAGTGAAAGGGGCCATGCCTTATACATCAACACAATAGGTGGGTAAAGGTAAATAGAAGTTCATTGAGCCAATCATTTATGATGAGGAGGACAATCATGAAATAGAGCAATAATTTCAACTGGTTGAACTAGATGGGGAGGACAACGATAAAATCACAAATGATGTAATCAAAGGTAAGGATGCTAATATTAGTGAGATTTTGACTAATCTTGATATGCCTAGATATGTTATACACTTTCTTGACCAAAAGAATGAGCAGTTGAAAGCCAAACAAATCATTGATGAGGTGAAATACTTCACTGCTCAAAGAGAGGCTCGAAAGGCCAAAGCCATGCTAGATGAAACTATGGAGAAGTATGGTTTTCTTGATGAAGAAGAATAAAAGGTACCAAGGTAGAGACCTAGAACTAGAGGGCTAAAAATAGCTCTAGCTCTAGAGAGACAAAGGGAAGCTGAGCTAGTTGATCAACTCACCCTAAATGAGCAGCTTTCCATAGAGATCAATGAGAGCAGGGAGCCATGGCTTGATAAATCAACAATTGGATAAGCTTCTAGAGAGGGAAAATAAAGATAATGACTTGTTAAGGAAGAAGGTCAAACTCCATTCCCAAAAAAAGAAATTTGCATTGGCCAAGCTCAAAAGAGCTAATGAAAAAATTAAAGAATTGAACAAGGAGGAGGATAAAAAGTTGGAAATTCTTACTGAGGCTTCCCTACAAGATTAAATCCATTATCATCAGCGTTTCAAACAATTTTGAGGCATTTTCCAACTTTTTTCCAAAATCTGGAAATATCTGTGTTTTTTGAGGCAATTAATTAGCAAAAAATTGGGCATTTGCGCAGCACCCTAGGCGCTACGCAAATAATTGGCACACTTTTTGAAGAGAAGGAAGGCACTGTTAGATTCCTAATGACTCATGCATCACAAAAAACCATGTTTGTAGCCTTTCTTTTCATTTTTGATGGGCGAAAAGCCCAAAAAACTATGAAAAAATCACGTTTATGCCCCTTTTTTGACCTTCGCACTGCGCAAATCCCAGTCTTGGGAGATTGACTTTTTTATGGGGGAAATGACCTTCATTTTTATAACTTGAGGCATATTTGGAAAGAGGACATGCAGGGATTTCCAACAAGTTATCTTGGGTCTGATTTAGAGATCGGAAAGGCCTCCAAAAGTGGCCCTAAACACAGAGGGCACAAATGACACTAGGATGGCGCAAATGCACAGTGGATGGCGCAAATGTCAAATTTGCTAATTTTTTCAAAAATTCTCTCAAGTTTTGACTTTTCTTCAATCATCTTTCTACTCATGTAATTAATGATAGTAAAATGAAATTATGTCTGAGATTACTTAGCTAGGGTAGATTCATTGGGTAAAAGTCATTAAAGAGTCACGCTAAATCAATTGAATGTATTGAGGAGTGAATCACTTAGACCACCCTACACTTCAGTTTTCAGTTTAGAAATTAGTGGATCTCATCCTCCTCATGGATTCAACCCCTGAGTATGAGTGGAGCTTGTTTTGATGTCTATTTAGCTCCTTTCTTCACACTAGTGAAGGGTTGGAATCAATTTGTATGTTTGCTAGTTGATCAAGAAATCTGTTGTACTCAGTTTGGCTAGCTAATAAAGAGGAGTTGCAACTACTTTTATGGGATACTTATGGTATTGAATGTTTATCATTGTCTTTTCTTCAGTACCATATGTTTGAAATTATTGTATTCATGTTCACTTCATTTATATGTTATGATCTCTTACAAGTTAAAATACATCTCCTATTCTTTTCTTAGCTTTATTTTAGCTTTAACACCATTCCATCACAATCCTCTTCAATTGATAAGCATTATACCTACCTTTCCCCATTGATCCCTGCAACCCTAACTCATTTCCCCTAACCTAGATTTCCTTGACCTAATTCCTTCATCCAGTGATTCCCAAACCAAATCAAATAAAAAAAACCCCTGCACTCAATATATCACCTAAAAACCCTAATTTCTCCAGCCCTTCTGGCTATGACCCTTTTGGAGAGAGCCCTCTTCGACTTGATAGGGCTAGCTATCAAGTCAAAAGCTTGGTTTGTGGTTACCTCTGTTAGGATTCCTTCTTCAACCTTGGGAATCTGGCAGAGTGATAATAGTTCCTTTAGGAAATTCTATTGGCGTGTATCTAAAATGAAATAGAGTTCACATATTATCGAATAATAAATATCCCACCTCATTTGTGAAATTGTTCAAATAAAATAGATTATGATGCCTCTGTATTGCATATAGACCATTTCTTTCTACAAAAAACACATGCTTCTCCATCAATTATTTAAGAATCATTCTTCGAACTTGTTTTTTATTTTTTCTTTAGCATATACATTTCAAAATAAAAATAAAGAGTACTTTAAGTTCACTATGAACTATTTCTCAATGAGAAGCACAACATAAACAATATAAAAGAAAGGAAGTAAAATGATATAGATATAAGTAATTCTCCTAAAACTATTATATATGAATGAGGTACAGAGTCACAAAAAAATTAACCATAACATACCTAATAGGGATATTGTAAAAATATGTATTGGTTTTCTAAAACATATATTATGTATAATTCTTACGCTAACAAGAAAAACACGCAATTCTTAAAACAAGTATCGATTCTGATAAAAGGAGAAAAATCATTCATAAACAACCCCCCTCCCCTAAAACTATGAAATATACTAATATACATTGGTGACATGCATCCCCAAAAGAGGATGCATGTTCAACATATGACCAATGCAAATACTGACACGTTACATGTAAAAATTAGGCCACAATAGCTTTATAAAACTTAGAACATTTGATTTAGTATTCATAGGCTAAAGAACAAACCGAAAAATATGTTATTTCTTCTTGTTGTTATTATTATTATTATTAAAAATATGTCACAAAATCCACATAAAATTTAGACCATTTGATTTATGATTCACGCAAAACAATGAGTATACAAAATAAAAAAAAACAATATTTCTATGGAAAACATTTGTACATCTGCATTCACTTCCCCTCCTGCATAGTTATCCTGGACACAAAAATATATTGGAGATGTTGTGGAGGATCAATTGAAAAATGTGAATGTATTTTGTAATATATCATAAATATGGAAAACAACCAACGATCCTCCCTTCTCAGATTCAACCACAAGTTAATGAAGCCCATGTCGCTCTCTAATATCGATGATATGTAGAAATTTACATAGTTCTAAGTTTTCATTTGTTATTTTCCTAGGGGATTTAATCAAGAAAATAAGTTTGGAATAGCTTCATGTCAATCCTTCTTCAAATTTCCGAACATTAGAACAAGGAATTATATTGCTATAAATCAACACACATATCCCATCTTCTGTACAATCAAATCTCTGCATAATGAAATGTCATGCACATACTCTGTTAGAACACTAACACAATCGAAGAACTCACTAAAACCCTCGTTCTTCCACGCATAACTTATTTTCCAATTTTTTATTGCCAATATAAAATACATATGCTTCTAATAAAACACAAATTAATATATGTCACATTTCATAGGAAATCCATTTTGCGCAAAAATCTCACATACTAACATTAATATTTTAATAATAATTTCCATATGCACCACCGATCACAATGAAAATTAACTATTTTAATCATTATGTTATCTCAAAAATACCCAATCTCCTCAAAGATTCATAGTTCTAAAATCAAAGCTCTACGCAATTTCTCACTCGCACATATTCTGTACTCCACATAGTAAAATTTCCACACATTGAAAAATAATAATATTTGTCACTCTCTTGCACATACTTCGTCCTTCATAAAATTGCATACAATATATAGTTAGGAAATCTGTAAAAGTATTAGATTTGTTTGGGAAATTGACAAACATAACCCATCCTCCATATAGTCAAAGATTTGCACACTGAAACATTAACTTGTCCTAATAAAATTGCCACACAATGAAATCTCCTGCAAAAGCCACATTGTGTGCAAAGATTCAATTCTAATACCAATTCCCAAAGCAATAACACACTGTCAAAGGAGACTCATGAACCCCACAGTTCCCACTTTCTTTTGAGTTTTTCATACTTTTAATCATTAATAGAAAATACATTTTCCTCCAATATAACCCAATTATCCCCTCTATGCAAAAAAATATCACAGATTAACATCAATAGTTTAACAAATCCCTATGCAACTCCCCATACAATGGAAATCAACAATATTAATCATTCTGCAAAGATTCATAACTATAAAATCAAAATATTTATGTAACTTCTTTCCCACACAAGGCTTCGAACTTTGCACAGTAAAAGCTACAA
This sequence comes from Pinus albicaulis, assembly GCA_034641835.2. NCBI lineage: Eukaryota > Viridiplantae > Streptophyta > Pinopsida > Pinales > Pinaceae > Pinus > Pinus albicaulis. The sequence goes on from CM076580.1 coordinate 1,443,481,185, forward strand.
ACAACAATATACCCACTCCTCCGTAAACATTCTTACGATATACAATCTAAAAATTTGTAAAAATTTCACCACTCAATGAGTTGTGCAACACCCCCCCTTCTGTCTCACAGATTAACATCAATAGTTAAATAATGTTGTGTGCATCACCCCACACAATGGAAATTAACAATATTAATCATTCCACATAGTCAAAGCTCCACACAATGAAATGTCGAGAACATATCATGTTCAAGGCAATAACATAGTTAGAGCACTCACAAAACATTTTTCTCTCCCGCACATAACTCATTTTATAGTTTTTTTATCGCTAATAGAAAATGTATATGCTTATGATATAACAAAAATACCCCGTCCTCTACAAAGATTCATAGTTTTAAAATCAAAGCTCTACGAAATTTCTCCCCAACACATACTTAATACTCTGCACAGTAAAATCATCGTACAATTAAACATAATAAGGCTCCCCACTCTCCTACACATGCCTCGTCCTCTATAAACATACAACTAGGAAATGTGTAAACACATTAGATTTGTTCGGGAAATCGATAAACATACCCCATTTTTTGTACAATCAAAACTCTGCACAATGAAACATAATAATAATAACATATTGACATTAATAGTTTAACATTGATTTCCACATACAGCCGCCATTCTCTTGAAAACACCTCGTCCTAATAAAATTTTCACATAATGAAATCTCTTGCACAAAACCCGACATGCAAAGAGGTTCAATTCTAACGCCAATGCTTAGTGCAATAACACACTCTCGGAGAACTTGTGAAATCCCCTGTTCTCCAGCACATTCCCTTTTTTTCCATATTTTTTATCGTTAAGAAAAAACACGTATGCCTCCAATATAACCCAATTATCACGTCATAACAAAAAAATCCCACATATTAACATGAATAGTTTAACAACGGAAATTGACATTATCATTCCACAAATATTTATAGCTATAAAATCAAAATCTCTATGCAACCACTCTACTACACATATATATGATTTGGAAATTTGTAAAAATATCTATGTTCAACAAATTTTGTAGCGCGCCCTCCCTCCCCTCTCACAGATTAACATCAATAGTTAAACCATTCCCTATGCACAACCCCACACAATGGAAATTAATGATATTAATCATTCTACAAAGATTTATAACACTAAAATAAAAAAACTCTAAGCAACTACTCATCAACACATACTTCATGCTCTGCATAGTAAAAGCCCCAACTAGCAAAAGATAATAATATTGTTTGTTTCCCTGTATCTGCGTCAGTTTTGTCATCATGGGGAAGAGAAGTACCATAATAGTGTTATTGTTAGTGTTAATGTCAGAGCTGACATAATGGCCACTAATAAAATTAGTTAATATAATGGCCACTTACGAAATTAGTTAAATCAATTGGGAGACAAATTGGAAATTAGAAATAAGATTTTGAGAAAATTGGAAATTATTTTTGAATTTTTAGATAAACACAAATCAGCATTTTCCTTAAACTTTGATTAAAATTAAAAAAAAAAACAAAATAATACACAATCAATGCCATATAAATGTTGTTATTGAAAAACCTGGGACTAATAACTACAAATTCAATGAATTAATCATTGGATATACTATACAGTGTGTTTTCTGTAATGCAAGTTATCAGTGTAAAATTCAGCTGGTGTATTTCGTCAGTTCACCAAAAAATTAATGTTGTTTCGTTCGAAATTCCTTCACTGAACGCAATAAAAAGCATACACTGGAGTCATTTCCACGTACACGAGTTCCGTAACGGATCAACTAATAGATCCTTCTTCAAGGTTCATATTATTAAAATAATGGAATGTTTTCAAATTTATGAGATTAAGTGAGATACTTAAGCAATAGAATATATTAAATTCTTTTTAAAGAAGAAACAGATTTACACTATAATTGTTAAAATCGGCACACTCAAATTAGATATATCAATTGAAAAATTTCAATGTAAATGTATCATCCAAATTTACAATTCAATCAATTTTGTAACGAATTTTGCATAAAGGTTGAATGAGAAGGAGAAAGGTTGAAAAACAGCAATTGGTGCTATCCATGTAACAGTTTTTAATTTGTAATTTTGTAACATCTGCTTTTTTTTCCTCTCATTTAATGTGACAACGGGAATAGTATAGTTGCACAAAAAAATTTATTGGCTGAATTGTAAATTTATTTTTCATTTGAGTTTATAATGTGGATTTAATTATGTAAACAAATATAATATCGGTGAGTTGAGAAGGGTTATTTTACAGTCCAGTATGATGTGTAAGGTTATCAGTCTGTTATCAAAATTGCAATTTTAATCATGTAAGCTAAAATAAAAAAATAAAAAACTAATTATTGTATAAAATATTTAAACAAATATTTTTAAAAATTAAAAAATTAAAATATCAAATAATTATAGTATTTAAATAATGTTTGTTGATGAAAAAAATTGCAAGGGAAGAAATTGTATTTCTTTGGATTCATTTTAAATCAGTATTAAAGATGGATTTACATTGGTTTAGAGGGATTATGGTTAAACGGTGATGAGACCAGTTGTTATGGCATCCATCACAGGTTCAATTCCCTTCTCAGATGGAGGTGATGTATCTTGACATATTGATGAAGATGGAATAAAAAAATACAAAAAAAATACAAAAAAAAAATATAGAAATAATAAATTTTATTTTGAAGTAACACTATTAAACAAATTGAGGAAATTTCAGCAGATTAAATTGGAATATCAAACATATTTTTGAAATATTTATATTCTTATATCTCTCTTCAGGAAAAAAACAATCAATTCTCTCTCTAAAAAAAAAATATTAAAAGAAATATCATTAGCGTTTAGTATGTCGTGAGTCATAGTTATCAAATTTTATTATATAGTAAAAATTGGGATGTAAATATTTGGATGAAAAAATTTCAATTTAACAAAAATTTCATAATTTTTATTTTTTATATATAAAAATTTGACAATAGTATTTTGTATTTGTTTTCCTATATTATTAATATAGGAAAATTTAAAACATAATTGAAAAAAAAAATGCGTTCTTTTCCTGCCAAAATCTCTTTTCATTTCAAAACATGGATATAAAGTCCTGCTTATTTTCAAAATGACTAAAATATTTTTCTTTTTGAAAAATCGATTCCTCTCATCAAATTTGCTCACTTTCATTATTGATGTTCAAATTCTTTACTGGCTGTTTTCTTGACTTTACAAACACTCAGAGCAAGATAAAAATTCAAGAAAACATTCCCAAATTAATAATTACCTTCCATTCTTAAATAAAATTTGCCTTTCCATTCCTTTCCTAGATGCACGCGGTCCCTGCTTTCTGGCGATCCCGCTATCTATTTTGTGTTCAGACCCTCAACATTCTATTCAGGTCCGTGATCGAATTTCAGCGAAGTATCTGGTGTACGAAGAGAACTATCTCATTCTCTTTTTTCACTTTGACTTGGGTGAATTTAGTAACTAGTTATGTTAAATTAAAATAATAATAATAATAATAATAATAATTCAATTTCAAAAAACAATAAAAAATTAGAAATAATAACAAATAATAAAAATAGTAGTAGTTGTTTCCTACTTTTACATTTAATAATAATAAATTGATAATTATACGATATATTAAAATTAATGATAAAAAAAATAATACAAAGCAATTGAAATGAAAAGGTATTTAATTAGGATTTAATTTTTTTTCACACCATCCAATGGAGTTCATTGGCTAAGTGAAATTATTATGATGTAATTATGTTATAATTTATTATATAATTATATTATAATTGATGTTGTATTTAGTGGATATGTGATATTTAAAAAATATAATAATAATATAAAATATTTTAATATGTATATTAAATAATTTAATATTATAATGAAAAATAGAATAATTGAATTTATTTATTTATTTATTTCAGTTAATATTTTATTTTGATATTTTATTATGAGGAAGATATATAATTTATCTAGTTTTTTTAATATGAAATTGATATATGGTTTTAGAATCTAATTTTCTGTAATTTATTATACAAATTGTAAAATTTTTTAAATAATAATCACAATGAACAACACTTTGTTGACATCTAATTTTTTGTTACAATTTATTGATATATGATATTTAAAAAATACTAATAACATTATTTTAGTGCTTCTTATAGGATATATATATATATATATATTTAACTTCAAATTTATCAAAAAAATAAAAAAATTAATTTTATATATATTCCATTAATGTGGATCAAAATCATTATTATTTTGTCATGTCCAAATTTATCATTGATAATATAAAAAAATAAATTTAATAGGAAAAAAATGTTAAGGCTGTGATGATAAATATATGGAAAGACATAATTTAAAAACTATAAAGACATGCATGGAACAAAGTACCAAGGAAACAAAATGATATTAGACTTAACCTGCTAAGCCATGAATGTATGAAAAGAACTATGGCATTAGACTTCACTTGCTTGTAAGCCATGAATGTATGAAAATAACCAGAACAATACCTGATAAGAAGTAAACTCATTAAGGGAAAAACCTACAAGGAAAAGAGCACCCACGAAAAGTGATATTAGAGTTGACCTTGAGATCAATATAGCTTATTAGAGTTGACCTTGAGATCAATATAGCTTAACTGTAAATTATTTGAAATTCACAATTTGTAATTAAAACGCTGATGTACTTCATGAATTTACAGTCATATACATGAAACTCTCATTTTCTTAGAACTGATGTATGGAACCTTCAGCTGAAACTGTAATTATGTGGCATAGCATTGGGATAGACTTTCGTAGTGCAGATTTCAGATTATTTGATAAATTTGACAATATGGGATAATCTCATATTATGCAATATAGGAGATATATTATGCAATCTAGGACAACCAGGCAACTGCTGATCATTAGGAAATTTACAAAATTTCCAGAGGTTTTCAGAGTTTTCTACGAGTGGAGCTATCCAGGATATGCTGAAAAATAAAATGAAATAAATTAACTCAAAAGAGATGAACAGTAAAATCAAACGATTTATTCCACATATGCCATTATCCAAAGCTGTGGAATGATCATTAACACCCCTCAATTGAACAATCAAGAATACCAAGTACCGTGTTCAATAAGGATGCCTTAGAACTGTAGAAATTTAGCAAAAAAAAACTGTTTGCAGCTGATCATTTTATAAACATGAATGGTTCCTAAAATGAGATAGAGATTTACCTGCAAACTGCTGTCAAAAGAGCGAAACAGGGAAGATCACATTCACACCGTTAAGAGAGAAAGCATAAGACAGAAGGGAATGCAACTTGAAAACTAATCTAACAGTAATATCTGATTAGGATTTAGTTTGATTCATTTGCAAATGAAACAATGTGAAAAATTCTCAGTTACCCCTAGAGCTGTAATATCATTTAAAAATTAAATCTATATACTTGTAGATTGGTAAGGAGAGATTTTAAAGTTTGTGGGTGTGAATTAAGTTATTGGTAAATTTCAAAATAATAAAGGGTATTTTTGAGAGTGTAAAGTTCTATGATCTATATCACATTATAATAAATCTTTTTTAAAACTGAAAGATTTATTATAAAAGAATAGATTTGTTAAATAAACATAGTGAAAATTCAAAATTAAAATTATATAGTTCAAGTAAACAATGAACATAATTTTTTTTTTAAATTAAAAATTAAAATAACTTATAAAATAATAAGTTTATGGTTAATTATTTTTCCAAATTAAAATAAAATATGTAAAATATATCGTTATTACTATAAATTATGTATTGGTACTATACTTATAACTCTCTTAGTTATTTTAGGTTGACTGTTATATTTGATATAAAATAGTAAAAAATTAATATTAAATTTATTAATGTGGAAACTTAAAATTTATAATTAATAAAAATTAATACCAAATAAAGTTGGTTTAATATGAATGATTATAATTTAAGTTATAAAATATAATTTATTTTTTTATTTAAAAAAAATTATATTTCATATATATATATATAAATATATATATATATATATATATATATAATAACAATAATAAAGATTGTGGTTAACTTAAACATTATTGTATAATTGTTTTATATAATTTGTTATTATCATATATAAAAATAATTGTTATTTGAAAGTGTAAACTTCTGTTATCTATAATTGTTTAGAATTTTTTTTAAGAAAATTACATTATTATTTGAAGAGCAAAGGCAATTAATATGTTTGTGATGATGAATTACACTTATAGTTAGAAAAATATAGGCTCTTCAAATAATAATATGATTTTAGGGAAAAGTTTTTTAAACAAATAATTATTGTGTTTGGTATGTTAATTATGGTGATCAGAATTATTCTGATCAGCAAAATCAACATGTTCCTGATGATGAACAAGATAATTAGAAAAAAGTCTACTCTTCAACTAAATAATTATCATGATGATAATGTGATTTTCCAAAAAAAAAATAAACGAATAATTATTGTATTGGTTCGATAGCAACAGAGAATGGCTGTGTTGCTAATTTAAGAACTGACTTAAAATAAATTTGGTAATATTTGAATATGAATAAATAAATCCTTCTATTTTCTCGTAATATTAATTCTAAAGGAAACACTTCATTTCGCTGGGTTGGGTTGAGAAAATGTGAATGAATATTATTATTCCAAAATCGACACCAGTGAGCCAGACTTACCGTTGGTCACTAAACTTGTACACGGTCGGTTCTTTTCGCGTTTGCTGTAAATCGGACATCGATCATTGAATGATCTCAAGGAATTTATCTTTCAAGACACTATCTGCAACCTGCAGAGTAGTTCTTTTTTCAACTGAAGAAATAGATCCTGGAGCAGTTTTTCAAACTTACCTAATTCTGCCCAGAATTAATAGGGTTTGATCTCAAGAAACCCTATTTGACAAAGCAGGATAATTAGAATTTTCAATGCGGGAATCAAGATTTAATGGCTGGAGCTCAAGCAGAGGGACACCATTTATTTCCTGATCAAAGGTCTCCCAAAACTAATCCATTGCATAAATTTGGATAAACTAGTTCCTGCTGAGATCCAGTTAGGGAAATTCCTTGCATATAGTCTATGTAAACCAAAAGAATTAATCTGAATCGAAACCTGACTTCCGGCTCTTCCATAGGAGGAAACTGGGAACGTTCAGCAGAGAGAGGCCAATACTATCCCTTGTCCTTTCGAACAATGTTTGCAATGTGCGTTTAGCTTCATGCTCTGAATCAAAACCTAAACCTAACGTTTTCTATGTGGGTTTAGCTTCATCTTCTGAATCGAAACCTAACTTCTAAACTTAAACCTAAACATTTTGTAGAGAGGAGTGGATAGTAGAATAGTGGGTACCTGCAAGATTGATGAGAACATGACTGTCTGATACATATTAATGTGATAGAGGTGACAGAGAGTTCTATAGGAGTGACTGACACATAATTTTTCGTGCCATGGATGTGCACAGATTGAGATTGAGTTCAGAAATGATGAAGATTGGTAATCAATGTGAACAAAAATTGCAATTGAGATCATTGGGTTCTTCATTTTCTTGTTCAAGTGGTTGCAGGACTTCAGGTCTGGTGGCTATAATGATGATGTTATAGTTAGTGATCACGAGGGGGCATCATTCGTTTTTCAGATTTTGCAGTCGATGCCATAGATCCTCTCCCTCTGTGCAGTCATCATGTGCATTGTCTTTCGAAAGATTTGTGCAGAATTGCCTAATAATATGTTCTCTCACTCCTTCGTTTGTCTTTCGTGTCATAATTTACGGCCGAGGGCACAAACAACATCATCATTTCCACATTCATCTGCTCCCATCATTTTACATACATTTCCTTTGGTTTCAAGGGAATCTATCAATAGGTTTGTTGTTTTCTGGTTTCTGTTCATGTGGGCCTCGAAGAAAATTGGGCTTTGTCTATCCATCAAAGCTGGCTGGGTGGACAGCAAAAAAATGGTTGGAATTCTGTTTGAATAAATATTTTCTAGTGTAAATGGATTTAGGATTTTAAAAATTGGGTATCCAAAATCTTGAAACCTAGAACTTATTTTTCAAAAATTCTGTGAGATTTTTTTTATCAAAATCTGGATTTGGCATGGTAAATGAGAAACCAATCAATCATCCCCATTTTCTCAAGTCACTGTGACTGCCATCCAGATCCACTTGACTGGTGAGTTTCAGGGTAGGTTTAGCTGCAGGGTGAGAGGCCCACTCATTATTGGGTTTTCCAATACCAGAATCATTATTGTACCGCGGTGGTCGTATTTTCCGAGGACCCAGTTGGAGGGTTGCAATTTCCAATATTGATTTAGGATAAAATTGGGTAAAAGATGCAATGAGAGTATTGCATTTTCCAATAAAAGAGATTTACAAAGGCTTCGATTTCCTCGGGGGTTGGAGAAAGCCCTACCATATTGATGAATGGGAAGGAACAATAGCACTATTGAGTTGATGACGATTGCCTACCATGCATCAAAGATGATAAGTACTTGGCATCAAATTTGGTGAGTTCGTTCATTGACAGAGATTGTATTGAAATTTTGATGGTGATGGTAAGGTATAATTTTCAGAGAAGTTTTTGAGTTTTAATTAAAAGTTAAAAAATAATTATATTATTTATTTCTTACATTAATTAAATTATTCGATTAGGCTATTCTTTTTTACTTCACCTTAAAATTTGTTTAATTCTGAAACTATTAATTTATCTAATCTTTTTTAATTAATGAATTCTTAGATTTTTATTTAAATATTTTGACTTGGATTTCCTTTAAAATATTTTTTTTATTAATTTATTACTTAAACTTTAAAGGCCAATAAATATTATTAGGGGCATTCTACGTCTAATACCTTTTTTCTACTTACTTGGGAGGTATGGTAAATAAATAAAAATATAAATAATTAGCAGTATGGTAAATAAATAAAACTTTCTTTTCATATTTACTCCATAAACTTATTTATATTTACATAAACTCAAAAAATTTAGGTGAATCCTATGGGCCAAATACCACGGCACAAATTATTATTAATACCATGGGCCAAATAACATGGGACAAATTATTATTAATACCATGGGCCAAATACTATATTTATAAAAGAGATATAAAAAGATAAGGTAAATAAATAAACATACATCAAATAAGAGTAGAAATAAACATCTAATTATATATGAAGACTATGGACCAAATTAATAATAATAACATGTAAAAAAACATTATTAACCCTAACATTAATATTATTATTATTATTAAATCTAATATTCATATTAATATATTATAATATTAATATTATTAAATTTAAAAATTTTATACTAATGTAATGTAATATTAAATTTGTTATAGTATAATATATATTGAGATATCAAGATATATATATGAGAGAAGATTTGGATAAAATTGGGTGAAAGATGGAATAAGAGTATTGAATTTTCCAATAAAGGATATTTACAAGGGCTTCGATTTCTTCGGGGGTTGGAGAAAGCCCTACCATATTGATGAATGGGAAGGAACAATAGCACTATTGAGTTGATGAGGATTGCCTACCATGCATCAAAGATGAGAAGTACTTGGCATCAATTTTGGTGAGTTCGTTCATTGACAGAGATTGTATTGAAATTTTGATGGTGATGGTAAGGTATAATTTTCAGAGAAGTTTTTGAGTTTTAATTAAAAGTTAAAAATAATTATATTGTTTTTTTTTCACATTAATTAAATTATTAAATTATTCGATTAGGCCATTCTTTTTTACTTGATTTTAAAATTTATTGTTTAGTTTTTAAACTATTAATTTATCTAATTTTTTTTAATTAATGGATTATTAGATTTTTATTTAAATTTTTTGAATTGGATTTGCTTTAATTTTTTTTTTATTATTATTATTATTTAAACTTTAAAGGTCAATAGATATTATTTGGGGCATTTTACATCTAATACTTATTTTTCTACTTACTCCAGAGGTATGGTAAATAAATAAAAATATAAATAACTAGCAATATGGTAAATAAATAAAGCTTATTTTTATATTTATTCCATAAAGCTCTTTATATTTACAAAAACTCAAAAAATCCTATGGGCCAAATACCATGGCACAAATTATTAATAATATCATGGGCCAAATAACATGGGACAAATTATTATTAATACCATGGGCCAAACACTATATTTATAAAGGAGATATAAAAAGGTAAGGTAAATAAATAAACATACATCAAATAGGAGTAGAAATAAACAACTTATTATATATGAAGGCTATGGACCAAATTAATAATAATAACATGCAAAAAAAATTATTATTAACCCTAACATTAATATTATTATTATTATTATTATTAAATATAATATTCATATTAATATATTATAATATTAATATTATTAAATTTAACAATCTTATACTAATGTAATATTAAATTTGTTATAGTATTATATATATATATAGGAGGGAGGGAAGAAGAAAGACATATGATAGAGGTGGAGAAATAGCGAGAATGACAAAGGAGAGATGGAGATAAACTAAAGAAGAGGGTAGAGGAGGAATGACGAGAGAGAGAGGGAGAGGAGTGAGAGAAGTAGAGAAGGGTAAGGGAGAGAGAGGGAGACATAAATATGGAGGTAGGAGAGAGAGAGAAGGAGAGAGGATTGGAGGGTAGAGAGAGAGAGGGGAGGGGGAGGAGAGAGAGGGAGGTATGAGAGAAAGGGAGAGAGAGGAAGGATGAGAGGGGAGAGGGAGAGAAGAAGAAATACATAGAGAGTGAGAAGTGGAGAGAGAGTATGTATGTTTAGGGGTGAGATAAAAAGACATAGAAAGAGTGACGGAGAAAAGGGGGAGAAAAGGAGAGAGAAGAAGAAAGGGAGGGATATAGTAACATAGTTGGAGAGAGAGATAGAGTGATGGGGGAAGAGACAGAGAGAGAGAGATAAAGAGAGAGAGATGATTAATAGAAAGGAGATGAAGGGATACACACACACAAATGGGGGGGGTGAAGATAGAGGGAGGTAGGCAAGAAATAGAGAGAGAGATGAAGGACTTCAGAGAGAGGAATAGTGTGAGGGGGAAGTGAGAGGACTGTACGGGAATGAGAGAGAGAGAGAGAGAGAGAGAGAGAGAGAGAGAGAGAGAGAGAGATGGGGGGAGAGAGAGGGAGAGAGAGGAAGGAAAAGAGAGGTAGCTTGAGAGAGAGGAGGAGAGAGGGAGGGAAGAAGAAAAACATAGAGAGTGACAAGCAGAGAGAGGGGGAGTGAAAAGGGAGATATTGAGAGAGAGTGTGTATCTTTGGGGGTGAGATAAAGAGAAAAATAAGGAGAGATGGAGATAAGGTAGAAGATAAGGAGAGAGAGAGGCATATATTAACAAATTTGGAAGGTGAAGATAGAGAGAGAGAGAGAGGTAGGAGAGAAATGAATATACAGAGTGGAGAGAGGAAGGGAAAGAGAGATGGGGATGGAGGGGGAGTACATAGAGAGTGAAAGACAAAGAGAGAGAGAGGGAGTAATAAGGAATATGATGGATAGAGAGGGAGAGAGAATAGGAGGAGTGAAGAGAGATATAAGTATGGGAGAGGGAGCGAAGGGGAAGAGAGAGAGAGGGAGAGGAGGAGGGAATGATAGATAGATAGATTGGAAAAAGAGAGTGTATGTTTTGGGGTTGATATAGAGAGACAAAGGGAGATAGAGATACAGATGGAAGGTGAAGAGAAAGAAGAGATAGATGGAGAAAGGGAGGGAGAGAGAAAGATATTGATAAATATGGAGTGAGAGAGAGTGTGTGTTTGTGGGGGTGAGATAGAGAGACAAAGAAGGAGATGTGGAGGGACATATATATATATATATATATATATATATATATATATATATATATATATATATATATATATATATATATATGGAGGGGGGAAAGAGGGAAGAATATTTATTGCAATAGATGCATTGATTTCAGTGTAGATGGTGATTTCTAACCCTATTTGATTGCTTGAACTAGATGCATTGATTTTAGTGTAGATTTTGATTTCTAATGATTTCTAGTGCACTAGCTTCAATGTAGATGTTGATTTCTAATCCTATTTGATTGCTTTCACTAAATGCATTGATTTCAGTGTAGATGGTGATTTATAATCATATTTGATTTCTTGCACTAGATGCATTGCTTTTAGTGTATATGTTGGTTTCTAATCCTATTTTCTTACTTGCACTAGATGCATTGATTTGAGTGTAGATGGTGATTTCTAATCCTATTTGGTTACTTGCATTAGATGCATTGATTTAAGTGTAGATGTTTTTTTCTAATCATATTTGATTTTTTGCATTAGATGCATTGATTTTATTGTATATTTGATGTAATTGGATCTATGATGGGACATTAGTTTTAAAGTCATTGGATTAATAGTGTGCATTTATTTCAGTGTAAGAACAAAAAATTATTGACAATGTAGATTTATTTTTATGTTATAATAATTAAACCTAATAATATTGGAGAGGAAGAGAGACAAGGTGAGTAATAGAGACAAGGTATGATGTTTACTACAACAATCGAGCTAAATATTTAAATGGTTTATGATTTCAACTATATTTTTCATATAATCAATATGAAAAGATGACAAAACTAACAAGGGTGACAATAAGAATAGTAAAAGAAAATAGTTTCAGATTGATCACAATAATGCTATTTGTAATTTACTACATTCTCATTATTCACATTTTTTTATCATTCAATATTATTACATTGTCACTTTCCATTCAAAAAAATTATTTCATCAATTTTCAACATTAGAGGTATTTTACAATATTTATCATCTCAACAAGTTGAGGTAACTAAGAAAATTTAAAATTAAAATGAATTGATAAATCTCAAACATATTTGGCATATTTAAAATGGATATATTAATATTGGATGTATTTTGATATTATTGATAAAAGTAATCATATATTCCTCATATTATCGATAGATTTTCCTTGGCCACACACAAATGAAACTAGCCTAGATCCATCTTAACTCTGAATCTATCAAGCACCGAGAGGGATCAAATCTCTCGAGGTGCAAACCTTTCCTCAAGTTTTACACTCAAAAAAGAGGTTTGCACCTCTAGAGATTTGATCCCTCTCGACGCTTGATAGACTCGGAGTTAAGATTGATCCAAGCTATCAAATATGATTATAAATCTCCATCTACACTAGAATAAATGCATTTAGTGCAAGCAATAAAATAGGCTTAGAAATCATATATATTGAAATTGAATACATCTAGTGTAAGGAATCAAACATAATTAGAAATCAACATCTACATTGAAACTAATGCATCTAGTGCACATAATCAAATAAGATTAGAAATCACCATCTAAACTGAAATCAATGCATTTAGTGAAATCAATCAAATAGGATTAGAAATCATCTAAATTGAAATCAATGCAGCTAGTGCAAGTAATCAAATATCATTAGAAATCAAAATCTACACTAAAATCAATGCATCTAGTTCAAGAAATCAAATAGGATTAGAAATCACTATCTACACTGAAATCAATGCATCTATTGCAATAAATATTCTTCCCTCTCTCCCCCATCCATATATATCTATATGTCCCTCCATATATCCTTCTTTGTCTCTCTATCTCACCCCCACAAACACACACACTCTCTCACTCCATATTTATCAATATCTTTGTCCCTCCCTCCATGTATCCATCTATCTCTTATTTCTCTTCACCTTCCATCTGTATCTCTGTCTCCCTTTTTCACTCTATATCAACCCCAAAACATACACTCTCTTTCTCCAATATATATATCTATCATTCCCTCCTCCTCTCCCTCCCTCTCTCTCTCTTCCCCTTCCCTCCCTCTCCCCTACTTCTATCTCTCTTCCCTCCTACTATCCTCTCTCCCTCTCTATCCATCAGCTTCCTTATCACTCCCTCTCTCTCTCTTTGTATTTCACTCTCTATGTATTTATTCTTACCTCACTCTCTCTCCCCCTCCATCTCCATCTCTCTTTCCCTTCCTATCTCCACTCTATATCTTCATTTCTCTCCCACCTCTCTCTCTCTATCTTCACCTTCCAAATTTGTTAATATATTCCTCTCTCTCTCTCCTTATCTCCTCCCTTCTCTCCATCTCTCCTTATTTTTCTCTTTATCTCACCCCCAAAGATACACACTCTCTCTCCATATCTCCCTTTTCACTCCCCCTCTCTCTCTTCTTGTCACTCTCTATGTTTTTATTCTTCCCTCCCTCTCTCCTCCTCTCTCTCAAGATGCCTCCATTTTTCTTCCTCTCTCTCCCTTTCTCTCCTACCTCCCTCTCTCTTCCCCCATCACTCACTCTCTCTGTCTCTCTCTCTCTCATTATGTTGTCAAACCAGCTCCAAAAATAGAAGAAAAGAGATATCAACACCTTATATATAAGCCACTTCGAGGGGGAAACCTCCAATACATTACATGAATGAACAATTCTTGGATGATACAAATGACAAAACCTCCTTTATATATATAGTAGTCCATGGGGCCACAATGTAGTCCTAGTGGGGCACAATGTAATCTTAGTCGACTTGACAATAATAATGTAAGGGAACAATAATAACAATATGGGGGTTACAGGGTTACAACAATAACAATAAGGGGGGCTACACTAACATAATAAGGGACTACACTATTAATATAGGGACCTAACATGCCCCTCTCCTTTAAAAAAGTGTTGTCCTAAACGCTTGAGTAGCTCTAGGTGCTTCTGTATAAAATTATCATCCTCCCATGTAGAATCATCAGTGGGTAAGTTCTTCCACTTGATGAGATACTCTAAAATTGATCGATTCCGTAGCTGTCGAGTTCTTGTTTCCGTGACCGCTTCAGGTTCCAATATGATTTTTCCTTCCTCATCAAGTTATAGAAATATTGTTTGAACTGGAATATTTTCACCTATAACCTTCTTTAAGCATGAAACATGGAAAACTGGATGCACTCATGAAGAAGCAGGAAGCTCCAATTTGTATGCCATAGTACCAATCTTTCGCAACACCTTGTAAGGACCATAGTACTTGGAAATAATTTATTATCCTTCTTAGCTTGCCTGAGGGACGTTTGTTTGTATGGTTGTAGTCGTAAAAATAACCAGTCTCCTACATCAAAACTTCTCTCACAGCGATGTTTATGTGCCTGTTGTTTCATTCGATTTTGTGCCAAATTCAAGTTATCCTTTAAGAGTTGGAGAACTTCTTGTTGATGCTTGATGTGATCTTTCACTGCTTTAACCTTCGAATTTTCTCTTAAATATGATGTGATGGATGGTGGATGATATCCATAAAGTGCCATAAATGGGGTCATTTTTGCTTCAGTATGGAAGGAAGTGTTATACCACCATTCAGCGAGAGGTAACCACTTGACCCATTGTATTTTTTTATCAGATACAAAACAATGAAGATATCCTTCCAAACATTTATTTACTATCTTATTTTTACCATCAGATTGAGGATGATAAGATGGGATATGAGCTAATTAAGTACCCAAACAAGAAAATAATTCCGTCCAAAAATTTGCAGTAAAAATGGGATCTTTGTCGCTCACAATAACCCTTGGGTTTCCATGTAGCTTTTGAATTATGTCCATAAATGTAGTAGCAACTATACTTGCTTTAAATGGATGAGATAATGCACAAAACTGTGCATACTTGGTAAATCTATAAACTACCACCATGATGACACTCTTTCCTTCGGACTTAGGTAAACCTATGATAAAATCCATTGAAATCTCCTCCCAACATTGACCTGGAATGGATAAAGGTTGTAGAAGTCCCGGGGTCTTCATTGTCTCAACTTTATTCTATTGAAAAACCAAACATTCCACCACAAACTTTTGAATATCAGATTTAAGGCCCTCCCAAAAAATTTATTACTTCACCCTGTGGTAAGTTTTTAAAAATCCTGAGTGTCCTCCTAAAGGAGAAGTGTGCAATTCCAAAAGAATCTTTTGTTTTAGTTGGGAATTCTTACAAAGATATAAGCGATATTTGTACCATAAAGAATCATTTTTCCAACTAAATGTATCAGATGTACTAGGATCTTGCTGCAACTTTTGAATGAGTGTCCATACATCTTTGTCCTTCTTCCATTCATCTCTTGCTTCGGTTATCCAATCTGGTTGGATAATAGAAATGGCACAAAGCAATGCTTCCACCTCTTCATTCTTTCTTGAGAGTGAATCTGCAACAACATTAAGCTTCCCTTTTTTGTAGATTATTTCAAAGTCATAACCCAACATATTTGTGACCCATTTTTGCTGCTCTTCTGAAGATAGTCTTTGTTCCAAAAAGTGTTTAACACTATCATGATTAGTTTTTACCTTGAAATGTCTTCCCATTATGTAAGTTGGTCATTTCTTTAGTGCATGCAGTATTGCTAACATTTCCTTCTCATAAATAGGTTTCTGTAAATACTTTCCTTTGATTGGACGACTTTCAAAAGAAATGGGTCTTCCTTCCTGCATTAAAAAAACACCAATTCCATTTCTTGAGGCATCACATTCCACAATAAAGGTTTTTGTGAAGTCTGGCATAGCTAAGACTAGTGCTAGGCACATTGCCTCTTTAATATGTTCAAAGGCCTTAGTTTCTTCAGGAGTCCATGAAAATGCATCTTTCTTCAATAATGTTGTTAGAGGTGCTGCTATTCTCCCATAATTCTTAACAAACTTGCGATAATACCCTGTTAACCCGAGAAATCCTCGCAACTGCTTTATGGTTATGGGAACTTTCCATTCCTTAATGGCTTTAATTTTGTTAGGGTCCACTTTAACACCGTCGTGAGATACAATATGACCCAGATATTCCACCTCTTGTACTCCAAAGAAACATTTGGACTTTTTTGCATATAATTGTTTCTCCTGCAATAGTTTGAGCACTCTGTCAACATGTTCAACATGATCCTTCCAAGACCTGCTGTAGATTAGTATATCATCAAAAAATACTAGAAAAATTTTCTATGGAAGGGTTTGAAAATGGAATTCATCAACCCTTGAAATGTAGAAGGTGCATTGGTAAGGCCAAAAGGCATGACCAAAAATTCATAATGACCCTCATGAGTTCGAAATGTTGTTTTTGGAATATATTTAGTCTTCATTCTAATTTGATGATATCCTGAACAAAGATCCAACTTGGTAAAATAAATTGATCCATGTAATTCATCCAATAATTCATTAATCACAGGAATGGGAAATTTATCTTTAATGGTGAGCTTATTGAGCTCCCTATAATCTGGACACATTCGCCATGATCCATCCTTCTTGTGTACCAATACTACAGGAGCAGAGAAAGAACTTTTACTAGGTTGAATTATACCCGCCTCTAACATTTCTGCAATCATACGTTCAATTTCGCTCTTTTGGAAGTAAGGATATCTATAAGGCCTGATGTTTGGAGGAACACTTCCTAGAATTAAATGAATAGCATGATCATGATCACGAATAGGTGGGAGTCCTTTGGGAGTTTCAAACACCTTGGAATGATTGTCCAAGACTTGTTGGAGATCTGCAGAAATAGATGATTTTGATGTTGAAACTTCTAGTGAGCATAATTGTGTAATTACGCCTCGTTGTTATTTCTTTAGAAGCTTTTTCATGACATTAGAGCTTAATATCTTTCCTGGCTTCCCTGTAATACCCCGTAATTCGACTTCCTTTCCTTCTGAAAAAAATTTCAAGAAAAGTTCTTGAAAATTAAAAGCTACCGTCCCCAAAGATTGTAACCATTGTACTCCTAGTACAACATCAGCACCTCCCATAGGAATGGGAAGCATTGGACTAGTCAATACATATTCCCCCATGGTTAGCTTGATATTATGGCATTTTCCAGAGCAATTTATAGTTCCTCCATTTGCAACCATCACTTGACATTCTCGTGTTGGGTATAGGAAACAATTCAATTCCTTGGCTACCTTACAATGAATAAAATTATGGGTACTACCTGAATCAATCAACACTATTACCTTTTTCTTCTTGATATGTCCTTCTATATTGAGATTTTGAGGAGTGGTAATTCCTGCCAATGCATTACACGATATGGTCAGACTCATTTCTTCCTCTTCTAGGGCTGGCTCCTGGTGTATATCCTCTTCTTGTTCATTTTCTTCTTCCTCTTCACAATATATGTAAAACAATTTCTTCTCAGCACACTTATGACCTTTACTGTATTTGCTATCACAACTGTAGCAAAGCCCTTTTTCTCTTTTTTCTTCCAATTTTTGTGGTGTCAGCCTTATAGGTTGTGGAAATATAGGCGTAGCAACACTTGCTTCTTTATAGAAGTGAGTGGTAGGCTTCCTTGTCGCCATAATTTTACATTCAATTTTTCTTGCCAACCTGAATGCCTTCTCCAATGAATCAGGTTCGAAAACACGAACTTCATGTTGGATGTTATTCTTTAAAGTACCTATGAAGAGATCAATCCTGTGTTCCTCTGGAATAACAGTTACCCTTATATTCAATTTTTGGAAGTCCTCAATGTGCTCCCCCACTAAACCCTTTTTTTTGAGATTTATCAATTGGCTAAAGAAGGTGTTGTTCTTTGTATCCTCATAATTTTCTATCATTTCCTCCATAAAAATTGACCAAGTGACAATTTTTTTACAGGAGGAAAGCCATCGATACCATACAAATGTATTTTGTTCTAAACGTAAAGTTGCAATGCATACCTTTTGTGTGCTTTTCACATTATGGAGATCAAAATATTGCTCCATCTGTAGTATCCATGTTACAGGATCCTTTCCATCAAACTTCCTCATATCCATTTTTGTAATATGGTGGTTCTTCCCACGAACATTAGAGTTTATGAAGTCACGATTAACATTTAATTTGTTCTCATCGTGAGTTTCCTCTACTATCCTTTCACCATTAGGAAACATTTCTTGTATCAACTTTGTCAAACCTTCCATGTCTGCTTTTAGATCATTCTTCATGTTTTCCTTGTTGTCTTTCATTTTTTCATCAATATTAGCTTCCATGTCATCTATCTTAGATTCCATGTCAGCTTCCATGCCATATATCTTATATTCCACGCCTTTATTTAAACCATCCATATTATTCTTCAAACCATCCATCTTCGCTTCCACGTGTTTCTTCAAAACTTTCATTTCATTTTTTGTTGCTCTTTGCGAGAGCAAAATTTGGTGCACTTGCTCTTGTAATTTTGATAGATCATGTTGCAATTCTTCATCTTCATGAGTCATAGTAGAGCCTTATGAAGGATTAATGGGTGTTGAATTATTTTTACGATGCATTTTTTAGAACCCAATACCGATATCTATTCTACAATATGCCCTTGGAATCAATTCAAATTGATTCTTCAAACAAGACTTATGAAATTTAGAAAAATACACACCTTTTTCTTGCTTTTGAGGAGCTCGATATTGAAATTGGATTATCTCTATGATTGCGGCTCTTCAATATCTGAAATTTGGTACTGAGGTAGACTTCTACATTATCTTTCGAATGCCATGGGTCTGACTTGATTTGGATTCCCCAAGGCAAAGTTATGTCCAATCTCCCAGAATGACCTAATTATGGACTGGTTCAGTAGAGCAAAATTGTACGACTTTCCACGTGTCACTGCTTCATCTTTTCACTCTGAAATTGATAGCAAGGAAACTACAGTCTGTGTACTTGTGACCAATTTTTACGACACTCCAATCCGATGCTTAGAGAGAGAGAGTTATGAATATTTTCCCACGATCACCTCTTTGAGATGAAATTCAGGAGTCTGAAAAATCACTAACTTCCACAGATCATATCTCTGAAAATATTGCGAACCAAGCTCTGAAATTTTGTGACAAGTTTCCTCTGAATTTCAGCTTCGCGCCCTAACAATTTCAGATTCTGAACCTTCATAGAAAAAAACTTATAGCGCAAATTCCATGATGAAATCTTTAGATTAAATTGAGGATTCTGCGAAAAGACCTAACTTCCACAGATCATAACTCCTAAACTATTGTGAACCAAGCTTTGAAATTTTGCGACGATGTTCCTCAGAATTCCGGCTTCGCACCCTAAAAATTTCAGCTTCTCTAACTTCGTAGAAAAATGTTATAGTGAAAATGACACAATGACCTGTTTGAAACAACGAAACCCTAGAATCCAAAGCTATGATACCAAATGTTGTGAAACCAGCTCCAAAAATAGAAGAAAGGAGATATCAACGCCTTAGAAATAAGCCACTTCAAGGGGGAAACCTCCAATACATTACATGAATGAACAATTCTTGGATGATACAAATGAAAAAACCTCCTTTCTATATATAGGAGTCCATGGGGCCACAGTGTAGTCCTAGTGGGGCACAATGTAATCCTAGCCGACCTAACAATAATAATGTAAGGGCACAATAATAACAATATGGGGGTTACACATGTACAATAATAACAATAAGGGAGGCTACATTAACATAATAAGGGACTAAACTATTAATATAGGGACCTAACACATTCCCCTACAATCCTCTCGCTTCCCCCTCACACTCTTCCTCTCTCTCAAGTCCTCTCTCTCATCCTTCATCTCTCTCCATTTCTAGTCTAGCTCCCTCTATCTTCACCCCCCCCTCTGTGTGTGTCTCCCTCCCTCTCCTTTCTATTAAATCATCTTTATATTTCTCTCTCTCTCTCTCTCTCTCTCTCTCTCTCTCTCTCTCCCCCCCATCACTCTATCTCTCTCTCCAACTATGTTACTATATCCCTCCCTTTCTTCTTCTCTCTCCTTCTCTCCCCCCTTTTCTCCATCACTCTTTCTATGTTTCTTTATCTCACCCCTAACCATACATAATCTCTCTCCATCTCTTATTCTCACTCCTCTCTTTTCACTTCTCACTCTCTATGTATTTCTTATTCTCTCCCTCTCTCCTCTCATCCTTCCTCTCTCTCCCTTTCTCTCATACCTCCCTCTCTCTCCTCCTCCCCATCTCTCTCTCTCTACCCTCCAATCCTCTCTCCTTCACTCTCTCTCCACCTCCATATTTATGTCTCCCTCTCCCTCTCTTACCCTTCTCTACCTCTCTCACTCCTCTCCCTCTCTCTTTTCTTCATTCCTCCTCTCCCCTCTTATTTAGTTTATCTCCATCTCTCCTTTGTCACTCTCGCTATTTCTCCACCTCTACCATATGTCTTTGCTCTTCCCTCCCATACATATCTAGAGTTTATATATATATATATATATATATATATATATATATATATATATATATATATATCTTGATATCTCAATATATATTATACTATAAAAAATTTAATATTACAATAGTATAAGATTATTAAATTTAATAATATTAATATTATAATATATTAATATGAATATTATATTTAATAATAATAATAATAATAATATTAATATTTTAATATTAATTTTAGGGTTAATAATGTTTTTTTTTTGCATGTTATTATTATTAATTTGGTCCATAGCCTTCATATATAATTAGATGTTGATTTCTAGTCGTATTTGATGTATGTTTATTTATTTAACTTACCTTTTTATTTCTCTTTTATAAATATAGTATTTGGCCCATGGTATTAATAATAATTTGTGCCATGGTATTTGGCCCATGGTATTAATAATAATTTGTGTCATGGTATTTGGCCCATAGGATTCACCTAAATTTTTTGAGTTTTTTGTAAATATAAAGAGGCTTATGGAGTAAATATAAAAAGAGGTTTTATTTATGTACCATACCTCTAGTTATTTATATTCTTATTTATTTACCATACCTCCCGAGTAAGTAGAAAAAGAGGTTTTATTTATTTACCATATCTCTTTTTTGAGTGTTCTTAAAACTTTTCATAATTTAAATTTATATTGTTTAAATTTATTTTTAATTGTTTATTTATATGGTTGTGTAAGTTATTCTTTAAGCCAACATTATTTAGATTTTATTTTTAATTTGTGTTTTATTTGTTATTTTGGCTTCCGACATAGTTACACATTGGAGTCATACTGGGATGTAGAATGAGCCTAATCAATTTTCATCATTAGAGTTATTTTACAATATTTATCATCTCAACAAGTTGAGGTAACTAAGAAAATTTAAAATTAAAATGAATTAATAATCTCAAACATATTCGGCATATTTAAAATGGTTATATTAATATTAGATGTATTTTGATATTATTGATAAAATTAATCATATATTCCTCATATTATCGATAGATTTTCCTTAACCGCACACGACTGAAAGTAGCCTAGATCCATCTTAACTCTAGATCTATCAAGTGCCGAGAGGGATCAAATCGCTCGAGGTGCAAACCTTTCCTCAAGTTTTACACTAAAAAAAGAGGTTCGCACCTCTAGATATTTGATCTCTCTTGGCACTTGATAGAGCCGGAGTTAAGATGGATCTAGGCTGTCAAATATGATTATAAATCACCATCTACACTGAAATCAATGCATTTAGTACAAGCAATCAAATAGGATTATAAATCATATATATTGAAATTGAATACATCTAGTGCAAGGAATCAAATATAATTAGAAATCAACATCTACATTGAAACTAATGCATCTAGTGCACACAATCAAATAAGATTAGAAATCACCATCTAAACTAAAATCAATGCATTTAGAGCAATCAATCAAATAGGATTAGAAATCATCTAAATTTAAATCAATGCAGCTAGTGCAAGTAATCAAATATCATTAGAAATCAAAATCTACACTAAAATCAATGCATCTAGTTCAAGCAATCAAATAGGATTAGAAATCACCATCTACACTGAAATCAATGTATCTATTGCAATAAATATTATTCCCTCTCTCCCCCATCCATATATATCTATATTCCCATCCATATCTCCTTCTTTGTCTCTCTATCTCACCCCCACAAACACACGCACTCTCTCACTCCTTATTTATCAATCTCTTTGTCCCTCCCTCCGTGTCTCCATCTATCTCTTCTTTCTCTTCACCTTCCATCTGTATATATATCTCCCTTTTTCTCTCTATATCAACCCCAAAACATACACTCTCTTTCCCCAATCTATCTATTTATCATTCCCTCCTCCTCTCCCTCCCTCTCTCTCTCTCTTCCCCTTCCCTCCCTCTCCCTTACTTCTCTCTCTCTTCCCTCCTGCTATCCTCTCTCCCTCTCTATCCATCAGCTTCCTTTTCACTCCCTCACTCTCTTTGTGTTTCATTCTCTATGTATTTATTCTTACCTCCCTCTCTCTCCCCATCCATCTCCATCTCTCTTTCCCTTCCTCTCTCCATTCTATATCTTCATTTCACTCCCACCTCTCTCTCTCTATATCTTCACCTTCCAAATTTTTTAATATATGCCCTTCTCTCTCCTTCTCTCCCCCCTTCTCCTCATCTCTCCTTATTTGCCTCTTTATCTGACCCCAAAAGATACACACTCTCTCTCCATATCTCCCTTTTCACTCCCCCTCTCTCTCTGCTTATCACTCTCTATGTTTTTATTCTTCCCTCCCTCTATCCTCCTCTCTCTCAAGCTGCCTCTCTTTTCCTTCCTCTCTCTCCCTTTCTCTCCTACCTCCCTCTCTCTCACTCCATCACTCTCTCTCTCTCTCTCTCTCTCTCTCTCTCTCTCTCTCTCTCTCATTCCCCTACACTCCTCTCACTTCCCCCTCACACTCTTCCTCTCTCTCAAGTAATCTCTCTTGTCGTTCATCTCTCTCCATTTCTCGCCTACCTCCCTCTACCTTCACCCCCCCCCCCTCTGTGTGTATGTGTCCCACCCTCTCTTTTCTGTTAAATCATCTCTCTCTCTCTCTCTCTCTCTCTCTCTCTCTCTCTCTCTCTCTCTCTTCCCCCATCACTCTATCTCTCTCTCCAACTATGTTACTATATCCCTCCCTTTCTTCTTCTCTCTCCTTCTCTCCCCCCTTTTCTTCGTCACTCTTTCTATGTTTCTTTATCTCACCCCTAACCATACATACTCTCTCTCCATCTCTTCTCGTCACTCCCTCTCTCTCCTCCCCCCCCCCCTCTCTCTACCCTCCAATCCTCTCTCCTTCAATCTCTCTCCCACCTCCATATTTATGTCTCCCTCTCCCTCTCTTACCCTTCTCTACCTCTCTCACTCCTCTCCCTCTCTCTTTTCTTCATTCCTCCTCTCCCCTCTTCTTTAGTTTATCCCCATCTCTCCTTTGTCACTCTAGCTATTTCTCCACCTCTATCATATGTCTTTGTTCTTCCCTCCCATATATATCTAGATTATATATATATATATATAATCTAGATATCTCAATATATATTATACTATAACAAATTTAATATTACATTAGTATAAGATTATTAAATTTAATAATATTAATATATTAATATTAATGTTAGGGTTAATAATGTTTTTTTTTTGCATGTTATTATTATTAATTTGGTCCATAGCCTTTATATATAATTAGATGTTGATTTCTAGTCCTATTTGATGTACGTTTATTTATTTACCTTACCGTTTTATATCTCTTTTATAAATATAGTATTTGGCCCATGGTATTAATAATAATTTGTCCCATGGTGTTTGGCCCATGGTATTAATAATAGTTTGTGCCGTGGTATTTGGCCCATAGGGTTCACCTAAATTTTTTGAGTTTTTGTAAATATAAAGAGGTTTATGGAGTAAATATAAAAATAGGTTTTATTTACGTACCATACCTCTAGTTATTTATATTTTTATTTATTTACCATAGACAACTTTATTTAGATTTTATTTTTAATTTGTGTTTTGTTTTTTATTTTGGCTTCTGACATACTTACACATTGGATGTAGAATGAGCCTCATCAATTTTCATCATTAGAGTTATTTTACAATATTTATCATCTCAACAAGTTGAGGTAACTAAGAAAATTTAAAATTAAAATGAATCGATAAATCTCAAACATATTTGGCATATTTAAAATGGCTATATTAATATTAGATGTATTTTGATATTATTGATAAAATTAATCATATCTTCCTCATATTATCGATAGATTTTCCTTGGCCACACACGACTGAAATCAGCCTAGATCCATCTTAACTCTGGATCTATCAAGCTCCTAGAAGGATCAAATCTCTCTAGGTGCAAACCTTTCCTCAAGTTTTACACTCAAAATATAGGTTTGCATCTCTAGCAATTTGATCCCTCTCGGCGCTTGATAGATCCAGAGTTGGGATGGATCCAGGCTGTCAAATATGATTATAAATAACCATCTACACTGAAATCAATGCATTTAGTGCAAGGAATCAAATAGGATTAGAAATCACACATATTTAAATTGAATACATCTAGTGTAAGGAATCAAATATAATTAGAAATCAACATCTACATTGAAACTAATGCATCTAGTGCACACAATCAAATAAGATTAGAAATCACTATCTAAACTGAATTCAATGCATTTAGTGCAATCAATCAAATAGGATTGGAAATCATCTAAATTGAAATCAATGCAGCTAGTGCAAGTAATCAAATATGAGTAGAAATCAAAATCTACACTAAAATCAATGCATCTAGTTCAAGCAACCAAATAGGATTAGAAATCACCATCTACACTGAAATCAATGCATATATTGCAATAATTATTCTTCCCTCTCTCCCCCATCCATATATATCTATATGTACCTCCATATCTCCTTCTTTGTCTCTCTATCTCACCCCCACAAACACACACACTCTCTCACCCCATATTTATCAATCTATTTGTCCCTCCCTCCTTGTCTCCATCTATCTCTTCTCTCTCTTCAGCTTCCATTTGTATCTATATCTCCCTTTTTCTCTCTATATCAACCCCAAAACATACACTCTCTTTCTACAATCTATATATCCATCATTCCCTCCTCCTCTCCCTCCCTCTCTCTCTCTCTTCCCCTTCCCTCCCTCTCCCCTACTTCTATCTCTGTTCCCTCCTGCTATCCTCTCTCCCTCTATATCCATTAGCTTCCTTATCACTCCCTCTCTCTCTCTTTGTCTTTCACTCTTTATGTATTTATTATTACCTCCCTCTCTCTCCCACTACATATCCATCTCTCTTTCCCTTCCTCTCTCCACTCTATATCTTCATTTCTCTCCCACCTCTCTCTCTCTCTATATTCGCCTTCCAAATTTGTTAATATATGCCTCTCTCTCTCCTTATCTCCTCCCTTCTCTCCAATTCTCTTTATTTATCTCTTTATCTCAGCCCCAAAGATACCCACTCTCTCTATCCATATCTCCCTTTTCATTCCCCCTCTCTCTCTTCTTGTCACTCTTTATGTTTTTCTTCTTCCCTCCCTCTCTCCTCCTCTCTCTCCCTTTCCCTCCTAACTCAATCTCTCTTCCTCCATCACTCACTCTCTTTGTCTCTATCTCTCTCTCTCTCTCTCTCTCTCATTCCCCTATAATCCTCTCACTTCCCCCTCACACTCTTCCTCTCTCTCAAGTCCTCCCTCTCGTCCTTCATCTCTCTCCATTTCTCACCTACCTCCCTCTATCTTCACCACCCCCATGTGTGTGTGTCTCCCTCCCTCTCTTTTCTATTAAATCCTCTCTCTCTCTCTCTCTCTCTCTCTCTCTCTCTCTCTCTCTCTCATCACTCTATCGCTCTCTCCAACTATGTTACTATATCCCTCCCTTTCTTCTTCTCTCTCGTTCTCTCCCCCATTTTCTCCGTCACTCTTTCTATGTCTCTTTATCTTACCCATAACCATACATAATCTCTCTCCACTTATCACTCTCTATTTATTTCTTCTTCTCTCCATCTCTCCTCTCATACTTCCTCTATCTCCCTTTCTCTCATACCTCCCTCTCTCTCTACCCTCCAATCCTCTCTTCTTCAGTCTCTCTCCCACCTCTATATTTATGTCTCCCTCTCAAACTATTACCCTTCTCTACTTCTCTCACTCCTCTCCCTCTCTCTTTTCTTCATTCCTCCTCTCCCATTTCTTTAGTTTATCTCCATCTCTCCTTTGTCACTCTCGCTATTTCTCCACCTCTATCATATGTCTTTGTTCTTCCATCCCATATATATATATATATATATATATATATATATATATATATATATTATACTATATATATATATATATATATATATATATATATATATATATATATATATATATATATATATATATATATATTGGATATCTCAATATATATTATACTATAAATAAATTAATATTACATTAATATAAGATTATTAAATTTAATAATATTAATATTATAATAATATATTAATATGAATATTGGATTTAATAATAATAATAATAATAATAATATTAATATTTTGATATTAATGTTAGGGTTAATAATGTCTATTTTTGCATGTTATTATTATTAATTTGGTCCATAGCCTTCATATATAATTAAATGTTGATTTCTATTCCTATTTGATGTATGTTTATTTATTTACCTTAGCCTTTTATATCTCTTTTATAATTATAGTATTTGGCCCATGGTATTAATAATAATTTTTCCCATGGTATTTGGCCCATGGTATTAATAATATTTTGTGCCGTGGTATTTGGCCCATAGTATTCACCTAAATATTTTGAGTTTTTGTAAATATAAAGAGGTTTATGGAGTAAATATGAAAAGAGGTTTTTTCTTTTTTCTGATTCTGTAGTACCTAGCCATTTTCTATTATATGAGCAAGTTGCATAATATTTACATCAGTATATGGGTGCCTCAACCTGCCCGAAGGAAACCAGGTCTGTTGGACACCTCAATGAGTTAAAAGCTAACCAAAATTGGTATTGTTTCTTTCGTTTTGGAGCTGCTATATTTACTTGACTATGTCCATAGAAATTACATATAAAACAAAGACAATAGATACTATCAAAAGTCATTCAAAACAGAAAAAAGACATGATTCTAATTAACTATCTGAAGAGTCTATTGGTGCTGGATCTTTGGCAAAGGATCCCAGAATCTCTGCTTGCTGAAATGTTTAGAGTTGTTGTTCTATGTTTCCAATACGGGCATTCTTTTGTTGCTGAATCTTGGATATCTCTCCCATTTCTTGTTTCATTGATTGAATTTCAAATAACACCGAGGGGTGAGATTTGACTTCTTTCTCCTATAAGCTCATCATGGCTTTTTCCAAGACACACTTAATCTTCTAGTAAGTTTTAACACTTTGTTGAAACAAAGAGACTCTGCCCCTAGTGCTACCCGGGTCTAATATGAATTCCATTCTTAACTGTTATTCTCTGATATCTGTTTCTTCTTCTTCACTTACCTCTTCCCATTCATCAATTGTTTTTCTGATATCTTCCGGAGTAGTTTCTTCATAAGTGCTGGCGAGATTTTTCATTGTCTGAGTATTAGTTTTGCGTCCTCTTTTAAGAGGGGGATTGTCTCAGACTGCGGGTTTACGGAGACCTGATCTTGCTTTTGTAATTTGTTTTGAGACCAATGTCCCTGTGAGTGCAAAGGGATAAGAAATTGACAGCTTGAAACTGAA
Source organism: Pinus albicaulis (assembly GCA_034641835.2). Classification (NCBI taxonomy): domain Eukaryota; kingdom Viridiplantae; phylum Streptophyta; class Pinopsida; order Pinales; family Pinaceae; genus Pinus; species Pinus albicaulis. Next base: position 1,443,509,569 of record CM076580.1, read on the forward strand.
AGAGAAGTGGAAAAAGTTCATGCAGAGACATTGTTTTAAGCAGCTGAGGTTTACCATCAGAAGGAACAGAGTATAGATAGCCTTAGCAAAGTGAATAAATTCTAACTGGGACCTACTGTAAACCAAAAAATTCTTGTTGATAAACCCCTTGAAAGGGGACTAGACGTAACTACCTGAGACAGAGGTGAAGTGATAAAACAGAGACCAGTTGTAACCCAACCCCAAGGATTTAGAAGGCCAACTACCAGTTGGACTATACTGAGGTTGATGGCGAGAGAAATTGACTTCAATCCCATAAAAGTGAAAAATAAAATGATCCCTTATGACAGAGGTGAAAAGGATACAACAGAACAAAGGTCTACTACAAACTCTGCCCAAAGACTTAACTGAGTAATTAATTTGACCCAGAGAACAAAAACCATCAAGCCCCGGGGTTGAAATGTAGCTACAAACGAAATAACATGGATTACTATCATGAGCAATTATATTTTCAAAACCATTAAACCCCATAATCATGCGACCTTTCAGAATATAAGACACCCTTTCAGGGCTTCTAAAACATGGGATAATTTCTAAATCTACTACCATTTTATCAACATGCAGAGTAAAAATAACCCTTGTTGTCAAGAAAATTTCTCTGTTAACATGAGTTCCATGTGTAACCACAATATTCATGTGTCGAACATCATAAATCTGAATATGACGGGTGTAAGAAGCCATTACATACCCTGAATATCTTTGATGATGACAAGTTTGCAGTCCCTAGAGATTTCCCACCATGCAGAGCAAGAACAATGCGAAACAAACAGTAAGATACTTTTAGAGAAAGGTTTCTAATTTACCTGCCAAGAACTACCACGATTTCCAATCTAAACAATGCGAGTAGGGAATGCAAGGGTAGCTAGGATGTAAGGCCATCATTAACATAGATCGTGGGAGAGGTGCTCTAGCTTATTGCTCCTAACAGATCATGAAAGGCTCCTAACAGATCATGAATGTTGACGGAGGGTGAACCCTTGGCATCCCTTATCGCCTTTCTTGCGAGGGTGGGCACCCCGATGGGGGAATATAAAAACAGGTTTTATTTATGTACCATACCTCTAGTTATTTATATTTTTATTTATTTACCATACCTCTAGAGTAAGCAGAAAAATAGGTTTTATTTATTTACCATATCTCTTTTTTGAGTGTTCTTAAAACTTTTCATACTTTAAATTTATATTATTTAAATTTATTTTTAATTATTTATTTATATGGTTATGTAAGTTATTCTTTAAGCCAACATTATTTAGATTTTATTTTTAATTTGTGTTTTGCTTTTTATTTTGGCTTCCGACATACTTGCACATTGGGATCATACTGGGATGTAGAATGTGCCTCATCAATTTTCATCATTAGAGTTATTTTACAATATTTATCATCTCAACAAGTTGAGGTAACTAAGCAAATTTAGAATTAAAATGAATCGTTAAATTTCAAACATATTTGGCATATTTTAAATGGTTATATTAATATTAGATGTATTTTGATATTATTGATAAAATTAATCATATTTTCCTCATATTATCGATAGATTTTCCTTGGCCGCACATGACTGAAACCAGCCTAGATCCATTTTAACTCCTTATCTATCAAGCGCAGAGAGGGATCAAATCTCTCGAGGTGCAAAACTTTCCTCCAATTTTACTCTTAAAAAATAGGTTTGCATTTCTAGAGATTTGATCCCTCTTGGTGCTTCATAGATATAGAGTTAAAAAAGATCTAGACTAGTCTTTTATTTGAGGCTTACTCGACTTAGTTTGTCCATTTTTTTTGTGTCTTTGAAAATAAGCACTGTTTACCGTAAAATATTAAAATCTTGTATACAATTTCATCTCCAAATCTTTATAAAAAAATATCCTACCAATTGAAATTTAAAAAAATAGAATATATTTATATTTATAAATTTTAGAAATAAAAAATATTATAAATTCAAATATAAAAAATTAAATTATATATAATTTTATCTATTTTATAAATATAATCATGAAGTACCGTTCTTTTTATAAATAGAAAACTTTCCATATCAATTTGTTTTAGTTTAATTATAATTTTACAATTAAATTATCTTATATATATCCATATTGATAACTATTTTTATTTTTTCTCATATAAACTAAACAAAATTTATCATACTATCAAATTTTAGAAAAAAAGATAAATATACTACTCATACTATAAAGATCGATATATTGGGGCTGTATTATAAAATTTCATTTACAGTGTTAAGGTTTATGAAAAGTAAAGTGTATTGGGTTGTTTATACATGTGTGTCTAAGTTATGTTTGAGTGATAGAGTTTACACAACTGGGACATCGGAAGGAAACAACATTATCCTTTACATCTTAGTTACATGGAATTTTTGTAATTTTTTCATTTTTACATTTATATCTAATTAATTAAATATTTAATTAATGTAATATTACACAAAATTGTGACTTAAGGAAATAATGATTATAAATATTGTATATTTATGAAAAGTTATTATATTATATAAGTTTGGTGATTTAAAATGTTAGGAAAAATGGTATTATAATAAATATTTTGAAACTAAAATTTAATACAATGGTATGAAGGATATTTTAAAGTATTTTTCATCTACAATCTTTTTAATTTCAAAAGATGACAGATTCTTTAAACCCATAATGTTTCAACGATCCTGGAGTTTCCCTATTCACTATGGATCTCATGAGAGTCTCTTATTATTTTAACAATGTTAAAAAATTTCCTTTAAGTTAATTAAAACAAAGGAAATTCTTCCATCTATCACCTCCATGCACTAACTTAATTTTCTCCTATACTTTGATTGCGTATCTCATTATAATTTCTCCTTAAATTAGAGATGTAATAATATCTATAGTATTATCATTATTTTGTAGAGTGGCCTCTTCCACTATATCCCAATGATATTTTCATGTTGACTTGGATTCTTTATCACATCCCCTTCGAACAATATATGTATTTAATTGGAGTATAAGTAATCTTAGGAAGCCTATTTTCTTCCATGTTGTTGCTCTTCTTATATTATATTAAGTAGCTACTCATATTCATCCTTTGAAGGAGGGAAATAGTTTTATGTATGAGGATAGGATAGGGTGTCTTAAATTTTAATATTATGAGTTATGAAATAATTTTAGATTTGTTTTAGCCTTCTCCATAATTTTCTACAGATGTTGCAACCTCAGAATTCACAACCATAGAAGATAAAACAACTATGAAGAATTTATTCTAGTCCTCAAGTGAAATATCCACTAATTCACAAACATTTTCATGTCCATAACAATATTTCTATAATGGATTTATCATTTTCTCAATGTTAAAGTTATAGTTAATAAAGGAGTTTCTTTTGATCCCAAACCCAAGGCTCCATTGCTTTTCAAATATTTTCATGTCCATAATTAAAATTTCCACCCTCCATTTATTATTCCTCAATGCTATAGTTCTATTTAATCCTATGATGAATATTGTTTTATTTGAATGAAGTCACTTTGTTGAAGATACTAATGTGATAAATGAAAGTAGGATAAGTGATGTTTCTGGGTTTAATTATCATAACCTTTATTTGGTTAGTGTTAATCTTAATTAGATGTTGTATATGAAAATCCGTTGACAAATTTTAATTATTTATGTACATAATAGATATATATTTCCTTAATAACCATATAGTTGGCATGGAAACCAAAGATGATGACTCTTCCAAATAGATATGTTATGAATCTTGTGCCTTAAAGATGATAAAAAATTAATAATTACAATCCTTTTTTTTGTGGGGTTGGGGGTGGGGGGGTGGGGGTGGAGGGTCCATTTACAATTACTACAATACTTGATGATATATAGGAGACAAAGGGCACAATTAAATTAAAATGGGACCATGAAAGCTTCCAAGCCAACCTCCTAATATAAGAATTAAATTAATAATGAAATATTATTATAGCCTTAATATAGGACCCAAGTGCCATAACATAGCCCGCTTATCTTAAAAAATCCTTTCTTTGAAAGCTTGTAAATGAGGGTATTTCTTCAAGAATTGCTCATTTTCCCAAGTAGCCTCTTCTAGAGGCATGTCCTTCAACTTTATTATGTACTCCATAATGGTTGTTTTTCAAAGAGATATAGAGAACATTTACCCATAATTTTTTTTCCTTCAATAATCAATTTTCCTTCTTCATCTAATTTTGAAAGTTTTGTTTGCATTATTATAGTTTGTCCCATAACTATTTTAATTAAAGATACATGAAAAACCTTATGAATGAAAGAAAAAGGAGAATCTAGATCATATACCACTTATACATCCTACAAATAATCTTGTAGGTCTCATAAAATTTTGGATCTATTTTTTTATTATACTTTTTCTTGATGAGAGATTATTTATAAGGTTGTAACCTTAGAAATACCCAATCACCCTCCTGAAAATGTATTTCACTTCAATGTTGATTTTCTTGTTGCTTAATCTTAGTTTGCACAATTCGAAGGATGTCCTTAATAATTTCCACATTTTATTTAGTCCGCTCCATATGCGATTTCCTTGTTTGTAAATTGGACTTACCTTGTAAAATATACTATATACTACGAGTGAGATATCCATAAAGAGCCTCAAATTGGCTCATTTAGATGTGTTATAGGTATTATTATAACACCATTTTACCATAGAAATCCACTTAATCCATTAAGATTTCTTATATGAAGAATAAAATTGTAAATAACTCTCTAAACATTTGTTTACTATTTTTGTTTGACCATCTATTTGTCGACGCCATGATGAACTCATTACTAGTATTTCAACTCATCTTCCATAATTCTTTCCAAAATTTCCCTTTGAATTTTGGACATTTTTTTCTTACTATTACCTTATGAAGACCATGAAATATATAAATTTCCATCTTGAATATTTCTACTAATTGTTTTTTTGTGTATATACCTTGAATTAGAAAAAAGTGTTCATATTTTGTGATTTTATACCATGACGAGAAAAACGAATTAGGAGTGTCTAGGTTTTAATTAAATTCAATGTTCATGATATCTATATCGAGGTGCACCTTTGGGAATTTATTGTAACACCTTACAACTGATTTCCAAGGTTCCTTTTAATTCCTCATGAATATTTTATTATTCTTTCTAAACTTTTATATAATACACTTTAAACAAAAAATCATTGCTACCAATTTTTATGAGCTTGAATAGATCCATATTTTTACCCTTTGATCTCATGTTGAATTTCTTCCATTTCTAACCTCATGAATATTTCATTATATTTTGTACAATTTGTACTCAATATTTTGAACTGTTGAATCCCTAGAACAACATCTACCCCTCCAATTGTAATGGAATACATTGAGCTTTCCAATTTCTATTCTCCCATTATAATTTTAATGTTGTGAAATTTTCCCATACAAACGATGCTCCTATCACTTGAAACTAAAACTTAAAAATTTGTCAAAAGATAGGAAAAGGAATTGAGGAACTTTTCTAATAATTTATTAATGAATTTATAGGTACTACACGAGTCAGTAATCATTATGACCCTTTGCTTTTCAAGGAGGTGCTAACAAGCTTACCATTGCATGAATAGATATCTCACACAACTTTAAATCAATGTTTTGAAAAAATTTCACCTATATGTCATATTATTTTATGTTAGACACTTATTCCTCACTTATATATCTATATATCTCGATTTCCTCTTCATGATTATATTCCAAACTAATTTTTTTGTTTCTTGACATTTATGCACTTATGACCATTTGTCATTACAATGGATGCATAGCCCTTTTCATCTTCTTTCATCCATTTCATTCTACCATATTCAAGTAGGTTGATGTAAGCTTATCTTCTAAAACTCAAATCTATATTTTGTCCTTTTGTATTATACCATGATAGGCTTGTGTGTTGCCTTATTATTGGCTTGAATATGATGAGTAAACTACTCAATTTTCATAAATTTGTGAACATTTTTCATAAAAGCTCTTTTTTAATGCCTTCTTTCAATTCACTCATTAATATTCCATAAACTATTCATCATTTTTTTTATTCATAGTTATGGTTAAAAAAATTAAATTCTAAAGTATAGTCTTTGATATCACCAAATTTCATGAGTCTTGTCATTTTAAGGAAAATATTATGCTTCTAAAACTTTACCATGTTACATTTCTAAGTATTTTTTGAATAAACCCAAAGTATAATGATAAGAATGGGGCTTCCTTTTAACTACCCATTGATACCATTGATTAAGTTTTATCTCAAAAATCAAAGTTTCTATGTGAATCCTTCACCTGTCATCCACAGTATCATGCAATTCCCAATATTACTCTTTTAGCGCGCCTAAATAAAGACCATTGTTCCATCAAAAAATTTTAATTCCATATTTGGAAGGTTATCAGTGAGTATCTCCATAGTTGAAAATTTATTACTATTGACAATTTTCTCAACTTGGATATGTAGGTTTTAACCATGTACAATTAATAATTACAAACATATTCTTAATAAAAAAAAGGAATATATGATGGAAAAAACACAAATTTACGCATAGATTTTATCGTAGGAACCTAAACCGAAGTGTTGATGGTGTTGGACCCAAAAAATTTCGGGGATATCCCCGATATGAAGTCCGAACTAGACCTCACACCATTTCGAGTAGGATTCCCAGCAGTGGTGCATTTAATGATATGCCTTGGATTTCAAAATGCAGAGTGGTGTACAGTGTATTTGGTTAAAGCAACTGTGTGACCCTCTGAAAAATCAATATGATGAATGAGTTTTTATAACGGTAAAGGGGGGAAGGAATTGAGCTCCTTCAAAGTGTGTAATAGTACGCAACTTGAAAGGAAGACATGAGCTGAAAATATATAACAAAAAATAACAAGAAAAATAGTCCATAACCTAAAGGTGAAGGATTAAAACATGAACATGCATTCAATAGAATTCATACAAATGCAAACGAAACAGTTCCTAAGTATATTCATAAGTTAAACAACATACATCGCGAAAAATAACCAGAAAAGTCAAACTACATTTATAATATATACATGAAGACGTGTCGATTTTGATTTTATTATAAGTGAAAGTTCCATTCATCCATACGACATGCTGAACCACTTACCCTAATAGTGGAATGTGAAGTCAACAACACCTTCTCCTTCCAAATAAGTATACTCCCTCTATGCTATGGAGAAGCCAAGGCTGACACAAAACTCCCAAGCCTTTTTTAATCCTAATCCTTGCCAAAATCTTGGCTTCCAAAAGTCCTCTACAAGAGTTATGATGACATACTTATAACAAAAGGGGGTGAATCTTGGCATGGCCCCTTTGTGTCTCTTCTACTCCCCTTCATGATTCCTCACATTACACATGCCTCTTCACATTCCATCATGGAAACATTTAATTTCACTTATACTACAATTGCAATTAATATTACAATTTCCACTCGTACCCATATAAAGAAAAATAGGGTAGAGACAACTTGATATGCTAAAAACACAAAATAATATGATGTTAGTGTTAGGGTGAACTAAAGCTGGGCATATTGGACTTTATGTCTCTTGGTCATGTGCTCATACCAAGCTTGGTACTATGTGGTGGTCTCCCCAAACGATGAGATAGTGTTAGGCTGGAAGCGATCTCTTGCCTCCAATGTAGCCGAGTACAATCTCTTGGAACCGATCTTCACTTCTTCTTCAATCAAGTGCATTATCATTTTGATCTAAATCAAGCCACTAATGTAGGTATGGAAAGTATGTATGTTGATCTCCATGTCCTCCTGGGTGTCCATATGCTCTAGCTCCTTTAGGTAATGATCAACCTCCTGCTGGACTTGATGCTTGTGTTTCTCCATGGTGAGTGTACCAATTGTTGGGATCTAGTGGGTTCTCACCATGAAATCCAAGATGTTGTATATCCATCCATATGCATCCTAAATTCTTCCTAGCTTTCTATAACTCTACCCACGGCTTCATCTTCTCTACCAATGTAAGGGAAACAAGCTTGTATTGCATTGTACACCCATGCACGACGGTGATGGAAGTTTGTATATTTATAAGGATCCTGACAAACTCTCTACTCTACTTAGAAATTAATTCAAGTGGAAAAATACATTATGTATGGTTACCAACTCCTGATAAAGATACCACATAGTGTCTCCAAGTGTGGATACTTCAGCAAGTATCGCTGTTCTTATCTCCACGCGGTAGACTTGCATGAATGGTGCACTCTATGCTGTTGCACAGAGTTATTAATTATCTTTAAAAGTGCATGGTGCTAAATTCTTGTTCTTAGCCACCAAGCACTGGTGTTCGATATGGCTGCTCTTGCGAGGACCCAATTGGCGTCAGAAATGGAATTTGGATTCATGGTGGTGTCTTCCATGATCACCCTTTCTCTCATGAAAGTAGGTGATGCATTTTCATCTGGGAAGTGCTTTACTCACGCTTGTACAATATTATTTTGTAGCTCATGAAATGATAGGTTGTACACATCCATGAACAGATCATCGTCAAGTGGAATTACCTCCCCTTCCTCACTCGATTCTTGCGTTGGGGTAGGAGGTGGTGGAGTCTCAATAGTGGCCTGAGGTGCACTGGGAATTATGTACACATATTCATTTAACGGCTCCATTCCCGCTTCCATGTCCATGAGTTCAATTTACCATTCAATCTCTGGAGAAAAATCATGTTCTTGCATCTGTTCGCTCACTCCTACTTTCGGTTGATCCTGTACCTGTTCTTAAGCCTATGTCGTTGTTGTATCTTCTACCGTGGCACCTTGCCTTTTTTCCTCTTGTTTCTTTTGTCTCTCCTCTTGTTCTCTTATTCTAAGTTCCAATTCTTCCTTCAACTCTTGTTATTCTCTTTGTACTCTCTACACCACATCTTCTAAGGATTTCTTCTCTTTCTTCTTCCGCTTTACTCTTTGTTTCCTTTATCCCCTCTCCGCTTCAATCACAAAATCTACTTTCTTAGTTAAATGATCTTCTGAAATTTTCTAGCTTTTCTCCTATTCAATATTATTTTCTACCTTCCTCTTTCCTTTTTCGTGTACCGAGCCACTTCCTGTTGTTGTTGCTGCTTATGGAATTTTTGTCACCTGCAAAACAACTTGAGAAGTTCTAGCCATAATGATCGGCTCATGAGGTCGAGAGGAGTTATAATAGTTCTTTTAGTGTGATGTAATTTATTAGAGATTGTGAGAACTAATAACATAGGCCAACATTAAACCAACTTTCGAAACTAGGATATAGCCATGCTAGTTTTAGAGAGGGATCTCTCTTTAAGATTTAACTTTTCTTGGATAAATTTTTAGGATAGTTATAATTGTACTTGGGTTTTGAGTTTTGTTTTGGATTTTGGAAAATTGATTATATTCAATTTATTAATGTCTATTGGGAAATGGAGTCGAAATATAACTAGATAGTTGCATCAATTTTTCACAGAGTAAACATAGGGCAAGCTATGAATATTTATTGGATATTTTGAATTTATAAATGAATTATGATAGAAATATGAAAAAACTCAACAGAACTAAAGAGAAATTAAGAATTCTTTAGTTTGGCCTTTAGTGGAAAACATTATGATTATAAACGCAACCAGAATAAGGTGCTCAACAGTAAATCCTATTCATCACGCTTTCTAATTTAGAATTAGAATTTAGATGATTATAATGAAATATGACAATGAAACATACTAACAGAAGAAAAACATCACTAGTATTTAAACCACAAGATTCTTGTGAATGGTCTAATTATTATTGATGCTCTAGTGCTTTGAAAAATATTACAGTACTCCAAAAGAAAAAAATACTTCCAATCTCAATCAATCGAACCTTGATACTTTCATAACTGAAGTATTTATATAAAAATAAAAAAAAATTACAATCAATGCCTATGTGACTAGGAAATATATAATTTCTCAAAATGAACTAAAAGGAAAGAAATCAATCTAAAAGGAGTGCATCTACATTTCTGGCACTATTCTGCTGGAAGACTGTTGTTGAGTCACCACATTTTTAGTATTGTGATGGAAAGTTGAGTGTTGTGTTGGTGAGATCTGTTGTATGAAAGCCCTTTGTCTGTCTTGAACCCTGGTGTTTATTTACTACTTGAGTCCTTTCTGTCGTGTTTAACCATTTTTCTTGATAAAATGGCACTCAAACCTCATATAGGCTTTAGTTTTGAACTTTATTGCATCCATATAAATATCGCACATTGCATATTTTACATTTTATGATATGAGAAATGGAATCGGCGATGCGATGCTAAGTGCGGAGGTAACATGGCAGGGAAGGTGGGACCGAAGCATATCTCAAATCGAAAATCTTAAGGTTTTTCTGTGAGCAGTGGAGGTACACTCTAAGACTTGCGAAGTGCGAAGTGCTGGGAGAGGGAGGTGACGTGGCAGGGAAAGTGGGGTTGACAGTCATTCATTGCCACAATTTTTTGAGTGTTTGAATCATGTTTTTGATAATGTAAAGGGATTCAACAGCCTAAAATTTGGGCACCCAAAATATTGAAACCTGACAGCTGTAGCTCATTTCCCAAAAATTTTGCCAATTTATTTTATCAAAATATTGCCTCAAATTACATTATTTTCCACATAAATTTAAACCCTCCTGGGAAAAGTGATTTTATTTGGCATGGTAAATGAGAAAGCAATCAATCATCCCCATTTTCTCAAGTGACTGTGACTGCCATCGAGATCCACTTAATTGGTGAGTTTCAGGGTAGGTTTCGTTGCAGGGTGACATGTCCACTCATTATTGGGTTTTCCAATACTATAATCAATATTGTACCGTGGTGGTCATATTTTCTGAGGACCTGGTTGGAGGGTTGCAATTTCCAACATTGATTTTGGATAAAATTGGGTAAAAGATGCAGTGAGAGTATTGCATTTTCCAATATATGAAATTTACAAGGGCTTCGATTTCTTTGGGGGTTGGAGAAAGCCCTACCATATTGATGAATGGGAAGGAGCAATAGTACTTTCCACCAATTTTGCTGAGCTTGTTCATTGATAGAGATTGAGAGTTTTCTACATAGGCAACAGAGCAACATAATAACCAGGACCATAGTCGGGACCATAGTTTTTTGTTTGAATCTAGTAAAAAGAAATATTCAAAAAATTAGGTAATTGAAGTGTTTGAATTGCATTTTTTATTGTGAAAATGAATTCAGGACCATCAAAAACCTTTAGGACATCAAAAATACTGAAGTTTAACTACTTTAACCAAGATTTTCAAAAATATTTTCAAGAATTCTTCATAATCTTACCCAAATTTCTAAGTTATTCTGCAAGTTTTTTAGAATCAAGCGATTGTATTGAAAGTTTGATAGTAATGGTAAGATAAAATTTTAAAAAAAGTTTTTCATTCTAATTATAAGTTATAAAAAAATTATATTATTTATTTTTTACATTAATAAATTATTCAATTAGGCCATTTTTTTTACTTGACTTCATTCTTTATTGTTTAACTCTTAAAGTGTTAATTTATCACTAACTTTTTTTTATTAATTAATTATTAGATATCTATTCAAAATATTTTGACTTGGATTTATGTTGAAATATTTTTTGATTAACTTATTACTTAAACTTTAAAGGTTAATTGATATTATCATTTATTTGAAACCTATAAAACTTAGTTTGTCACCATATTTTTGTTCTTTTTTAGAATAGGTGGAGTGTTCACTCTAAACTTGAGAAAATATTAAAATTTTATACACAATTTCATCTCAAACTCTTTATAAAAAAATATCTTTTTCATATATTTACACATAATTATAAGTAGAAATTAAAAAAATAAAAAACATTTATATTTATATTTATAAATTTTATAAATAAAAAATATTATAAATTCAAATATAAAAAATTAAAATATGTATACTTTTATATATTTTATAAATAGAATCATTATGGTCATTCCTTTTATAAATAAAATTTTTTTAAATTTTTTGGATTTTTACACTTATATCTAATTAATTAAATATTTAATTAATATAATATTACAGAAAATTGTGACTTGAGGAAAAAATGATTATAAATATTGTATGTCGTTTTAAATCAATATTGTTTTAAGTTGGTTTTTAAAAGTTTAAAATAATTTGTTTTTAAAAGTTAAAAAAAATATTTGATTATATTTTAAAGTTTTCAAATGTAAAATTATTATATTATATAAATTTGGTGTTTTTAAAATGTTAGGGAAAATGATATTATAATAAATATTTTGAAACTAAGATGTAACATAATTGTATGGAGGATATTCTAAAGTGTTTTTCATCTATAATTTTTTTAATTTCACAAATATGATAAATTATTTAAACCCATAATGTTTCAATAATAGTCTAGTGCTATATCACTGGATTTTAACCTTTCATATATCAATGTTATCAATGTATCTCCTTTGTCAAGAATTTCTCCATAATGACCATGAACAGTCGCTTTTCGAGTAGCCAGATAGGGTTTAGCTGATCTAATGACTAAAGATTCCTCATCAACCGCTATGATTTGACCAGATTCGGGGAGTGGTTCATCCTCGGATATCCATACACTTTCAGGAATCAATTGTCCAAGACTAACTACTGGAAATGTTTTTTTGCAGAATTCAGATGAGGAAGAGCACCAATTTGGACCCAAGAGATTGGAAATGATGTTCCTGCACGGATCGAAATGAGAAATTCTCATATTTTCGTCCATGAAATAATTGTGGAAAATGGAATGTTTCTTTGATAATACTTTTTTATCAGTTATAAACTGGGAGGATGGAAAACGGCTAGTTATACTATGTAAATGACCCAAGAGACCTGAAAATTCAATGATTTTTCTCATAGGATCCTTTCTATTTGATTTATTTCCCGTATCATAACATTTAGAATCATTGAATAGAACGATTCGAAAACAGTCGGATGGTGATAGAACCATAAAAGATCCACTGTCTTCTTCCCCATTCGATAATGAACAAATAATCCCTTGATGCTTACTAATTAATTGACTCGCCCCATTGGAAGAGAAAAGATTAGTGTGGTCCAAATTGTTATGGAACATCAAATTTGAACTTGCTTTATTGTCTCTTCTCCCCATGAAAAAAGGGGGGTATTTCATCAAGCTAATTTGAACCATATTGTTAACGATCTTATTTGTTCTTACTGAAATAAGAGAAACATAAGCCTTAGATTCTATAGAATCTATTTGTTCCCAATCAAATCCTAGACAAGTTCGAACCAATGGAATACTTGTATCACTCATTACTTGGATTCGTTCACCATCTTCTTACAAAATGGAATTGCTAATTTGAATCTGCAAGTTGTCCCCTTCCCTCGATAAATCTAGGGAAAAGGGTGTTGTCATATTCGGCCCATCCGGTATTCCATGTTCTACGTTAGAATATCCAAAAATGGAATTTATCTGTAGAATACCACTTTTTGGTATTCTAAGAATCGCATTAGGACAAGGTATTATTCTTTTTCCCCATTCTTTATCACACTGCAACGAGATGATGAATCGATTCATTTTCTTTTTCCCCTTCATATGGTTTATTAGTTTCATAATGTAGAGTATAAGGTTTAGTCACCTGTCCAACTATCTCGCCATTAGGTAAAAAAATTTCGGACCAAGCACAAATATGTTCGGGAGAAGCTAATCCAATTCAAAGTTGTTGATGTTTATTCTGTTCAATCATAAAAGATCTCAATTTATTGTGATCAAAGTTCCTCTCTATCTATATGAAAGTCTTTCTCAAATATAATAGCATGATTCAATTCTAGAGCTAAAGATCGTAATTCTCGAATGAGCGATCGGAAAGATTCTGGAGCAGTGTCAGGTTTAGGTATTGGCCCTCCAGTGATAATGGCACCAAGTACTTCATTACGAGTTCTAATATGGTCATATTTGAGAGTAAGAATTTCTTGTAAAATATAAGCAACACCAAAACCTTCTAGAGCCCAAACTTCCATTTCTCCTATTCATTGCCCCCCTCGTTTGGATTTTCCTCTAAGAGGTTGTTGTGTAACCCGTGCATAAGTTCCACTCAAACGTGCATGTATTTTCTCATCAACTTGATGACTCAATTTTGACATATAAGCTTTTCCTATTATAACAGGTTGTTCAAAAACAGCTCCTGTTCTTCCATCAATTAATCTATGTTTTCCAGGATGACCTGGTTCGAATACCCATGGATTAGCTGTTTGCTCACTAGCTTTATAAAGTTCGGGAAACACTAGTTTTCTCGAAGCTTCTCGCTCTTATTTTTCATCAAAAGGTGTTATTCCTTGGCCCAACCAGCAACTAGAGTTGTATTCATTATATGTACAGAAATTAACCGGCCAGGATCATTCAATACGACGGTATGAATGTGATACCAAGGAAAACCCATGCAAACACCCCTTTATCGGAAAAAGTAGACACTATGTAACTTTCTCACATTGGATTGGAAGAGATCATGTTATCGAGCTAGACCCAGATCATCTCGAAAGTGAACATATATTCACAACATCTATTCACTTGGACATTGCTAATGATGGAACAGGTTTGAAACAATTTTGTTCATACATAATTGCAGGTAGAGACAAAGATATTTTATCATTTGTATGTACCAATACACAATGTAGGGATTGGTCCCATTTATATTGATAAAAAAAAAAGAGGAAACGATATCTTCTCATCCTTCCATTCGTCCATGAACGATACCTTTGCAATTTATGGACCAGGTGATATATAGTTTTTGATTAAAAATATAATTTTTCTACTAAAGAGCGAAGCTATTACTGTTTATGGAACAAGAATACTTTACGGCAGAAAAAAGAAAATATTGAGCATAATTAAAACGCTCAGTCAAAATCAGAACTTTATCATTTTGTGTTGCGCAATGAAAAAAATTATAACTTCTGTTTTGACCTTTTTGGCCATTTTTATCCTTCTTCAAAGGGTCAAAATAGGAAGTCAGTCTCTAGGTTAACGGGTAAGGGATGATTCTTTCATTCATACAATATTTTACCCAATCTAATAGAAAATGATCAATGAATGACTATTGTTGTCCCTTTTTCTGTTTTTCCTATTATGTCCAATTCCATCAATAACCTATTTGTTGAAATATCCACAAATTTTTTTGCCCAATTGGGATCCGATCTAATTAATCTTGGATCCTAATGGGTTGACAAAAAATTTTATATAAGTATTCATTAGCATATGAATAGGGAAATAGGATGGGAATGGTTGGAATCCTTCCGTCCCAGACTTATTTCATTGGTTCCTGTTTTCCGGTCCCTCGCTCTTCCCTTTCTTCTTTCATAAAGGGTAAATCCAATGGAATTTTTGTTTTTTCTTTTTCTCATAATTTCACCATACTTAACTTATCAGAAGGGAATGTTATTACAAAAGGGAAGAGATAAAGGGATATCTCTGTGGTGCAAGATGGGAATACAGATCAATTTGAGATAAGGTTCAATTTATGAAATTAGCCCATTGGATGTATGTTGGTCTTGCTCATATTGGAACTCTACGAGTAGCTATTTCATTCAAAAATGTCCATGCCATTATGCATGCTCCTCTAGGAGATGATTATTTTAATGTAATGCCTTCTATGTTAGAACGGGAAAGAAATTTTACTCCTGCAACTGCTAGTATAGTAGATCGTCACGTACTAGCACGTGGATCTCGAAAAAGAGTTGTGGATAATATTCTTCGAAAAGATAAGGAGGAAAGTCCCGATCTTATCATATTAACACCTACGTGTACCTCTAGTATCTTGCAAGAGGATTTAAAAAACTTTTTGGATAGAGCATCCATAATCTTCGATTGCAACGTCATTTTTGCGGATGTGGATCATTATCAAGTGAATGAAATTCAGGCAGCGGATAGAACTTTGGAACAGGTAGTTCGATATTATTTGGATAAATCCCATACATTGGATCAATTCGTAACAGATGCACCTTCTGTAAATATAATTGGGATTCTTAGTCTGGGTTTTCGTAATTGACACGATTGTCGTGAGTTGAGACGTTTATTAAAAGATCTGGACATCAGAATTAATCAAATAATTCCTGAAGGAGGATCTGTAGAGGATCCAAGCTGAACAATATCATACTTACATTCATCATTGACCAATGAGATTGTAGCGCGGGTACTAACATTCCGGATCGTTGCATTTCCTCCGGAAGACCTAAAGTAGGAAAACCATGAGTTAACATAGCACTTGGCGCGGTGATTTCACCTAACCACTGATCATCTCGACTCCATAATTATAGAACTATATGGAACACAGATGAACTCCAGGAAAGGAACATGAATGATTCATGCAAATTACTCAACGGTAAATGTCCTGAATAAAGCCAACGAGTAATTAATAATCCTGTTGTACAAAAAAAAGTAACTATCATGCCCTTTCCTCCCGAACTACTTAGTCCTTCAATTCGATAAACTAAGGTTCCCCAATAAATGAGAGTGACAACCAAAATGAGAGAAAAATAAAATTTTCCAGTCATCTTAGATACAATTTTGAAATATTGGATCTTCTGTCGTTTCAATCGTATATCTCCTTCACTTGTAGTAATTTATCATTTGATGAATGAATAAAAAATAGGTAGGTTTTTTTCTACGGCCAAAACAATTGAAACAGAATAATAAAGTGTTTTCCGTGTTCAGGAATGAGCTATTCCTCCCCTTCATTCTTCTCCTGGTGCGAGACTTCCGATTTCTTATTTTTAGGTTTTGTTGAATCAATATAGTAGCAGAATTTTTGACAGGTAACTATGATAGCTACCTACTCTCACCCGAAAAAAGATTTGGAACCCATAATTGAACCATGCAAAATAGAAATACTTATGAATGGACAAAAAAGATGACTCAGTTAATTTCTATCCTGGTCATGATACATATCATAACTCAGACATCCATTTCGAATGCATATCCCATTTTTGCACAGCAGGGTTATGAAAATCCCTAAGAAGCCATTGGACGTATTGTATGTGCCAATTGTCACTTGGCAAAAAAACCTGTGGATATTGAGGTTCCACAGTCCGTGCTTCCCAATATCGTATTTGAATCAATTGTTAAGATCCCCTATGATACGCAAATGAAACAAGTTCTTGCTAATGGAAAGAAAGGGGCTTTAAATGTAGGAGTTGTTCTAATTTTACCCGAGGGATTTGAATTAGCTCCTCCGGATCGTATTTCCCCTGAGATTAGACAAAATATGGGTAATCTTTATTTTCAGAACTATCGTCCCAATCAAAAAAACATTATTGTAATAGGTCCTGTTCCTGGTAAAAAATATAGTGAACTTGTATTCCCCATCCTTTCACCAGATCCTGCAACTGATAAAGAAGCTCACTTCCTGAAATATCCCATATATGTGGGTGGTAATAGAGGAAGAGGACAAATTTATCTCGATGGGAGTAAGAGCAACAATACGGTCTATAGTGCTTCAGCAACAAGAAGAGTTAGCAAAATTTTATGTAAAGAAAAGGGTGGATATGAGATAACTATCGATAATAAATCAGACAGTGGGCAAGTGGTTAACATTGTACCTCTAGGACTGGAGCTTCTTATTTCAGAAGGCGAATTGATCAAGGTCGATCAGCCATTAACGAATAACCCTAATATGGGTGGATTTGGTCAAGGAGATGCATAGATAGTACTTCAAGATCCATTACGTGTTAAAGGTATTTTATTATTCTTAGCATCTGTCATTCTGGCACATATATTTTTGGTCTATGGATCTCATAGTAGTCTCCTCTTATTTTAGCAATGTTATTTTTTTTTCTTTAAGGTAGTTAACAAAAGGAAAACTTTTCATCTATCACCTCTATGCACTAACTTAATTTTTTCCTATACTTTTATTGGTTATCTCATTAGAATTTCTCCTTAAATTAGAGATGTAATAATATCTGCAGTATTATCACTATTTTGAAGAGTGACCTTTTCTTCTATACCCCAATGGTCTTTCCATGTTGACTTGGATTATTTATCACATCCCCTTTGAACCATACGTGTATTTAATTGGAGTTTAAGTAATCTTAGGAAGTCTATTGCCTTCCATGTTATTTCTCTTGCTCTAGTATATTAAATAGCTAGTCATAATCATCCTTTGAACTAGGGAAATAGTTTTATGTATGAAGATAGGATAGGGTGTCTTCCCTTTTAATATTATGAGTTATAAAATAATTTTATATTTTTTTTACATTTCTCCATAATTTTCTATAAATATTTCAACCTCAGAATTTACAACCATAGAAGATAAAACAACTATGAAGAATTTATTCTAGTCCTAAAGTGAAAGGTCCACTAATTCACAAACATTTTCATGTCCATAACAATATTTCTACAATGGATTTATCATTTTCTCAATGTTAAAGTTATAGCTAAGAAATGAGTTTATTTTTATCCCAAATCTAAGGCTCCATTTCTTTTCAAATATTTTCATGTCCATAATTAAGATTTCCACCCTCCATTGATCATTCATGAATGCTATAGTTCTATTTAACCCTATGATGAATATTGGTTTATTTGAATTCACTCACTTTGTCCATGATACTATTGTAATAAATTAAAGTAGGATAAGTGATGTTTTTGGATTTGATTATCATAACCTTTATTTGGTTAGTGTTAATAGTAATTAGATGTTGTATATAAAAATTCATTGACAATTTTTAGTTGTTTATGTAGATTATAGAGACATATTTCCTTAATAACCATATATTTGGAATGGAAACGAAAGATGATGACTCTTCCAAATAGATATGTTATGAATATTGCACCTTAAATATGATAAAAAACTAATAATTACATTCCTTTTTTATTTTTGGCCGGGGGGGGGGGCGCATTCACAATGACTACAATTTATCATACAATATTTGATGATATATAGGAGACAAAGGGAATAATTACATTAAAATGGGACCATGAAAGCTTATTATAGCCTTAATATAGGATCCAAGCGCCATAACATATCCCCCTTATTTTAAAAATTCCTTTGTTTGAAAGCTTGTAGATGAGGGCATTTCTTCAACAACTGCTCATTTTCCCAAGTAGCTTCTTCTAGATGCATGTTCTTACACTTTATTACATACTCCATAATGGTTCTATTTTAAAGAGAGATAGAGAATACTGACCCATAAAATTTTATCCTTCAATAATCAACTTTCCTTCTTCATCTAAAAGTTTTTTGCGTTAGTATAGTTTGTCCCACAACTATTTTTATGAAAGATACATGAAAAACATTATGAATGAAAGAAAAAGGAAAATCTAGATCATATGCCACTTATATAATCCTACAAATAATCTTGTAGGTCTCATAAAATTTTGGATCTATTTTTTTAGTATACTTTTGGTTGACTAGAGATTCTTGATAAGGTTGTAATCTCAAAAATACCCAATCGCCCTCCTCAAAATGTATTTCACATAAATGTTGATTTATTCTTGCTTGATATTAGTTTGCACCATTTAAAGGATTTCCTTAAGAATTTACACATTTTATTTATTCCACTCCATATGTGATTTCCTTGTTTTTAAAGTGGACTTGCCTTGTAAAATATACTATATACTAGGAGTGAAATATCCATAAAGTACCTCAAATTGGCTCATTTTGTAGATTTTGTTAGTCATCAATAATTTTTTTCCTCGATGATGACTAAATGACTATCCCAAGATTTCTAGAAACAAGGTTCATAAATATTGTGAGTTCTGGAAATCTCACTACCTTCATTATCCTCAAGATTTAATTTTTCACTATCTCATCACTCCATAATGTCTAGATCTGCTTACCATTCCCAGAAAACCCATTAGATGCTTTTATCACCCATTTTGTGCATATGTATCCACCTTTGGCCGAAATCCTCTGTTTTATTTTGCCAAAAAATTGCCCACTACCACCTAATCCTACCAACCAAACAACTTTGTTATGCCTCCCATGATACTCTCAAACACTGATGGTTTCAAATTGTCTATGTAGACCCCTTGGGTAGTCAAGTATGTTGGATTTTGGATCTTCAATACACTAAGCTTATCATAGATCCTTTCTTACACCTGGCGATCCCTAAATCTCAGTCTCAGTCCAAAATGCAGGCCCAAGAAAGCCTCCATTAGGTCACCTAAGGTCTCACTGAGTCATAAGATAGATTTGGTGCCCTACAAACTATGTATTCCTATATGAAGATATTGTGTTCTAAGAGGAATAAATTCAAGAAATTTGAGCCAAGACTGATCAACAGTCATCCAAGAAAAGCCTCCTTGGCTTAGAGCACAAATACTGCAAGGGACAACTGCCCTTGTTCACATTTTTGAAAGAAATGATCAAGGTTTCCATCAACAATAAGAAGAGATAAGGTAATAGGATGTAATCATCACCAGGAGACATGCACAAATAAGAAAAAGGCAGCAGGCCTATGTTTAAAAGAGAATCAAGGTTTTTATGGTTGGTTAACAAAATAGTGGTGACAAGCAAGAGACCATCACAAAGGCTACAAGGACTAAGGTCACCTAACTCCATAAATGCACAATTAAAGATTTTTTGGAAATAGTAAATGAGTTTTGATAGGTTTTTAAGAACTTAGAAGATAACACTGATTATATTTTTTTGGGCAGCCCTAAAACCCAGCGATTTGAAAAAAATGACAAAATGATCAAAAGATGATGATAGAGCCTCCTTCATTACAATAGATGGCTACCAGAGAATTTCAAGCTACCTTTCTAGGTTTTGTAAAAAATAGCACTATTTTCAACTGCACTAAAAGGAGAGATGGCAAAGAATATCATTTTGAAAGGGCTAACCTCCCAAATGCAAAATTTCTTCGAAGTAAACAAGAGGAGGCAAGCATAAGGTTGAGTCTCTGAAAATGCCAAAGTTATTAGAAAGAAGAAGGGTGAAAGGGACATCAGCAAATCAACACCACAAGAGGAGAAAAACTGCCTTGAGGAAGTTTTCAAAACCCTCCAAAGGACAAAAAGTTATGAAACAAATGAAAAAAATACCAAGACATAGTAAAAGTCGGTTTGTTGGTTTGATTTATATTTTTAAAAATGCATAAAGGTTTTTGAATTCATCTTTTAACTCATTCCCGCACTTGGCAAGAAAGGAAGAAGCTTGAAAGAAGAAATTCAAGGTTTCTGGGTCGTTTATGGGCAAATTGTTCAGGTGCTGCACAAAACATGGGCATTGCGCAAAAAAGGAGCTAGTGATATGCAAACCCCCGCCCCTCCCATTCAGTTTTACATGGTGCGACGCAAGAGGAACTTCGGCGTTGTGCAAACTTTGGGCACTGCGCAAACGCAGGCCCAACTCGCCCTAAAGATGGCAAGCCCTGCCTCTCACCCGACACTTCAAAATTTTCTTCGTGTGCTATGCAAACAGACCGCCCAGCTTGCCCAACCGACGTGCAGGGGCTGCCTATTCCTCTGGGTGCTGTGAAAATAGACAGCCTGACTCGCCCAAAAGGCATGTAGATCGCCCGGCACTGCGCTAACCACTGTTCAAATTCACGGGCACTACAAAAAATTCCCGACCCGACAGCTCTAGTAGAGGCGCTGTGTAAAATCCACGAAGGTGCAGAAAGTGCAGCAGAGATCCCTGATGCCTAAAATTATCCTTTATAGGTGTTTTCAAGTTAGAATAAGGTTTAAGAAGGTAGTGAGTATAATATTCTCTTGATCCCCCAAGCAAATTTCCAGAATCATCTTGTTTTGTTTTGGTTATTGAGGTAAAAACCCTAGGAGGGTGAAACCCTAGGTCAAAGTCACAAAGGAACCTTTCTCTTTTAAAAGGAATTTTCAAACCAAATTTGATAGCAGGGGTGGGTAAGGGAATCAAGGTTGTTACTATATTCTCATGATTAAAATACTCAATCTACAAAACCACCCACAACCTCAGAACTCATCTCCTTAGCTAAAGTTGACCTCATCATCATTTCTCATTTGGTTTTTCCACTAAACCTCAATTTTTAGACCAGTGTCTCCCATCACCATGTCAGAGGCTGAAAATAGTAGTGGTAGTGGAGGAGGTCAAAGGCCTTCAAAGACAAAGCACAAGGGAGGGAAAGTTAATAGGTTGGAACCCCAAAATACAATGGCTATCACATATTCTCCTAAGATATTTTCATGCTTTCAAAACACAAGGTGTTTTCAGTTTTGTGAGAAGGTCAAGTAGGTGAAGAGCAATCCTGAGCTTACAAGGCTCCTCATCCTCAATTTACAAAACAATCATGATGACCTTGCAGGGTTGAAATTTTAGATTTCAGCAATGTTCATATCTGAAGCCACCGGTATCCCTTCAGTGGGTGAGAAATGGTTCAGGAATGGTAAGCTAGAAAGAGATTTATTTTTTCCATTTACCAAAAGGAGGTATAGAGAAAGAAGTATCACAGTTTTCCCTTTCTCACATCTCAAACACAAGTATGCACCCTTGATGTTGGCTATCATGAAATACTTCACCTGTGAGGGGAGATACTTCAGGGTCTATACCTATCATCTTAGATCCTTATGCATTTCATAGGGGCTAAGGCACTTGACCTACCCTACTATCTCTACAGGAGTGTTATGAAAATATTTTATGTTGTCCAAAAGAGGAGTTACCCCAAACAAATGTATAGCTTGTTCCACCATTCCTTGATCAAGATGGTGGTTGTACATCAGCTAGAGCAGCAGGGTGTACCTTGGGATGTTTTCATAAGCAATGAGTTCTTCTCACACCCACAACATCCTCATCAACAAATATTCCTTCCTCACCTACACAAGTGCCCTCACCATAGGCACACATCCCTTCCTCTCCTTCTTTTGATGCATCAGGTGAAGTAGCGAGTGGAACTCAAGGATCACATAGAGATCAAGGTGAGGGTGAAGAAGTCAATGAGGCGAACAAAGAGATATATGAAGAAGAGGTAGAGGATATGGGAAGTGATGGAGGAAAAAATGATGAAACACAAGGCAGTGAGCATAATGAACAAACAGATCATAGTGGAGATGATGGAGACAGTAGGGAAGAGAAGCTAGATAAGGAAGGCAGTCAAAAAAGTGCACAAGACAGCCAAGGAAATATTCATGACAGTTGTCATGACTGTCATGACACTGATCAGTTTCTAGATAACCAAGAAACTCAAACTGATAGTGCAGGAAATGACCAAGGAGAGAACCTCAGTAAAGAACAAATCCAAGATAAGGCTAATGGAAGTGATAAGGGTCAAAGAAATGATGAAAAAATGGTCAAAACTACCATCATCACCCCTCACATGTGCACCTACTACAGAGGACAAAGAGATGTGTTTACTTCCTCAAAAAGGGAAAGGGAAATCGCCCCTCAAGCTATCATAATAGTGGACAAGGGCAAGGAAAAGGTGGGAAATATTGAGTAGCAGGAAAAGGTGAGGAGGAGTAAAAGGATAAAGAAAAATACTCAAGGGCCTGAGTTCATTGATTTAGATAGTGATAATGAGGATGAGGAGATGACCACTACAATGCTACTCATAGACAAAGATGCAAAAATCAGGGAGTGGGAGAAGGATTTTGAAAGAGCAAAACATGTCATTCAGTACTACAAGAATGAGCATAAGTACTTCAATAAGATCGATATAGGCCTTGTTCTCCAAAAGAAGATGACCAAGCATTACACAAAGAAGAGTAGGATTGCTTGTGCCAAACTCAAGGAGGCCCTCCTTGAGGTAAAAAACCTAAAAGAGGAAAATGAGCATAACAGCCTTGGAATTTTTGTTGAGGCTTCTCAGCAGGTGTATTAAAACATGTAATGGAAGTCTCCACCAATTTTCAAGGGATTTAGAGAAATTTTTTTTTTTTTTGAGAATTTTTGGCCTAGTTTGTGCAGTGCCACTGGCACTCCACAAAATTCTGGGGCATATTTAGTAGGTAATCTTGAAATTTTTGGATTTATCATGACCTACACAACATCCACAAAAAATTTCAAAATATTTGGAGCAGTTTTGACCCCTTAAAAGGTCAAAAAGCACCTCAAACATTGCCTTTCTGCCCCTGTTTTAGGCCTAGTGCTATGCAAATGATAGTCTGAGGATTTTGGCATTTTTGACAGGGTTATAGGAGATGGATCAGAAAAACACTAGCATTTTTGGGAAGTATACTCTTCAGGCTTTCCAACGAGCCATCATGTAGCCAAATCCGACATTAGGAAGTGGTCCAAAACTTGGTTGCAAAACAACCTATTTTCTGCAAAAGTAGCGCTTCGCAAACAGACTTTCTTTTTGCCAAAAAGTCAACAAAAGACACAAATTTATGGTAAAATAGTTTTTTAATATTTTCTTTGGTAAAACACTCCAGATTTGATTGAGGAGTTATGTTATGATATTTTTCATTTATTAGCTTATCTAATATGTGTCTTGGGTCTTGCATGGTCATTAAGCACATAAATGACATTTATGACAGAATTAGGGTTTCTCGAAGCCTCTTATGGTTTCCACCTCCTCACTTGCTCCATAAATAGAGAATGAGGCTCTTATGTATTGGATTGGCATCTGTTGACTTATTTTGAAGTAATACATAGTCCCTTGGAGGTTGAAAACAATTTGATGTCTTGGAGCTTATGAATTCCCTGATTTGTTTGTTGATGAAGGAGGATTGGTTGCAGGATCCATGAGCCTGGTTGATGGTGAAGTGTTTCTTTTTTTGATGTTTTCTAGTTTATCATTGTGTTTCCATCTTTCTATGTTGCAGTAGGAAAAATAATTTAGACTAAGAAATATTTCTGATTGCACCTTAGCTCTGTTTGTTCTTCACTTCCTTAATGTTTTATTCTGTTAGGACATGTTAGAGGATCCTCCTTTGCTCTCTAAGATCTCCTAAGTTTGTTTAGTTCATGAATATTTTAATACAATAGGTATCAAGCATGATTCAGGGTTAGCTCTGCTTACTTGTTGCCACTAAAGCACTATTCTTGAAGTCTCTCTTTAAATCATCATTACTTAGGTTTGTCAAAGAAGTTTTGTTTCAAATCATGCTCTTTGCACTTGCTTGGTCAACTGTTTTAAAGATCTCCATAGCTATAATCTTAGATGTTCAGGAGTTCCCTCCTCTATGATTGTAGTTATTTGTGACCTTAAATTTTTTCTAATTCTGAAGGTAAATTTACTAAAGTTAGATAAGTTCTTATGTTTTCTATGTTTCACTGGAATGTTTATCTTGGATATTGATCAGTTTAAGTATTGTTCATTGAGCTTAATGGTTTGCCCTACCTCATGAGTTATAGATTTTACTTATCTGTGCTTAAATATCTCATTGTTTAAGTATATAATAGAGAATTATTTACTGCTCTTTTTCAAACTTTGTTTCTCAAAATTAATGTCCATCTCATGATCCTTCAAACCCCAAATATCCACCAAACAATCTATATTTTCCCTACAATACTCCCTAATCCATTAATTAACCTATCATGACCTTGTTAGACTCCATTTCCCAATGAATTGAATTTTTCCTTGTTTCTATCTAGTCTATCTAATCATCATACCCAACCAAAAAACAATGAACAAACCCAATATTTCATAACTAGTCTAAATTCAACCCTAATCAGCAAACAAGTTGACATCTTTGAACCTAATAGAGAGATCCCTCTCTGAATCGAAGAAGGCTATGTCCTTGGATTTCAAAGCTTGGTTTGATGTTACCCCTGTCCATTTATATCTCAATCAATCTAGAAAATTACGAGGAGCTAACATAATGGCGATCATGATGGGACTTTAAGTCAAAAACATCCTAGGTGTCCCTTAGGAATTCTCAAAATCTCAGTTAAGCTTAGAAAATAAACTAATAGCCAAAGATTAGAATCTATTTGCCTCACCATCCTAGCAAGATGATGACTCAGCTAAAGTATACTCATTGAAGCCTTAGGGCTGCATAGGAAAACTTAGAAAACCCAAAATAGTGCCTAGATTGATTTTTGTCAAAATTTGGTGGTGTACCATCATATATATACCCTCAAAACTACAAAATAACATCCACCTAGCGACTCCACTAGCCTCCAATAGGCCTTTTTCATCTCACTAGTCCCATAGGTTTTCTTAGGATTGTGTCAAATTTGTCCAAATCAGTTTTAGGGCCTAGTTATGCCTTCTGTGAGTAAAATAAACACCAAGAGAGGTCAGCCTTCCAAAAACAGTCCCAAACATTTCAGCCTCTCTTATTTTTGAGTGAGAGATCTAGCTTCACAAAGGATTAATAACAAATCTCACCTGGACCCAAATCCTCCTACTATAGTTGATGACCTAGAAAATATTTTGTGGCAAACTTCTACAGCTAGAAACTCAACCACTGTTAGGATCATTCATAGAGCAAGCTCTGCACCGGAACACCTTACAATTTCACAAGATCCTCATTTTGACTTGCACCATACCAAGAACCTATTCAGAACTAAGTCACAAGGTGTAATTGACCGAACTGACCTTGAGCTCATAGATTTGCAGCAGAGCTCTAGTAGGAAGCTTCTCCTTCTACTCCACCTGACATTCAGCTACTCCATCACTTCATCACTTTTCATCCCAAATCTACTCAGAATTAGTTTTCTAGCCCAAGTACCTCAATTACACCCATTCACGCCACCACTGTGCAAACCATTTCACTCCATTCTCCTCCACCTCTTGCAAACCCTCCCCGTGTAAATCAGCCTTTTTTTCCATTTCCTCCCATCATGGCAGCCTGGTATGCTCCACTGGCTCTACGACAACCACTATTACCTTTTCCAAATGATTATCAGTCCAAGATCCCTCACTTCACGTGGACTGAATCCATCACTGCCCATAAACATGTAGATAGAATAAATGATGCTTTCGACTACATGGAGATAGAAGAAGAAACCATGCAAATGAGGATTTTTTCCCAAAACCTGAAAGGAGAACGCAAGAAATGATTCAAAAACTTACCTCCTAACAGCATACATGATCTCCCATCCCTCTACCAAACTTTTGTCAACAAGTGGGAAATCAAGAAAAATCCCCTTCAAATTCTTTCCGAGTATAACAATCTTAAAATAAATCCGGGGGAAAGTGGTCAAGACTACTCCACTAGGTTTAACAGTTTTTACAATGCCCTCCCACCTCACATAAAACCTTCCCAAGGCTTAGCCTTAATAAAATTCTAGAAGGCTTTGATACTGACATGGCCTATCAACTAAGGGAGAGATATTACCTAACTCTAGAAGACATGAAAAAGGGGGCTGTGAGAGTAGAAGCCAAATTAATTGAGAAAAGAGCTAGGATGAGATCAAAGAAGAGAGTAACCTATAAAGATGAAACAATACCTTCAACCTCGTCTTCCGACACCAAAATTGACTCCCTAGTCAAGACAATGGAGAGGATGATGGAAAAAATCAGTTTGAATGAGATAACACTTCCTAGGGAAAACCAATTCAATCCTCAAAAAAGGAATAGGAATCATAATTTTAGAAGAGACCATCCCCAAATTAGACAAAGAGGGAATGACCAACAAATTAGACCCCCTTTCCAAGAAAACTATGTGGATGAAGAGGAGAGAGAACCCGAACAGTTGGAAGAAGACCATGTAAATGTCATATGTTCTGATGATGAGGATAATAATTTTCTTACTGAAGAAAAACAAAGGATGTTCTCTTCAAAACCAAATGAAAAATCATATGAATATTCTGAAGACTACAAACTAGGATTTGAGAATGCCAAAATGGAAGTCCATAGGAAATATGACCTTAGGATAAAAAAGAATCAAGATATTCCTAAAAAAAAATCAGTCAAACATTGTTGTTAGGAAAAATCCTGAACATATTTCTAAAACGACAGTGGAAAGCAAAAATACTATGGCTAATAAAGCTGATCTAAACAAGCTAAAAACCAGCCAACCTAGTAACGATTCAATTTTCCCTAGTACTTCAACTAGTGGCCCTGAAAAAAACATTGTTGTCCAAACCATCAAATCAGAATCAACAAATCAAAAATGTAGAAAATTTTATGGCTGATAAAACTGATGTAAATGTAATAAATACACCTACGCCTTTCAGCTTTGAAGGGGAGATTGCCAAAATCAAGATAATGATGCCCCTCACTAAATTGGTGACCCAAGAGTTATATAGATCCCATATTTTCGAAGTGTTAAACATAGGGAATGATACCGGAACTTTAAACTTAACTGATGATAAACCAGAGCTGTTTTTTGATCCTAAAGTAGAGGGAAAATATCAAGAAGGAGTTGTCCCCCCTTGTTATGTCAGTATGAAGATACATGATAAAATTCTGCATAATGTTATGCTAGACTCTGATGCCTCACACAACCTCATGCCAATGGTTGTGATGGAGAGATTAGGCCTAGAAATCACAAAGACTTACAAAGACTTCTACTCTTTTGATTCAAGTAGGGTTAATTTTTTAGGCCTCATCAAGGATCTGTGTGTCAATCTGGCACAAATCCCCGCTAAAATTCTACTCATGGACATAGTTGTTGCTGACATCACCCCAAAATATGGCATGCTTCTATATAGATCATGGGGGGCCAAACTCCAAGGTAGTCTTCAAAATGGACATGACTTATGCCACCATCCCAGTCTTCAACCAAATAAGGAGGTTGTATCGGGAATCCAACATGAAATATATGGTGAGTAGCTTAGATAGGCCAAATAACACACCTTTTTATTCCATTCACTTAGACCTTGACTCATTCATCTTGTACAATGAAAATGATATTAATGAACAAGTTAATGACAGTGGAGGAGAACTAAGCCTCCCGGAACAACCAAATCATCTCTCTAATAAAGAAAATGACACCCAACACTCTAGCAGCCCTGAGGTACAAAACAATGAAAAATCTAAAATTGACACACTTTGGCATATGGGCTTTGATGGCTCTTATGGTAAGACTGGCTCAGGAGCTAGGGTTTGGATCCATAACACAAATGAAGGCCACTCCTATAGACTAGATTTCTAGTGCACTAATAACATTGCAGAATATGAGGCTCTCCTTATTGGTTTACATTTACTTAAGACCTCAAACCTAAGAAAATATATGTTCAAGGAGATTCAGAACTGATCATTAGACAAATAAAGGCAGAATATTCAGCTAAAAACCCTAGACTGAGAGAGTATAGAAATGCTGCCCTAGATCTTCTCAAAACCTTTGAGAAGTATGAGCATACTTTCATCCCTAGAGCCCAAACCTGCCTTGCTAATGAGCTTGCTTTTGCTGCCAACAATTGCCCATTACCTTATGAAAATAAACAATAACTCATCAAAGTTAAAAAAATTCCTATTGTACTGGACAACTTGGACCATTGGAAAGTGTTTGAGAGTGATGAGAAAATAGATGATTTTCTGAAATCTAGAAATGAATTTGCAAGCACAAAACAGAGTTTAAGATCTAAGAGAAACAGTTTTGTTGAAGATGAAGCTCCCAAAACAGAGTTGTCTTTTGATGCTGATATAAACCACATTCAAAATCCTTGTGTTGCAGAAATATTTGATAAATTGGATCAAAGAGAACTTGAGGTTTTGCAATGTAAATATGACACCTTGCCAAAAGGCCTTACACCATTAGAAGAGTTGTTTGATTTTAATGATGTAGCTAAAAAACCCAAGATGGAATCCACTGAAACAAATGTAGCAGAATGTAACATTGGAAGAATGGAAGAGCCCAAAATAATCATGCTGTCCAAAACTCTCCCTCCCCATGAAAAATAGAAATACATTGAGATTTTTAGAGGATATAAAGATGTGTTTGCCTGGGGGTATGAAGACCTGAAGTCCTATGACACAAAAATCATTCAACACAAAATTCCTCTCAAGGAAAATCAGAAACCATTCAGAAAAAAATTGAGAAGGATTAACCCCATCTTGTTACCTTTAGTTGAGAAAGAAATCAAAAAAATGTATGATGCTGGGATCATAGTCCCTATCAGATTCTCAGAATGTGTGTCCAACCTTGTGTCAGTTAGGAAGAAAATCGGGGAGATTAGACTTTGCATTGGCTTCAAAAATTTTAACAAGGCCTCCTTAAAAGACAACTACCCCTTGTCTAAAATGGATCACATACTCCAAAAGGTAGTTGGCTCACAAAGAATCTCATTACTAGATGGCTTCTTAGGTTATAACCAAGTACTAGTCTTTCCAAATGACCAACTCAAAACTACTTTTACTACACCTTGAGGTACATTCATGTATGTTAAAATGCCATTCGGTTTAATGAATGTAGGGGCCAATTTCCAAAGGGCAATGGACATAGCTTTTTCAGAGGACATAGGTTACTTCATAGTCATATACCTTGATGACATCACTGTATACTCTAAAACTGATGAAGAACACTTAGTCCACTTGAGAAATTTTTTTGAAATGTGTAGAAAGTATGGAATATCTTTGAATCCTAAGAAAACTCTGTTTGGCCTTCAGGAAGGAAAAATATTAGGCCACATAATCTTTTAAGAAGGAATCAAAATAGATCCCAAAAGGACAAAAAACATATTAAAAATCAGCCATCCTAAAAACATTAAAGAGCTGCAATCTTTCAATGGGAAGATCAACTTCCTAAGAAGATTCATCCCCAACCTTGTTGAACTCCTAAGGAATATTACAAAAATGTTAAAAAAGGAAGTAGGAGTAAATTGGAATATGGAATCAAAACAATATTTTGAGCTGGTAAAACAAGCACTCACACAAACACCAATCTTAATTAGTCATGACTTCACCAAGGATTTCTACATCTTCTCATTTACATCTAAACACATTGTTGCTAAAAATTATTGCAAAAAAACATCATGGGGCAATAACAGCACATTTATTTCTTTAGCAAGGCCTTGAGGGATGCTCCTCTAAAGTATAACATCATGGAAAAGCAAGCCATTGCCTTAATCAAAGCTTTGAAAAATTTTAGAGTTTATATTTTTCATTCACATATCATTGATTTTTTCTCGCACACAGTGGTCAAATACATACTTAACCAAGACCCTGATGGTAAGAGGGGCCAATGGATTTCTACTATCTTAGAATATGATTTAGAAATCAAACCCACTAAATTGAGTAAAGGAAAAGGACTTGCAAAACTTATGGCTGCATCAAATTTCCAAGCTTTAGACATGAATATGGTTGATGTGTTAGAGGAGACAGAAGAATTCGTATCTCCATACATTGGAGAAATTTTCTTAAATTCATCTTGGTATGCTGATATCATTTATGTGCTTATTTATCTCAATGCTCCTCCTTTTCTGTCAAAGACTAAAGCTAGATTCTTAAAACAAAAAGCTCTAAATTTCTGCATTTTAGATGGAGTATTGTAGTGGAAGATTTTTGTTGGTTTGTTACTTCAATTTTTTCTTGAATATGATGCAGAAAAGATCATGCATGAATTTCACAAAGGGGAATGTGAAGGTCACCTCTATTGGAAGAGTACAGCCAACAAGATCCTTAGAGCTAGCTATTATTGCTTTACCCTTTTTCCTGATACTCACAAACTAGTCGTGACTTGCCATAAATGCCAAATCTTTGATGGAAAAAGAAAACTTCTACCTTTTCCTTTGCATCCCATCAGTGTTGAAGCTCCTTTCCAACAATGGGGGTTGGACTTCATTGGGAAATCCATCCTACCTCATCTGCCCAACATAAGTGGATCCTCACTTCCATTGATTACTTCACCAAATGGATAGAGGGCATCCCTTCTAGGAATGCCAACGACTCCGTCATTATCAAATTACTTGAAAAAAACATCGTATCCAGGTTTGGTTGTCCTTAATGCTATTGCATTTACATCTAAGAAAATGGTGGACTTTTGTTATAAATATCACATCATACTATGTCACTCCACTACTTATTACCCGCAAGGCAATGCGTTAGCTGAGTCCTCTAACAAGATCTTGGTGAACATCATTAAGAAGCTCCTGGAATAAAATCAAAAGGCATGGCATGGGAAACTACTACATACACTATGGGCTGATAGACTAACCACTAAGAAATCAATTGGTATGTCTCCCTATCAACTAGTGTATGGCATGGATGGAGTTTTCCCCACCTATTTGGGAGTTCCAGTCATGAAGCTCCTCCAAGAGGTACAATCAGAAGAAAATGACATGTAAAGAAGGTTGAACCAAACCATTAATTTGCAGCAGTCAAGAGAGGAAGTTCACAAGACAGCACAAGCAATACAAGACAATATCAAGAAATTTTTTTATAGGAAAACCAAGGCCAATGATTTCCAAATTGGAGACATATTTATGAAATGGGATTCAAGAAGGGAAGACAAGGGAAAACATGGTAAGTTTGAAAATTTATGGAAAGGCCTTTACATCATTCTTTCAGCTAGAGGAAACAATGCTTTCTTTCTGCAAGAGCTTGATGGAGCAGAAATGTTTGGAGGTGATGTCAATGGAAGGATGCTCAAACACTAAATTTGTCAAGATTCCTGAAATTTTCATATAGCACTCGTTGTACATAAAATTAATTGATTAAGAAATAGAAAAGATAAAATCCCTAAAAAATAGAAAAAGGAAAAAGAGGGTAGATTTTGAAAGAAAGGTACAACCCCATACCCAAAAAAATAGTGATGTTGAAAGTGTGCAAGTCTAAATGCCACTAATTGTTTTTAAAAAAGAGAAGTCTTGTTCAGTATCTAGCCTAATCATGGCTGAATTTTTTTTTTAATTTATTTGTTGATAGGTTTGTAAAAGGAAGAACTTGTCAAAACATCTAATCTTGAATTGTCAATAGGTGTAGATTAGGAATGAAAGATGTTGGTTCCACATGCTAAAATATGAACCAAAGAGGAAAATAGGGATGCTTAACAAATGACATATATTTCCCTGATGTTTACTAAGTTTTATTTGTACAAAAATAACACTTGTGTGCATCTTGTTATAAATACCACAACCCATGGTGAATCAGACTGCCTAATCCTCATTTAGCCATGTTTTCAATTTCATGTCAGTAGCTTAGAGAATAAAGTTTGTCGAACAGCTCAATCTTGACAAATAAGTAGACTAGGTAGAAAATAAAGAGAGTTGATTAGCCTAATCTGAACTCTTGGAAGAAATATGGATACATTTAGATAGTTTGATTTTTGTTTTCAAAAAGAAAAATGTCAAGGGTTTTCCAGTTCAAGTGCATCCAAGGAAGAAAAAATGTTAGGAAAGTAGGTTGGGTAGGTAGAGATGATGCTGATATAAATCATGTGTTCTCATATTACTAAGATCACAACCTCAAGAAAGCATCAACAAATGAAAAGAGAGAAAAATCTACTCAATGGATGAGGCACTGGTCTCCATAAAGCTAGAAATATGAGGTTCTGGACACCTCCTGAAAAGGAGCCACCCTCCCCAAGTGGAGCCACTGTTAGTCATCAGTAATTTTTTTCCTTGATGGTGACTAAATGACTATCCCAAGATTTATAGAAATAAGGTTCATAAACATTGTGAGTTCTGGAAATATCACTGCCTTCATTATCCTCAAAACAATTTTTCACTATCTCATCACTCCATAATGTCTAGCTCTGCTTACCAGTCCCAGAAAACCCATTACATTCTTGTATCATCCATTCTGTACATATGTATTCACCTTTGGCCCAAATCCTCTATTTTGTTTTGCCAAAAAATTTCCCACTACCACCTAAGCCTACCAATCAAACATCTTTGTTATGCCTCCTGTGATACTCTCAAACGCTGATGGTCTCAAATTGTCTCTGTAGACCCTTTGGGTAGTCAAGTATGTTGGATTTTGGATCTTCAATACACTAATATTATAATAGATCCTATATTACACTTGTTGATCCCTAAGTCTAAGCCTCAATCCAAAATCCACGTCCAAGAAAACCTCCATTAGGTCACCTAAGGTCTCACTGATTCATAGGATGGATTTGGTGCCCTACAAACTATGTCTTCCTGTATCAAGATGTTGTGTTCGAAGAGGAATAAAGTCAAGAAATTTGATCCAAGACTGATCAACAATCATCCAAGAAAAGCCTCCTTGGCTTAGAGCACAAATACTGCAATGGACAGCTACCCTTGTTCACATTTTTGCAAGAAATGATCAAGGTTGCCATCAAAAATAAGGAGAGGTAAGGTAATAGGATGTAATCATCACCAGGAGACATCCACAAACAAAAAAATGATAGCAAGCATGTGTTTAAAAGAGAATCAGGGTTTTTATGGTTGGTTAACAAAATAGTGGTGAAAAGCAAGAGACCATCACAAAGGCTACAAGGACTAAAGTCACCTAACTCCATAAATGCACAATTGAAGTTCTTTTGGAAATAATAAATGAGTTTTGATAGGTTATTAAGAACTTAGAAGATAGCAATGATTATATTTTTCTGAGCAGCCCTAATACCCAGGGATTTGAAAAAAATGACAAAATTATCAAAAGATAATGATAGAGCCTCCTTCATTACAACAGATGGCTACCAAAGAATTTCAAGCTACCTTTCTAGGGTTTATAAAAAACAACAATGTTTTCACCTGCACTAAAAGGATAGATTGCAAAGACTATTTGTTTAAAAGCGCTAACCTCCCAAATGCAAAATGTCTTCAAAGTAAACAAGAGGAGGCAAGCATAAGGTTGAGTCTCTGAAAATTCCCAAGTTATCAGAAAGAAGAAGGGTGAAAGGGACATCAGAAAATCAACACCACAAGAGGAGAAAAGGTGCCTTGAGGAAGTTTTCAAAACCCTCCAAAGGACAAAAAGTTATGAAACAAATGAAAAAAATACCAAGACATAGTAAAAGTGGGTTTGTCGGTTTGATTTATATTTTTCAAAATGCATAAATGTTTTTGAATTCATTTTTTACCTCATTCCCGCACTTGGAAAGAAAGGAAGAAGCTTCAAAGAAGAAATTTAGGGTCTCTGGGCCGTTTCTAGGCAAACTGTTCAGGCGCTGTGCAAAACTTGGGCGTTGCGAAAAAAGAAGCCAGCGCTACACAAACCCCCGCCCCTCCCATTCAGTTTTACATGGCTCTATGCAAAAATAACTTCGACGCTGCGTAAAATTTGGGATTGTGCAAACACATGCCTAGCTCACCCTGAAGACAACAAACCCTGCCTCTCGCTCGACACTTCAAAATTTTCTTTGGGTGCTGTGGAAATAGACCGCCCAACTCGCTCGACCGACATGCAGGGGCTACCTATTCCTCCAGGCACAGTGCAAAAGGATGGCCCGACCCACCCAGAAGGCGTGAAAACCACCCATCATTGCGCTAACCGATGTTCAAACTCACGGGCACTACGCAAACCACCTGAACCGACAGCTTGGGTAGAGGCACTGTGCAAAATCCAGGAAGGTGCAGAAAGTGTAGCAAAGACCCCTAATGCCTAAAATTCTCCTTTATAGATGTTTTCAAGTTAGAAGAAGTTTCAAGAAGGTGGTAAGTAGAATATTCTCTTTCCCATAAGCAAATTAGCATAATCATCTTGCTTTCTTTTTGTTATTGAGGTAAAAACCCTAGGAGGGTGAAACCCTAGGTCAAAGTCACAAAGGAACCTTTCTCTTTTAAAAGAAATTTTAAAACCAAATTTGATAGTAGGGGTGGGTAAGGGAATCAAGGTTTTTACTATATTCTCATGATTAAAATACTCAAGCTGCAAAACCACCGACAACCTCAGAACTCATCTCCTTAGCTAAAGTTGACCTCCTCATCATTTCTCACTTGGTTATTCCACTAAACCTCAATTTTCAGACTAGTGTCTCCCATCACCATCTTAGAGACTGAAAATAGCAGTGGTAGTGGAGGAGGTCAAAGGCCTTCAAAGACAAAGCACAAGCGAGGGAAAGTTAATGGGTTTTTTCATGCTTTGAAAACACAAGGTGTTTTCAGTTTTGTGATAAGGTCAAGCAGGTGAAGAGAAATCCTAAGCTTACAAGCATGCCGACCTTGCGGGGGTGAAATTTGAGATTTCAGTAATGTCCATATCTGAAGCCACTGGTATCCCTTCAGTGGGTGATAAATGGTTCAAGAATGTTTAGCTAGAAAGAGATTTATTTTTTCCATTTATCAAAAGGAGGTATAGAGAAGGCAGTATCACAGTTTTCCCTTTCTCACATCTCAAACATAAGTATGCACCCTTGATGTTGGCTATCATGAAATACTTCACCTGTGAGGGAAGATACTCTAGGGTCTATACCTATCGTCTTAGACTCCTTATGCACTTCACAGGGGTTAAGGCACTTGAACTACCCTACTATCTCTATAGGAGTGTTATGAAAATGTGTTCTGTTGTCGAAAAGAGGAGTTACCCCCAAAAAATGTATAGCTTGTTCCACCATTCCTTGATCAAGATGGTGGTTGTACATAAGATAGAGCAGCAGGGTGTACCTTGGGATGTTTTCATAAGCAGTGATTTATTTTCAAACCCACAACATCATCATCAAAAAAATATGCCTTCCTCATCTGCACAAGTGCCCTCACTACAGGCACACATCCCTTCCTCTCCTTCTCTTGATGTATCAAGTGAAGCAGGGAGTGGAACTCAAGGATCACATAGAGATCAAGGTGAGGGTGAAGAAGTCAATGAGGAAAACACAAAAATATATGAAGAAGAGACCGAGGATATGGGAAGTGATAGAGGAAACGGTGATGAAACACAAGGCAGTGAGCATAATGAAAAAGCATATCACAGTGGGGATGATGGAGATAGTAGGGAAGGGTAGCTAGATGAGGAAGGCAGTCAGAAAAGTGCACAAGGTAGCCAAGGAAATATTCATGACATTTATGACAGCTTTCATGACTGTCATGACACTGATCAGTTTCTAGATAACCAAGAAACTCAAAATGATATTGTAGGAAATGACCAAGGAGAGAACCTCAGTAAAGAACAAAGCCAAGATGAGGTTGATGGCAGTGATGAGGATCAAAGAAATGATGAAAACATGGTAAAAACTATGATCGTCACCCGTCACATATGCACATACTACAGAGGACAAAGAGATGTGTTTGCTGCCTCAAAAAGGCAAAGGGCCATCTCTCCTCAAGCTATAAAAACAGTGAACAAGGGCAAGGAAAAGGTGGGAAATATTGAGCAGTAGTTAAAGGTCAGGAGGAGTAAAAGGATAAAGAAAACTACTCAAGGGCTTGAGTTCATTGACTTAGACAGTGATAATGAGGATGAGGAGATGACCACTAAATTGCTACTCCTAGACAAAGATGCACAAATCAGGGTGTGGGAGAAGGATTTTGAAAGAGAACAATGCATCATTCAGTACTACAAGAATGAGCATACATACTTCAGGAAGATGAAGAGAGGCCTTTCTCTCCAAAATAAGATGACCAAGCATTACGTAAAGAAGAGAAGGCTTGCTTGTGCCAAACTCAAGGAGGCCCTCCTTTAGGTAAAAAACATAAAAGAGGAAAATGAGCATAAAAGCCTTAGAATTTTGGTCAAGGATTCCTAGAAGTTGTCTGAAAACATGTAAGGGAAGTCTCCACCAATTTTCAAGGGATTTGGAGAAAATTTTGTTTCTTAAGAATTTTTGGCCTAGTCTGCGCAGCACCACTAGCGCTCTGCAAAAATCTGGAGCATATTTAGGATGGAAGCTTCACATTTTTGGATATATCATGACCTTCACAGCATCCACACAAAATTTTAGAAGATTTAGAGTAGTTTTGACCCCTCAAAAGGTCCAAAAACACCTCAATAATCACCTTTTTGCCCCTGTTTTAGGCCTGACGCTGCGCAAATGATAGTCTAAGGATTTTGACATTTTTGATAGTTTTATAGGAGCTAGATCTAAAAACCACAAGAATTTTTTGAAAGTAGACTCTTCAGGCTTTCCAACAATCCATCACAGAGCCAAATCCAAAATCGGGAAGTGGTCCAAAACTTAGTTGCAAAATAGCCTATTTTCTACAAAAGTAGCGCTCCACAAACAGACTGTCTTTTTGCCAAAAATTCAACAAATGACACAAATTTATGGAAAAACAATTTTTTAATATTTTCTTGGGTAAAAAACTCCAGATTTGGTTGAGGAGATATGTTCTGATATTTTTCATTTATTAGCGTATCTATTATGTGCCTTGGACCTTGCATGGTCATTAAGCACATAAATGACATTTATGACAGAATTATGGTTTCTGGAAGCCTCTTATGGTTTCCATCTCTTCACTTGCTCCATAAATAGAGCATGAGGCTCTTATGTATTGGGTTGGCATTTGATGACTGATTTTGAAGTAATACATAGTCCCTTGGAGGCTGAAAACAATTTGATGTCTTGGAGCTTATGAATTCCCTGATTTGTTTGTTAATGGAGGAGGATTGGTTGCAGGATCCATGAGCCTCGTTGATGGTGAAGTTTTTCTTTTGTTCATGTTTTCTATTTTATCATTGTGTTTCCATATTTCTATGTTGTAGCAGGACAAATAATTTAGACTAAGAAATTTTTTCTGATGGCACCTTAGCTCTGTTTGTTCTTCACTTCCTTAATGTTTTCTTCTATTAGGACATGTTAGAGGATCCTTCTTTGCTCTCTAAAATATCCTAAGTTTGTTTGTTTCCTGAATAGTTTAATACAGTACGTATCAAGCATGATTCATGATTAGCACTTCTTACTTGTTGCCACTAAAGCACTGTTCTTGAAGTTTGTCTTTAAAGGATCATTACTTAGGTTTGTCAAAGAATTTTTGTTTCAAATCATACTCTTTGCACTTGCTTGGTTAATTGTTTTAAATATCTCCATAGCTATAATCCTAGATGTTCAGGAGTTCCCTCCTCTCTGATTGCAGTTATTTGTGACCTTAAATGTTTTCTAATTCTGAAGGTGAATTTACTAAAGTTAGATAAGCTCTTATGCTTTCTATGTTTCATTGGAATGTTTATCTTGGATATTGATCTGTTTAAGTATTGTTCATTGAGCTTAATGGTTTTCCCTACCTCATGAGTTATATCATTTACTTATATGTGTTTAAATATATCCTTGTTTAAGTATATGATAGAGAATTATTTACTGCTCTTTGTCAAACTTTGTTTCTCAAAATTAATGTCCATCTCATAATCCTTCAAACCCCAAAGATCCACCAACCAAGCTATATTTTCCCTACAATACTCCCTAATCCATTAATTAACCTATCATGACCTTGTTAGACTCCATTTCCCAATGACTTGAATTTTTCCTTGTTTCTATATAGTCTATCTAATCATCATACCCAACCAAAAAACAATCAACAAACCCAATATTTCATAACTAGCCTAAATTCAACCCTAATCAACAAATAAGTTCACATCTTTGAACCTTATAGAGAGATCCCTCTCTGAATCTAGTAAGGCTAGGTCCTTGGATTCCAAATCTTGGTTTGATGTTACCCCTGTCCATTTGTATCTCAATCAATATAGCAAATTACGGGGAGCTAACAGATGTGTTATAGGTATTATTATTACACCATTTTACCTTAGAAAGCCACTTAATCCATTGAGATTGTTCATATGAAGAATAAAATTGTAAATAACTCTCTAAACATTTTTTTATTATTTTTGTTCAACCATCTATTTGTGGATGACATGATGAACTCATTACTAGTATTTCCACTCATCTTCCATAATTCTTTCCAAAAATTCCCTCTAAATTTTGAAACTTTGTTGCTTACTATTACGTTATGAAGACCATGAAATCTATAAATTTCCCTCTTGAACATTTATAATAGTTGTTTGTTGTGTATATACTTTGAATTAGAAATATTTTTTCATATTTTGTGATTCCATGCCATCACCAAAAAAAGTGAATTAGGACTATCTCTAGGTTTTAATTAAATTCGATGTTCATGATCTCTATATCAAGGTTCACCTTTGGGAATTTTTTGTAAGACTTTACAACTCATTTCCAAGGTTCCTTTTAATTCCTCATGAATATTTTCAAATTATTTCTTAATTTTCATATTAGATAATTTAAACACAAATTCATTGCTACCATTTTTATGAGCTTGAATAGATCCATATTTTTACCCTTTGGTCTCATGTTGACTTGCTTCCATTTCAAACCTCATGAAAATTTTATTTTATTTCATACAATTTGGACTCAATGTTCTCAACCATTGAATCCATAGAAGAACATATACACCTCCAATTGTAATGGAATACATTGATTTTTCCAATTTATATTTTCCCATAATAATTTTAATGTTGTGAAATTTTTCCATAAAAAGAATGCTCCTATCACTGGAAACTAAAACTTTAAAAAATTTAACTAGATAGGAAAATAAATTTAGGCACTTTTCTAATAATTTATTAACGAAGTTATAGGTACTACCCGAGTTACTAATCATTATGACCCTTTTTTTTTAATGTAACCAAAATAATTCAAGAAGGTACTAACGAGCTTACCAATGCATGAATAGATATCTTGCACATATTTGAATCATTCTTTTGCAAACCTTTCACCTATATGCCATATTATTTTATGTTAGAAACTTATTCCTCACTTATTAATCTATATAGCTCGATTTCCTATTCATCGTTATATTCCAAAATAAACTTTCTTTTACTTGACATTTATGCATTTATGACCATTTGTTGTCACAATGAATGCATAGTGTTTTTCATCTTCTTTCATCCACTTCCTTCTGTGATATTCAAGTAGGTTGATGTAGTTTTATCTTCTAAAACTCAAATATATATTTTATCCTTGTGTATTATACATGGTAGGCTTTTGTGTAGCCTTATTATTGGCTTGAATATGATGAGAAAAATACATGGTTTTCATAAAAATTTTAACATTTTTCGGAAACGCTCTTGTTTAATGTCTTCTTTCAATCAACTCATTTAATTTTCCATCAACTATTCATCATATTTTCTATTTATAGTTATGGTTAAAAAATTGAAATCC
The DNA here is from genome assembly GCA_034641835.2 of Pinus albicaulis. NCBI lineage: Eukaryota > Viridiplantae > Streptophyta > Pinopsida > Pinales > Pinaceae > Pinus > Pinus albicaulis. The sequence continues at coordinate 1,443,550,323 of CM076580.1, forward strand.
TAAAGTATAGTCTTCAATATCACCAAATTACATGATTCTTGTCATTTGAATGAAAATATTATGATTCTAAATTTCTACCATGTTACATTTCTAATTATTTTGTGAATAAAACCAAAGTATAGTGATAATAATGGGGCTCCCTTTTAACTACCCATTGATACCATTTATTTAGTTTGATCTCAAACCTCAAAGTTTCTATGTGAATACTTCACCTGTCATCCACAATATCATGCAATTCCCAATATTACTATTTTAGTGAACCTATATAAAGATCATTGTTCCATAAAAATTATTTAATTCAACATTGGGATGGTTATCCATGAGTATCTCCATAGTTAGAGCCAAATCGATCCGAAAATTTATTATTATTGACAATTTTCTCAACTTGAATATGTAGGTTTTAACCATGTACAATTAATCATTGCAAACATATTCTTAATAAAAAAGGAAAGATACAATGGAAAAAACAAAAATTTATGCATAGATTTTATCTTAGAAACCTATACCAAAGTGTTTATTCTTTTGGACTCGGAAACATTTAGGGGATATCCCTAATATTAAGTCCAAACTATACCTCACACCATTTCAAGTAGGATTCCCGGGAGTGGTGTGTTTAATGATATGCCTTAGATTGCAAAACGTATAGAGTGGTGTATGGTGTCTTTGGTAAAATAAAGTGTGTTACCCTGCGGAAATTGAATATGATGAATGTGTATTTATAATAGTGAAGGGGGGGGGAAAGTGAGCTCCTTCGAAGCATGTAATAGTACACAGCTTGAAAGGAAGACACGAGCTGAAAAGAAATCACAAAAAATAACAAGAAAAATAGTCCACAAACTGAAGGTGATGGGTTAAAACATGAGCACACATTCAAGAGAATTCATACAAATGCAAATGAAATAGTTCCTAAGCATATGCATAAGTTAAACAACATACATCGCAATCGTAACCAGAAAAGTCAAACTACATTTTCAATATATGCATGAAGATGTGTCAGCTCTCAATTTATTATAAGTGAAAGTTCCATTCATACATACAACATGATGAACCCTAATAGTGGAATGTGAAGTAAACAATGCCTACTCCTCCCAAAAAATTACAATCCCTCTATATTGCAAAGAAGCCAAGGCTGACACAAAACTCACAGGCCTTTTCTAAGCCTAATCCTATACAAAATATTGGCTTCCAAAAGCCCTCTACAAGAGTTATGATGATGTACCTATAAAAAAAGTGGGAGACTCTTGGCATGGCCCCTTTGTGACTCTTTGACTCTTCTCATGACTCATCACTTTACATATGAATCTACACATTCCATCATGGACACATGGAATTTCACATATACGATAATTACAAAGAATAATACAATTTCCACTCGTACCCATATAAAACAAAATAGGGTAGAGACAACTTGATACGATAACAAGAAAAAATACTATGATGTTGGTGTTGGAGTGAACTCAAGATGGGCATCTTGGACTTTGTTTCTCTTGGTCACGTACTCATACCAGGCTAGGTACTTTGTGGTGGTCTCCCCAAACAACGAGGTAGTGTTAGGCTAGAAGCGAACTCTGAACTCCAATGCATCCGAGTACAATCTCTTGGAACTGATTTTCAATTATTCTTCAATTAGGTGCATCATCGTTTTGATCTAAATCGAGATACTAATGTAGGTATGGAAAGTACACCAAGCACTATGTTTTGGAACTGGCTTCTCTTGTAAGACCTATTTGGTGTCAGAAATGGCATTTGGATTCATGCTGGTGTTTTCCATGATCACCCTTTCTCCCATGAAACAAGGTGATTCATTTTCAATTAGGAAGTGATTTATCACACTTGTACAATATTCTTCTTCAGCTCATGAAATGATAGGTTGTACACATCCATGACCGGATCATCATCAACTAGAATTACCTCCCCTTCCTCACATGATGCTTGCTTTGCGGCAGCAGGTGGTGGAGTCTCAATAGTTCCCTAATGTGCACTGGGAATTATATCCACATATTCATTTAATGGCTCGAGTCCCACTTCCATGTCTTTGAGTTCAATCAACTATTCAATATCTTTAGAAAACTCATGTTCTTTCTTCTGTTCGCTCACTCCTTCTACTGTCAATTGATCCTATACCTATTCTTCAACATGTGTAGTTGTTATATCTTCTAGCATGGCACCTTTACTTTATTCAACTTCTTTCTTTTGTCTCTCCTCTTTATCTGTCCATTTATGTTCACATTCTTCCTTCAAGTCTTGTTATGCTCTCTACGCTCTCTACATTGCTTCTTCTAAGGATTACTTCTCTTTCTTCTTCCGCTCTGCTCTTTGTTGCTTTTATCCCCTCTTCTCTTCAATCTCCAAAGATACTTTCGTAGTGAGAGGTTCTTCTTTCTCTTAACAACTATGTACCTCTTCAGTATAATTTTCTACCTTCCTCTTTCCTTTTTCACGCACCGAGCCACTTCCTATTGTTGTTGTTGTTTATGGAACTGCTGCCACCTTCAGAATAACTTGACAAGTCTTAGGCATACTAATAAGCTAATGAGGTTAGCAGGAGTTACAACAGTTCTTCCATGTCTCCTCCTTAGACCGCTAATATATCCTGTTGAAGCAATTTAAATATTCTATCGTGTAGTTTTCTTTGAAAATTCCCCTCAGATCTATAGATTGCAACTCTTTGTGTTGAACTATAATTTGATGATGGATTTCCCTTTAGTATATAAAATATTTAGAATATTAATATTTTATAATATGAACTGCAAAGGAATATTTTTCCATGGTTTCTTCTTCATCCTATGCAGCTGTTGATAGTCCTATGGAGAGGTGATAAGCTACCTCTTGCATCAGTAGTTTGACGGTGGCATATCTCGTTAAAATATGTGGCAGATTCATCACACAAAATAATATGATCAATGTGCCATATGGTAAATCGAACTAATAAGAAATCTATAATATCACCTCCATATCTTCTCATGACATGGAATGTGGGTCCTCCTAATAGATGAGCCTATCAAGCTGGATGACGAAGAGATCAATAAGCTTCTCCATGAATCCGCGATGACTGTAATCTAAGCGTAGCTTGCAATAGATATGTACGACAATTTATATAGGTTTCCATGTCCATTTAATGTGAGGGAACTCATTTTCTACACATACTGCATCCAATAAGTATGCAAACATGTAGAAGCATGCTTGTTCGCCCTTGGGTGGATTGCTATTTTTTTTCATATGGAATCTCAACTAATGAGCCAATAGTTTTGATGAGTTGAATGGATTTCCCTCATTCACTACCTGGTTCAACAAGATATCCCACCCCATAGAAAATCCCTCTATGTCTGATTTACCATAGATTCTGCAAGCTAGTATGAATAAAATATGATAAGATTTGTGGAATGATCTTGTCTTGTACATATGTTTGGTTGTATATCTAAGCTTTGTTGGCTCCTTCACATATATTTTCATGATATCTCTTGTGTTCATGTAGCTGTGAGTGCCATTGAACAATGATTCCATGTTCTTTACTCACACAAGAAGATGATACATCTTCTTGAAATCTACTACCAGGAGTGTAGCAAGCTTCTACCCGACGGTGTTGTTAAATCTCATGGTTCTCACATCAATGTTTGAGACAACCCAACTGATCATATCTATGCATGGGAAGGAAGGATACTTGCATGCAATATTTTAAAGCTCTAACAGCATAATGTTGAGATACACATTTTGATCCTTTAAATCTGCCTGAAATTCCATTGCGAAATCATATTTGATATTTTGTCATGTCAATTTTTACCCCTTATCTAGGAAGAGATGAATGTTCAAGGAAATTGGTAAGTTAACTGGAACTTGCTCAATTTATTACCCTGTACTTCTTGCAATGGTTTCCTTTAAGGAAGCTCTCAGTGATGTGATTGTGAGAGTGACTGTTGGAGAGATTCTCAACAAATTTTGTACCTATGGGACAGAAAATACACTGATGGAAAGCAGATGTCAGCTATAATAAAAATACTTTCAGGATATTTTCATGCATCACACATGACAATTGAAAGGAAGGATATCACAATTCTTAATGGGAATAGGGTTTGACTAGCCGAGGGAACTACGCACTATGCAGTCCCAACAGTCAGTGTCACAGCTTGTGGCTTGATACCCCACAATGTGAAGTTTAGCCTAAATAGTGAGCTGGGAGAGACTACGCATTACACTGTCTTAGTGGCGAAGGGTTCTGGTTGAGGCTTCAAACTACGTAATGCATAATTAGGCCATCCAATTTTATGAATTACGTAATGCCATGGACCAAGCTTGAGAGATGGTGTGGAAAATGAGAATATATGAGAGATGATGAAGAAATTAGTGTAGATATTACTAAGATTTGATGAAATAAGAAAAAACAAGTGAAAAACTGGAAAAAATGAGAAGTGAACGGGATCAGTGATGAGAGTCGCCACAACGACGACCAACGATATAAAAATGTAGAAAGTGACACTTGCAGAAGGAAAATGAAAAATTGAATCAAATATTTTATAGGATAAATAAAGTTAAAATTCCAGCATGAATGTAAATAAACAATAAAAAATACATTCATGCAAGCCAAACAAAAAAAGGTGACAAAAAAAAAACTAAAAGCGATAAGTTCAAAACTCACCTAGAAAAGCAATGACGATCGCATTGAAGGTTCCTTGATTTCCTTGGGAATTCTAGCACTTCAAGATAAAATGTGAGAATGATCTCTATGGAATTATATTAAATAAATTTGAGAAATTAGGTTTTATGATGTGCATGCCACACACAAAGGGAAAGACAACAGTTGGCAAAAGTTTCCAAAAATAGAAAGTGTGCTTCCTTCGAGTTACTAAAAATAAATCCCTAGATTTTAGGGAAGCTTTTTCTCTTTTTTTATTTTCTCCCTTTTATGGGAAAACCTGCCATGCACCTCACCAGGAAGGATTATGCAGTTTTGGGGAACTGGAAACTCTCGACTTAGTGCTCTGCATAATGTATGAGCTCAGTGAGTGATTGCACAATATCTGGGCTCAGTGTTGGGTTGCCTGTCATGATTGCACAGTTCCTGAGATCAAGGCTAGGCTACTAGTCATGACTACACAATTCTGAAAATGAAAGTCAAGAATGGCTCCATGAATTGCACAATTTCACTAGGCAAGCTCAAAAATATTGCGCAGCACTTAGACAAAAGGTCAACTTGTGACTTAGAAAAATTTCCTAAGTGGAAGATCAAGTAAACAAAAGAAAGACTAAAATATAAGCAATAGTTATAGTGTGGATACCTGATAGAAGTGCAAGGAAAGTTAATCTAAAGGGAATTTACGATGAAAAATACAAGCGATGGAAAATTTTTGGAGGGTGGTTGTAGCTGCTACAACATTGGCGACACAATGGTAAAAATCCAAATCTTTGAAAGAATCATGTCTTCATGCAAAACTCGGTCTCACCCATCTAGAAATTTTGTTCAATACATTCATTACCATATCTCCCTCACTTAGTATCTATTAAGGACATGTCCCCTTCCATCATCTTCATCAGTGGAACGCTAACCAAGACAAGTTACGCTAAGTTGTTTCAATTTGGGATGAGTAGCATTTATGTGCACAAGTAAAAGAAATTGTGAGAGTCTTTACTTTCATCGTTGGAATTTCTCCATTGTTAGGGTACCCCAACAAAGTCAATTAAAAAACACAAACATTTTTTTCGCTACCAGCAAGCCTAGATAGTACCCCACCGAAGTTGCTTGCTTCACCTTTCTTCCCAATAAGCCTCTCTCTTCTTTCACCCTTCATTTTTTTCTTTCATTTTTTCATTTTTTCATTTGTTGTAATAAATATGCTTGGGGAATTATTTATTTCATGGGGCTAAAGAGAGATCCTGACTTATTGAGAGAAGAAGAGGTTGTTCCTTCAGAGAAGTATGTTTATATATACCTTTGGCTTACTTCTTAAGGTTTTTCTCCCCTCCTTGCTCTACTAGACTAGAATTACAAGGATTAATCAAATATATAAAACTAATTAGAGTAGGAAAAACCAGTTAAAGCCCAAACATTATGATTTCACCATGACTCTCTCTAAGAAGGAACGTATTTTCCATCTAAGTATCATCAACCAAAACAAAGTAGCAATATTCGCACAAAGAGAGGGAATAGGCAGAAAACCATGTGTTGGTAGAAGAACACATTTCCTCTTGGAATTCATCGTGCTTGCCTCAAAATCCAAACACAAACTCATGCGGAAACAACCTAAGACTAAAAAACAAAAAAACAAAGGAAAGGAACAAAACTGAAACAAACGAATGAAGTGAAATCAAAGAAAACAATACTCCTAATCCTAATATAAGTAGAAAGTAGGCCAACTCACATGAAGTGATATTTTCAATGCATCCTTTGCCACATCGGGAGAGGGAATACATGTCAGGAAATATATACATGCATAACAATACACAAAAAAGATAATATATTTCAAACCAAAATGCTCAAAGTGTGAATGTGCGCGTAGAAAAGAAATGGTGAAAATCACAAGGTAGACATTCTGTGGACGTATCGTGGTGTTGTGACACATCGCGAGTTGAATAATTTCAAACAAAAAATTTTGAAACATGAAAATGAGCAAGCAAAAAGAAAGAAATAATTTTTTGTTTCACCATGGTGCTCACCAAGTAAAACTCCTCCAACAATTGAGCGATAAGCTCATGAAAAACATATGGAGGATGCCAAAATTGTAAATCCAAGGGATTTTCAGTATGTGCGATAGAGTGATCACTATCCTCAAAATATTCAACACTCTTTTGATCAGAGGTGGAACTGACATAAAATCTACGAGAACCTAGCATAAACATAAGCTCGGGTTGAAGTTTCACGACAACATGAGGAAGATCCAACTCATCGAAATATACAACATCAAAGATGACTGCCTTGGAAAAATGAATAATAGGAAAATCAAAATCATGATCAGATGAATGAATGAAAAGGTCATGGTAGCCACGATCAGAAAGTTGAAGATCGTAAATGGAGCTATCCTCATCATCTGATAAATCATATATATGGGAAGATGAAATGAGAAATTTCACCCTCTAAATTTCGAGAAAGGTATGATGAGAGTTTGGGATGACCGGTGATAGAAGATTCATCCTCTCCATATTTAAACGAAAATTTGGCATTCCACAAATTCTGCAAATGATTGGAAGTATTATCAATATTAGAAACTAAATTTTCACATGATTCAACTGAAATGACAAAATTGAAAATAGTCTCAGGATAATGCGAAAGGGCTGCGAAAGGTAGAGAGTCATTCGTCATCGTAGTTTCTTGTTCTATAATGGGTTGCACCACATACTCATCACAAATGAAATCATAATTTGGATGCTCAACAATAGCTCCATCCAACACTTGATCCTCATGAACATCAATGGGAAGGTTTAAAACGAATGGACAAACAAATTTTTAATTCGTAGGATCAGAGGGACCAAAGGATATTGGATGAGGAGAAAAAACTTCATGACAGTCATTGGGATTGCAATCACAAATTGCATAGGGATCTTGAGTATGTGGTTTGGGAGGAGATGGTGGATATTGAAAAAATTTATTATGAATCTTTCCCACCACATCCTTCGGTAGTAAAGTTGTTAGATGAGAAACAGATGGGGGATTTCTTGGAAAAGCACCCTTATCCATCGCATATTTAGAAGCTTTATGCATGAGGTTAGTTGGGTGTGATTTAAGGGATCATAATTCATGTCGAGTAAGTTAAATATGAACAAGATATAAAAAAAATTATGGTTAATAAATCCCACTCAGCTCGTCTTCTGAAAATTCAAAAAAGAGATGAAAAAATGATTAAAAAAATGATGTAGTGATTCATAAGGTGATTTTAGCAATTGTAAAATTATCTTGCATAGAAGTTTACCATAAAAATTTTCAAAAGCATAAAGAAATTTAGTGGAAATATGTTTGAAATAGTGGATAGAGGCATCGGTCATTTTGTAACACCATTTCCTTACGCACCCTTTGAACGTGAGAAAGAATAAACAACAACCAACATCCTCAAGGGGCATGTCATGGTCTGTACAAAAATTGAATAAAATGATTAGTATGCTGACAAGTGGTTGTTTCAAATTCACCATAAAATTTAGGATCTTCCAAGTCATCAATGATATCCACTAACATTTGAAAAATGAGTTTTCTATAAAATCATGTCAGATGTATGATTTGGGAAGAAGTCATCAAAATGAGTGCGGAAAATTTAAATGAACTTCAAGGGCTTAGCTTGTCATATGGCCCTCTTTCTAGTGCCAAAAATGTTGATGGTGTTGGATCTGCCAACATTCACGATATCTCCTCGATATGAAGTCCCAACTAGAACTCACATCTTTTGGAGTAGGTGTCCCAATAATGGGGTATTTAATGATATGCGTTGGATCACAAAACACACAAAGTGGTGTATGGTTTCTTTGGTTAAAGCAAGTGTTTAACTGCGTGGAAATTCAATATGGTGCATGAGTGGTTCTAAAAAAAAATGGGGGAAGGAATTGAGCTCTTTGGAAGCCTGTAATTGTAACCATCTTGAAAGGAACACACGAGCTGAAAATACATAACAAAAACTAACAAGCGGAATATCCCACAAGCTAAAAGTGAATGATTAAGGCATGAGCACGCATTCAACAAGATTCTTACAAATGAAAACGAAATAGTTCATAAGAATATGTGTAAGTTAAACAACATACATCACAAACATAACCAAAATAGTCCAACTACATTTACAATATATGCATGAACACATGTTGGCTATGATTTTATTATAAGTGAAAGTTTGATTCATACATACAACATGACAAGCCACTTTCCCCAAAAGTAAACAAAACCTTCTCCTCCCAAATAAGTATACTCCCTCTATACTACAAATAAGACAAGGATGACACAAAACTCCCAAGCCTTTTCTAAGCCTAAGTGTAGAAAAAAATGTGGCTCCGAAAAGCCCTCTACAAGAGTTATGAGGATGTATTTATAACAGAGAGGGGTGACTCTTGGCATGCCCCTTTTGTGACTCTTGGAGTCCCCTCATGACTCCTCAAATTAGATATGAATGTTCACATTCCATCATGGAAACATAGAATTTCACTTATACAACAATTAGAAATAATATTAGACTTTCCACTCGTACCCATATAAGACAAAATAGGGTACAAACAACTTGACAGCCTAAAAATAAAAACTACTATGATGATGGTGCTGGGTTGAACTCAAGTCGGGCATATTGGAATTGATGCCTCTCTCTCACATACTCATATGAAGCTTGGTGTTACACCATTTTTTGGTCATCTAACCTATTATCATTAGATGAACCCAAGTACACCATGTAAGACCAATTTTACCATAAGTAAAATTGCTTTCGATATGTGAAATAACTTAGTAAAACACCTTTATTAAGTTGTTTATGGTCTAAACAGGAAACCACAAAAAGAAATAATAAAAAAATCTATATTTGTTTATATTTCCTGGTCATATTTAACCCAAAACAAGGAAATCAATTAAATAAATCCTTATTTATTTGATTATTTCCTAGGAATAATTTATTTAAATCCTATTTAAATAATATTCCTAGTTAAATTTGACTAAATCATTTATAAATAATTAAATAAAAAATTATTTATCTAATTATATTCCCACCATTTCCTTAAAATAATAAATAAATCATTTATTTATTTATTATTTATAAATAAAGGAATTGACCTAAGTCAAAAATCCTTTTCCCTCCAACAAATATAATAAAATATTCCTAAAGGGTGGTTCTAGAATTTGATTAATAATATTTTATTCATGCACCAAGTTCTAGACCGCCCTAATATTTTGTTATAAATAGAAGGGTTTTCCCCATTCATTAGTCACCTTTTGTTGCCTAAAGATCACTCTGGATCTATAAACTTGGTCACAATTTCTCCATTTTTTGTCTTGTGAGCTCCCACTGAGCTCTATGTTTGTCTTGGTTTTCTACACCAACAAGAGAGAGAAATTCTAGATCTGAATTGCTGAGGACTATCAAGAACCCATCCCATTGAGGAGAACCCGAAAACACCTTTCTTGTTTTCCTCCCAGGTGCCTCCTTTCAATATAATATTAAAAATTCTTTCAAATACATCATTCTTGTCTTGTCTATTGGATGCATGGAGCCACATTTTACTTTATCTGCTTAATGTCTTTTATGCTTAGATCTAGATTTGTGCAGCATTATTTGGATCACCTGATTGCAGATTTAAAGATATTTGGCAGCCATAATTCATGTTAGGGCTATTTTTTATGCGTAGCTAAAGTGGTCTTTTACAACGAAAGATTCATACTAACAATTGGCGACTCCACACGGGTTTTATTTTACGACCACTGTCGTTTTATATATTTCTGCATATCCAGCTATTTCAGACCCTAGGGTTTCTCTTCAGTTTTTTGTTTTTCCTATTTTTATGGTGTTTTTCACCTCTAAAACCCTCAAACATTAAATTTTTTTAACTTTCGTGTGTTTCTGGCCCTATTGCGCAGGTGACAGACATCAGCCGTAGCTGAGACGACACTTTTTTTCTGAAATCTGCTACCGAGAGACCCGGATCTGCAGGTCGCACTTATCGGCCCAAAAAATGTGACCTGGACTTGAGGACGCACTTTTCTGCCCCAAAACTGTGACCTGGATTGAAAACAGGTTAGAACTTGCGACCTGCACTTTTTTCTGCAATTTTCCAGCAATTTTTCTGGGTTTGTCTGAAGCTTCTGTCAGGATTTTCCAGCCTCTGTCTCTACCCGTTTGGACATGTTTATGATCTATTTCACTCAAATAAGTGGGAATCTTTCCCCTTAGGGCTTCAGTACCCTCCAATTTTTGTGGGCGAGTTTTAGCTGTTTCAGACGTCTGAATTTATAGATTTGTGGTTTTCTTATTTTCAGATCTGATACCTCCTTTTCAGATCCCTTTCGATCAGCTCTTATCCCTTTCAAATCACCTCATAATAGTTTTGTTTGGGTTTACCTCTAAGGCCCCTTTTTCGTCCCTCCTCCCTTTAGTTGATTTCCCCTTTTGTTACAGCAACCTTGCCTCTGCCTCTTTTTTGTTCTCTGCACCTCTTTCTAGCAGATTTATCCTCTAGATCCCTAGCCCTCCTGACCTTAGATCTATTGGCCTCTTTTTAGCGTGTTTTAATTAGATTTTTTCCCTCTTTTAGACTAGTTTTGAGATCCCTGCCTTCTTGGGTTAGATCGATGCATTGTTAGCTATTAATTTTTTGTTATTTCAGTCCTATTTACTGTTCTCTACAGATTTATTTTCAGTTACGTATCACACCTTTTCTTTTACTCTAAAAAACATTTTGGTTTAAAAATTAAAATTAAAACACACCACACACTGACCCTAAGTGAAGAAGAGCCTGGTTACCACTGCCTGGCCAAGACTTTAAAATCAATTGACACTGCACCTCTCTGCCATTGTTTCGAAATTGATCTCACTTGATTCTGTCCCTCCTTGCCCTTGTCGGTTATTCTTCTTCCCGTCATCATTACGCCTCCAAGGCATTTATCCCAAAGACTTCTTGGCCTTCACCCTCAGTTTTCATTTGGTCGACTTCCTCCTTCCCGCCGTCGTCGAGTTAGTCCTCCCCCGAGTCCGCACTCCGACTCTTCTTCTGATTGTTTGGGTTCTCCCACTACTTCTGGTTCTCCCCCTATTACCTTCCCCATGTCTAGTTCGGGACCTAACGCTAGCGACCCCAATCATACTACTGGGTCTAGTTCTAGTGGAACCACCACAGGAACTACTTCGACTGTCCCTTTGCTCCCCTATATGGCTGGTCTCAGTCTCCCCAATTTCAATCAGTTAATCAACGATCCTATCCGCCATGAATTTAGTTGGCCTCCTATGCCAACCAAGCTCCCTTCGAACATTCTTAAGTTCGAAGGCCTTGCTAGTGAAGATCCCTCTAACCATATCTGATCTTTCCAAATGTGGTGTTCATCCAATTCCATCACCGATGATTCCATTCGTCTTCAGTTGTTCCAATGCACGCTTATAGGCAAAGCTTCTAAGTGGTATGTTGACCAGCCCGCCTCTTCCCATACCACCTTTGCGACCCTTGCCCGCACCTTCTTATCTTATTTCTAGCTTCCCCCTCGTTATGAAACTGGTATCGAACTTTTGACTTCTTTCCATCAATTGTCTGTGACCCGCCTATTCGATCATGTTAAAGAATGGCAGAGAAGAAAGAACCTATGTCAAGCCCCTACCTTCGAAGACCGTGTCTACATGGACTGGTTCCTTAGATCTCTCTTACCCGCCATCGGCAAAGATGTCGCATCCCATTTTCCTCAAACCGAAGAAGCCACCCTCCAAATAGCCTTGAAATATGACCTGATCTATGCTCATTCTGGTTATGTTTATACCGTCCTTCCTAACCTCCCCAGACCCGGTGGCACTAATACACTGGGGGCACCTCATGTCGCCGACGGTATTGTTGGACCTCTCTCTCATCCATCCGCCCAACCTCCCATGAGAGATGGTTTTACTGGTGGAGGTGGCCCCATCTCTTGCACTTCTCCCCCTCCCCGTAGCACGCATCCAGGATCTGACATGCCTCCTGTTTCTGCCCAACCTCCGGTTTACCACACTGTTACCCAACCTCATTATCATCCATATCCACATCCTAGTGCTCTAGCTCCTCCAGCATTCGCACCCTCTCCCCCCTTGTCTTCTCAACCCCCGCAACAACAGTCACCGCCCCCTCAAGAGCAGGTGGATGCACAATAGGGATTTGTGGCTACCCAACCACCTCATGGACCGGTAACCACTCAACCTCCTCCATCTGGTACCTCTGATTACCAGATCCTCATGATGAACTTTGACCAACCTATAACCGTTCACCTTAACCTTCAAACTCAGTCCCGTCCATATCCCCAGCCTCTTGCTCCATCTGCCCCCGAGTCACCTTCTTCAGGTTCTACATAGCCTCTTTTAACCACTAATGGTCCCTTGCATATCCCTCAGCCCAAAGAGGAGGTTCATACCCAGATTCCTAAGGGACCATTATGCTGAAATGCTGCTTCTGACCAAGCTTCCCATTCATATAGCATAGTAGATGAGCTGGCCCAATCTCCTGCTGCCATTTCAACGCTGGAACTCATCCATTCGTGCCCCTCTCAAATAAAAGATGTACTATCTGCCCTGGGTGATGTAGATCCCGTGGATGAAAAATTGATTGTTTTCGACAACCAGTAGTCAGATTCTCCTCCTCTTCCTGCTTCTGTAGCTTTCCAAATCCGAGTCAAAATCTGAAACGCTAACATTTCCCGATGCATCATTGATGAGGGGGCATCCACTTGTGTGATGTCTGCTTCGGTTTGGAAAACACTCGGATATCCTGAGTTGGCCCCTCCCACGATCACTCTTCGAGTGTGGGATGGCCACACCTCCCAGCCCATTGGCCTTTCCCGCAACTATCCTATCACTCTTGCGGGCAAGACTGTTTGCGTTGACATTGAAATCATCAACGCTCCTCTCGATTACAACATTCTTTTGGGGCATAGCTACACCTATTCCATGTCTTCTGTCCCATCCACGGTATACCACAAGTTGTTTTTCCCTCACAATGGAAAAATAGTCACCGTTGACCAATTGACATATCATGAGCCAAAATCTCAGCCCTCCCCTGAGTCGACCATCTCTTCTGTAGCCAATAAGCAAACCATCGATTCTTTGCCCAGTGTCTCCCCTGGCATCTATAAAGACTCCTCCTTGCTTGGAACCTTCCCTAGTCTTCCTCCTCCTCCTGTCTCTGATCCCAGCTTAGCAAATGTTTGCATGATGCAATCGTCTTGGGCCAACCTTAAGCATCCCACCTCGGCTAGTCAACAACCTCAACCTCGCCCGCCGCAACCCGCTCCTAGCCCTTCGCCTCAGCCAACCGGACCTATCCCTTCTGACCCTTCTCCTATTTCTAATACCCATGCACCTATCTACCCTCCTGGGTAAATTCCACCAGGTCTCAACCATATTGGAGTCGTCCCTCTTGGCCATTACCCCACTGGTCAGCTGCCGTTCCTAGCTCCCCCACCAGGAGTGTACATGGTACCTATCATGGCCACCCTCTCTCTTCCTAACCTGACCCTTGGGATTCCTGTCTGGTACCTTGATCCTCCAGCCTCTACCCCACCTATTCAACCCAAACCTTATCTTTATTTGACCCCGATTCAACTGGCCCCCATAACTTCTTCTGCTGCAATAGTGCCTCAGTCACCTCAACAGGACCCACCTCCTATTGTGACTGCTTCGGGTAAGAATGGCAAAGCTCGCAGGGGGGCATCAAAGGACCAGGCTGCCCCGAAAAACCATGTCCCTCCTCGGCCTCCAAAGCATACCATCCAGTGTGCTTTGTGTGATGTTTTCGGTCACGCCACCCATACCTGTCCTGAACTACCTCATCTCAAGCCCATGGTTAATGTCGCATTCCCTGAAGCCTTTGTTTCTTCCCCAACCGTGGCCAAGAACCCCAAGACTATTCACACCAACCACCCCTGTGCTTTGTGTGATCTCCATGGCCATTACACCCACCTTTATTCCCTACTCAAGGACTTTCGCACCTCTCTAGCTGCGGTCCACCAATTTGAGGCCAAGCGCAACGAGTCCACCTCTCCCCTATTTGCGTGTTTTGCTTCGGAAGAAATACTAGACATGATGGCTCCCATTGACATTCCCCCTCCTGATTTCAAGGTGACGGAGCCTTCGTCCACCATATTCTACCTATCATCATCCATGAGACCCTCGGGGAACATTCCCTCTAAATCCTCCCCTGTTGTTTCGCTTGACCTTCCTTCAACGATCACCCTCGGCTCAACATCGGTAGATCCTTTATCTTCTTACTCTTATTTCACCCCTTGTGGTGATGCGCATGTGAACCTCTCTTCTCATGATGATGAGTCAGGTAGCTTCGCCGCATTAGGTGGTCCTTCTTCCACCAATCACCACATCTTCTATCATGATGACAAGATTATGGAAAAAATCCCCACCCCTGAATTTATCTATTCCCCCTTACATCGAACCCATGCGTTCGCATCACATACACCTTGTGGCCATTACAGTGATACCCCATGTTTGGGTAAGGGGGCATCCATATTTGAGAGACCAAGAGAAGTAATTCTCCACAACCCTCTTAATGTATATGGTCGTGTCGACTCTAGTACCATCATTATTCCACATTTAGAAGAACCTATAGAGTCCCATATCACTTCAAATCACTCTAGGGATGATACCCCTTATCGTTCCTTCATCTTACATCAACAACCTAGTCTCTTAGACATTGTTGTTGACCAACCTATAGCTTTTCTAAGAGAGCATCAGTTCATTATTTCCAAATCCCCTCTTTGGGATAGTGACACCAGGTATGCCAACCCGGAAACTTAAAGTCCATTTGCTTCATATACGCAGTACCAAAACAGATTGGTAATTCTCCATTCCCTTTCTCAAGCTGAATAACCATAACAAAAACAAATGGTGCACCACATCATTAAATTTTCTTTAGATTCCCCTTTTCCTAAATACATTTTGGCATGAACACAACATGCTTGGGGGCACCTAGGCCCCTCAACCATAAAAATCCCAGATCTCAGACAAAAACAGCACTGAAACCCCCTTTCTCTGACAGGTCTCACTTTTCACGTCATTTCCTGGGACAGGTCGCAGTTTTCTGCCTAGTATCTGCTACCTAGGTCGCATAATAGACTCCATAAAAGTGGGACCTGGCCTATTTATGAGCTCTGGGTACCTGTTACATTTTAGTTACTTGATACTTCACCAGGACACATTTTTTCCAAGAAGGCTCTCTTCACCTCTCCTCCAAATTAGATTTCCTCACTTACAACACTTGTATTGGGGGCACCACCTTGTCTCCATACTTGTCCTTGTTCGTGTTGATTTTCGTTATGAGATCTCATCTTGTACTTAGGTTTTTATGGTCCCCCATTGGACCATTACTTTGTGGTAGCACCATCGATTCACCCCTATTTAGAGCATCCGAGTTGAGTCATCATTGCAGTCATGGAGTCTATCTCGAGTCCCTTTGTATCCCGCTATAGTCCTCCATCCTTCATTACTTGGTCCCTCTCTTGTGTTGCACATTATGGCTTTTAGTACCATTGTCCCCTATCCCTCATGATATTGTGTCAATCACTTCCAATCCATTCATTCCCTTTATGCTCTAACAAGGGAAGTCGTCCATCCGCTACTCAGTATCATCCATTTCATCATCATCATTAGTGTCCGTCTATTAGTCGCTCTACTATTTTCTCTCGTGCCTTAGTTGGAGATCCCTTATTGCCTCACCTATGGTGGACCTCCTTCTGTCGACATCATCTCATTTACTCCAGAAGCCAGGTCTAGAGGGCGGTGTACCTTGATTTGAGCTCCTTTCTTCATGATCGCGATCCGTATACTTGATGGTCTAGTGATGCAGCAACAGCTATTGGTGATTCTCGGGTGTGTGTGAGATGTGTCAACCCTCATAAGGGGGTGGCCTTGCAAGTAGCCCCCCACATGCCCGGATGACTTCTTCATTTCAGCCTTTGATGCAGCTCCTTCCATTTGATGATGTCGGCCTCAGTTGCTTGCAGCGCCTTTTCGATTTGCATGTATCAGTCAGATTTTGCGAGCCCTTCCCCGTGTATAGGGGGAATTTGGGTTGAATTTGTATCTCATGTAATAAAATATTATTGTATAAGTCCTGACTGTTATTACAGGCACAACATGTATGTGGGATTCATCATTCTATTTTTCTTGCTCGTATTTATGCCAGCATTTACTTTATAGTTCGGTTCCTTATTTACTGGACACACTATTATTTTGTACTTTGTCTCAGCGGGAATAGGTATGCCTCCCTCGCCGCCTTTAGCACAGGTACCACTTCATAAAATTGAGATTTGTTGCACCTGTAAGTCTCGTCTCCTCAGGGTCTAGTCCTTTAGCACATTAGACTACCTAACATGTCTCTCTCTGACTTCCCTCTTGATGTCTAGTGATTGAGTTCTTACAACGTACTTCGGTGATACGATTTTCTCCTAACACTCGTACATTGGGGGGAAATCTGTTACACCATTTTTTGGTCATCTAACCTATTATCATTAGATGAACCCAAGTACATCATGTAAAACCAATTTTACCCTAAGTAAAATTGCTTTCACTATGTGAAATAACTTAGTAAAACACCTTTATTAAGTTGTTTATGGTCTAAACATGAAACCCCAAAAAGAAATAATAAACAAATCTATATTTGTTTATATTTTCTGTTCATATTTAACCCAAAACAAGGAAATCAATTAAATAAATCCTTATTTATTTGATTATTTTCTACGAATAAGTTATTTAAATCCTATTTAAATAATATTCCTAGTTAAATTTGACTAAATCATTTATAAATAATTAAATAAATAATTATTTATTTAATTATATTCCCACCATTTCCTTAAAATAATAAATAAATCATTTATTTATTTATTATTTATAAATAAAGGAATTGACCTAAGTCAAAAATCCTTTTCCCTCCAACAAATATAATAAAATATTCCTAAAGGGTGGTTCTAGAATTTGATTAATAATATTTTATTCATGCACCAAGTTCTAGATCGCCCTAATATTTTGTTATAAATAGAAGGGTTTTCCCCATTCATTAGTCACCTTTTTTTGCCTAAATATCACTCTGGATCTATAAACTTGGTCACATTTTCTCCATTTTTTGTCTTGTGAGCTCCCATTGAGTTCTATGTTTGTTTAGGTTTTCTACACCAACAAGAGAGAGAAATTCTAGATCTGAAGTGCTGAGGACTATCAAGAACCCATCCCAGTGAGGAGAACCAGAAAACACCTTTCTTTTTTTCCTCCCAGGTGCCCCCTTTCAATATAATATTAAAAATTCTTTCAAATACATCGTTCTTGTCTTGTCTATTGGATGCATGGAGCCACATTTTACTTTATCTGCTTAATGTCTTTTATGCTTAGATCTGGATTTGTGCAGCATTATTTGGATCACCTGATTGCAAATTTAAAGATATTTGGCAGCCATAATTCATGTTAGGGCTATTTTTTATGCGTATCTAAAGTGGTCTTTTACGATGAAAGATTCATACTAACACTTGGTATTGTGTGATGGTATCCCCAAAAAGCGAGATACTGTTAGGCTAGAAGAAGACTCTTTCCTCCAATGTACCTGGGTATAATCTCTTGGAACAAATCTTCACTTCTTCGTTAATAAGGTGGAAATTTTTTTGATTTGAACCGAGCCACCAATGTAGGTATGTAAAGTCTATCTGTTTATCTCCATGTCCTCCTTAGTGTACATATGCTCCAATTGCTTCAAGTATTGATCAATCACCTGTCATAATTGTTATTTTTTTAGCCTTGGTGAGTGTACCAATTGATGGGATATGGCTGGTTCCCACCATGAAATCCAATCTACTGTATATCCATCCATATGCTGCCTTAATTATTTCGATGAACGAGCCGAGTTTCTTGTTGTTTTGGATCCCGATACGAACTATGAATTTCTGTAACTCTGCCTATGGCTTCATATTATTTACCAATGTAAGTGGAGCGGCCTTGTATCACATTGTCCACTCATGCACGACCGCGATGACAGTTTATATATTCCTAAGGATACCGACAATCACTCTACTCTATTGTAGCAAGTCATTCAGGTGGAAAAATACCTTAGGTATGGTTACCAAGTCCTCATAAATGTCTTGCATAGTGTCCGAAAGCGTGGATACTTCAACAAGCATCGTTTCTCTTATCTCCTCATGCTAGATCTATGTGGAGGGTGGACTATGTGTTGTCACATAGAGTTTTTAATTCTCTTGCCTAGGTGCCTGTATGTTCTACGCCCACTACTTGTTATCGGCGAACAACCACTGGGTGTTAGATATGGCTACTCCTGCGAAGGTCCAACTAGTGTCGGAAATGGAATTTGGATTCTTCTAGGTGTCTCCCATGATCACCCTTTCTCTCATGAATAGAGGTGATGCATGGTCGTTCGAGATGTGCTTTCTTCTTGCTTGTACAATATTCTTCTACAACTCATCAAATGATAGCTCATAAACATCCATGACCCGATCATCATCGAGGGAAATTAACTCTGCTTCCTCACTTGGTATTTTCTCTATGGGTGGAGGTGGTGGAGTCTGAACG
This sequence comes from Pinus albicaulis, assembly GCA_034641835.2. Taxonomy (NCBI): domain Eukaryota; kingdom Viridiplantae; phylum Streptophyta; class Pinopsida; order Pinales; family Pinaceae; genus Pinus; species Pinus albicaulis. Next base: position 1,443,569,513 of record CM076580.1, read on the forward strand.
GTGGCCTAAGGTGCACTAGGAATCAGTTCCACATCTTCATTTAGCGGCTCTAGTCCGACTTCCATGTCTATAAGTTCAATCAACTATTCAATCTCTTGAGAAATATCCTATTCATGCATCTATTTTCTCACTCCTTCTGTTACCAGCTAATATTGTACATTCTCTTCAAACTATGTAGGTTTTGCCTCTTCTACCATGGAGCCTTTCCTTTTTTCCTCTTCTTTATTATGTCTCTCCTCTTGTTTTTCAGCTTTTAAGTTCTCATTCTCCCTTCAACTCTTGTTCTTCTCTCGATGCTCTTTGTACTACTTCTTCTAAGCATTGCTTCTTTCATGCCCTCTGATCTTCTCTTTTATTCCTCTATGTCGTCTTCTCTTTGATCTTGAAACCTAATTTCTCAGTTAGAGGATCTTATTTTAGTTTCAAACTTTGTTCTGCTTATGTATTATCTTCTACCTTTCTCTTTCCTTTTTTGCACACTAGACCGCTTCCTATTGCTGCTTTTACTTTTGGAACTGCTACCGCCTATGGAACAACTTCAGAATTCCTAGTCGTACTAATTGACTCATGATATTGGAAGGATTTATAACATTTCTTCCATGGATCCTTCGCCAGCCACTAATATATCCCGTTGAACTAGTTGAAGTGCACTCTCGCATAGTGTTCTTTGCAAATTCCCCTCATATCATAAAAATTATAATTATTTCTATCGAACTATAATTTGATGATGGATTTTCCTTCAACATCTTAAATCTTGAGATTCTTAATTCCATATAATATCTCCCGCGATAGAATATTTTTCCATGGTGCCTTCTTTGTCCTATGCATATCCTCTAAAAATCCCGTGGAGAGGTGATAGCTACATGTTTCATGACTAGTGTTTTGGTAAAATATATTAGTAAAATATGTGGTTGATTTTTCCCACCAAATAATCTAATCAATTTGCCATCATATAAGAAAAACCAATCAACAATCTCTAAAATATCTTCTCATGACATGCAATGTGGGTCCTCTTGAAAGACGAACCTTTCAATCAGGATGATAAAGTGATTAGTAAGCTACTCCATGACTCTACAATGCCAACAATATAAGAGTAGATTGTAATAGATATGTACGGAAGTGTATCTCACTGTTCATTTCACTTTTATGCTAGGGAACTAATATTGTGCACAAATTTCATCTAGTAAGCATGCATACATGTAGACATGTGATTTCCCACCCTTGGGTGGATTGCGAGGTTTTTTCAAATATACTCTTAGCTATGGGCCAATAGGTATGAATAGTTGAATGGATTCCCCTTTGTCACTACCTGGTCTAGCAAGATAGCCCATCCCTCAAGAAAAGTCTCTTTATTTCACTGGCCATAGATTCCACAAGCTAGTATTACAAAAAGATTATAGGATTTCCTGAGTTCTCTTCTCTTGTACATCTGAGAGGTTGTATGTTTAAACTTTGTTCACTACTTGACACAATGCTTCATGATATATCTTGTGTTCATGTAGCTTTGAGTGGAATATAACAGTGTTTCCATGTTCCTCACTGGCCCATAAAGATGATACATCTGCTTGAAATATGTTTCCAAGAATGTAGCAAGCTTCTTTCCACTGGTGTTGTTCAATGTCATGGTTTCCACATCAATGTTTGAGAAAACCTACCTGATCATGTGCTTGCATGGGACGGTTGGATAATTGCATGCAATATTGTGAATCCTTAACTGAATGATGCTAAGATACACCTCTCGGTCCTCTTATTTGGCCTGAAATACCCTTGTGAAATCATATTCTATATGCTACCATGTCATTTTTTATCCCTTCTCTATGAATAATGGAATGTACGAGTAAACTGGAAAGTTAACTGGAACTTTCTCAACCTCTTCCACAATACTAATTTAAATGATTTCCTTTGAGGCATTTATCTTTTATTCCATTGTGAAATTTAGTGCTGGAGATATGCTTAATAAATTTTGTACCTGTGGGACAGAAAAGACACTAATGGAAAGAAAATGTCAGCTATAAGCAAAATTACTTTAAATACATGTTAATGCAGCACATTGGGAAAATGAAAGGTAGTATTATGTAGTTGTTGATGGGAAGAGGGTTTGATTGGCTGGGGAAACTAAATATCGTGCAATCCCAATAGTCAATGTCGAAGTTTGTGGCTTGAGATTGCACAATGCACAGTTCCACCTCGACAGTGAACCGAGAGAGATTATGCATTACGTAGTATTTTTTTCCAATGATATTGGTTGCAGCTTCACACTGCCCAATGCATAGTGAGGCCATCTAGCAATGTGCATTGTGAAATTCCAGAGGCCAAGCTTGAAGCTTTAGCTTCTAGATTGCGTAATCCCCATCTTGGCAAAGTGGATTCCAACCAAGGGAAAGACAGATCTTCCCAAGGGAGGTGTGTAAAATGAGCATATTTTAGAGATGGTGAAGGAATGAGTGAAAATATCACTAAATTTTTATGAAACAAGACAAAATAAGTTCATAAATGGAACATATACGAAGTGAACGAGATCGATGAGGAGAGTCATCGCAACGAATACCATTAGTGTAAAAATGTTGAAGACGATGTGACACTTGTGAAAGGAAAACAGAAACATGAAACAACACTTCTACAGGATAAATCACGTTAAAAATCTAGCATGAATGAAAAGAAGAAATAAAACAACACTTGTGAAAGCCAAACGGCCAAAAGCGACTAAAAAATAGACTAAAAGCAATAATTGAAAAACTCACCCAGAAAAGAAATGATGATCGCACTGAAGGTTCCCTGATCACCTTGGTAATAATAAAGCTCCAATATCGAATTTCATAATGATCTATAGCGGCATCCATTAAATAGATTTGATAAATTGGGGTCCATGATGCACATGCCACAAATCAAGGGAAAAGTGAAACTTAGCGGAAATTTCCAAAAATAACAACTGTGCTTCCTTCGGGTTACTATACGTACATTCCTAGATTTTAGAGAAGCTTTTTCGCTTCTTTGATTTTTTTTATTTTTCACGAAAATTTTCTATGCACCTTACCGAAAAGGATTCAATATTTTTGGAGAACTGATAGCTCTTGGCTTAGTGCACTGCACAGGTTTTGAGCTCGTTGAGTGATTATGTAGTTTTTTGGGCTCATCACTAGGCTACTTGTCATGAATGTGTAGTTACAAAATTGCTAAGTGGGAAATCAAGAAAACAAAAGCAAGAGTAAAAGATTAATAATATTTAAAGGAAGTATATTTGATACAAAGTGTGATGAAATCTCGTGTGAAGATAAGTTACACTCCAAAATATAAGTAATGGAAAAATTTTGAAGGGTAATTGTAGCCTCTACAATATTGGCGACACACTGGTAGAAGTCCAGCTGTCTAAATGAACCTTGTACTCATGTAAAATAGGGTTTCACCCTGCTAGAAGCATTATTCAATTAATTTATTACCACAACTCCTTGACTTGTTCTGTGTTAAAGACATATCCCCTTCCATCTTCTTCATCGATGGAACACTAACCAAGTCAAGTAATGCTAAGTAGTTTCAATTGTGGATGAGGAGTATTTAGATGCACAAGTAAAATAAATTGTCAAAGTTTTCATCCCTAGTGTTTCTCCACTTCCAGTAGACCTGGAAAATACCCCGAAACACAAACATTTCTCTGCTACCAGTGAGCCTGGATAGTACCACGACGGACGGATTTTATTGCTTCACTTCTCTTTATAGGAAGCCTTTCTCTTCTTTCACCCTTTATTTTATCTTTTCATTTTTTCATTTGTTCAAAAAACTGTGCATAGGGACTTATTTATTTCATGGGAAGGAATATGGATCCTAACTTATTGAGATCATAAGAGGTTGTTCATTTAGAGAAGTAAGTTTATGTACACCTCTGACATACTTGTTAATATTTTCCTCCCTTATTTACTCTACTAGACTAGAATGTCAATGATTAACCGAATATATCCAACCGATTAGAGTAGGAAGAACTAGTTAAAACCAAAACATTATGATTTAACCATGAATCTTTCCAAGAAGGAACATATTTTCCATTTGAGAATCATCAACCAAAACAAAATAGAAATATTGGTGCAAAGAGACGGAATAGTCAAAAAACCAAGTGTTGGTAGAAGAAAAAATTTCCTCTTCGACTTCACCATGCTTGCTTCAGAAGCCAAATACGGTCTCATGCAGAAACTACCTAAGACTAAAAAAGAAAAAAAAAAGGAAAGGAACAAAATAGAAACAAACGAATTAAAGGAAATCAAAGAAAACAATAATGAAAAGAAAACACTATTCCTCCTCCTAACCTAAGAAGAAATTAGGCCAACTCACGTGAAGTGATATTTCCAATGCAACCAGTGGAACATTGGTGGGCGTATGCGGGTGAGGGAATACATATCAAGAAGTATAGACATGCATAAAAATACAAAAAAAATATAAGACAATGGAAACAAAAGCTTTGAAAATTCAAATGCACACGTAGAAAATAAATGGTGAAAAGCACATGGAAAAAATTCAATAGATGTATAATGGTTTCAGGACACGTCATGAGTCAAATACTTGAAAACAAAAACTTTCCAAACATGAAGATGAGCTAACATAAAGAAAGAAAGAAAAAAAATTAATTCAACATGGTGCTTTCAAAGTATGACTCCTCAAACGATTGAGAAATAGGTAATATGGATTTATGTAGGAACCCAATAAAATACAAAAATAGACATAAACATAGAGATGTAGTGGAAATAATACTTCATTTCAGTAATATCAAATAACAGAAACATGCTTATAGACATAATGGAAATAAACTAGCTAGGGCATTGGTAGCTTATCTATGAGAAGAGATGTGGTAGCTATAGGCCTCTGAACTGTGTTACAATGAGGGTCGAAAGCCTATTTATTGTTGAGAAACAATTCAAAACCCTAAACATCCAAAAACCTAACTGTAGGAGATGAAGCGCCAAAACTATGAGACCCATTTGGGTAAATTTGTGTTTCAACTTCATGAGGATTTAACTTTAGCATATGATCTCTGTTTGACATGCATCATACCTCGTTAGAATGATCTATCCGAGGAGTAAAATTTAATATTCCCAATTATCCATGAGCTACTTGGAATATTATTTTTTGTTTTTTCTTTCTTGTTTGACGAATAAGAGGATATGGAGATCCATAAATATCCTTAATATAAATAAAATCAATGCCAATGTGAAAGGAGGACATCTTGGCAGGTTATTTGAGCACCCTTAGGTGTGAAAAGGGGTTGGAAAACATAGAATGGGTCAACCTTGACCAAACCAACAACACTGTCATGGAGGGGTGGCATTCACTATGGGACAATGAAGTTTTAGATGGAGACTGATTGCTTGGAAGTAGTGTCATAAATGAATGGGGCTTAGCATTAGGAATCTCATCACTTATATAAGGAAGAGGATGTCAGCCGTATTCTATTATGTATGAAGGTATTTTTATGTTTGATTATATGGCATGTTTAGACATATAGCTTTCTTTAGTTGTTTAGCTAAGATTGTAGTGCTATTTAGCACATGGTGTTCTTGATAAGGAATCCCACCTCTATGCTTGAGAGGCCCCATAGGAAGATAATTTCATTAGAATTACATAATTAGTCATCAGGCCAAAGCTTCAGTCTTGTGGTACAGCTCAGTTTCTGTTGAGAGATGTGCTCGTTTGTAGGTTGCAGCAGTGGAGAATAGATATGGGGGATTTCTGATCTATTTTTTTAGTGGAGGAAGGTTTCCTTCCATTGGGAGGGTGGTGAGCAAGGCCCTTGAGCATTATTGTAGCATTTGGCATCAAGCCACTTATTTATTTTCCCCTACAACGTAGTTTCTATCTTGGACTACGTTATTTTCATGGAGGAGTTGCAGGGTGGTTTTAATACACCATTTGGGGAGGATGTTTTTTAGATAAGGGATCAACCTTTCATCTAGAGAGTCTATTGGAGGAGGCTATATTATTTGGCATATCAGATCAGCCACACCTTTGTATTTTATATATTGCAGTGAATCTTCAACCCTAGGGCTTTGATTCTCATCTTGTATAATGGTGTATTTCTGAAAACCCTTTATGGGTTCTTCATTGGAGGTTGTTTAAAGCCTAGATCTACATTTTTTGTATCTTTTAAGGCATATATCAACCCATTATATTTATTTTTACTCATTTCCTGTAGAAATTCTTCTATAACTATGTTATAGTAGTCTTCCGACATTTTTGATATAGTAGCAGCACCTGTTATCGAGGGTTTCCTTCATTGGAGGCTTATTGTATCTTGTTATATCTTGTGGCCCATTATTTTATACATATATGTTGTTGTTATGATGAATGGAAGGTCTCCATATTGGTCTCATACTTTTATGTGATGTCTTACACTGCTATTTCCATGGTTTTTCACTACATTCGTGCTTTTCCCATTTTTGAATATTGCAGTGGTATCAGAGCAACACAAATAGAGAAGCTATCACCTAACCAAAAATTCTTGAGTTTTTCCAAAGCATGCATGAGTGACCACCATATTCTATATGTGGAAGACTAACCTCTAAAAGCTTCAACCCTTACTTGAGCATGGGTAACTACAAGAAGAGCAGCATGGGCAGGATAGCAACCTTCCCATTTTTGACTTTGGCATTTTCGATGTTGAAGAGAAGGACAACCATATGACAGATGCTTTATATGATAGATCATCAGCGTTGTCACTTTGGAGAGTAGATTATTCCAAGGATATTTATACTTGATTGAAAACTTCAAGAGGAGGGATATTCAGTCCAAGATGAAGTCATATATTATCATGATAGGATATTTTTATCTAGAGATTCCAAGCTCAAGGAGAAGTTGCTACAAGAAGCACATGAATATTTTCTCTTCAGCCGCACTTATTCTATGAGAGCATACCACACCATCATGGAGGGGTTTACTTAGGAAGGCTTTGAAGAGGAGATATATAAGCATTTGATGAGATGCATGAACCATGTGGAAATGGAGGAGATACATAACTCTATGGGAGAGTTATTACAACCACCTCTTTCCTCTTTTAGAATGAGAGGGGATCTATCTATAGACCATTCCATTTATATGAGCATAAATTATGGTAAGGAACATGTTTATGTGGATGATGTTTGAATTGATGATTATTTGCACTCCTCTACCATGTATATGCATGCAATTTCTCCAATAAGGAGCATTCTTCCATATGAACTTCATGTCCAACTTTGGGCCATAAACATGTTTTAGCATTGCCACTCCCTAGGAGGGTATAGGGAGATGATTTACCACTCTAGGTGCATTCCAAAGGCACCAAACATTTCTCACCTTTTCAAAACTTGTGAGATAACTTGGGAAACAAGAAAGTGGTGGGGAAACCACTTACCATATCACTATCTGATGCATTCAGGAGATATACTACGCTGGTTGCACATGTGGGACTATAGCCCACCTCCATTTTTGCATATTTTTGTTTATATGTACTTGGTTTTTATCCCATACATTGATGATGTTATTATTTTTATTATGGGAATGAATGGAGGAAGCATGGGAGGATTGTACATGCCCTTTGGGAGAGAGACTCTCCATGTTTCTTATGCTACATGTTTCAAGGAGAACATTGGGCAAACCATGATTGTTTCATTGAACCTATTTCTTCCTTGTGGTATGAGTCATTTGCATCTCATAAGAACTTGGGAGGAGAATGTAATGGAAGGATGGATTGGGAGACACTTGGATTATGAGGGAATCTTATCACATGGAGGTGTCACCAATGGAGGAGAAGAGTTGCAACACTCACCTTTTTAGTTTCTTAAGGATAAGCAACATGTGAGAGGGGAGGATTGTAATATTCCCAATTAGCCACGACCTAGTTGGAATATTAATTTTTGGTTTTTATTTCTTGTTTGATGAATACGAGGATATGGAGATCCATAAATATCCTTAATATAAATAAAATCAATGCCAATGTTAAAGGAGGACATCTTGGCAGCATATTTGATAACCCTTAAGTTGAAAAGGGTCTGGAACACATAGACTCGGTCAACCTTGACCAAATCAACAACGCTATCATGGAGGAGTGGCATTCACTATGGGACAACATAGTTTTATATGGAGACTCTTTGCATGGAAGTAGTGTCATAAATGAATGGGGCTTAGGGTTAGGAATCTCATATGTATGAAATTATGTTTATGTTTGATTATCTAGTTTTTTTAGACATATAGTTTTCTTCAGATGTTTAGATAAGATTGCAGTGTTGTTTAGCATAAGGTGTTCTTGATCAGTAATCCCACCTCTATCCTTGAGAGGCCTCATAGGAAGAGAATTGCACTACCATTCCACAATCAGGCATCAGGCCAAAGCTTCAGTCTTGTGGTAGAATGCAATTTCTATTGAGAGATGTGTTGGGTTGTAGGTTGCAGCAGTGGAGACTAGATCTGGGTCATTTCTAACCTATTTTTCAGTGGAGGAAGGTTTCCTTTCATTAGGAGGCTGGTGAGGAAGTCCCTTGATCATTATTGCAACATTTGGCATCATGCCACTTATTTATTTTCCCCTACAGTGTAGTTTCTATCTTGGACTGCATTATTTTCAGGGAGGAGTTGCAGGGTGGTTTCAGTACACCTTTTGGGGAGGAGGTTTTCTAGAGAAGGGATCAACCTTTCATATAGAGAGTATATTGGAGGAGGCTACATTCTTTGGCATATCATATCAGCCACACCTTTCGAGTTTATATATTGTAGTGAATCTTCAGCCTTAGGACTTTGATTCCCATCTTGTATAGTGGTGTATTTCTGAAAACCCTTTTTCGATTCTTAATTGGAGGTTGTAAAGAGCCTAGATCTACATTTGTTGTATATTTTTAGGCATATATTATCCCATTATCTTTTTTGTACTCATTTGTTGTAGCAATGATTCTATAACTATGTTCTAGCAGTCTTTCGACATTTTTGATCTAGTAGCAACACCTCTTATTGCGTGTTTCCTTCATTGGAGGCTTATTGTATCTTGTTATATGCTTGTGGCCCATTATTTTATAAATATATGTTGCTGTTATGATGAATGGAAGGTCTCCATATTGGTTTGATAATTTGATGTGATGCCTTACATTGCTATTTCCATGGTTTTGCACTATATTCTGACTTTTCCCATTTTGGGATATTACATACAAATTTTGGCGTGAGCAACATCAATCCATGAAACCATGTTCCTCCAGATTTTCCCAAAAAACATCATTTGTAGCCTGAAAACGGCTCTGGAAGTTCAGGACACGAAAAAAATGCTAAAAATAATAAGTTGTTCTGTAACTGAAAAACTGAAAGAACTGATGGTGGCATTTCAAATGGAATAGGTGGGTGGCCACCAATATCCACCTAGATCATTAGGGCCCCAAAACGGCTCTGGATGTTTAGGATCCAAAAACCTGCTAAAAATAGCAAGATGTGATGAAACTGAAAAACTGAAAGAGCTTATGGTGGGGGTCCAAATGGAATAGATGGGTGGCCACCAATATCCACCTAGATAATTCCTCCCCCCTTAGGAAGCAATGGTCCCCATTGCGTTGAGATCCTCCATGAGATGAGGCAAATTCTGTTGAAATGGGTATTATATTTGTCGAAGATGTCTTAGACCTGTGGGTGGACATGCTAGACACATTCGGTAAATTTGGTTTCTTTATCAGCCTAAAATAGTACGTCTGTGGATTCTGTATGTGTATTTGCATGAGGTATGACAACATCAAGTGACAGTGAATCGGTGGTCAGATCAATGGACTGCTTGTCCTAACAGTGCAGAGGAACCTCTATGAGTGAGGAGAAAATGTTCTCAAATTCCTCCATGAATTTTTCCATCTGTTGTAGCCGTGCAGGGAGACCTATTTTGAGGTTGTGGCCACAATATTATTCTTTCCCTGTGAGCAAGTTGTAAGGAAAATAAATTTCCTGGTTTGGGAAACAATCTTACTACCTTGTTTTGCAGTATTCAAAGCGATGACAGGAGGTGGTACCACCTCCGGTATTCTATATAAATTATTTCCCAAAGTAATAATAATAGCATGAGGCCTAGACTCATACACATCATTTCGCCTCCACAAGTATGGTTGTCCCAATAATAAATCAGCTACATCAAGAGAAGAAACATCACACAATACCTCATCCGTGAATGTCTTGATGCTATATGGAAGGCGGCACTTTTGGCAGATGCGTAGATCTCTCCCTGGGTGAAGGCACAAGATGGTCTATGGCTGCGAGTGTGATATGGTCAGTAGGCTGAGCTGCTTCATGACATCTGCTGAAATGAGGTTCTTTTGGCATCCATTATCGACAAGAAATTGTAGTGGAGAACCCTTCACCCACATCTGCAAATGGAAGAGGCACTCCCCCTCCTCTCAATCCTCTCGATCCTCCCTTTGGAGCTTGGAGGTGGAAACAATGGCACTAGGGTCTGAATCAATGATATACTTCCCTTTTTCATCTCCCTTGTCTAGTTCTGGCTCAGGATTAGAACTTGCATTTGATTTGGGTGCCTTTAGTTCGGCCACTAGCGACTATTTGGCCCAACACTTTGTTGTACTATGAGTGGGGATGCTATGGAATTCACACCACTTCCCTATGTCCTTCTTTGGATTTGTGGTGATATTTTGAGTAGCCTTGCTTTGGATCTGCCCCATGTTCTGTGGTTCGAGGGTGCCTTTCCCTAGCTTCAGATTCTTGGATCCAAAGTCTCTCTTCTTCTGCTTAAATTTCTACTCAATCTTGGTTGCATAGCGATATGTCGTGCCAAGCGAGGTAATGTCAAGGAAATCCATTTCCTAAAAAATGTGTCTATGTAGATAACTGCGGTACTTGAGCACCAAATTTATCTCTGAATCTTTAATACCCAACTTTGTGCATAGGGTATGCAACAAATTCGTCAGTTCATGCACACCCTGATCCCTTTGTTTCTGCAGTGTGGCCCATTGGATGTACTTGTCCTCATAGCTTCCCACGGTGTAATATTATTCCTTGATTCCATCTCGGAATGAATTCCAAGTGGGTGCGGCCAAGAACAGAGAGGGTTACCACTTTTCCTTTTTCTCACAGTAGGTTTCCCACCAGTCCTTGACATGGGGGGCGGCTTCGAGGAGTGCAAAACAATATTTTCTCAGTCGGAGAAATCATGGACTGAAAAATACCCTTCTAGTAAATTCAACAATATATCGATGATGTTTGCATTTATCTAGCCTTCAAATGAAGGAATTTCAAATTTTACCTGTACCTTGAAGGGAGTGACGCCTCTAGAGTGGTTCTTGGATGCAGATGCGCCGTAGGTTGGTAGCCATTGAAGGATCTGAGCAAAGTTATCCATCATCACGTTCCATTGTTTCTCAAGGGCCTCCTCGACCAATATTTTGATAGGATATCCTACTCCCTCATCTTTATTTTCTTCTACAATGGGAGGTCTCTGGGGTTTTCGAGGCTAATCTTGCAAGGGTTCAACGAGATCGAGCCCTAACTCCTTATAACTTGACCGCGTTGGGGACATGCAAAGAAAAACGGAGAAAGAGAAGACCGCTCTTATACCATTAATCAAGATTTATGAAGGAATTAAATAAAATACATAAATAGACATAAACATAGAGATGTAGTGGAAATAATACTTCATTTCATTAATATCAAATAACAGAAATATGCTTACAAACATAATGGAAATAAACTAGCTAAGGCACTGGTAGCTTGTCTCTGAGAATAGATGTGGTAGCTACATGCATCTAAAATGTGTTACAATAAGGCTCGAAGGCCTATTTATTGTTGAGAAACAATGCAAAAACTTAAACATCCAAAAACCTAACCGTAGGAGATGAAGCACCAAAACTATGGGCCCCATTTGGGTAAATTGGTGTTTCAACTTCCTGGGGACATAACTTTGGCATATGATCTATGTTTGACGTGCATCATACCTCATTAGAAATATTTTTCTGAGGAGTATAACTTTTTGTGTGATCAAAATATATCTATCGACCCATGTTGCTCTCGGATTTCCCAAAAAACATCGTTTAGGGCCTCAAAATGGCTCCAAAAGTTCAGGACCCGAAAAACTGCTAAAAATAGTAAGTTCTGCTAAAAATGAAACATTTAAAGAACTGATGGTGGAATTTCAAATGGAATAGGTGGGTAGCCACCAATATCCACGTGGATCATTAGGGCCCCAAAACGACTTCGGAAGTTCAGAACCCAAAAACCTTCTAATAATAGTAAGATGTGCTGAAAGTGAAAACTGAAAAAAATGATGGGGGGGGGGGTCCAAATGGAATATATGGGTGACCACCAATATCCACCTGGATCATTCGTCCCCCCTTAGGAAACAATGGTCCCCATTGTGTTGAGATCCTCCGTGATATGAGTCAAGTTCAGTTGACTGGGTATTAGATTTTTCGAAGATGTCATGGATATATGGGCATACATGATAGATGATTTCAGTAAATTTGGTTTCTTTATCAACCTAAAATAGTACATGTGTGGATTCTATCTGTGTAGTCACATGAGGTATGGCAACATCAGGCATCGGTGAGTTGGTGGTTATCTGAATGGAGTGCTTATCCTGACAGTGTAGAGGAACCTCTATGAGTGAGGAGAAAATGTTCTCGTATTCCTCCATGACTTTTTCCATCTGTTGCAACCATGCAGGGGAGCCTTGTTTTGAGGTTTTGGACACAATATTCTTCCTTCCCTGTTAGCGAGCTGTAAGGAAAATAAATTTCCTGGTTTGCAAAAGAATATTATTGCATTGTTTTGCAGTAGTCAAAGAGACGACGAGAGGCAGGACGACCTCTCGTATCCTGTACAAGTTATCTCCCAAAGTAATAATAATAGAACAAGGCCTAGACTCATACACAACATGTAACCTCCACAAGTATGGTTTTCCCAATAATACATCAGTTACATCAAGAGGAGCAACATCACACAATACCTCATCCGTGAATGGCTTGATGCTATACGGAAGGTGGCACTATTGGCGGACCTACAAATCTCTCATTGGGTGAAGCCACTCGATGGTATTCAACTGTGGCTATGCTATGGTCGGTAGGCCACGCTGCTTCAGGACCTCTACTAAAATGAGGTTCTTTTGGCTTCCGCTATCGACAAGAAATTGGAGTGGAGAATCCTTCACCCACATATGCGAATGGAAGAGGTGCTCCCCCTCCTCTGGATCCTCGGAATCCTCCCTCGGGAGCTTGGTGGTGGCAACAATGGCACTAGAGTCTGCATCAATGATTTTATTCCCTTTTTCATCTTCCTTATCTGGTTTTGGCTAAGGATCATAACATGCATCTGATTCGGGTACCTTCAGTTTGGCCACCAGTGACTGTTTGGCCCCACACTCTGTTGTGCTATGAATGGGGCTCCTATGGAATTCACACCACTTCCTCGTGTCCTGATTTGGATTTGTGGTGGTCTTCTGAGTCACCTTGCTTTGGATTTTCCCCTTTTTCTATGGTTTAGGGGAACCTTTTGGCTTCGGGTTCGTGGATCCAAAGTCTCTTTGTAAATTTATTTCGATGTTCTATGATTGATGCAACTTTACTTTTTCTCCCAATATCAGTTAGAAATCACATAAACAATAAATTAAAATGTTCATAGAACATACGAGTAGATCGATAGAAGACAAGAGAAATATATAAGTGTGCTGGTGCGTTACGGTGGTCAACATTATGCTTCAACCAGCAAAGTTTCAATATCGCCAGCTAACCAGCAATGTCACACAACCCTCTAGGATAGCCAAATGGTCAATGCAAACAACATCATCTATGTCAATGCAGAAAATTCAAAGTCAACATCTTGCCTTGGGAATAGAGCCAAAAAATGCAGATTTGGAAAATCAAACTTTTGGGAGGGTTTCAGGTCCTTTTGACCTTGTGTTGACCAAATTCAATGCTAGTCAAAGTTTGTTGCAGAAACCCTAGACTGAAATTAGAAATGTGGTGCTGCTTGGAATTTCCCACGTGTGGAGAGAAGAGCCACCAAATTCATCAAACCAATCAGATGAGGAGAGAGAAATGTGTGAGGATGAGATGAGTGAAAATGTCCTCCAACATTGACCAATATATATCCATCAATGAGGGTGTGTTACAAAACTGTTGGGGCACAAAACCTTAAGGTCGACCTGCACATATCTTTAATAAATTCAAAATAAATGTTATGCTTATTGGATCAAGATGATATTTAGATTGATATTTCACCTCTTTGAAAGAGGAATCTAATAAAAATATTGGTATCTTCATCTGAGCATCACAACATGGATTTTGGACCTAGTTGTCAAAAATTAACACTCGCTCTCAACTAGGGAGAACTCCATCCACCTGTGCAATCCAAACATCGTGCATCATCCCACCGTAACTTTCTTTGCTAGCTTCTTTGTTTCAGAATAGTAGTGGGTGAGTCACAAAGAGATAATCCCTAACTGATATATTCAGCCCAGAGGTTTGAAACCTCTATAGGACTCACAAAAAGTGTCATGCCAACCCAAAGTTGGTTTACTTGACCTGAAGTTAGTTGGAGGTCTAAAACCTCACTTGGACTCAAGAGATTCATATACTAACATGGAGTTATTTTCACTGACACAAATTATGTTGGAGGTCTGAAACCTCACTTGGACTCCAGAGAGTCATATACTAACCCGAAGTTAGTTTCTCTAACACAAAGTCAATTGGAGGTCTAAAACCTCGGTAGACTTGATCCCAGATCAAGTGGTTGGACTGTGCCATCCTAGATAGAGAGTACAACAACCTCTAATGCATCCATCAGTCTTTGCTACTAGTCTCTAGATTTTCCCACCTGATTGGCCAAATCAGAGGTACTTTTCATGAGTTTGGAACTCAAATGGGTAGGATGCATATGGGGTACAGATCATGAGAGGTGAACCAACTCAATCATCATAACGGTGGGGCAGAAGCACACCAACAAGGTTCAACAAGCCTAGCCTTGTGGTTGCTTATAGCTCTGAAAAGCTATCCCAAAAGCCCCCCAGAGCTCCCAGAGCTCATCACCCAACAGGACCCTTAGAATCGAGTCGTTCCATGATTACAAGATTCTCATGGAAGGTTAGGAACATGACCTTCCCGAAGGGCATTGCGAGAATATCTGTGAACTACTCGTTAGTTCCTACATGATCAAGCCTTACGATGCCTCACTGTACCATATACCTGATAAAGTGGTACCAGCCATCAACATGCTTGGATCGATCGTGGAACTTGGGATTCTATGAAAAATGAATCCCCCTCTAGTTATCACAAAGCATAAAGGTGGCATCTAGCACATGCTTGAACAACTCATTGAAGATCTTTCGCAACCAAGTGAATTCACAAGAGGCCATATGTTGTAGCTCCTAGAGATAGCCTTGAGTTTTATAAAGACCAATGCCTAGGACATCTTAAATGCAAGGAGCATATGACTCAACTGATTGCGGTTGACAAGGTTAGGCTCTCATGCTAATATCACTCAGATGAATGGTTGTAATAAGGGTGGAACTAGGAACCCAAAGTTAAACACGACAACTAGGAAAACTGCAGAAACTGAGTACAAACTGCAAATAGTAAGTGCATCAGATAGCTTTAAAACATAATGTTTTAAAGGGGGCCGACTTCTAAAATGAACACATAGATATCAAGTTATATGTGAGCGATGACTATGACAAAAGATGAAGTAAGATATCAACTATAACTGGGCTTATTCAAGGATAAGAATCCATATATACTGGGCCTATGCAAAGATAATAATCCATATATCTAGGCTTGTTCAAAGATAAGAATCCATTTTAGTTAATATTAGAAGAACAACGAAAGAGAGATAAAATGAAATAAATTATCCAGCCTGAGCCATATTTAAAGTGTTATAGATGAGTAAATATGAGTATCTGCTATAATAAATTCACATTTAAACATGGGAGCACTCGCATTCCAGAGCATGAGATACAAGAGATGTGAAGAGGTATGAAATGAATATTTATATTAAAAAACAAAGAGAAGAGTTACAAACTATGAATCATTTAGAGCGGAATCCCCAATTCCAGCAAAGATTCTTATTACTGAATCCGTACGGGCTCTTCAGACATCTACTATCAAATTTCATACAAAATACATATAGAAAAATCGAACTAGGGAGTCCTTTGGAAAATCTGGAACCTTTTGTTAGTGTTGTCTTCCTGTTTTTATAACCTCTAATTCCTATGCACGAGAAGATATTTTTGGGAAAATATCTTCCCCGCGTGCTTGTATGCAGTTGTAGGTCTAAATCAAAAACAGAAATGATGATGAGGTAAATTGCCTCTCATCATCTTACAAAGTAGGCCTAAAGCCATTTCTAACTGAAGTGTAAAAAATATGCTAACTGGAAGTAAAAACTGCGGGAGTGAAATAAGGATTTCACCCGAAATGACCAAGTAAAAAGAACATAAGGTAAGAAGGCCACACAGGCCCAGTCATGAATGATCATTGCTGATTAATGAGGTGGAGCCCCTGCTGCTGTTGGAAAAGGAAATACCATTAGTCATGGGAAGGAGTGGCCTTCTGTAGTAGAGAGTGCGGTACTGCTGGTAGTGGCTGAGTTGGTCTTCTGCACTGGAGGGTTTGGCACTGCTGGTAATGGACTAGTTGTCCTTCTATGCTGGAGGTTCCCGTGGAATGGCCAATGGTCATGATCCATTGACTTAGACGTGGAATTGAACCTCTTCATATTTCTTCTCTACTTCCTTGGGCATGGAGGATCATCATCCTCGGCCTCGAGCCATTGTGATTGGCTATGAGATGGCCAGCATGCTTAAAATGCCATGAAAAACCTGTGCAGACAGCAAACCTGTTAAATAAATCCTGCGATGAGGGGTAGACTGCTTCAGAAGGCTTGGGTGAAGGCGGAGGAGTAGTGCGGAGGCAAGAAATGCAGTGGAAAAGGGCCTCATGGCAAAATACCATGAAAACCAGGGTTCAAAATTGAATTCGGAGCATAGAGATGCAATGGTGGTTTTTTTGGAATACTGGAAGTGGTATTCGTGCAGGCTTTGGGTGGTAAGTGGTAATGGGCCAAATAAACGTGATACAACTTGGTGGCTGATGCGTGTCTTTACAAAACCACCCATTTCACATGGAAACAACACGATCATGTTGTTCGATGAAATGAACACGAGGAACGTGGAATGTCTGATCATAGCGATCTAGATCAACGGTGGAGGGAGAATGCGATGGACATACTTGCGTGGTCGGGTGGGACCAGCGATGACGTCAGCAACCCTATCGTGTAGTGGGACGATCAGTTGTTGGGTTATAAAAGCAGGAGTGATGTGGGCCGTTGGATCATGATGGACATCAATGGTGGGGATCGACTGTGGGGGCACTTGGGGGTACAGATGGGTTTGTGGGCTGAGTGCCTCCACAGTGAATGTGGACCGTTAGATGAAGATCTTCCACAGTCAAAGGAGTCAACTACGGGGGCACTAGGGAGGTAAAAGGGGGATGAAAGGGAGTAGTCTCGCTGGCTATTGGATCGGATAGATCAACAGTGGAGATTAAACGTGAAGGGAGAAATGATATGCGGGAGGAAGAAAGGTGGGAGTAATGTGGGCCGTTAGATGAGGCAAAATGAACGGTTGTGATTGAATCGGGACTGCGCACATCGGGAATTCAGACAGACGGGAGTAGGAACCACAGAGGGAGCTATTGCGATATGTCGACGGAGCGAGAGTTGTTGGATTTGGGGCGAGATCAACGATCTGGATCATATCACGGGGGGACGACAAATGGATGAATGAGGCGGAGGACTATGATATAGCGAGACAACGTCGACTGTTAGATCTGGGGAAGCCAAATCAATGGCTAGGATTTCATTGGTGGGGGATGATAAATGGAGTTGAGGGGGGCCTGATAGCCATTGGATCGGGGAGGAGATCAATGGTCAAGATTGTATCGGCATTTCGCACGCCGACGAAAAAATGTAAAAGGGACATGGACTTCGCGATGTGCGATTTGCGATGGATGGGCGCAGTGTGATAAGCGATGGCCGTCGGATCTGTGGAGAGAAATGGTTGGGATTTCGTTGGGGTTTCACACATTGGAGGAAAATGCATTCGATGAATAATAAAGGTTAGGGTGGTGATGAGTGATGCGCGATGGCCGTCGGATCTGGAGGATCAATCGTCAAGATCTTATCGAAGGATCGGTCATCAGCGAAACAGAAGACTTGACAGTGGGAACTTGGAAAGAGAAATGTGCAACCACCGATGGGCTTATCATTTAGTCACAGGGCCCATTCTCATGGCGGAAATGGGGCTGGGGCTTAATTGAAAGGGGCTTAAAGGCCCGATATGTTAAAATGAGCACTTTTAAAGCAACAAGGTGGATTTTTAGCCTGTTGAAGGGTTCCGATAGGTGAAAAAGGGGCTTTGACAGTCCATGCAGGCCTTATTGTATTTTATTTTCACAATAAATCTCCTTATCATTAGACATCCTAGCTCGATGAGGGATTTCATAAAAAAATTGGCTCCACTTGGGGATCACCCATTTGTCCTTGAACGCATCAAGAACTCTGCAGACCATATATTAGCCTTCTTCTTGTGAAAAAAGTCTCCTAGATGCCTTTTCTTCTTTCTTCATGACAAATAAAAAAAAAAAACATCATAATAAAAGAAACTGAATATTGTACAATATCATACAACAAACCTTTCAGCCTGAATCAATATTGGAAAAAGGATTTTAATAATTTCCCATTCACAGGGGCTTCGAGCAGATTGCCCTGCAAATTTTCCAGTCTGAAAGTATTATTTCCTCTGGCTTCTACAATTTTGAAAGGTTCGAACCATAGAGGATAGAAATTTCCATGTTTTCCTTTTTCAACCCTTCTTATGTCCCATCTTAGCACCAGATCCTTGACTTGCATCTCTTTATCTTTAGCATAAGCCTGTATCTCCAAGATGTTATATTTTGGCTCAGCGTTGCGAAGCACTTGGATGAAAAATGCAATGGGTTGTTCATGACTTTCCTCATTTCTGTAAGCCCTGAGTCGTGGGGTTCCATTCCCTTCCTTTGAGTTGGCTCCATCAAAGTTCAAGGTCCAAATACCACCTTCTTCATTACTTGAATACTGCTCAGTATTTACTTGACAGAAATATGGCTCCTACAAGTAATCCTGGTCTTCCTCAAGCATTAGACAATAAAACTCACCCTCTTCGCTGTACACTGGTGATTTCACTGGATTATCAACTTTAGTGATCATCTTCACAAACCTTGTTTCCCGGTATAATCTTCTTTCATGGCCTCCAAACACAGGGATGGTCGCATAAGTTAGGTCCAGCTTTATAGATCCTCTAATTTTTTTACCCCATGATCTTGATAAAAACATCCCAAACCGAGCAGGGATGTCAGCCACGACTATGTCCATTACCATGCTCTTAGCTAGGATTTGGGCTAGATTTACCACCAAATCCTTGATCATCCCCAAACATTTGACTCTTTTAGAATCAAAGCAGTAGAGATATTTATATGGGTGAGTGATCTACAACCCAAATTTTTCCATCACTTACAGGGGAAGGAGGTTATGAGACACTCCATAATCCTCCATACAGTTATGCAATAACAGGTCATGAATTACTAACGAGACATAGAAATGGGGAGTTGAAGAACCTAGTTCCTCAACATGAGGACCAAACACAACCACGGGACTTTCTTCTTGTAGGTTTAAACTATCTGGGATTGGAGCAGCTCCTTGAGGAAGCATGAATGATGACACTTGAGCCTGATAGGCTCGTTGCTTCAGGATTTCAGTCAAAAGGACTGAAATTTTTACTTTTTCTAGCTATTTCTGAAGGCTAAACATAGGAGGAGGCTTCTCTACAGGACTTTCCTTTGGCTCTTTACTGTTGGTTGGAGGTTTTTCTTCCTTTGGGATGGGTTTAACATTTTCATTTGGTTTAGAGGTGAACTTAGAAGAGGAAGGAATGAAGTCATTAGAATGTAAAGGTTCAGTTATAGGTCTCTTACCTTTATATTCAATTTTCTAAGCAATAGTCTCCTTCTGAGGCATCTCTTCTTCTTTTTCTTGTTTGTGCATTGTCTTCCTAGAGGACTTGAGATCATATTTTTTGTTGAACTGTGCCTGCATGAAGTCCTTGAATTACTTGTAGTAATCATCATTCTTTTGATCTTCAGCAGCACATGTTTTTTCTTCTTCTTCTTGCAAGGAAAGCTCCACTCCTTCACCTTCTTGCAAGGAATACTCAGCTTCATCACAATTTGAGTAAGAAAGATATTGATCATTTTTCTCCTCTGGAATGTCTTCGGTAGGAACATCCATCTGCCCTTCAGATACAGTGGGGACTGTATGTGGTCTTGCTACTCCTTCTGATCTCTTTGTAATATTTGCAAAGGAGGCTTTCTATATTGGGGGTTATAACCCCTATTCGCAGCAACTTGAAGTGGTACGGAGGAGGAATTATTTTATTTTAGCTCAAGCTTCACCAGCTTGCTCGAAAGGTTCTTGATCATTTTACTCATCTCCTCTATTTTTTAATCTGCTACCTCTTTATCTTGACCAGAGGTAGATGCTTATTCTTTCCCTCTCCATCTAGACTCATGGTCTGACATCCATTTTGATTTACCCGTAGAAGAAAAGTTGGCTTCCACTTCCAATGAATTGGTATGGGCTTCATAAAAAGTAGCAAACTTCCTTTCTCTTAAAGATAATACGAATTCTGACCCAAAGCCTGCAACAAAAACCACTTTAGCAGCGGTTTGGTGAGGCTTCATTTCAGCTGGGAGACTTGTATATAATTTATTAAACCTCTTGATGAATTCAGACACATCTTCATTATGTCTCTTTCTAAGTCCATTGAATTCTATAAGATAGTATCTGTGGTCCTTCTTCTCTCCCCATTTCTTAATAAAGGCATTTTCCATTTCCTCCGAGCTAGTAATGGAGCGGTCTCCCAAAGTCTTGAACCATTTTCTGGCCTCTCCATCTAGAGACTAGACAAAAAATATCAACACCACATCCAGATGTTCAACATTGAAATTTTCTGCGAAGGCATAAAAAAATTCCAGGTGTTTTTGAGCTTCAGTATCATTTTCTCCATTGAAACGAGGTAGGATCTTTAAGTAATCTTGAGGCATGTCATTCAGGATCTAAGACAATGCCAGGGGGGCATATTTGTTCAGTAGGAAGCCAGGAACAACCATCGGATGTTGTGGAGGGGGTAGGAGATTCTGATGTATAAAAGGAGGTGGTGGAAGAGAATTATGTATGATAATGGGGATATAGTAAACAACGGTTTGAGGGGTTGATTGAACTACTGGAATGTGAGAAGTGGAAACCTCTGTGACTTATTTAACTTATTTGGCTTCAGGAGTGGGATGCAAAAATAAGCTCGTGGTATCAAAAGATTCAGCCCCATATTTGACTTCAATATTTCCCAGGGAGGGGCTATCTGAAGTGTAATCAAGGGTTCTTGCAGTAGAATCAGGACCTTGATATTGAGCTAATTGAGAGGAGGATGGAGAGTATTCCAAGGAGAATATGGGAATTTATGTATAAGCTGGTTGTATTTCTCTCCAACCTCTTTTGTTCAAAATATTCTTTGGATCAGACACTGAAGGTGTTCTCAACTGGGATGCATTTGACCTCAGGTGTGGCTTTCGTGAAGCCAGGACTGCAAATAGATTTATCTTTGAATGGAAATGGAGTCACCAAGGTGAGGGATCTACAAATCCCAACCCTTCCTGCTCACGTATTCTGAAGGGTGGATGAATATTTTTCGAGGCCCAGGGATTTAGTTCTTCAAATTTGTGCCCGAAAATGGCGCCATAAATATGTTGTACCTCCTAGAGACAGCGTTGAGTTGTATAAAGAGCAATGCCTAGGACATCTTAAATGTAAGGAGAATATGACTCAACTAATTGCAGTTGACAAGGTTAGGCTCTCACCCTAATATCACTCAGATGAATGGTTTTAATAAGGGTGGAACTAGGACACCAAATTTAAACACAACAACTAGGAAAACTATAGAAACTGAGTACAAACTGCAAATAGTAAATGCATCATACAACCTTAAAACAGAATGCTATAAAGGGGGCCAACTTCTAAATTTAACACATAGATATCAAGTTATATGTGAGCGATGACTATGACAGAAGATGGAGTAAGATATCAACTATAACTGGGATTATTCAAGGATAAGAATCCATATATATCGGGCCTATGCAAAGATAAGAATCCATATATCTGGGCTTTTTCAAAGATAAGAATCCATTTTAGTTAATATCATAAGAACAATGAAAGAGAGAGAAAATGAAACAAAGTATCCAGCCTGAGCCATATTTAAAGCGCTATAGATGAGTAAATATGAGTATCTGCTATGATAAATTCACATTTAAACATGGGAGCACTCGGGTTCTAGAGCATGAGATACAAGAGATGTGGAGAGGTAGGAAATTAACATCTATATTCAAAAACAAGGAGAAGAGTTACAAACTGTGAATCATCCAGAGAGGAATCACCGATTCCAGCAAAGCTTCTTATTACTGAATCCCTACAGGCTCTTCAAACATCTACTATCAAAGTTCATACAAAATACATACAGAACACTTGAACTAGTGAGTCCTTTGGAAAATTTGGAACCTTTTGTTAGTGTTGTCTTCCTGTTTTTATAACCTCTGATTCCTCTGTACGAGAAGATATTTTTTGGAAAATATCTTCCTCGTGTGCTTGTATCCAGTTGCATGTCTAAATCAAAAATAGAAATGATGATGAGGTAAACTGCCTCTCATCATCTTACAAAGCAGGCCTAAAGCCTTTCCTAACTAAAGTGTAAACAATATGCTAACTAGAAGTAAAAACTATAGGAGTGAAACAAGGATTTCACCCGAAATGACAAAGTAAAAATAACATAAGGTAAAAAGGCCACACAGGCCCAGTCATAAATGATCATAGCTGATTGATGAGGTGGAGCCCCTGCTGCTGCTGGCGAAGGCAATACCATTAATCGTGGGAATGAGTGGCCTTTTGTACTAGAGGGTGCAGTACTATTGGTAGTGGTTGAGTTGGTCTTCTGCGCTGGAGGGTTTGGCACTGTTGGTAGTGGACGAGTTGGCGTTTTGTGCTGGAGGTTCCCGTGGAAAGGCCAATGGTCATGATCCATTGACTTAGACATGGAATTGAACCTCTTCATCCTTCTTCTCTGCTTCCTTGGGTGTGGAGGATCGTCATCCTTGGCCTCGTGCCATAGTGATTGGCTATGAGATGGCCATCATACTTAAAATTCCATGAAAAACCTACACAGATAGCAAACCTATTAAATAAATCCTGTGATGAGGGGTAGACTGCTTCAGAAGGCTTGGGTGAAGGAAGAGGAGTAGTGCGTAGGAAAGAAATGCAATGGAAAAGGGCCTCATGGAAAAAGACCACGAAAACTAGAGTTCAAAACTGAATTCGGTGCCTAGAGTTGCAATGGTGGTTTTTTGGGAATACCAGAGGTGGTATTCATGCAAGCTTTGGGTGGTAAGCGGTAATGGGCCAAATGAACGTGATACGGCTTGGTGGCTGACACATTTCTTTAAAAAACTACCCATTTCATGTGGAAACAGCATGATCACGTCATTCAATAAAATGAACATGAAGAGGAATGTAGACCGTCTGATCATAGCAATCTAGATCAACGGCGGAGGGAGAATGCGATGGACGTACTTGAGCGGTCAGGTGGGACCGGCGATGATGTTAGCAACCCTATCGTGTAGCAAGAAAATTAGTTGTGGGGTTATAAAAGTGAGAGAGATGTGGGCTGTTGGATCATGATGGACATCAACGGTGGGGATCGACTGCGGGGGCACTCGGGGGTATGGATGGGTTTGTCGGCCGGGTGCCTCTGCAGTGAATGTGGACCGTTAGATGAAGATCTTCCGCAGTCAAAGGAGTAAACTATAGGGGCACTGGGGAGGTAAAAGGGGGAGGAAAGGGAGTAGTCCCATTGGCCGTTGGATCAGATAGATCAACAGTGGTGACTAAACGTGAAGGGAGAAAGCATGTGCAAGAGGAAGAAAGGTGGGAGTAATGTGGGCTATTAGATGAGGGGAAATGAATGGCTGTGATTGAATTGGGACTGCGCACATCTAGAATTCAGACAGACAGGAGTAGGAACTACAGAGGGAGCGATTGCGATATGCCGAGGGAGTGAGAGCCATTGGATTGGGGGCGAGATCAACGATCTGGATCATATCATGGGGGACAACAAATGGATGAATGAGGTGGAGGACTCTGATACAATGAGACAACGCCGACCGTTGGATCTGGGGAGGCCAGATCGATGGCTAGGATTTCATTGGTGGGGGATGAAAAATGGAGCTAAGTGGGGCCCGATAGCTGTTGGATCGGGGAGGAGATAAACGGTCGGGATTGTATCAGCGTTTCGCATACCGATGGAAAAATGTAAAAGGGACATGGAATTCGTGATGTGCGATGCGCGATGAATGGGTGCAGCGTGATAAGTGATTACCATTGGATCTACAGAGATCAATGGTTGGGATTGCGTCGAGGTTTCACACATCAGCGGAAAAGGAATTCGATGAATACGAAAGGTTACGGTGGCGATGAATGATGCGTGATGGCCATCAGATCTGGAGGATCGACGGTCAAGATATCAGCGAAATAGAAGACTTGAAAGTGGGAACTTGGAAAGAGCAACGTACGACCGCTGATGGGCTTAACGTTTAGTCACAAAGCCCAGTCTCATTGTGAAAAGGGGGCTGGGGCTTAACTGAAAGGGGCTTAAAGGCCCAATATGTTAAAATGAGTGCTTTCAAAGCAACAAGGTGGATTTTAGCCTTTTGAAGGGTCTCGATAGGTGAAAAGGGGGCTTTGACAGTCCATGCAGCCCTTATTGTATTTTCTTTGCAGAATAAATCTCCTTATCATTAGACATCCCAGCTCAGTGAGGGATTTTATAACAATATTGGCTCCACTTGGGGACGACCCGTTTGTCCTCGAACGCATCGAGAACTCCACAGACCATCTGTTAGCCTTCTTCTTGTGAACAAAGTCTCCTAGATGCCTTTTCTTCTTTCTTCATGACAAATAAAAAAAAAAAACATCATAATAAAAGAAACTGAATATTTTACAATATCATATAGCAGACCTTTCAGCCTGAATCAATACTGGAAAAAGGTTTTTAAGAATTTCCCATTCACAGGGGCTTCGAGTAGATCGTCCTGCAAATTTTCCACTTTGAAAGTTTTGTTTCCTCTGGCTTCTACAATTTTGAAAGGTCCGAACCATAGAGGATCAAACTTTCTGTGTTTTCCTTTTTCAGCCCTTCTTATGTCCCATCTTAGCCCCAAATCCTTGACCTGCATCTCTTTATCTTTAGCATAAGCCTGTATCTCCAGGATGTTATATTTTGGCTTACCATTGCAAAGCACTTGGCTGAAAATGGTAATGTGTTGTTCATGACCTTCCTCATTTCAATAAGCCCTTAGTCATGGGGTTCCATTCCCTTCCTTTGAGTTGGCTCCATCAAAGTGCAAGGTCCAAATCCCACCTTCTTCATTACTTGAATACTGCTTAGTCTTTACTTGACAGAAAGATGGCTCCTGCAAGTAATCTTGGTCTTCCTCAAGAATTAGACAAGAAAAATCACCCTCTTTGTTGTAGACTGGTGAATTCAATGGATTATCAGCTTTATTGACCATCTTCACAAACCTTGTTTCCCAGTATAATCTTCTTTCTTGGACACCAAACACAGGGATGGTTGCATAGGTTAGGTCTAGCTTTATAGATCCTCCAATTTTTGTACCCCATGATCTTGATAACAACATCCCAAACCAAGCAGGGATGCCAGCCACTACTATTTCCATTACCATTCTCTTAGCTGGGAATTGGTCTAGATTTACCACCAAATCCTTGATCATCCCCAAACATTTGACTCTTTTAGAATCAAAGGAGTAGAGATATTTATATGGGCAAGTGATCTGCAGCCTCAATTTTTCCATCAATGACAGGGGTAGGAGGTTATGAGACGCTCCAGAATCCAGCATATAGTTATGCAATAACAGGTCATGAATTACTAAGGAGACATAGAAAGGGGGAGTTGAGGAATCTAGTTCCTCAACATGAGAACCAAACACAACCATGGGCCTTTCTTCTTGGAGGTTTAAACTATCTGGGATTGGAGAAGCTCCTTGAGGAAGCATGAATGATGACACTTGGGCTTTATAGGCTGGTTGCTTCAGGATTTCAGTCAAAGGGACTGGAATTTTTACTTTTTCTAGCTCTTTCTGAAGGCTAAACATAGGAGGAGGCTTCTCTTCAGGACTTTCCTTTGGCTCTTTACTGTTGGCTGGAGGTTTTTCTTCCTTTGGGATGGGTTTAAAATTTTCATTCGGATTAGAGGCCAACCTAGAAGAGGAAGGAATGGAGTCATTAGAATTTAAAGGTTCAGTTATAGGTCTCCTACCTTTATCTTCAATTTTCTGAGCAACAGTCTCCTTCTGAGGCATCTCTTATTTTTTTTCTTGTGTGCGCGTCCTCTTCCTAGATGACCTGAGATCATATTTTCTATTGAACTGTGCCTGCATGAAGTCCTCGAATAGCTTGTAGTAATCATCGATCTCTGGATCTTCAGCAGCACATGTTTTTTCTTCTTCTTCTTGCAAGGAAAGCTCCACTCCTTCACCTTCTTGCAAGGAAGACTCAACTTCATCACCATTTGAGTCAAAAAAACTAAATTTGGCACATAGAGATGCAATGGTGGTTTTTTGGGAATACCAAAGGTGGTATTCCCGCAGGCTTTGGGTGGTAAGCGATAATGGGCCAAATGAACGTGATACGGCTTGGTGGCTGATGCGTGTCTTTACAAAACCACCCATTTCATGAGGGGACATCACGATCATGTTGTTTGATGAAATTAATGTGAAGAGGAATGTGGACCATATGATCACAGCGATCTAGATCAATGGAGGAGGGAGAATGCGATGGACGTACTTGCGTGTTTGGGTGGGACCAACAATGACGTTGGCAAGCCTGTCATGTAGCGAGACGATCAGTTGTGGGGTTATAAAAGCGGAAGTGATGTGGGCCGTTGGATCATGACGAATATCAACGGTCGGGATCGAATGTGAGGGAAGTTGGGGGAATGGATGGGTTTGCAGGCCGGGTGTCTCTGTAGTGAATGTGCACCATTAGATGAAGATCTTCCATAGTCAAAATAGTCAACTGCGGGGGCACTGGGGAGGTAAAAGGGGGAGGAATGGGAGTAGTCCCGCTGGCCGTTGGATCGGATATATCAACAGTGGAGATTAAATGAGAAGGGAGAAAGGATGTGTGGGAGGAAGGAAGGTGGGAGTAATGTGGGCCATTAGATGAGGGGAAATGAACGAATGTGATTGAATCGGGACTGTGCACATCGATAATTCAGATAGACGGGAGTAGGAACTGTAGAGGGAGAGATTGCAATATGCCGAGGGAGCGAGAGCCATTGGATTGGGGGTGAGATCAATGGACCGGATCATATCATGGGGGGATGAAAAATAGATGAATGAGGTAGAGGACTACGATACAACGAGACAACGCAGACGATTGAATCTGGGGAATCTAGATCAACGGCTAGGATTTCATTGGCGGGGGATGATAAATGGAGCTTAGGGGGGCCTGATATTCGTTGGATCTGGGAGGAGATCAATGGTCGAGATTGTATCGGTGTTTCGCACACTAGCAGAGAAATTTAAAAGGGACATGGACTTCGTGATGTGCGATGTGCGATGGATGGGTGCAGTGTGATAAGCGATCAGCATAGGATATGCGGAGATCAACGGTTGAGATTGCGTTGGGGTTTTGCACATCAGTGGAAAAGGAATTCGATGAATAAGAAAGGTTAGGGTGGTGATGAGTGATCCACGATGGCCGTCAGATCTGGAGCATCGACGGTCAAGATCTTATCGGAGGATCGGCCATCGGTGAAACAGAAGACTTGAAAGCGGGAACTTGGAAAGAGCAACGTGCGACCGCTGATGGGCTTAGCGCTCAGTCACACGGCCCAGTCTCATGGTGAAAAGGGGGTTGGGGCTTAAGAGAAAGGGAATTAAAGGCCTGATATGTTAAAATGAGTGCTTTCAAAGCAACAAGGTGGACTTTTAGCCTTTTGAAGGGTTCTGATAGGTGAAAAAGGGGCTTTGACAGTCCATGCAGCCCTTATTGTATTTTATTTGTAGAATAAAGCTCCTTATCATTAGACATCCCATATCGGTGAGGGATTTCATAACAACACCATACATGTTGCAATTTATTTAGCCTTAGTGGTGCTCAAGGCTACCGACTTCAGTTTCCTGCCCGAAGTAGATCTACGTGTGAAGCAACATCCATATGTGCTCTTGCGATCCACCACACTGCCAGCCCAATAAAAATAAGTATATCCATGGAGTGTCATGCTCTTAGCAGTGTATCTCATCCCATGGTCTATCGTGCCCCAGAGATATATCAAGATTTTCTTGGCACCAACCTAGTGAATGTTATGAGGTTCAACCATATGTTGACTCAAAGTGTTCACTGCAAAGCATATGTCCAGATGGGTGTTCACTAAGAACATCAAGGCCCCTACGAGTTGAAGATACTCAATACAATTTTATAGCATGGGCCCAGTAGTTCTACCACTCAAATTCTTAAAATTGAGCTCCATCGATGTCGACATGGACTTACGGTTGACCGTACCAAATCTTTCCAGAAGCTTCGCAATGTATTTTCCTTGAGAAAGGAAAATCTTGCCAAGTCTTTACCAGACCTCAAGGCCTAGGAAATAATGCATCAGTCCTAGGTCCTTCATCTCTAACTCAGCACCGAGCTCCCTCTTTCACTAATGAATGAGAGGGTCAGCACCTGCCAGGAAGAGGTCATTGACATACAACATTAGAATGAGAGGTTTTTCTCTATCAACCTTGAAGTAAAGGTTTGGATCACCATTACTACGGGTGAAGCCCAGCTTCATCAGGTAGCTATCTATCCTTTCATACCAAGCTCTGTGTGCCTCCTTAAACCCATAGAGGGCTTTCTTCAACTTGCATACATGGGTGTCATGATCCTAGACTTCGAACCCTAGAGGTTTCTCCACATACACCTCTTCCTTTATCACACCATGTAGAAATGCGGTATTTACATCCATCTAATGAAGACTCCATCCTTGTGTAGCAGTAAGGGCTATGATAGATCGGATGGTGGTATATCGGGCCACAAGTGAAAATATGTCATCATAGTCTATGCCTTCCTTTTGTGAGAAGCCACAGGCAACGAATCTTGCCTCGAACATTTTAGCACTTCCATCAGATCCATGCTTGATCTTATAGAGCTATTTCGAGGTGAAAACTGCTTTGTCCTCAAGTCTTGGAACCACATCCCAGACAACATTCTTCATTATGGACTCATACTCTTCGTGCATAGCATCCTTCCAGACTTGATGCTTTACAACTTCCTCAAAAGATCCAAGCTCAGATTGTACAATAGTACTCGTGGCTGCTAAATACCCTTGGTATATATTGGACTTCTTGCTTTCAAATAATGTCCCCCTTGGGGAAATATGTCCCTCGACATCCTCGAGAGTGTCCCTGAGCCATGATGGTCTCTTCCCCATTGAAGGAGGTGGATAAATTGGGTCCCTTTGTCCTTCATCATCGGACATCGTCTCATCCTTAGGTCTTTCTTGATTTCTAGGCCATGCTTCATAACCTTCCATAGATCTTGGAAGATTGACTACTTTCCTCACGAAAGAATCTTCGTCAAAGGTAAAATCGTGGTATATCTCCACTTCCCATTGACCAAGCACATAGACTCTATAGACCTTCGAAGTTTCACTGTAGCCCATAACATTGTGGTCTCCCTCTTAATGCCATCTTCTCTCCAAAAGTTCTTGAACTCGTTCATCTCATGTTCAGTGTCATTATCGGTCCTCGATATCTTAATCTTCTTCGCTGTCAGATTTTCCACCAAGGCTTTGAAGGTACAGAACCACATGAGAGCCTCATCCTTCTTCTTCAAGAAATATATCCAGGTTTTTTGAGAGAATTCATCTATGAATGTCATATAATAATAACATCCTCCCAAGGATGTCACAAGTAGCGTCCCAGACAGATTAGAATGTATCAATTGTAATACATCAGATGTCTTTGTGACACTTGAGGGAAAAGTTCCCCTTGTATGCTTTCCTTCAGCACAACACTGACATACACCTTTATGATTATTTGAGAAATCGGGCATCCCCATCACTACTTTCCTTGCTTCGGGAAGGGCCTTGTAGTGAAGGTGTCCAAAACTCTAGTGCCATAGTTCAGTTTGTTGGATAGTATCACATGTCATCACTCCCAATGGAATTCCTCCAACTTGGTAAAGTGTATCAACTCTAAACCAAATTGTGATAACTTCCTTGAAACTCTTCTTCCAGATGCGCACCTTCCCATCAATGAATGCAAAATTGAAACCTTTTTCTTCCATGGCCGATATAGAAACAAGGTTCTTCTTTGAATTAGCTACATAGAGTACACCCTCCAAGCGGAGGACTTGAGCTTGAGACAAGTGGAGGGTCACAGTCCATGTCCCTTTCATGAGATATGTGGCATTATCTCCAAGGATAATTTCCAGATTATTATCCTTCTCAACCATATCAAAAAGTGCTTCCCTAAACTGAGTGATGTGCCCTTAGGCACCACTATCTATCAACCAGACATCCATAGTGTCGGATGGAGCTATAGAAAAGAGGGTAGATACAAGAATGAATTCATTTCTTTTATCAACAACAATTTGTTCCTCATACCTGGAATTTCTTGACCTTTTGAAAGGTTGACCATTTCCGCCGAAGGGAGCCTTCCTCTTCCCTTTGAACCTGTTGTTCCTTTGATTTCCATTCCTCCAGTTGTTTTTGTTGTCATCATCATGTGGATAATTCTTCTTGAAAGGGCATTCTCTAGCATAGTGACATGGCTTGTGACAAGTGTAACAGTTTCCATTCTTTCCTTGGGCCCCTGCTCATCCTTTGTTCTCTAGACCACCAAATTTATTCTTTCTAGAATGAGCAGCGAAGGTAGCCTTCTTCATTTTCATATTCCTTCATTCTTGTCTCTTCTTGTATGAATCTCGACAGTACTTCGTCAAAGTCAAGTATCACATTGCTTTTGAGAATGGTAGTGTTTAACACATGCCATTCAGATGAGAGACCTCCTAGTGTGGTGAGTACCATCTCTCAATCAGTTATTGTCTCCCCAATATCCAACAGATTATTCCTGATCTCGGTCAACTTCATAAAATATGATTGAAAAGACTCATCCCTACCTTTCTTCAGATTCTTCAATTCATTCTTGAAGAATAGGACTTGATTCCCATTGTTTGCCTTGAACATGTTGACCAACCTATCATACATATCCTTGGATGTGCCCAGCTCAAAGATGTAGGCAACCAAACTCTTATGAATTGAGTCCCTGATCATCAGCTTTGCTTTGATTTACCCTTTCTTATACTTTGTTTTGGAAGCAACAGTTGCGGTGGATGGAGGCACTTGGATTTTACCCTGCACATAGTCCATGACATCTTGGTCTTCCAAGTTAAGATCCAATTTCATCTTCCAAGCATGGAATTTATCCTTCCTAGTCAAATTTTCATCATAATTAAAGCCATTGTAGTTTGAGGAACCCATCATCTTCTTTGGTGATTGCTACAAATTAGGTATTTGTCTTCACCTTAGCTCTGATACCACGCAAATTTGTGTAGATGTTCTATGCTTGATGAAACTTTACCTTTTTTTCCAATATCAATTATCAATCACATAAACAATAAAATAAAATTTTGATAGAACATACCAGTAGATCAACAGAAGACAAGCTAGAAATATATAAGTGTGTTGGTATGTTACGATGGTCAATAGGATGCTTCAACCAACAAAGTCTCAATATGTTCAGCCAAACAACAATGTCACACAACCCTCTAGGATAGCCAAACGGTAAACTCGAAAGTCAACCCAAAAAGTCAATGTTGTCAGTCAAAGGTCAACACAAATAGCAGCAACAACTAGGTCAACGTAGAAAAGTGAAAGTCAACATCTTGCCTCGGGAATAGTGCTAAAAAATACGGATTTAAAAAATCAAACTTTTGGGAGAGTTTTAGGTCCTTTTGACCTTTTTTTGACTAAATTCAATGCTGGTCAAATTTTCCTGTAGACCCTAGACTGAAATCAGAAATGTGCTGCTGCTTGGAATTTCCCGCATGTGGAGAGAAGAGCCACCAAAGTCATCAAACCAATCAGATGAGGAGAGAGAAATGTGGGAGGATGATATGAGTGAAAATGTCCTCCAACATTGAAAAATATATATCCATCAGTGAGGGTGTGTTACACAACTGCTGGGGCACAAAACCTTAAGGGCGACCTCCACATATCTTGAATAAATTCAAAATAAATGTTCTCCTCATCAGATCAAGATGATATTTAGATCGATATTGCACCTCTCTAAAAGAGGAATCCAATAAAAATATTGGTATCTTCATTTGAGCATCACAACATGGAGTTTGGACCTAGTTGTCCAAAATTAACACTCTCTTCTTCTGCTTAAATTTATGCTCAATCTTAGCAGCATAGGAATATTTCATGCCAAGCGAGGTAATGTTGAGGAAATCCATTTCCTCCTAAACGTGTCTATGTAGATATCTGTGGTACTTGAGCACCAAATGTCTCTAGGAATATTTAATACCCAACTTTGTATGTAGGGTATGGAACAAATTCATCACTTCATGCACATATCGATCCCTTTGTTGCCGCAGTGTGGTCCATTGGATCTACATGTCCTCGTAGCTTCCCATGGGGTAATATTTTTCCTTGATTCCATCTTGGAACAAATTCCAAGTGGGTGCGGCCAAGAACAGAGATAGTTCCCCCTCGTACTTTTTCTCACAGTAGGTTTCCCACTAGTCCTTGACATGGGGGGAGGCCTTGAGGAGTGCAAAAATAATCTTTTCTCGGTTGGAGAAATCATGGACCGAGAAATACCCTTATATAAAATTAAACTATCTATCGATGACGTCTGCATATATCTAGCCTTCAAATACAGGAATGTAAAAGTTTACATGTACCTTGAAGGGAGTGGTGCCTCCAGAGTGGTTATTGGATGCAGATGCACCGTAGGTGGGCAGTCGTTGAAGGATCTGAGCAAATTTATCCATCATCACGTTCATTTTTTTCTTAAGGGCATCCTCGAGAAATAATTTTATAGGATATCCTGCTCCCTAGTCTTTCTTTTCTTCCACCATGGGAGGTCGTTGGGGTTTACGAGGATGATCTTACAAGGGTTCAACCAAATCGAGCCATAACTCCTTATATCCTGACTGCGTTGGGGGACATGCAAAGAAAAATAGAGAAAGAGTAGATAGCTTTGATACCACTAATCCAGATTTATGCAGGGGCGCAATAAAGTATAGAAATAGACATAAAGACATATATGCAGTGGAAATGATACTTCATTTCATTAATATCAAATAATATAAATATGCTTATAGACATAATGGAAATAAACTAGCTAGGATGTTGGTAGCTTATCTCTGAGAAGAGATGTGGCATCTACAGGCATTTTAACTATGTTAGAATGAGGCTCAAAGGCTTATTGTTGAGAAACAATGCAAAACCATAAACATCCAAAAATCTAACTATAGGAGATGAAGCACCAAAACTATGGGCCTCGTTTGGGTAAATTGGTATTTCAACTTTCTGGGTACGTAACTTTGGAATATGATCTTCATTTGACATGCATCCTACCTCATTAGAAAGATGTATCTGAGGAGTAAAACTTTTGGTGTAAGAAACATCAATCCATGGACCCACGTTGCACCTGGTTTACCCAAAAAAAATTGTTTAGGGCCTCAAAACGACTCTGGAAGTTCAGGACCCGAAAAATACTAAAAATAGTAAGTTGTACTGCAACTGAAAAACTGAAATAACTAATGGTGGAATTTCAAATGGAATAGGTTGGTGGCCACCAATATCCACCTGGATCATTAGGGCCCTAAACAGCTTTAGAAGTTTAGGACCCAAAAACCTGCTAAAAATAGTAAGATGTGTTGAAAGTGAAAAAATGAAAGAGTGGGGGTCCAAATGGAATAGATGGGTGGCCACGAATATCCACCTGGATCAATAGGATCGTTAAAAACAAATAGAGGATGTGAAAATTGTAAATATGATGGATTTTCAATATGTGTAGGAGAGTGACGAGGATCCTCAAGAGAATAAAAATGCTTATGATCAGAGGTGGAACTCACCCCAAGGCTACGAGAATCTAACATAACCATTAGATCGAGCTAAAGTGCCTCGACTTCTTGAGGAATATCCAACTCATTGGAAGATAGATCATCAAAGATCAATGGTTT
The DNA here is from genome assembly GCA_034641835.2 of Pinus albicaulis. NCBI lineage: Eukaryota > Viridiplantae > Streptophyta > Pinopsida > Pinales > Pinaceae > Pinus > Pinus albicaulis. The sequence continues at coordinate 1,443,603,884 of CM076580.1, forward strand.
GGAAAATTTAATAACAAGAAACTCAGAATGGTGGCCAGCTGAATGAATGAAAAGGTCATGACAACCACAATAATAAATTTCAAGATTGCAAATGGAGGTATCCTCATGATCTAATAAATCATATATAGGGAAAGATAAAAAATGATAAATTTCACCCTCTATGTTTCCAAAAAGGTATGATGAGAGCCTGGGAGGATCAGCGATAGAAGATTCATGCTCTCTGTATTTAAATGAAAAAATAACATTCCACAAATTCTGTGAATGATTGGAAGTATTAACAACATCAAAAAATAATTTTTCATATGATTCAACTGAAAATATAGAATCGACAATGTCAGGATAATGCAGAAGAGATGCAGAACGTGGAGAGTCATCCTTCATTGTAGATTATTTTTTGATAATGGGTTCTACCACATACTCATCAAAAATGAAATCGCATTTTGGATCCTAAAAAATAACTCAATCCAAAACTTAATCCTCATGACAATCATGGGGAAGGTTTGAAATGGATGAACACACAAACTCACAAATCATAGGATCAGAGGACTGAAGGATGGAGGATGAGGAGAAAAAAAATCATCATGCTTGCAGTCCAAAACTACGTAGGGATCTTCAGTATGTGGGCTGGGAGGAGATCGTGGTTGTTGAAAAAGTGTCTTACGAATCTTTCCCACCACATCCTACGACAGTAAAGTTGTTAGATGAAATTCAGACATGGGATTTCTTAGGACAATGCCTCGTTCATCATATATTTAGAAGATTTATACATGAGGTTTCCTGGTTGTGATTCAAGAAATCGTACCTCATGTGGAGTAACTAAAATATGAACAAGATATAGAAATATGCTGGTTACAAAATACTAGTCAATATCATCATATAGAAATTCAAAATAGAGATGCACAAAATGATTAATAAAATGATGTAGTGATTCATTGGGTGTTTTTGCAATTGTAAAATTCTCTTGCAAAAAGGTTTATCATCAAATTTGTTAAAATCAGGAAACAATTTTGTATAAATATGTTCGAAAGAGTGGATAGAGGCATCAGCCAATGTTTAACAAATTTTCCTTACGTAACCTTTGAACGTCAGAAAGCACAACCAACAATAAAAATTCTCAATGGGGATGTTGTGCTCTATGAAAAAATGAAGAAAATGATGAGTATGCTAACGAATGGTTGTTTCACCTTCGCCATTAAATATAATACATGACAAGTCATCAATGATATCCGCTAACACTCAATGAAAATTGAGTTTTCTAGAAAAAACATGTTGGATTTATGATTTGGGAAGAATTCATAAAAATGAGCGCAGAAATTTCATAAATACTTCAAGGGATTAGCTTGTCATCTGGCCCTCCTTCTAGTGCCATAAATGTGGACAGTGTTGGACCCACCAACTATGAGGGGATCTTCCCAATATGAAGTCCCAACTATACCTAACACTGTTTGGAGTAGGAGTCCCAATAGTGTGGTGTTTAATGATATACCTTGGATCACAAAATGCATAGAGTAGTGTACGGTTTATTTGGTTAAAGAAATTGTGTGACCCTATGGAAGGTCAATATGATGTATGAGTGGTTATAACAACAAAGGTGGGAAGGAAGTGAGCTAGTTGGAAGCCTGTAATAGTACGCATCTTGAAAGGAACACATGAATTGAAAAGACATCACAAAAGCTAACAAGCAGAATATTTCACACGCTAAAAGTGATGGATTAAAACATGAACACATAGTCAACAACATTCATACAAATGAAAAGAAAATATTTCACAACCATATCTGTATGTTAAACAACATACATTGTAAACATAACCAGAATAGTCTAAATACATTTACAATAAATGCATGAATATGTGCCGAATCAAATTTTATTATAAGTGAAAGTTCCATTCATACATACAACATGATGAACCACTTGCCCCAATAGTGGAATGTGAAGTCAAAAACATCTTCTCCTCCCAAAGAAGTATACTCCCTCTACGCTATAGATAAGACAAGGGTGACATAAAACTCCCCAGCTTTTTCTAACCGTAAGCGTAGCCAAAATCTTGGCTCCCAAAATCCCTCTACAAGAGTTATGAGCATATATTGATAAAAAACGGGGGTGAATCCCAACATGCCCCCTTTTTGAGTCTTCGACTCCCCTCCCGACTCCTCACATTACATATGTCTCTACACATTCCATCATGAACACATGGAATTTCACTTATACAACAATTACAAATAATATTAGAATTTCCACTCATAGCCATCTAGGAAAAAATAGGGTAGAAACAACTTGACATCCTAACAAGAAAAATTACTATGATGCTGGTGTTGGGGTGAATTCAAGCCAAGAATCTTGGAATTTATGTCTCTCAGTCACGTACTCATACCAAGCTTTTTATTGTGTGATGGTCTCCCCAAACCGCGAGATAGTGTTAGGTTGGAAGGGGACTATTCACTTATTCTTCAATCAGATGTAACATCTTTTTGATATGAACAAGGTCATTGATCTACCTATGCAAAGTATATTTTTTGATATCCATGTCCTCCTGGGTGGCCATATTATCCATCTTCTTGAAGCACTGATCAATATCCTACCAAAATTTATTTTTGCATTTATCCTCGGTGAGTGTACCAATTAATGGGATCCAATGGGTTCTAACCATGAAATACAAGATGTTATATATCCATCCATATGTGGCCTAAATAACTTTAATGAACGAGGCAAGTTTCTTGTTTTTTTGGCTCAACATCCAAACTCAGACTTTCTCTAATTTTTCCTGCAACTTCATCTTCTTTAGGAATGTAAGCGGCATGTCCTTCTATCGCATTTTCCACTCATGCATGACATTGATGGAAGTCTATATATTCCTAAGGATCCTGAAAAACTCTCTGCTATGCCATAACAAGTCATATAAGTGGACAATTTCCTTATGTACAGCTACCAACTCCTCATAAATATCCCACATAGTGTCTCCAAGTGTAGATACTTTAGCATGTATCACTTCTCTTATCTCATTGAGGTAGACCTATGTCGATGGTGAACTCTGCATTGCTGCATGAAATTGTTCATTATCTTTCTGAATTTCTTGTATGTTCTATGCTAACTAATTTTTCTCTACCACCAAGCGCTAGGTGTTGGATCTAGCTGCTCCCACGAAGGCCCAACTTGCGTCAATAATGGAATTTGGATTTGTGTTGGTGTCTACCACGATCACCATTTCTCTCATGAATGCATGTGATGCATGATCATCTCGGAAGTGATTTATTCATGCATGTACAGTATTCTTCTATAGGTTGTCAAATGATTGATTGTACACATCCAGGACCGGATCATCATCAAGGGGAATTACCTCCTCTTCCTCACTTGGTGCATTCTCCATGGTTGGAGGTGGTGGAGTATGAATGTTGGTGTGAGGTGTTGTTGGGTTCTAAGTTTTTCTTAAAGAATCAACTCAAACATCTATACATTAAAGATTCAAACTGGGACTTCAATTTTTTGTTGCAAGGTTATTGGCACAGTTGGTGCAAGGATAGCATTAAAATTACTTTGGATCTAGTATTTAACTATTTGGAAGAAAATACAAAGAACAAGAAAATCTCTAATGAATAAATACTCACTTCTATATTTAAATCAGAATCAGACTCATGACAAAGATAAATCCTTGTATTTCAATGCAGAAATCATAAATAAATTCAGGTCATTTCTTAGGAAATGATAACTATGATAAATAAAGTGAAATGCATCTAACGCAAAGCATTAAGTTATTTTGAACTAGTAATCCTTATTTTGTTGCGAAAAACAATAACAGAATGTAATGTTGTAAAGGAAGCTCTATCTAGTCACTATTCACTGCAATTACTTGAAATTACTGAAAATAAATCTAACAAAATTTAATTCACACACTAGTACATATGGTTAATTTTTCGACACTTTAGTTCTGACACTTTTGACATATTGTCGGAAAGTTCCCCAATTTTTGTCAATTTTTTAAATCCCGCCAACAGGTATCACTATAGTGACGTTTAGGAACATCATCAAAATATCAACATTTTATGACAGAACATTAGAATTGTGATGTTTCGGAGACAAGGGTCGGTATTGTGACATTTGGAGACAAGCTTCACTATTGCGACGTTTAGGGACATGTGTCGGTATTGAAACGGTATTGGGCATAACCATTGGTATTGCGACGGTTTGGGGAAAACCGTCAGTATTGCGATGGTTTGGGGACAACCATTAGTATTGCGACATTTAGACCAAATGTTAGAATAGCGATGACGGTAAACACATTGTAAGGTTTTTTAACGTTTTGTAACATTTTGTAACAACGAAATATTTTGTAATATTGTTTTTTTATTTTATTAATTTTTATAGGACTATAATAATATTTTTTTATTTGTTTATTAGGGTGATTTAATTTACCATTATTATGTTAGCTGCTACTATGTTAGCTAGGTCATTCTAACAAAAATAGTAATATATTTGTTATATTTAATTGTTATTAATTTCTCTTTAACTTATAACATGTTTAATCTTAAAAATTAATATATATATATATATATATATATATATATATATATATATATATATATATATATATATATATATATATATATATATATATATATATATATATATATATGTATATATATATATATATGTATATATATATATATATATATATATATATATATATATATATATATATATATATATATGTATATATATATATATATGTATATATATATATATATATGTATATATATATATATATACATATATATATATAGATATATATATTATTAATATATTTAAAAAATTATATCTTTAAATTTAATGAATGAATAAATTAGAAGTTTTATTATAATTTTTTCATAATATAATGTCTTGTGTATTGAATAATATTTACCATTTTGTCATTACAATATTTTTATTGTGATTACCCTACAAATCGTAGCCCAATTTGGGCCCTCCCCACCTGCTTTGACATGGTGACAAATCACACTTTCAAGAGTTGCAACATGAATGCCACTCGCCTAGTGACTAACCTATGCATCTCCTTGGCAATTCACTTCAACATGACATCTTTCCTTCAACGTTGTTTATTTTTTGTACCATGCCAGTATAACCTCGCACATATCCATGTCATGGTTGATGGTGAATAATTTGTACCATAATGCTAATATGATGGATGTCATTCATTGTCAAAACACCCCTAATCACTCCCCCGAGGAAGCAACCCCCATGGAAACCTTGTGCAATAAAAGAATTGGCACGTAGCACAATCTCCATCGCAACTCCAAGTACAGTGAAACACCCTAAATCATGCATAGTGTGCTCGAATAATGGTAATGTCATCTCCCTCATTCTCAACAATATTATTCATTACAATACTCTCATCTACTTTAATTAGCATGACCATGAAAATTTATTTAAGATCAACATCCCTTTTATCTAGAGCATATCATTCAGTGCACATTGGAATCTGTGTCGTAAAATTGGTGATTCAAATTCTCAGCGAAGGCCTCTTGACATTAAGGACTTGGCCTTTTAGACATTCTCATCGTTCAATGGCTCTCCCTCTCTAGCCTTCTTCTCGACCTTTCAATTACCCTCTCCTATGTTCATGGATGTCATCCCTTCAACCTTTTTGCAAGCTTCACATCCCAATTGCCTCTATTCAGGCGGCTCGAGTCGGGTCGGGTGGGGTCATGTCAGGTTGTAGTGTCAGGTCGGGTCATGTGAGGTTGGGTTGGGTCGATTCGTGTGAGGGCGCACAAGGAACCCATTGACGTTGGGTCATGTTGTGTCGTGTGAGGGCACCGAAGGAAACACGTTTAGTTGGGTCAGGTAGGGTTTGATCATGTCATGTCGTGTGAGGCCGCATAAGGAAACATGTTCAGGTGAGTCAGGTCAGGTTATGTCCTGTGAGGGAACCCAAGGAATCGAGTTTGGGCATGCTGGGTCAGGTTGGGTCGTGTCGTGTGAGGGCGCTCATGAAAATGCATTCGGGTGGGTTTTTTCGAGTCATGTCGTGTGAGGGTGCCTGAGTAAACGCGTTCAGGCAGGTCTGGTCAGTTTAGGTCGTGTGAGGGTGCCCGAGGAAATGCGTTCAAGCATGTCTGGTCAGTTTAGGTCGTGTGAGGGTGCCCAAGGAAACACATTTGATCGGGTTGGGTTGGTATGGGTTGGGTCATGTGAGGGCACACAAGGAAACACTTTTTCTGCTGGTCGAGGCAGGTTGGGTCGGGTTGTGTGAGGGCACCTAGGGAAATGCGTTCAGGCGGGTCGGGTCATGTTAGGTCATTTGAGGGCACCTAGGGAAACACATTCGGGTGGGTCGAGTCATGTGAGGGTGGCTGTATCAGAAATCCTAAGTTGTGACCGCCCGTGTGCCTTGTACTACACGTTTGTGAGATTTGTTTTAAATTTTCTCCCTTCTGCCTTCGTTTGGGCAAGTCAGGTCATGTCGTGTGAGGGCATGATAGGAAACATGTTTGGGTAAGATTGTGTGAGGGAGGCCATATCAAAAATTCTAATTTGTGCCCACCCGTGTGCCTTATGCACATTCGAGGGACTCGTTTTCTGCTTTCTCCCTCACCATGCCAGCTTAATCAACGTTCGAACGTGTCGGGTTGGGTCGAGTCATGTGATGGCGCCCAAAGAAACACACTGAGTTGGGGTTGGGACTGGTCGGGTCGTGCCGTGTGAGGGCGCCTGAGGAAACACGTTTGGCCATTTCGGGTCGGTTCGGACCGGGTTTTGTGAGGGCACCCAAGGAAACGCATTCATGCAGTTCGGATTGGGTTGTGTGAGGGCACCTAAGGAAACACGTTCGAGCGGGTCAGGTCAGGTTGTGTCGTATGAGAGCGCCCAAGGAAACACGTTCCGGTGGGTCAGGTCAGGTCAGGTCGAGTTGTGTGAGGGTGCCCAAGGAAACACGTTTGGGTGGGTCGGGGCGGGTCGGGTAATTTGGTTGGATTTTTCTTGATTAAAAATAATGGTAAACAACCTGCATCAATGTTTCTTTCCTTTATGAAACAACCAACATGAATAAGAGTTTGTGATAGGGAGCGTTAGCAAGTTCTAGATGTGCTAAGGACGGAGTGACAAGGCTAGGTATGTTAGGTACCCCTAACCCATTTAACCCTCTAAACCCTAAACGTCTAAACCCTTAACCCCTAACCCCTTAAACCTACATCAATGTTTCTTTCATTTATGAAATAACCAATATCAATCCCTTCCAAAAATAACTTTAAACAGAAGTAAACAAGTCTCCATTTTGATCAAGTCATGTTAGGGAACTAGGTAGAAGAATATAACCTATAAAAGGAAACGCCTCCAACATTCTAGAATGAAGTATGAACAAAATGAACCATTACATAGACTGCATTTTAAGTGTCCAAGAAACCAAATTTATCAGTGTAAGGATCTACAATCCCTCAACCCTAACACATTTCCTTGGGCGCCCTCATAGGGCATGACCCAACCCGACTCGCCCGAACAAAGGCACGAGGAAGAAAAAGACAAATGGGTCACACGAACGTGCACAAGGCATAGGGGCGGTCACAACTTAGAAATTTTCATATGACCTCCCTCACGTACTTGACCTAACTTGGTTAAGTCGAGTCATGTGAGGGTGCCCAAGGAAACACGTTTTCTCCCTCGTGCCTTCGTTTAGGCGATTCAGGTCGTGCTATGTGAGGGTGCCATATGAAACATGTTTGGGTCGGATTATGTAAGGCAGGTCGTATAAAAAATGCTAAGTTGTGACTGTTCGCGGTGTGCCTTGTGCACATTTGTGCAACCCATTTTCCATTTTCTCCCTCGTGCCAACTTAACCGACTTTTAGGCATGTTGGGTCGGGTCAGGTCGTGTGATGGTGCCCAAGGAAACACATTTGGTTCAGGTTGGGTTCAGTCGTGCCATACTGTGAGGGCACCTAAGGAAACACATTCGGGTGGATTCGTTTTCTCCATTGTGCTAGACTGGCCATTTACAAATGGAGTATGTTGACATAAACTGAAGATTCCTTGATGTGAGTTCATGAAATGGCAATTTACTACAAAAAAAAGTGGAATATGACAGACTCGACGGTTTCCTTGGGCGCCCTCACATGGCATGACCCGACCCGACCCGCCCGAACTCGTTTCACCGAGCACCCCCACATGACCCGACCCACCTGAACGCGTTTCCTAGGGCACCCTGACACATTTACAAAGACCGTTCACAAAACGTCAGAATAACGACATGGATAGAAAACATCAGAACCGTGACATAGGCTATTGAGATTGTTGAAATAATGATGATATGAAAATACCATTTACAAAACAACTAAATGGCGATGACATGAGGCTTGTTATGGATTTAATATATTATTTAATATATTAGTGTAGAAATATTTTTTTTCATATATTAAGTATAATAACTTGATAAACTATTGTTTTCATATATTAATTTCATATATTATTTCATATATTAATGTGGTAATTCTTTTTTCATATATTAAATATAATAATTTTTCAATATAATGTATTGTACATATTATTATTATTTAATAATTCAACTATATTATTTTTTTCATATATAATTTAATTCTCGTACATAATTTAATTAATTTTTTTTAATTAATTAAACCACGGTTTAAAAAAATAACATATATATATATATATATATATACATATATCACAATTAATTAATTGAATTAAACTAGTCGTTATTATTCGATTTTAATTTTCAAAGTCAAACTAGCTGTTATCTTAATGGCTAGTTTAGCCATTTCTAAAAAAAGTAAAATAAATAAATATCTAAAAAATAAAATATAAAATATAGGTATAAATAAAAATAAGAAGAAGAAAAAAATAAATTAATTAATTAAATAAGAATATGTATATATATATATATATATATATATATATATATATATCACAATTAATTAAATAATTAGATAAATAAAACTAGCCGTTATTATTCAATTTTAATTTTCAAAGTAAAATTAGCTGTTATCATCATACAGCTAGTTTAGACATAAAATATTCCAAGCTTTTAGATCTAGATCTGGTTAATAATATATTTTTTTATGCACCATTATCAAGGATAACTCAATATTTTGTTATAAATATGATCAAGGTTTTCCATTCATTATTTACCTTTGATTCTTTTATCATGGTCGAACTTTGATCACTTTTATTTTCATTTTGCTTACTGAGCTCCGATTGAATTCAACATGTCTTGGGTTTTCTACACCATTGAGAGAGATAAACTTTGGATCTGAAGTGTTGAGGAAAACCAAGTACCCGTCCCATTGAGGAGGACTGGTAACATTGCCCTTTGTTCCCTTCCTAGGTGTTAACATAATATAAAATTCTTTATATATCTTGTCTTGTCCATTGGATATTTGGAGAAACTTTTATTTCATTTTACTGTTTCGCTGCTTTTGCTAAACATTTTTTTTCTTTATATGATAATTTTCATCAATGGAAGAAAACATTAGAGGTGGAAAACGAATTGAAGAGGGTGAAAAGGGTGATGGTAAAGTTTCTAGCCCTTGCAAAAAATGTTGTATGAGAAATAATGTTAGAGTTTTAATAGCAACAACAACAATACATTGTAGGAAATATGGGCACATTGATGGTGGATCGAATGACTACCGTCTTGTGGTAATTAATTATCTATCTTCATTTTGATTATCTAGTAAAATTTTATATTATTTTAATATTTTTTATATATGCACTAATGTTTAGTGATTGTTTGTAATTTTTATAAAGCCACAGCTGCCCCCCTCAACATTTTGCAGAACCAACTTCCATAGCTAAATAGTAGTAAGATAGACGATGTTGCACCAGTACAAGAGAATATTGCAGCAAATATCAGTATTGGAAATGATGTTGTACAAGGTGAAGAACATGAAGTGAATGATGAAGATGATTTTAATGATCCCATGGAGGTAGATGATGACCATAATGAGATAGTTTATGTTAATGATGGGACAAATCAAATGCTCCAAGACTTGTATCATGAGTCAGATGGTGGTGGTGGAGATAGTGACAATGTTTATGATGTACCTCTGATTGAAACGTCAAATGAACGAATTTTTGAACACTCAAATGAAACTCTTCTCTCTGCTACATTGTTGCTGGTGAACTTAAAGGTTATGAATAATTTGTTGAATATATGTATGACATAGGTCCTAAGGTAAGAAATATGTATATATGATCACATATATGTAAATGTTGATTATTTTAACTTTTTTTAGTTGTAATAAATGTGTAAAATAATAATTAAATTCTTATATATGATTAATAATCTTTACATTAACTAGTTTTTGTTTATGTTGTATATTGTTGGGTGAATTTTTGTTACCATCGCCAAATAATTTACCTCGAACATATTGAGATTTACGTCCTATTATGAAAGACTTTGGAATGGAATATAACACTATAGATGCATCTCCTAAGGATGATATTATATACTATGGAGAACATGCGTCGAAAAAAGAATGTTCGAAATGTGGTACCAGTAGATATCAAACTGATCAACTAACAAAAAAGGTGCCTCAAAAGGTTCTTCATTATATTCCCATAATTCCACGTTTGCAATGAATGTTCAGGTGTAAGAGAATAGCACTGTTTATGGATTAGCATTCAAAGAATAGAAGTGGAGATGGTGTTCTTCGAATGCCTGTAGATGGTTCTACATTTAGGGAAATCTAGGAAAAACATGTAGATTTAAAAAATGAACCTCGTAATGTCAGGCTTTCATTGATAGCTGATGGTGTTAATCCATTTGGAGAGATTAGGTCTACTTACTGAGTGTGGCCTATTTTTGTTATCAAAAATAACATTATTCCTTGGATGTCAATAAGAAGGGAGCACATAATGTTGACTACGATTATTCCAGGTATTCTATACATTATTTTTTCGAATGTAACATTTTCATTTCTCTCGTTGTTTGAATAATATATTTTATTTATTTACTTACTTATATATAAATATATTATGGTAGTAATTATGTACCATAATTTTGAACAATTAGGTAAGGACCAGATCAAATATATGAATGTATATATTGAGCCTCTTATCGATGAGATAATAAATTTATGGCATGGCATCACTATGTATGACATCACTAAACCAATCAGGCAGAAGAGATTTTAATGTTGTGGAATGCTTGTATGGAAAATTCATGATACCCCAAGACTAACACATTTTTGTGGTATGTAATATTTTTTTACATTTTAATATAATATATAAATATCTAAATTAGATATACCATATTGCATTTTTTAAAAATGATCTCATTGTATAATTGTTATTGACCCATATATTGAAGCTCCTCAAACAAAGTGTAGATTTTCATGTCCAGTTTGTGGCCCTAAGATGAAGTATCATCATTAGCCGGACTTAGTAAATATGGTGTTTGGTGAATTTACACACTTCCTCTCTAGGAACCATAAGTATCATAATACTGAAAAACGTATTTTCAATGATAAAGAGGAAACTTTATTAAAACCATGAAGAATGACACCTCGATTGTGGAAGTAAGAATATAACAGAATTAATAATCATCAAGCTCGTACATAATTTTTCTATATATGTATATATATATTAATTGTTTACGTAATTTTAGGAATTTTTGTTTTAATTAATGAATTTATTTTATTGTATTTGATAATTATTGTTCTGATTTATTATATTCTTTGATATCAAGGTCGTTGTCGTGAAGGTACTAATATCGTACTTCCACCTGTAATGAAATGTTATCCTTCTCAATTCACGAGGTTTCCCTACTATGAGGAGATAAAAATAGATCATTTTTTTTTTATACAATGCATATTAGGAATAATGTGACAGAAACGTTATGGAAAATCATAGATGGTGCACATGATAGAGATAAAATTGACAAAATTTGTGTTGACATTGAGAAATCGAATCATGCAATGAAAAGTGTGATCGACTGATCGAATAACAATGGAGGTCGAAATTACAATAATATTCCATAGTTATTAATAGAACAACAAAGAAATGATGTAAAAGAGGTCATTAGAAGAATTAATTTTACAACAGGTTTTTCATCAAACATAAATAATATGTTAATGAAGAAAGGTGACTTCAGTGGGGTGAAAACACATGATTGGCATACCTTTGTTAAGGTAATTTTTTTGGTATACAGTTTTATATATTATTGCTTTAATACATATTTTAAATTTTCCTTTTTTTATGTTTAATTTAAAAACCAATAACGATTCATTTTTATTGTTATAGTATGTTCTATTTGTATCTCTCCCAAGCGATTTCGTTAACAATGTCAAACAAGTTATATATGGTCTTAGTAAATACATGAGCTAAGTAGTCTTGATTTATATGCAAAATATCACTACAATTTATTTTTTTACTTAATGACATGATGTGTTAATTTACTTGTAATTTAATATATATTATGTTTCATTGAAATAAACTTGCATAATGATTTGCAGATGGTTGTCATTGAAAGAAATTCATCAAGATGAAATAAAGTATTGGAAGAGAGAAATTCCTCGACTAATGTGTGAAATTAAAAAGTATCTACCTCCAACATTTCTCAATGCACAAGAACACTACTTGATACACCAAGTTGAGGAGATTGAAATGTGTGGACCAGTACACACAAGGTCAATGTGGATGGTGGAGAGGCACTTGAAATCCTTGAAGGCTTTGGTTAGACAAAGAGTACGACATGAGGTTTCTATGGTGGAGGGATATGTGGTATATGAATACATGGTTTATATTAGTCATTATATTCCTATATTAGCTGCACCAGCTATGGATCTTGTAGATTTCATTTGGGATGTGAACTCCATCAAAAAATTTTAAGGGGAGCACCTGTTCGGAAAAGGTAGAATGAATAAAGTGAGAGGTGAAAGATTTATTATATATAATACATATAGTGTTTCCATTTTTTTACATCATTTATGTTGATCATATGGTTAACATTCACTGCTATTCCCAGTTTCGAAGCCTCTCTGTTTGTGAAGAAGAATGCCCAAAAAGCCTCTTTTCTACCTATTTCACACCTTTTAAACCTCTATTTTCATCCCCTTGTCTCCCCTCTAATTCCCTTCTTACCCTTAAAAATCATCCTATTTCCCCTTTAAACCTCACAAATACCCTTTTTTTTTGGCTTAATACCCCCCTTTTTCCTCTCTACTGTTACCCCATTTTGGCCTTTAAATGCATTGAAAATAGGCCTAAAAACCCTTCTTTTTACATATGAGGCTTAGACCCTTTTGGGCCAGCCCCCTTAACCACTTCCCCATATGCCCCATACTTGAGACTGAGTGCTTAAGGCCTAGGTGCTAATCGCATCGGAGAATCGGAGTAGAACATCTTTTCCTTTGTAAACCATGAAAATTCTGATGCAATTGTGTTAAGTCTGACGACCCTTTGAAGCAATCTCCATCGTCGATCTTTTAAAGATCTGATGGCTAGCGCTTGCTTCGCGCGTGCCCATCGCCCCGATCCTTAAACCCCTCCATTTACATATCAACCATCGATCTCTCTATGGATCCGACGACTATCGCCTCGCTCCAATCACAATCAGAAAGTCTTAATGCACCGCTTCTTGTTTCCCCGAGATTGCAGACCCCCGATCCGATCTCCGTCGTCCATCCATTCTGATCCAGTGGCCCTTATTTCTCCTGCTCCACTCCTTTACCCCCATCCGTCTCCCCGCCGATTGAGTCTCCGCCATCAATATCGTTCTAGATTGGACGGCTGGCGCTCAATCGTGCATCGCCAATCGCAAGTCCTTAAAGTGTCACCCCCGCCTCCACCGATTGCGATCCCCCGATCCAATCGTGATCTTCCGTTAGATCCATATTGACGGTATGCATTGCATCGCGTCCTCCATGCATATTTGTTCATTGCGCGACCATTTAACTCCATCACAGAATCTCAACCGTCAATCTCCTCCTGAGATTTGATGGTCTGCATCTAATCGCCCTCCCCCCGTCTTGTCCCACCATCCAAAGGTCCCTCTTTCATTCATTTTCATTAGTTTCTTCCCATTCCACAGGTTTTTCATTAGTTTTCCACTGCTTCGCCACTGCTTCCACAGGCCTCCACAGCATTCCTTCCGCCACTCCCCAGATTTTATAATGATTTTATTGCATTGTGCAGGGTTGTTACAGAGTGGTTAATTCATTCTATCTTTGCAATCACAGCCATTGTGATTTGGAATATAGAGAGGCCATTATAGCCACGGCTAGTGTAATAGCAGTAGAGATGTACCTGTTATGCCAGCCTGGTCTCCAACTCATCAGCTAGCGTTCCATCACCTGTGTCAGCGACCGCCTCGACTCCATCTCGTTAGTGAATATCGTCAATTCATGATTCGGCCCTAGTGGCATTTTATTTTCACTCTAGTTTGTTACGTTTAAATTTTGAGTGGAATTCACATTCCACTCCTGCATTTTACTTTCTGTCAAAACTTTTGTTCAATATTTTATTTAAAACGGCTGTGAGCCTAACTGTAAATGATGAGATGCCCCTATTCCTCATCATGACTTTTGGTTATTTTTGATGGAGACCTCAAACTGATTACAAGCATGTGAGGAAGATATTTTTCCCAAAAAATATCTTCTCGCTCATGTTTCTGAGGCTTCTATATAAGCAGCAACTAAAGAGAAAAAAAAGGTTCCAGATTTTCTAAAGAAATTGCTGTGAAAGAGTTTTTGTATGCATTTTGTTGAAGCTTTAATACAAATGTGAAGAGCCTGTTGGATCTCAATGAGAAGGAGTTCTATCTTTAATGAGGATTCTGGTCTTGGTGTTTTATAGTCTGTAACTCTGCCTTATGTGATATAGTTTAGCTTTTCATTTCACTATTTCCATTTCTCTTGTATCATGATCTGGAATGCGAGTGGCTCACTAGTTTTGGTATGAATTTATCACAATTGATACTTATGTTGAACCTATCTAGCGCTTTAAATATGGCTCAGTCATGATATGTTGTTTCATTTTCCACTTCATCCACGCTTCTTCTATATTAAGTGCTATGGGATGTTATTTTTAAAAGAAATAGACATGTATGGATTCTTATTATCATAAGCCCATCTCATGTTTAGATCTGTTTATGGGATTTCATCTCATTAGTGGTTAGTATTCCCTCTATTTTTCATACACAAAAAATACCATCTGATTTTTATCTCTATAAAGCATTTTCAGAATCCATCCCTCCTTATAGAAAGCTTCCTTTGAATTGTCTAATACATCTATACTGAGAACTCACATCTTTCCTCTGCAGCGTTCCTTTCATTATGCTGAGTTCATGAATACTCTGGTTCCATCTACATTGAACTTTCTTGTTAAAAACGAAATAGCAAAATAGCCTTTTTCTGCTAAGTATTCTTGTTATATCTTATTGTTCCTTGCTATATAAGATTTCCTAGGCACTGGTATTTTACAACTCAAGGCTGTCTCTAGGGTTGACAACATATTTTTGACGCCGTTTCCAGGGAACGAAGTTAAGAAAATTTGAATCCCTGGGCCTCGAAAAAATCTTTATTCACTCTTCAGAAAGGTGAGCATGAAGAGTTGAGAGTTGTAGATCCCTCACCTTCGCGACTCCACAGTCATTTATCAGATAAAATTACTTGCAGTCCTGGCTCCTCGTAAGCCACACCTGAGGTCAGATATGTCTCAGCCAAAGACACCCTCTGTGTCCGACCCAGATAATATCCTACATAGAAGAAGTTGGAGGGAAAGACAATTCATCCACACTGAGATCCCTGAATTTTATTTAGAAGACTTTCCATCCTCTTCTTCTCAAGTGGCCCAAGTGCAAGGTTCCGAATCTACTGTGGGAGAAACTGGTTATTACTCAGATAGTCTACCTCTAGGAAACATACAAATCAAAGACGAGGCTGAATCGATAGATACTACTCGTTACATATTCCATCCCACTCCAGAGGCCGAAGAGGTCAAAGAAGTCACTGAGGTATCTGCTGTTAATATTTCGTCTTCCCTATCATCATCTCAATTTGTTGTTCTATACATTCCTATTGTCATTCAAACCTCACTTCCACCTCCTCCTCCTCTTACACATCAAACTCTTCTGCTACCTCCACCTCCCCCAATGGCCAACGTTCCTGGTTTCCTGTTGAATAATTATGCCCCCCTAGAATTACCTCAAGTATTGAATGATATGCCACAAGACTATTTGAAGATCTTACCCTGTTTCAATGGGGAAAATGAGATTGAAGCTCAAAAGCATCTTGAGGTTTTCTGCTCTTTTGCAGAGAACTTTAATGTGGAACATCTAGACATAGTCTTAAGACTGTTTGTTCAATATCTTGATGGTGAAGCCAAAAAATGGTTTAAGACATTGGGAGACCGTTCTATCACAACTTGGGAAGGAATGGAGGATAATTTTCTTAGAAAATGGGGGGAGAAGAAAGATCATGGACATTGTCTTACTGAGTTTAACACACTTAAGAAAAGACATAACGAAGGAGTGTCAGAGTTCATCAAGAGGTTTAATAAATTGTATTTGAGCCTTCCTGCTGATATGAAACCTCATCAAACTGCTGCTAAAGTCGTTTTCGTGGCATATTTTGACTCAGAGTTCAGTTTCTCTCTGAGAGAAAGAAAGCCCGTCACCTTGGATGATGCTCAAATAGATGCACTAGAGTTGGAGGAAAATTTCACTTCCACTGGTAAATCAAAGGGAAAGCCAGACCAAGATGCTAGAAGGAAAGGAAAAGAGGAGGTGTCTACTTCTAGCCAAGATAGAGACTCAGCTGATAACAAAATTGAAGAAATGAACAAAATGATTAATAACCTTTCAAGTAAGCTGGTCAAACTTGAATTGGAGGCCAAAAATTCATCCTCCAAGAATTTCGAGAATGCTCCAAACAAGGGTTACAATCCTCAGTATAGGAAACAACCTCTGCAAATACAACAAAGGGAACGGAAAGAGCAACAAGATCAGGTACCACACCCACTGTATTTGGAAGGCTAGGTAGATGGTCCTACTGAAGACACTTCCTATGAACAAGAAGATGCATATATTTCCTTTTCAAATAGTGATGTGGTAGAATGTCCCTTGCAAGGAAGTAATGAAAGGGAGATTCCATTACAAGAAGAAGAGAAGGCTAAAGGTGAAGAAGACCCAGAGATTGATGACTATTGTAAGAAGCTTTTTGATTTCATGCAAGCACAGTTAAATAGAAGATATGACCTCAGATCTTCTAGGAAAAGGACTCGTACTCAAGATCAGGAAGAAGAGCCACCCTAGAAGGAAGCACCCGCTCAGAAGGAGACAACAGTGAAAAAGGACAGAGACAAAGGTAAGAGGCCTCTGAGTGAATCTTTGCAATATAATGATCAAATTCCTTCCTCTTCAAAAGTAGTCATTCCCCCTAATACCAAGTCTGTGTCAAAAGAAGTCAAACCCTTGGCTGAAAATAAAGAGTCAAAGAAGGTCGTAACAGAAAAGCCCTCTCCTGCCTTTAGTCTACAAAAGGATCTTGAGAAGGTCAAAATCCTAGTCCCCTTGACTAAATTGTTGAAGCAGCCTGCATATCAGTCCCAGGTCACCTCTTTCATGCTCCCTCCAGAAGCCGCACATATCCCAGATAGTCTCAATATTTAAGAAGAAAGACCCATGGTTGTGTTTGGCCCCCACGTTGAGGAATTATATGCTTCTACTCCTCTTTTTTATGTGTATGTAGTGATTCATGACCTGCTATTACATAACTGTATGTTAGATTCAGGAGCTTCCCATAATCTATTGCCTCTATCAGTCATGGAACATCTAGGACTATAAATCACCTTTCCGTACAAGGATATCTATTTATTTGATTCCAAAAGAGTTAAATTCCTAGGTATGATCAAGGATCTGGTGATCAATTTGGCCCAGATCCCAGCCAAAAGTGTGGTGGTGGACATTGTGGTGGCTGACATCCCAGCTCGCTTTGGCATGTTGCTGTCAAGGTCCTGGGGGACAAAAACCGGTGGGTCAAGCAAGTTGGAATTGACATATGCTACTATCCCAGTTTTTGTTGGCCAGGAGAGGAGGTTGTACAGGGAAACTAGATTTGTCAAGAGAGTTACCAAAGCTAACAACTCGGTCAATTCTCTAGTCTATAGTAAAGAAGGAGATTTCTCATGCTTGATGCTGGAAGAAGATCAATATTATGCTCATGAACCATCATTCTGCCAGATCAAGACCGAGCAGTCCTTAGAGAGCCATGAAGCAAGAATCTGGACATTTCATTTTGACGAAGCAAATTCCAAAGAAGGTAATAGGGCTAGAGTATTATTTATTTCTCCTACAGGCCAATGGGTCCCATTGTCTTTCAAGCTAGAATATGAAGCCACTAATAATGTGGCCGAATATGAAGCACTTCGGTTAGGATTACAGACAGCCAGAAGCATGAATATACAGAGTTTAAATGTTCTGGTAGATTCGGAACTGGTAGTTAGATAAGTGAAGAATTAGTGTCAAACAAAACATCCTAGGCTGAGGGCTTATAGGAACGAAGTGTGGGACTTGGTGGAAATTTTTTTCTTGCCATTTAGCATTCAATTTATGCCTAGAGAGCAGAATAGGATGACTAATTCCCTTGCAGTAGCTGCTAGTACATTCTGTCCACCTCAGAAACCTCTCTTAATATATGAAATTGAGGTGCGTTATTGGCCATCAATCCTTGAGAACATCAAGCACTGGCAGGTGTTTGAGGATGAAGAGAAAGTGAAAAGATTTATGGAAACAATCGGAGAATTCTCAAACATGGAGATAGATGTTTGTGAAGAAGAAGAAGCTGAAGACCTTTCAGAAAACAAATGGGAGGAAAATGTGGCAG
Source organism: Pinus albicaulis (assembly GCA_034641835.2). Taxonomy (NCBI): domain Eukaryota; kingdom Viridiplantae; phylum Streptophyta; class Pinopsida; order Pinales; family Pinaceae; genus Pinus; species Pinus albicaulis. The sequence goes on from CM076580.1 coordinate 1,443,622,715, forward strand.
GTCATAAAGTGTTGTAATTGAAGCGAAACATTATACCTATAGGGCTGGTGCCTCTAGAAAGATTGTTTGACAAGAACAATGTCTCACTGCAGCCAAACAAAGTGGTAGACGAAAATCAAGTAGAAGACCTGAATATTGGTACTGATGTTGACCCCAAAATTGTGAAGCTGTCCAAGAAAGTCCTAGGAGAATATAAAGAGCTCTACTAGAAATTATTTTAGTCCTACAAAGATGTGTTTGCATGGTCTTATCAGGACCTAAAAAATTCTGATATCAACATCATGTAGCACAAAATTCCCTTGAAAGCAGATGCAAAGCCGTACAAGCAGAAGCTTAAACAGATTAACCCTCTGCTGCTCCCCTCCATAGAGAAAGAAATCAAGAAGTTATTGAAGGCCAAAATAATTGTGCCAATGAGTTACTCTTAGTGGGTGGAAAACCTAGTCCCTGTCCAGAAGAATAATGGAGAAATAAGGTTTTGTGTTGATTTCAGGAATATGAATCGAGCATCCTTGAAAGATAACTACCCACTGCCCAAGATGGATCATATCCTGCAGAAAGTGGTGGGAGCTTCTCGGATGTCGATGATGGATAGTTTCTTTGGTTACAATCAGGTGGCTGTACTTCCAGAAGATCATAAAAAGACTGCTTTCACCACACCATGGGGTACATTTATGTACGCCAGGATGCCGTTTGGGTTGATTCATGCAGGGGCCACTTTCCAAAGTGCCATGGAATTTGCATTTGTTGGGGAGAAAGATAAGTTTGTGGTGGTCTATATTGATGATATCACTGTGTTTTCAAAGGATGATATAGAGCACATCGAACATTTGCGTAGAAATTTTGAGAAATGTAGAAATTATGGTCTCTCTCTCAATCCACAAAAGTCATTATTTGCATTGGAAGAGGGTAATATTTTGGGACATATTGTAACCAATTATGGGGTAAAAATTGATCCTAAGAGAATTTAAGTCATTAATGGTATTTCTCTTCCCAGAAATAAAAAGGAGGTGCAGGTGTTCCTTGGACATATCAATTTTCTAAGGAGGTTTATCCCTAACTATGCAGAGATAGTTAGACATATAACAGACATGTTTAAGAAGAATAATGAGGCGAAATGGTCCCAGGAATCACGAGAGACCTTTTCTAGAATCAAAAACACCTTTGCTGAAGCCCCGGTGTTAGTTGAGCTAGACTATACCAAACCCTTTATGATTTTTTCATTTTCATCACCTCATATAGTGGCAGGAGTCTTATTGCAGAAAAATGAAGAAGGGTATGAGCAGCCCATCGCTTTCTTCAATCAGGTGCTCCGTGATGCAGAGCTAAAATATAACATATTATAAAAGTAGGCATATGCCCTGGTGAAGTCTCTTAAATCATTTTTCATATATGTCTTGCAGTCCCATATCACTGCGTTTGTTCCTGCAGCAGTTGTAAAAGATATTCTTATCCAAGGAGATAGCGAAGGGAAAAGAGGGAAATGGATTGCCAAAATACAAGAGTATGAGCTAGACATCCGTCCTACCAAACTGATTAAGGGACAAGGATTATCCAAAATCTTATCCGAATCAAATTATCAGGCCCTGGGTATAAATTTGTCCATGATAGCAAATGAGGAGTCTGAGAAGAAAGAAGAGCATTTGGGAGTAGAGATAGCTACTCAGAAGACACATATGAAGTATATCATCAGCTCGTGGTATAAGGAGATCGTGGAGTATCTTTTAACACTCAACTTCCCTCCTAGCTGTGACAAAGCCAAATACAGGACACTAAGGTTGAGATCACAGAAGTACGTTGTTTCCAATGGTCAGCTGTATTGGTGAGATCCCTCAGGAATTCTGCTACTGTGTCTTACAGAAGATCAGGTAGAAACTATAATGGCTAAATTTCATGATGGCACCTGTGGGGGTCATTATAGTTGGAAAGCCACTGCCCACAAAATCTTGAAGGCTGGTTTCTATTGGACCAAACTCTTTGGAGACGTGTTTGCCCAGGTCAGAGCTTGTGAGAAATGCTAGAAATTTGCTGAAAGATAGAAGTTGGCACCTCTGCCCATGATCCCTGTTCACGTGGACGAACCATTCCAGCAATGGGGAATTAACTTTATAGGTGAAATACATCCTTCGTCAAGTGGTCAGCACAAGTGGATATTAACTGCTACCGATTATTTCACAAAGTGGGTGGAATCTATACCTGCCAGGAATGCAACAGATGCTGTGGTAATGAAATTTATGGAAGAAAATATCATATCGATATTTGGCTGCCCTGCCAAGATAGTGACCGACAATGCACAAGCCTTTAAGTTTGCAAAGTTTTCCAGTTTCTACCAGTAGTATAACATTGCGCTAGGTCACTCTATGGCCTATTACCCACAAGGAAATGGCCTGGAAGAGTCTTCAAATAAAACCCTGGTGAGGGCACTGAAGAAGGCTATCATTGAAAATCAGAAAAATTGGGATTCCCAGTTGAAATTCGCTCTGTGGGCCAACAGGATTACTAGCAAGAGAGCAACCAGGAAGTCCCCGTATGAATTAGTATATGGGAGGGTAGAAATTTTCCCTGTATAGTTAGCCTTACCAGTAGCTCGATTCATGCAAGAAAGTCAAGAAGAACCTGATGATGTGACCAAGAGAATCAATTAGCTGGTGGAGTTAGAAGAAACAAGGAACCAAGTAAGTCAGAGGTTAACTGAATATCAAGAGAAAATGAAGGACCTTTTTGATCAGCATGCCAAGGACAGGAAGTTGTAGGTTGGGGATTTAGTGCTTAGATGGGATATTCGAAGAGCTAAAATGGGGAAACATGGTAAATTCGACCCACTCTGGTTCGGTCCTTTTAAAATTGTGGAGCAACAGGGAAATAACACTTTCAGGTTGGAAAATTTATAGGGAGACTTTCCCGATGCCCCTTAAACGGTCAGTTCCTCAAACCTTACTTCCAGTTCTGACTCGGGCCAAGAGAGCCTGATGTATTATACTATACATTAGTTTTCTTTTTTCATCTTTATTGCAATGATGTGTGTGTCGTGATGAATCATGAAGAGAAAAATAAAAAGTGTTGAAGAGTGGTGTCCACACAGAAGATTAACAGGTGGTCTGTGAAGTTCTTGACACGCCCAAGGATAAACGTGTCATCCCCAAGTGGAGCCAATGTTGAACATATGGTTAACATTCACTGTTGTTCCCAGTTTCAAAGCCTCTCTTTTTGTGAAGAAGAATGCCCAAAAAGCCTCTTTTCCCCCTATTTCACACCTTTTAAACCTTTTTTTTCATCCCCTTTTCTCCCCTCTAATTCCCTTCTTACCCTTGAAAATCATCCTATTTCCCATTTAAACCTCACAAATACCCTTTTTATGGCTTAATACCCCCCTTTTTCTTCTCTACCGTTACCCCTTTTTGGCCTTAAAATGCATTGAAAATAGGCCAAAAAACCAGTCTTTTTACATATGAGGCTTAGCCCCTTTTGGGCCAGCCCCCTTAGCCACTTACCCATATTCCCCTGCCCGAGACCGAGTACTTAAGGCCTGGACGCTAATCGCATCGGAGAATCGGAGTGGAACATCTTTTTCCTTTGTAAACCATGAAAGTTTCGATGCGATTGTGTTAAGTCTGTCGGCCTTTTGAAGCAATTTCCACCGTCGATCTTTTAAATATCTGATGGCTAGCGCTTTCCTCGCACGCACCCATCACCCTGATCCTTCAACCCCTCCAATTACATATCAATCGTCAATCTATCTATGGATCCTACAGCTATCTCCTTGCTCCAATCGCAATCGGAAAGTCTTAATGCACCGCTTCCTGTTTCCCCCCAATTGTAGACCGTTGATCCGATCTCCACTGTCCATCCATTCTGATCTAGTGGCCCTTATTTCTCCAGCTTCAATCCTTTACCCCCATCCATCTCCCCGCCAATTGAGTCTCTTTCGTCGATCTCGTTCCTGATCGGACAGTTGGCGCTCAATCGTGCATCGCTAATCGCAAGTACTTAAAGTGTCATCCCCGCCTCCCTCGATTGTGATCCCGTGATCCAATCATGACCGTCTGCTCGATCCATATCGATGGTCTACGTTGCATCATGTCCTCCATGCATATTTTTTCATCGCACGACCATTTAAATCCATCACGACATCTCAACCGTCGATCTCCTCCCGAGATCTGACGGTCCACATCTAATCGCCCTCCCCCCGCTGGGTCCGACCATCCAAAGGTCCCGCTTTCATTCATTTTCATTAGTTTCTTCCCATTCTGCAGGTTTTTCATCATTTTTCCACTGCTCCACCACCGCTTCCACAGGCCTCCACAACATTCCTTCCATCACTCCCCGTATTTTATAATGAGTTTATTACATTATGTAGGGTTGTTATATAGTGGTTAATTCACTCTGTCTCTACAATCACAACCATTCTGATTCAGAATAGAGAGAGGCCATTACAGCCACGGCCAGTGTAACAACAACAGAGATGCACCCGGTATGCTAGCTTGGTCACCAGCTCATCAGCTAGTGTTCCATCACCTGTGTCAGCGGCTGCCTCAACTCCATCTAGTCAGTGAATATCGTCAATTCATGATTCAGCCCTAGTGTCCTTTTATTTTCACTCTAGTTTGTTACCTTTAAATTTTGAGTGGAATTCACATTCCACTCCTGCATTTTACTTTCTGTCAAAACTGTTGTTTAATGTTTTGTTTAAAATGGCCATGAGCCTAGCTATAAATGATGAGATGCCCCTATTCCTCATCAGGAATTTTGGTTATTTTTGATGGGGACCTCAAACTGATTACAAGCATGCGAGGAATATATTTTTCCCAAAAAATATCTTCTCGCTCATGTTTCTGAGGCTTCTATATAATCAGCAACTAAAGAGAAAGAAAAGGTTCCATATTTTCTAAATAAATTGCTGTGAAAGAGTTTTTGTATGCATGTTGTTGAAGTTTTAATACAAATGTGAAGAGCATGTTGGGTCTCAATGTGAAGGAGTTCTATCTTTAATGAGGATTCTGGTCTTGGTGTTTTATAGTCTATAACTCTGCCTTATGTGATATAGTTTAGCTATTCATTTCAATATTTCCATTTCTCTTGTATCATGCTCTGGAATGCGAGTGGCTCACTGGTTTTGGTATGAATTTATCACAATTGATACTTATGCTGAACCTGTCTAGTGCTTTAAAGATGGCTCAGTCATGATATGCTGTTTCATTTTCCACTTCATCCATGCTTCTTCTATATTATGTGCTATGGGATGTTATTTTTAAAAGAAATAGACATGTATGGATTCTTATTATCATAAGCCCATCTCATGTTTAGATCTGTTTATGGGATTTCATCTCATTAGTGGTTAGCATTCCTTCTATTTTTCATACATAGCAAATACCATCTGATTTTTATCTCTGTAAAGCATTTTCAGAATCCAGACCTCCTTATAGAAAGATTCCTTTGAATTGTCTAATACATCTATATTGAGAATTCACATCTTGCCTCTGCAGCGTTCCTTTCATTATGTTGAGTTCATGAATACTCTCGTTCCATCTACATTGAACTTTCCTGTTAAAACCGAAATAGCAAGAGAGCCTTGTTTTGCTAACTATCCTTGTTTTATCTTATTGCTCCTTGCTACATAAGATGTCCTAGGCACTGGTCTTTTACAACTCAAGGCTATATCTAGGGTTGAAAACAATGTATATGATCATATTCATTTAAGTCTTATTCCTTCATCGTTTATTAATTAATGTAATTTACCATGGTTATAAGTTATATTTAATATTGGTGAATTATTTTTTTTATCTAGGTGTTCAATATTATGGAACACTACTTTTATACATTGCAAACAATATTGATTGGATGAGTGAATGGATTGAAAGATGTAAATAACATAACGATGGTAGGTTATCATGGAAACTACTGTCTGAATTGGTTAGAGAAGCTTATCGTAGTGGAGATGGACATGTTACGGACAGGGAAATTGATTTAGAATATGTTTTGAAGGATATAAAGGTAGGCAATTAATTCACCTATTTTATTCATTACTTATTTTATATTATATTTATAATGTGACAATAGGTTTGATTTTTTAGATAATTTTCAAGCACTGTAAATTATATGATTAATTAAAAATTGAGAATGCATCTTTTTCATGTTTGGCATATTGGAGTGGAAACACCACAAGGGTATGTGGTACAATGGTCATAAATTTCCCATTAAATAGTTGGATGATAATAGGAAAACTTCTGATAGTGGGATAACTACAGTATTCCAGGTCACTAATGTTTCCTCCAGGAGTGATAGACATCCTCGAGAATCCAAAAATATATATTATGGGTTTCTAGATGATATAGTTGAGTGTGGATTTAATTACTTCAAATTAGTTTTGTTCGACGTCAAATGGTATAGGCTACGAATGAATGTAAATGATGATGAAAGAACTCTTATTCAACATGAAAATGTATTTCCAAGGGTTAAAACATCAAAATTTGAAGCTGGAAAAGATCACTATGTTTTTCCAAGACAATGTGATAAAAGTATTTTACTCAAAGGTTCTAGGTGATAACAGATGGTCATTTTCTATTAGATATGATCCAATAGGAAGGCCATTAGAGTATAATATAGAGGAAAAGATGATATTGATGAAGAATAATATGGTGCAGTGGTAGATGAGCAGGAAGATGCATTGACAAACGAAGAAGATATAGAATATGAACCAAGCATAGGAGATGATGCAAAAATTATTAATGATGATGTCGGTGAGGATATTATTGAAAATGAAATAATTGATGATGATGATGGCATGGTCGATTGTTTCAACATCATTTTTTAATCATATATTGGTATATATGTCGATCATTTGGATGAAGATCAACAAGATACATAGAATAATATTGATATAGATGTTGTGTTCGAGTATGAGTTGGTATGTTATAAATTTATATTTTAATATGTAGGAATTATTGTATTTAAATAATTTAATAATTATGTGGGTTTATTACATGTTGCTTATTATTTCAAACTAGAAAATAATGGCCATACTAGTGTACAGGCTAAACTAAAATTATGTATTTATACAAACACATGAATTTTTTTTTTATCAGCTTAATCAATTTTTGGTTTGTTCGTTTTTTATTTCATAGATTGATTATTGGGAAAATGAGAGTGATGTGAGGGGGATGGGAGGGGCCATATCAGCTCCCACCTTCACGTGGTTGGACCTGTTCAGTACAGAATAAAATGTTTCTTGAAACTAAGAGGAGATCATTCATTTATATTTACATTATTATAAATGTCATCATTGTTCTCAGATTATTGCAATGCTGAAATTGTTGAAATTGTTATAAAACATTAGGTCACTTATGAAATGATATTACCCTACACCATTATCTTTATAAGCCAAGAGTGACTCATGAATGGGGCCAACATTGATTATATGTTTCTCAAAAGGGCCTTCATTCAAAAAATAATTAATATATTCCATTGTAATTCACTATTAATTCCTTCGAATCTCAATAGATTCAACACCATTTGGGAAAAAAATTCACCACCTCGGGGAGTTCTATTTGTCAAAAATTACAAATAGAAAATCCATTCATGAATTTGCTCAATTTTCACTCACGTGTGCTCTGTACTCTCTACAAATTCTTCTTCCTCACTTCTCAAGCACTCAAAACCTCCTCTATACTCATTAATAAACTTGTCCACTGAACCCACACCTACATTTCCTTACTTTAGCCAAGGAAGACTTGTGATTTTCTTGGCCTATAACATGAGTTTTCTCAGGTCAATCACATAATGTGAAATGAGTATTTCTTGTACCCTTGGCAATCAACATCTAAGCTATAGCATTTGGAAGAGGTCCCTACCTTCACAACAACATGACATTATCATTAACAAAACCTTCAATTTTAATGACATCCTCAATGCTTATTTTCTCATTTAATATCCTCTTATTCACTCTTTAAATAGCATTATAAATAAATTATATTTATTTTTCATTTGTTTAAGCTTTTTTAAATTGGAACATTTTTTAACCTCTTCCTTGTAAATATTGTTAGCAATCATCTCCTTCACATAACATAAGTCTTAACACACATGGAATTTTATCCTTTTCCTTCACATAATGTAAGTCTTAACACACTCGTAATATCATCATTGGGAATGCTTAATGTTAAGTATGGTGAAACCTAATGGAACAATTGGCTTTATGTTAGAATAAAAGTGCATTTCTTTTAGGAATCGTCCAACGAGGCCATAATTTTGTCCGGATGACAATTTTCTTGCTAGAATATGATAATAAATTCTTCAAAAAATCCCACTATGGTGGTGTTTAAATTGTTATTTTGATGAAGAAAATGGATTCAACACCATCAAGGACCCTTGGGGCACCCAAATCTTGAATATTGACAACTATAACCTGGATTTTCAATAACTTCCACAAGATTTTCTCAAAATCATGATAGAATTTCTATTGTTTTATGGATGAAATTATGGCTTCATTAGACTACGCGTTTAATTTATACGAGTTTTAAGAATCTTACCTATATCTTGTGTTGTTAAAATTACATGATAATGTTTAGCCATAATGTAAACACATGATTTCATGTTTTTATTCCCAGTTGTCCTCCTACTTTGCGTTTCATGTTTATAATTGAATGGTATTTTCCTTCACTTATTGTTAATTCTTTGGAATTTTATAAATCAATAACTCTAGGGGATTTTCTATCCTCTTCATAACGGTGCCTCTTTATAAGAATTGAGCTTACATGACTTTTCCTAGAGTTTCTACAACTTAGGGTTGCATTACGTTGTAGATAATATTGAGGATATAAAAGTAATGTGCCACCACTTTCCTTAATTGGATACAAACACATTAAGTATTCTAATGTAATTGCTAAGAAGTTATATGAGAAATGGTGATGGTTTGAATAAGTTTTTTTAATGGCTAACATTATTGATTGATTGGTTTGTTCAAAATAAAATTATTACCTTTTACATTTTTAAAAGAAATGATATAGCATAAATTTTTAAAAGAAATGATATAGCGTAGGCCAGCAACATTTGGTATTTTTAGCATAACAGGATTTGACATGTAACACAGGGAAGTAGGGTTTTAACAATTTCCTGGGAGGGTTTAAAGAAAGTAACAACGACCCAATTTTTTTCTTTCGTCCATTTTCATTTGTACAGAGGACAAGGAGAGCAGAGTCGAGTCCCAACAAGTAGGTCTAAATGTAATTCATTGTCATCTTCCTCCTCTAGCAGAGGCGATGGATAGTCAAAATGTCGATGTCAATGTCAAAGAAATGGAGGGAAGTATGGTTTTAAAAATTTCCTGGGAGGGTTTAAAGAAAGCAATTGCATCCCAAACATGGAGCCGTAGTAGACAAGAAGAGTAAGAGGAGAGGAAAACACTTGGTCTCGTCCTCTTACGTGGGGAGGAAGTGGTTACTATGACAGCCAAAGGCCCAACTCACCTTATGAATCATGAGTAAAGACTACCGCCATAGCTCAGGCATGCCCCAACTTAGGTAGAGCGGCGGGATGAGGAATCCACACGATGCCCCCTGTTCAAGTTCAACCAGGCTTAGCTGGTCCTGTCAGATGAGTTGGAGGCCCTTCACCAGGCACAATGCAACCCTAGATCTCAAGGCCTCTCGTTTGGCGGTCTCGGTGCTCCACATGACTTATTCTACCCTAATGCCAATGCATCCTCATGAACCTCAACCACCATTTCTGTCGCAGGGAGGTCCTCCATGCCATCCCAGGATTATGCATCCTCATCCACCCAGGGCTGGAATTCCCCCTCCTCCACCCGGCTGTGGTGCCCCTCCTCTGTACAATGATCCCCCTCATATGCAGCCAAGACCTAACATGCTGCATCTGCCACCTAGTCAGCAGCAACAACAACACCAACCACCTCCTGGACATCAGTAGCAGTAGCTATCATTTGAATCTGGTATTTTGTTAATTAACCTTCATATTTTTTATATAAGAGAATGTTTTTTTATGATTTCCAGCAGGATTGAAAAACTAATTTCACCATTTCAAGTCATGAGGATTTGAATATTTTTCATTTTAATGATAAAATGAGTTAGCACCTCCAGCTAGAGAAATTCAAAATCATCACAAACATTAAACTTGATAATCCTCCTACAAATTATATTAAGTGAAGATAATTTCATGGCAGAAATTAATAGGCAGAAATTTTGTAGAATTTGTAGTTAGTTGAGCTACTACACTTTTCCTTTACTTTGATTAAGCTAATAATACTGGTCAATTTTTTTTTTAAATCAGGGACCTTTTGCAATATTCATTTTTATTTTTATAGAACATTCACAAAAACATCTTATTCTAGCCTTACAGACCTTATTGTATTTTCTATTAGGTGTATTCCTTATTAATCATCATATTCCATGCTGAAATGCTAAAAATTGTTGCCTTGATTGAATGTCTGTACATATACATTTTCTTATGTTTAGGAAATTATAGGTTTTAAAACCATTTCACTGTGCAGTTACCATATTATATCATTTTTTTTGCATAAATTTTTTTCTTTAATTATTAATATAATATTGATGTACAAACATGGCATTTTTTTACAAAAGTAGGATGTTTTGTGGCGCTTATCACAAGCTTAGGTATACCATGGGAAATATGCCTTAATAACTACCATAACTAGCTAAGGGCATATAAGATAACACAATATTCACATGGGCATATCCAATAACACTAACATTCCAAAATTTCCAGCTGAGACTTAACCATTAAAGTTGATAAAGTCTTGCCTTATTGGTATGAAAATAAATAAATAAATTTTTCAAATCCTCAAGGTACTGTTGCTGGTTTGAGACTTGCATTAAGATATTTTTCGTTGTCCTTGGGAGTGGGCCTCCAACCATTATTGACTGATTCAACATTAGTTATAATAGGCCACTACCCATCATTTGTGACTTATCTATTTATGCAGCACCACCAATCACCCACTAAGGCATATTACTATCTTTGTAACCTGGCTTTTGAAAATTACCTTGATTCTACTCTATTTTACACGTTTAATGCACAATATTATGAAATGCATCCTATTCTTAACCTTTTCAGCATAGATAATTCATAAACATGTAATATATAAAAAATCACAATATAACATAAAATTTATCTTTCAGAAATGACACTAATTGGCTGCAAGCCTAGATGTTCCGCTCAATAATAGTCTATGCAACTCATATCTCTTAGTAGTGGGTCATCCCTGATTTGTGGTAAAGACTCTATCGAGGTAAAAGGCTACCTCAGACAACTATGGTCCATAGCTAAACCAATATGGTAGCAGACCAAGGTACTTGATTCCAACATCTTTCAACCAACTTTCTCTCAGCCCCCATTTTCCTTCAAAACCCACAGTATTTCACCCCTTCCTCTGCACTCGTAGTCCATTCGATTGTGGCACTACAATCAAAGGTTTCCAACTCAAAGTGGCTAGGGATGTTCCAAAGGCCCATGGCTTCTAGGAGTTCCAAATCCACCACACCCAAATCAACCTACGATTCATAGGGTACGAAATTCACATTGTCTTACCCCTCTTCCTCCTCCAGGAAGATCAACAACCAACCAAGTTCCCTCCTAGAAATGGAATGGTAAAAAAATGAAACACAGGGTTCAGCTTCCAATAATGTTGTCTGATTACTCATTACGACGTTTCATAATTTCATTTATTATCACTTTCCAAAATCAATACTAGTAAAATTAATCTCAAGGTTATGTTAACGCCTTCTTCTGCAAGCGCCTTTGCAAAATTCAGAAATTGTTAGAAGCTACTACCACATTTCTAAAATAATAAAAACCGTCTCTCTAGTTATTTTTCATGGGACTTCTAATTCTGTCTTTCTAGCATAACCTTGAGAAGCTTCATTAAAATTAAGCTTATATAAGGGGAAAGTTTGAGGAGTCTAAGCCACATGGAGTTCCAAATTATTGTTGAATGATTATGCATAGAAGTTAAGTTTACAAAGTCAATTTCCCATGGTTGGAGTCTAGTTTCCTCTTGTGGAAGGATTTGTGACTCTTCTGGTTTTTGTGTTGTCTTCATGCTGTCGCAACATTCTCCATTGTTATACTTCATCTTGTAAAGGACAATGAAGATACAGTGTTATTATCTCCAAAACTTATCAAGATCTCCCAAATATTGAATGCGAATAGTCTCATTAATATATCTCTGATGTTCAGTTACGTAAAAGACCACTCTTGATAGCAAGTTAGTGTTTACTCTTAATGTGTGATGCAATTTAGTTAACCTTGTTTCTAAGTGAAGAACATTCTCTTTTAATATTATTATGGAAAAATAAAAATAGTACGTATGATTTAAAATTTACATATTGAAATGTGTTTTTCCCACAACCAAAGAATTTTTGTAAGAATTTTATATCAATGCATTGCTTCCTATCAGCGTTTATCACCTCTGCAACCTACCTTGTCTCTATAGGAAGGCTCTTTCTCAGGCTTCGAGAGGGCCTCCCCTCTAGATTGCTAGGCCTTAAGTGATATGGAGCAAGGTGATATCATAAGTAACTCCTGTGGTGGAAATGGTTTTCAAAAGAAAAAGGGAAATAATGGTGATGGAAGGATGTGAAGACCAATGGCAATATTGAAGGTGTTATGGGTGGGGTTGCGTTCACAAGCCCCTCTTTGTCAGCTCTTCCTTTATGACTGGATGGGTTAAACTATTCCACTCAATCGTATAGAATGACCTACAAGCTTATAAAACTCTTTCGAAAAAAATGTGAGAGGGGTCGTGATAGTTAATATTAGCGCCTACTTTACAAAGTTGTACATTGACAAAATTTGAAGGTAGGTCCGTGTTGAAGTCTAGTTTAGTAGGGGAAGAGAGAAACCATGTCGGGGCTAGTGATAATGAATATGTTGCAAAGGGAATGTCGTAAGGGGACTCATGTTATAGGGAAGAGTTGCATGCATGGTATAGGGAAGAGTGGCATAGAAGAAGGAAGTAAATTTTTTATGGAATTTAATATATTTATAAGTGTTTTTGTGAAATAACCTTTGAAATTTGAATTCTTCAGAATTGATTAATATCATAAATTCAAATTTACATTTTTCTATAAGATATGTTTACTTTTCTTTCCTATATTGTTACACTTCCTTTTCTAATATAAAATCATCATATATTTTTTCCAAATAGTTGAAACAAAAACACTATAGTGGTATTACAATTACAAGAGTTTGTGTATCCACTCTCCTGTTTCAGGATTTTCCTTGTCCATAATGTAAATGAAGTACTTAGATGTATCAATTAATTCTTTTTGTTGTAAGAGCAAGTTTTTGAAAACAATTTGGTATTTAAATGGACTGTGAGACTCAGATGTCTTCCCAAATTTCAAGGTGAATCTTCTTGAGAATATAATAAACAATATATGGTTGTTGAATGGAATTGATTTCTAATCCCTTTAACCAAACAGCTGATTCCATGTGTCACTTCAATGTAGGCATTTCTCTCCACCTGCACAAGTACTATCAGCATCAACATTTTTTTCAATCCCCTAGAAAAATGGTCAAGTGAAGCAAAACTCAGAGATTCTAGATGAATAAATTGAGTATACTTTCTTGCAAGAAGAAAATGGAAGGGATCACTCGTGTGCAGTCCATTAAAATAATGGTTCTTTCCTGATGCAGGAGCATCAATCTTAATTTTCATTATTATTAATTATAATATTAATAATTAATTTATAATATTTATAAATTAATATTATAAATTAATATTAATTTTTAATTAATATTATAAATTATGTACATTTTAAAAATAAATTGAGAGGAAACTCTGAGTGTGAGGTTTATTGAAAATATTCTCTTAATAAATTGAGAATATGAGTTGGATAGATATTTTAGGGATTAGGAATTCCTTAAATGAAACTTGGTTGAGTCATAGAAGGGATAAAGATATTTTAGGTTCTGGTTGAGATATTGGTGGAGGAAATCATGGATTGAAATTAATCCACAATTATGTATAAATGTGAAGCTTTGTGTGAGGATAGAGAGACAGAGAGAATGGAATAGAAAAAGAGAGATATAGAGAGGAATGGTGTGAGAGCTTATGTAAAGGGTGAGAGCCGAGAGGCCCACAAATGTAACATTCGGGCAAAAGGGTTTGAATCTGTAATTTTCTTGTTATTATTAGATGCCAGTATTTTGTTGTGCTGGTTCTCTCTTCTTCATGTATATTTTGAGCTGAATTAAATGTGGTTTTAATGAAGAATTAGATGAGGATTTCATGCCATTAGGAATCCAATCTTTATTGTGTGTAAGTATTTTTATTTATTGCAGATTCTCTGCATCATTTGGTATCGGAGCCAAAGATCTAATTAATCCGCGTAGCCACAGACGAGAGATGAGTATGTTAACTGTAGGAAAATTTTTGCAACTAGAACGAACGTGATGTTAAAGTTGATCTCAGCTTGGGAAACATCACAGTGTGAGTGGTAAGTGAATGACGTGACTTCACTGTGAAAGCGAAGGTTGAAGATGGCTAGCATAGAGTGGAAGTCATTTACTGTAGACTGGAATGTCAGTAAGAGTGTAGAGATTGATTGTAACAATGTGGCAATGCAAAGCGAAAAGGGGCACCAATGTCATATTTTGGCCCAGGCGAGTTTGACATAATCATTATTATGGCAGTTGTGGTATTATTCCATATTTTCGCTTGCTATTCCATGTATTTTTTTATTTTCTCGACTTTGTACTAATGGATATGCAGTAGTTAATGTGTATACAGTAGTCGAAGGTATTAGTTGCATGAACAGGTGTGTAAATGGGGCAGACCCTGATTAAAAAAACCATTGGTTGCGTAGAAAGAATTTGGTATAGGGATCATATGAATTCAACATAGGGTGGCCATCAACTACTGTAGATTAGAATTATTGTAGGAGTGTCAAGGGCGTGGAAGTTGAACATAAAGACTGATGGGAAACGCTGTGAAGATCACACGGAAATGGGGAGGAGATTACCACACAACTTGAATCGGTACTACATTACGACCAGTGTCACCATTTCCAGCATGGGTCTATGGGTGTATAAAAGTTATAATAAATTTCTTTTTGCATTAACCATAACGCAGGCTTATAAGATGACATCCATTTTCTTATGAACCGCTTCCTGTATGATGGTGGAGAGATGGAAATATGGTGGAGCTGGAATTTTTTTAGATAGTGTCAAGTCGAATATTACTTTACGTTGTCACTTGCACTTTTGAGCCCAATTTTTCTGAAAGTCGATTGATCATTGAGTCAAGATTTAATGGCGAAGTGGAATGGTGAAACGGGTTTGATAAAAACAGTGAGTTGAAATTGATCTGCGAAATCCGATCCACATTAACGTAGAGAATGTTTTGGATTGAATTAAGACAAAAAACATAAATTGGAGTGGTGCAGTGGAATTATGAGTCAAAGGAAATGGAACATTGAAGATGGGTTTGAAAAACACCAAGAGTTTATCGTGCTGGTTGAGAATGGTAAGTGGTAATTGCTGGAGAGAACACGATATCATTTAGAAGCTGACGCATGGCAATTAAAAACCACTTATTTCACGTGAAATAATAATCTTATGCCTCATGAATGATGAGATGCGATACCCGTTGGATATACGCATAGATCGTCATTGAAGTGCGATAGCCACGGTATGGTCGATAACCGTTGAATGGATGCTTCCATAAATGTTAGGCAAAGGTATGTTAACTAAAATTGTGGGACCGAGCATATTATATGTTGACATTTTTGGTTTTCTAAACCAAAATTGAAATTATAGATAAGTATTTTTGCAGGAATGATATATATATATGTCAACATGTTGTTCAAACCATAATCAAAATTAAAGTGAAAATGTTCTAAATGCAGATGTATAAGATTTTATCACCACAGTAGTTTTAAAGGAAATTAAGTTCCGCTTAAATGAATGGAAAAGGATAATGTGCTATCCTGGGTGATATAAAGAGAAACATGCATTTTTATAATATATGAGGTGGTTTATTATGCATAGTGTGGGTTCTTCGCAGTTTTGGCTGTGTCATTTTGGTGCAAGGCTTGTAGTTGGAAATGGGAATTCTTTTGATTTGTGTTTTAAGATTGAAAACATGAACAAAGCACAATTTCTCTATGTTGTAGAATCCTTGTTTTTACCATCATGTGGCGGCGCCTAAGAAGGCATTGTTCAGGATGGGCACAATGTACAAGTTGTACATTATTCATAAAAGAGGTTGATAACATGAACAAATTGTTCTCTACACACAGGTGAAGAGATGTGAATTGATGTACAATTTATAATGTACAGTTGTATGGTGCATGGAAGTGCAGGAAAACTGTCTGTGCTAAGATGATGAGGGTAAGGTATGAAAATTCATTTCCAAAAGGTATTTTAAATGTTGAAAATTAAATGGTTTATTTATTTTCATCATAAAATAAATCTTGGAAAGAGTGGATTGCATTTCTATTTAAAGGCTTAAGTGTCATGATAGTAAAAGAAAGTGATAATGGAGATGATGTAATTAGTGACTTATGATATTATCATACAAATGGAGTATGAAAGAGAATTGGTGGAGTGAATATTTTACATCATGAGAATGTATTAAGGGTAGATGTTCATTCGTATATTGTATAACTTGAATTAGAGTCAAAATATCCACTATTGTAATTATTGGGTCAAGCTTTGAAGTCACATAAGCTGTTAAGGTCAAATGAAGGAATTTGGATAGCTTGAGTCAAGTTAAACCATTGGGTTATTGTACAAAAGGGTGAATTTTTTATGAAGAGTTGATGTCAAGTCTGGATTCAAAGAGTCGTAAGTCAAGTAAAAGGTTTGAATGTAATTGGGTGCATGATCAGTGGAGCCTGACACCCAAAGAGTTGGTCATTGTAACACATGAAATATTGCCGTTGTTGTTTTGCAGCAAAGAGGAGCAACAGAGTTGCCAGGAAATGATTCCAGGACAGAGAAACAAAGGATACTGAGCACAAGAAGAGAGCTTGTATTGCTGGATGGCAAGTACGAAGGCTTGCTGAAGAATGGATTGAATGAAGTCCACAAGTGAACAGATGAAGTTCACAAAGGAGGAGAAGATGACTATTGATAGTCATTTCGGAGGTTTTGAGAAAGACCGCAAGAAAAGAAAGAATAGGGAAGACGCCAAGGCAAATGGCATATGTAAGCAGTTGACTGATGAAGAATATGAGAGGGAGAAGGCTGAGATAATAGTTCACCTTGAGTTATTGATGGAATTTTCACAGAGAAATACAAAATACCAAAGACATGGTTGGACCATGAGGAAGAAAGTGAAATGGCAGAGGCTACACACAAAGAGGGAACAACAGGGAAACATACATTTGACATAAGAGCTAAGGAATCTTAAGCAAATGATGACTGTGTAATTGAGATGTGAAGAAATCAGAGAGGCTGAGTTGAAAATGGAAGTTTCCATTTGTGGCCTAGAACAGGGTAAAATTCTGGGTGAAGAGATGAATGAGAAAGATCTCATGGACTATTGGAATAGTTCAAAAGAATTTGAAGATATGTTGACAAGAGAATCATATGAGGCCATGAAGCCTTGTATTTTTAAATCTCACAGTTTGTGTATGTTTGCAGGATGTGCAGAAGATGGTGGACAGTCTCGTGAAACTGTCAGAGAGATGAATGGAACTCTTAAGGTGAAGTATGATGGAGAATGCCTTTTAGAGGAGGAAGGTGCTGATTTTTTGTAGCAGAAAGAATGCATAGATGAATTATTTTTTGGTATAAAACAACCAGTTGAATCTGTTATTGAGTAGAAGCATAATGAAAATAGCGAAGTGATATTCCAAGGAGGTAAGAAAATGAATTTGTTTAATGAAATTGATGACAGAATTTTGCGATGTGATGATATAGAAAACATGATAACTCAGGAGGATTTCTAGAAGAAGAATGAAACTGGGAATGAAGGTTGTTATGAAATTCCGGAGAGATTTCACATGGAAATAGAGTTCTTGAAATGATGGCTTAAGGAACCTGAAGGGGAGATGAAACTTACAGAACCTCATAAAGAAGAGATCGCAGTTACTGTGCATGATAAGGATGAAACACTTCTAACATTTATAGAGTTAAGTGAATGTTTTAACTCTTCAAATAATTATGTGGCTGTAGGTACAGAAGGAAACATTAATAAATATGATGTTGAAATTAGAGAAATTGAGCAGAAAGTATTTGAAGATGAGATGAAAGATCAGGAGCAGCAAGAAAGTTATGTCCTTAGAGACATAAAGGAAACAAAAGTATTGATCTAGCAAGATGAAGATGAAAGCAGCCAACAATTCAAAAGAGGATCTACTGAAATCCAAAAGGTCTATGATGGGAAATTTGTGCTTGAAGCATCAAAAGAGGCTGAAAGGTCTTGTATTTTTAAAACTAGTATTTTTTTGATGAATTCAGGTAAAACACCGCATGAGAAATTTGTTACTATAGGAGCAGTCAATGAATATAGTTTTGATCAAGGAGAAATTCTTGATTATTATTCATTTCAGGAAGTTAAGTGTTCAGTGCAATTGGAGATGAAAGCATTAGAAAAAGAGGAATTACTCCAAGGAATTGAAAAAAAGAAATCGTTGGAGAGGCCGATGGAATCTGGTTGATAGAGTGAGTGATGGTGATGTACAACCAATTCGATATTCTTTCAGAGTTTGGAGACTAGAAGAATGGGTATCAATGATTCTACACAAGTCTATAATTTTCGAAATAAAGATGATATGGTATGACAAAGTGAGAGTCACATTCAATATTATTCTGAATACACTATTCTAGAAATTCTGTGAAAAATTACAAAATGGAGTTGGTACTTTAAAAGACCAGTGGAAAAACAAAGTTTGAAATCCTGGAGGGACTAAGTCATTGAGACTTGTGGCTATCGCATTATTACAGAAAAGTGACAGACCTCATAGACAGGGGTTTATGGAAACTTCTCTACATGGGGAGTCTGATGGAGGAGCATCAAGCTTAATTTTCATTATTTATTTGTGTGATTTAGGGGGTGATGTTTTTTTAATTATTTTATAAATTATGTATATTTTAAAAATAAATTGAGAGGAAACTCTGAGTGTGAGGTTTATTGAAAATATTATCTTAATAAATTGAGAATATGAGTTGGAATTGGGTCGGATAGATATTTTAGGGATTAGGAATTCCTTAAATGAAACTTGGTTGTGTCAAAGAAGGGATAAATATATTTTAGGATCTGGTTGAGGTATTGGTGGAGGAAATCATGGATTGAACTTCATCCAAAATTATTTATAAATGTGAAGCTTTGTGTGAGGATATAGAGACGAAGAGAATGGAATAGACAGAGAGAGATATAGAGAGGAATGGTGTGAGATCTTATGTAAAGGGAAAGAGCCAAGAGGCCCACAAATGTAATATTCAGGCAAAAGGGTTTGAATCTATAATTTTCTTATTATTATTATATGCCATTATTTGGTTGTGTTGGCTCTCTCTTCTTTATGTATATTTTGAGCTGAATTAAATGTGTTTTTAATGAATAATTAGATTAGGATTTCATGTCATTAGGAATGCACTCTTTATTGTGTGTAATTATTTTGGCTTATTGGAGATTCTTTGCATCATTTCTCAACGTTGTTTACAAAATAAAAAATTATTTTTTCGTATAATTGAATAGGCACATGGATTGAGTTTTTGGTTAACTCATCATAAAAAGTTTGCAAATATAGAAAACAGGTTTTTGTTGCTTCAGATCATTGGTGAAATAGAATTGAATGCAAGTCATGTAGATTTGCCTAAATAATAAAACTTGTGAAAAACACAGAGAACACAGTTTTTTCTTAGGACATGGTATTTAGAACCTTAAAATCATTTTCAAAATCTAGAGATTCAAATCAATTTGGTTTTTCTCATGAAATAGGATTACGACGATAACATAGACTCTGAAAGAATTATGCATTTCCATGATGTGTTACCTTACAATTTCTACATGTCTTCTGTCTTCCTCTGCAATCATGGATGAATGCCCAACGTAAGTGTATGCATCATGAGCAATCAGACCATGTAAAGTTCTCTGAGCAAGTGCCCATTTGGCTTCTCTGTCCTCTCTTCTATAATCCTTCTTTTTTTTGAAATTCATCTGCATGATGTAATTTTTACCAAAATGAGCCTTTGCAAGAGAATAATATATGCTCGAGGAAACTTTTCCCACACATAACAAAACAGAAAACCTATAAAGAGAGGAGAACACCTAAAAATGGCCTTCCTCTCAAAGAGAAATTCCCAAGATTGTCCACTAAGAGTGTAACGCACTAAAAAATTTATTATATCTAAAGGAACATAGAATACCACACTGTAAGGCTAGATCACTCTAGCCCATCCCCACCCGATGCCTTCTATGGAAGAAAATACCCAGTGGGAATATACTGCTATCAACGTTGCAATATGAAATGAAGATATTTAAACATGAAGTTTGCACAGAGAGATAATACTAGGTTTGAAATAAGGAATAGTTAAAAGGCAGTTATTAGAATAATATTTGATCTGAATCCTGAATGTTTAATGAATTTTTTTTAATGGACACTCATATTGTATCAATGAAAAATTTACCAAGCACAATTCTAAATTTTCAATTTTCAAATGACAAGCTTAGTCATAATGACTCGACTTGGCAAACTAATTGGCAAGATAAAATAATCAATAAAAATTTTATGTGTGATGAATGTTGCTAGTGATAGTGAACATGTTTATGTAGCTTACAACATTTCTAGTAATGCTTAACAAGCACAATATGTCCCAAATGAATATTTTTAGATGAAGGTCCTCTACTAGTATATAGATTAAATTTTCTCCTTTTTTAAATGTATCTTAGAACCTTCTCAAATTCTCTTTTGAGCGAAGAATGCATAGGCATGCTTGTTATTGAGTTTTTCACCTCTCTTGTAGCTACTTACCATGGAGCCACAATCTAGTTTCACACTTTGTGGTAGAAATAACAAGATCAATATTTTCAATTGGATTATTTTCATATGTATTTGTTTCTCTCGACCAAGTAGATGATCCACAACTACCAATTGAATAATAAAACTAACAAAATTTCTTGTAGGTATGCAACACCAATTTTTTTCCACATACCACGCCTTTTTCGTGTGCTTTGACAAAAGACTTGTGCACCTTATCTCATCACACTCCTTACAACAAATCTTGGGCTCACACCTTGTGCAAATATGGTGTGGTTTTCATATGTGATGTGTGGTCCACCTTATTAATTTATAGAGGTATGAAAATTAGCGAATGAGAAACTATAAAATTTGATAACACTACCTTTGAATGTGATGGAGAAAATACACAGTTTTATGTTGAGTTTTCGAATGTGATAGAAAATACTCTATATGTTAATCAATTTTCTCAACACCATAGCACATTTCTTATGAATTTTTAATCAATTTTGAGTTTCCTATGTCAATTAAGAAATCAATGGTTAGATTGTTGTGTGTTTATTTTACTTAGTAACCACGTCATATTGGCATTAATTTCCCCCTTATAAAATCACCTAGGGAATCCATTTATTTTTAAGTTTCTTTATCTTTTCTTGGTTTAAATTAGGTTTTAAAGTCCATCTGGAAACATGTTCAAGATTAGCATTCAAGTGTATTTTAGGAAAAAATGCATTGGAGGGTTGGTGTTGCTGGTATTGTTTGGAGACTGTCGATAAATAATGTTTTTCATTTTCCAAAACCTAGAAAAACCTCATAATCACAGTTATATTCACTATTTTCAATAGGGCCACTCGGTATTAAAGGAACTGAATTATGGGCTCTCTTAGAGTGATTACAGTTCACACTCAAGTCTTAAGACATTAATGGTATTATGGCTTGATATTTATTCAATTCTGGACACACGATTAACACAATGAAAACACATGATTCCTATGTGGCGTTATATTTGGAAATCTCTGTGAAGCTGTGTTGACGTATGTTCAAAAAATTTGTGAATATTACAACCTATTATCTATGTTTAACTATAGATATTCAAATTTTTGGATATCACTTTCCGAAAGGGTTCCATGAAATGCTACCAATTTTCTACATAAGTAACCATGTGCTACTTTTTAAAATGTGGTAGTTTCTACCACTAATGGTTATAGTTTTTAAATTTTCTCTTGCATTTTTAATTTTACTGTAACATATCAAGGGTTTTGTGACTATTTAGGCTTTACGATTATCTTTGGAGAATAAAGGTTAGGAATCTGTGGGATATTAAGTATCCAGGACGAAATCTAGGCTTTTAGCTTTTTCTACTATCTTAGTTCAAGGTATGGTCCCATATCAATGTTCATTTGAAAGTAGTGCCTCGTAGATATTGATGTTTAAACTTGATATAATATTACATCCCAAATGTATTTGCCAACATATCACGCACTGGAGGAAAACATGTCCATTAATGCGAAAATTTAAGCACCATGCAGATTTTCTACCAGAACATTGCAGTGACAGGTAGGGTCCATGGAACCTTGAATTGACAGGTAGGCCCAATGGAAACCATGACATTTTCGAGGTTCTGGGAAAAATACTTGTCACTTAAATGTTCCAATTACAAATTTGGTATGGTGGATAATGGTCACAATCCATTACTATCTACATCACTTCATACTGAGTTTATTTTGATTTTTAAATTGTTCTATCAAGTATAAATTATTGACCGATGAGAATATATTTCTTACTAGAATTACCGTGAAGTTAATAATTCTGTAAGATGACTTGTAGATATACTTTATGTCGTGAATATTCTAACTTAACTGAAAACTGCCAATATTTAGTCATGGATATTGCAACATTACATTTCAATCACAATACATGCAACTTGTGGGGTGAGAAATATTTTGAAATGAAATTTTTACATTTCTGAGGCAGAAAATATTTCTATTTTGCTAGAATATGCCACGTTTATTTTTCAATAACATTTTTTAGTGCATAATGGGCATTTCTTGGTTGTGTGGCTTTTTTTGTGCAAGGAAAGGAATTTATATTAACTTGAAAAATAGAGTAGTACATAATTGTGTCAGGCCTGCATTGTAGGTAATCACAACATCAAAGACACGTCACAAAACATGAGATACAAAAATAGAAAAGACTTGTCATTTTATGCTATATTGTTTACAAAATACTTGTCAAGTTCCTGTTATAATTGAATCTCATGTGCACATTATGATTTCTGCACATACAATTGACCATTGAAAACCCAAAGATAACTGAGTACATAGTATTTCAAAACATCACCCCTCTGCATGATGGATGTGTTGTTGAGCCTGGTACTCTAGAAAGTTGTGAATCAAATGTGAAGTTGGATTTCTATACATGAAAATAACAAATAGAGGATATTCACACCTAATGGTACAATTAACAAAATTGAAGATATATATATTTTCACTACTATCGGATCAATTTAATTTTCTCTGAGGCTAATATTCTGTGTCTCTGTGACTAATATTCTTAGGAAATTGTCATGAACAGTTCTTCAACAACTTGTATACCGCCATGAGCACTAGCATTCAGACTTGCCAATCTGTCCACTGCCATACTATATGAAACTTTGAGAATCTTGAATATATTTTTCCATTGGCTAATTTTGATTTTTTCTTCTTCTAGAAATGTCAAAGGAAGAAATTAAACTACCATAAAATTATGGAATTGAAAAATCATGCAAAACATAGACTTCAACAAAGTTATCACTAAAAATCCTAGCATAATATCATAACTCAAAGTGTTCAGCATTGCAGTGTTTGTATCTATCAATGGATAGGGATTGTCCAAGTATTTTATGTAAATATTGACATGACCAAAGTTGCATCTTAAATATTTTATAACTAAATCAATAGGCAAACAAAATATTGTTACCAAAGAAAACTTAATGGCCATCGGTGAAGAAAAAAATACAAAGAAATATAAAAAATAGATGAAATCCTTGGTAGCAATGAGTGAGTGAAGCCAGAATTGAATAGCTTGAATATTTATTACCCTTTTTCGCTCATATTGTGAATATATAAAAGAATAATAGGAGAATCGAGTGCCCACCAATGTAAAATATCAAGCCCGATCTTATAGACCCCATACAACAAATGGAAGAATTTTCATTATATCCATGATCACCACACAAGAATTCCTAAAAAATGGAACATAATTTCGATCCAACCTTGAAGAACCAATAGGTGAAATTTCTTGTCAAGATGACACTAGATTCCTCTATGGTTCTTGAGTTTGCCCGCTTGAATTTTTTGGTTAATCTTATGTCGGCTGGGACATTGAAACTGTATACATTCTTCCGACATTTTTTTTTAATGTTATTTTGTTAGCGTCGGTATTCTGATGATACAGTCTGCAACATTTTTTTTAAATTTCCTTTTGTGTCTATCGGTATTCCGATGATCTTGTCCAGTTACGGGTACATGTTAAACATGCGACGATTGGGGTCCACATCCCTGCAAAAGTTGATATAGTGACACCTGGTTGACACCGTTGGTAGAGCAACACCTAGCTGACACCGTCGGTGGAGAGACACTTGGTTGAAACCATCGGTATAGTGACACCTAGCTAAAACCGTTAGTATAGCAACACCTGGCTAACACCGTTGGTGTAACGACACCTAGCTGAAACTGTCGGTATAGTGGCAGCTGGTTGAAACCATTGGTATACCGACACCTAGCTGAAACCATCGGTATAGTGACACCTAGATAAAACTTTGGTATAGCTAAACTTACCTAAAAAAATCTTTATAGTAGCACATGACTGCAAAAGTCGGTATAACGACACCTGCCTGCAAATGTCGGCATAACAACACCTACCTGAATCTTCAGAAGAGTGACATTAGCTTGCTAACGTTGGAAGAAGTGTCTCTCTTCTGACAGTTAACTGAAGTGTCAGAATTGCGACCTTAGGATAAACCACGTTTTTCAGCACCTGAAAGCATCGATCCTGGTACACCTATGTGTCGCAATAGTGACATTATGGCCATTGGAATTTGGGGAAAATGTGCTAGTGTACACAAACAAACAATAAATCTTGTAATTAATGCAAAGGAATAATAAATCATGTAATTCAGAGAAACTAAGAGTAAATCATTCAAAAGTTGCGAATAAGAAACAACAATTATATAGAGAAGATAGTAAGTGTTCTAGAACTAGGCCCATCATCTCTAGAATCTAACCGTCTTGAAATTAATTCAATGTACTAGATTAAAACCAGATAACCAAAATATTCATTAATGTGTGGCAATAGGTTACACGAATTTTTTTCAAAACATAATATATTATGTCTCCTCCGTCACGTTTTACAATTTGATAAGAATGATTAACTTCTTTACTAGATTTTAATCATGCTTTTATATTAAAACATAATTTAAAATAGTAAAGCTATCATGAGAATTAGAAGATTATCAAGATGCTTGATTCAAACTATACAATCTTCAACATCCCTTCCAAAATGATATCTTATGCCCCTTCTCTGAATGTCTCATGCATATGAGGTGTGGATCGTTGTTCACCACGTTGCAAAAAGTCCAAACGGTATCCTTATGGCTCGGTTGTCTTCAGCGATTCAGGGAACAAAAATCAATGCCAAATATTTCATGCCCATATTTTAACCCAAATCATTTGTGAATAACATATTTGATACTCAAATTTATTCATTATAAAGTAAAATATCAAAACAATTATTAACTCCTTTCTAGAACTCCTTAGTATTCAAATTATTATAATCTAAGCCCAAAAAGCTTGAAAAATTAATTGTCAATTGAAGAAATAAGGTGAAGAATTATACCAATTCCAAGGCCCAACATCACCCCCAGCTTACCTTTTTGCATGACCACGTGAAAAGAGATGGTTGCTATGCAATAAGGTTAATGAATAGGTCAGGTAAGGATGCTTTCCATAGTGTGTGAATCTGTTCCTTCTTTTGATTTCTCAAAATTCTTCAGACTTACCTACTTTTGATAGCTCATATTCAGCCATGTAAACATATGGAGAATACCATATTGTAGGAGATTTATACCAGCTTTCAACTTAATTGGAACCTTCTCTCGGGACCAATTGAGCACAATCACTCATTATTCTTACTGCTGCTTGGAAGTTCCTAAAACTAAAATTTTTCTAGTTTTTAACTTCATTAGTGGACATCTTCCACCTCTACTTAGCATATTATAGGGCTTCCACTTTAAATTCTTCAAAATACCCCATTCCAATCTTTAGAAATTCATTATGGATGGGAGATATCGCATTTCTAATGCCAGGAAGCTCCATAAGCTTCTTGTGTTTAATATGTGTGCACATAGGGCTTTTCGACTCTCCCTTGACCCAAAGGTAAAGGCCATTTTCTCTCTATTGAAATATATTATGAGCGTTGGACCATTTTATCTGATTTCTAGTAGAAGAGATGAATGCATAATACTGCATATCGCTAATGAAAGAACTGAAATTTTCATCCCTTTTCTCTTCCAAAAGAAGTTATGTATATATATTTCACACAAGAAATATTTTTTGTAATCATCGTTTTGTTTAAAGGACTTAATAAATTCAAAAACATCATTAAATTCATAAGACTATCTAGATCGAATGTCCTTAACCCTAATAAAAACACAACATTTGTTTAGCTAGCCATCTGCAGTACCATGTACAGTCTTTATCTTTTTATTTGTTTCCCTCAACTCAACATAAATATCATCCTGAGTGACTGTTAATTCTTTGAATGTTTTCATTAATTCCCGATGTTCCTTTTAGGTCACCACTTCTTCTTGATGTTGTGTTATAGTTCCCTGTTGTTCTTCCAATTTCTTATTTAGCACATGAATGGTATAATCAATAATTAAGGGAGTATAAGGCAGTACATACTGTGTCTAAGTAGTTATGCCAATAAGAAATAACAACTCTATTTGAATAGCCTCTTTATTAGTCATTATATTGATCTCTAAAACATCCAAGTTGGTTTGTTTTCCTATAGTAACAATATGGGTTTCTTCCATATGATTTTCTATGGAGGCAACAAAGTTCTCACTTTGGGCCTTAGATGCTCGAGTTTCTCACTTTCATTTGTAATTACTTCAGTTTTTTCTTAACCATTTTTTGATTGTTTTACTTTTCTTTGTAATTTTTGATTTTATCTTTTAAGAAATTCTATTTCATGGCTAATTTTTATTCTTCTTTAGTTTTCAACAAGTTTTTTGGTTTGAACAACCAAAGTAGAAAGGAGTAGCAACGATAATATCAGGTATTTCAACTATAATTTCTTTAAATGTGGTGATGATTACGAGCTCTAGAGGACCCTTATCAAACTCGAGCATGCTAGAATGATCATCATTAGTCTCTTATCACACACATGATCATAAATTTATTTCTTTAAGAGGAGAACAAGCTTCCATAATAGTTGCAATGGAATCTACATAATTTTATTGGAGAGAAGTATGTCTAGCATCTTTTGAGGATTCCAGAAGAAAAATAGCTATTGAATTAGAAGGCGAGACAAGAGAGTTAGGAATCAAGGTTCGTTCTAGAAGGTTTCCATAATAACCCACTTCTTCGTCAAGGTTCTCAGAACTAAAAAAGGCTTCCAACCCTTCCAATAATTGAGATATATATTATTCATGCACTAACAGTGAACTTTCTTTATGGGTTCCTTGTGTATTAGGCGATCTTTGAAATACACTTTATTTTATTGGTTGCACACTATAATCCATGAGATCTCTTGTTTTGGCCATTCTGGACAACCTTCTTCGTTTAGTGGGTAAGGGGACCAAAAGGGAAGTTATTCTCCTTTTGGCCCTAGTCATGTTTTGTGGAGCAGAGGTCTATGCCTTTCCATGTGCTAATTACTTCTCATGCCATGTTTTCTTATTCATTTCCTATTGGTCTCTTAGTATCCATAGTATTTATTTCAATTCGTAGTGGAGGTTCAGTGTTTCCCACAAATTTATTCCAACTTAAGTGACCTCGTTCCAATTCTTTGAAAACTAATAGTTTTATAAGACAATGGTGTCTTGCCACTGAAGCTTGGTCTTTAGATCTACAAAATATTATAGCAGTCTCATCCAGAAGTGAATTGAAAAAGTAGGGTAAATTTGAAGTTACCTTCTGCTTAAGTTGCACCATCAACTTCAAATGTTGACTTCTGGCCACATCGTATCGGCCATCATAGGTGATATACCTTTGAACTTGTTAGAATATTCTATATTATATAGAAATGGAACACATAAAAATATGTGAAAATTTAAACACAGAAAATATATAAAACAAGAGAGACACACATATATGTGGTTCACCCAACTTCAACTATGTCCATGGAGAAACAACCAGTCCTTCGTTTATATTATCCAAAATAATGAAGAGACACAACCTACAATAGATCCACTGTAATATCCTCTACTCTCTCACAGAGTCCCCCTTTCTCTTTGCAACTCAAAATACACACTAACCAAAGTCACAATACAATTCCCTCATATGAACAAAGGGGTTTCATTCTAAGGAAAAAAACCCTAAATCAAACATAACTTATACTGTCATATCATTCACCTAATCAAAAACCCATATTGACTACGAAATTAAAATATTTTAGAAGGAAATTTTATATTTATTTTTAGCTTTGAGAGCATTGCCCCCTAACCCTTGTGAGGAGATCGCTGGCCCCTGAACCCCAAAAGTGGGGGGGATCAACCCCACCACACCCCCCGACATGAATGGGTTTATAGTCTTACTAGGGTATACATCTACGTGAAACAACGACTTGTAAATCAGGCTGATAATCAGGCTCCACACCCAACAAACTCTCACTTGGATATTTACTGTAGAAACTCCATCAATGCTTCATCTGTTGGAAAACGATTCCACTTTCAACCTGTATGTTTCTCATCTTCATCATCATACTTGAATACCAATTGAAACCGAGAAAAAATTCAGTTTCTCCTTGGTTACAACTTTTTTTAACATATCTGGAGGATTCTGGCTACTGTCTATCTTTTCTAGCTTTAATTCTCCATCTTCCAATAATGATTGTATGAAATTATACTTAATTTTTATAAGTTTAGCATTTGAATGAAATGTTGAGTTCTTTGCAAGATGAATGAAACTCTAGTTTTCACTTTAGAACCTACCCACCTCCTAATTTTTACCCTATAAATCCATAAACCGTTGTAACAAAATCATTCATTTACTAGCCTCTGCAGCAGTAGTATATTCTGCTTTCGTTGTTGAAAGTGAAAAAAAAAAATTCATTTTCGAAACCTAACTGACAATTGTTCCACCTATAATAAATACATACGATGTAGTACTCCTCCTATTATCTTTATCACCTGCCATATCTGCATCAACATATCCCTGTAGAGCAATGTTTAAACCACAAAAGCATAATTCTTGATTTATGGTACCTCTAAAATACTTGAGAATCCATTTCACTCCCATCCAATGTTATTTTTCTGAATTGTTCATGTACCTTCTTACAACTCGCTCTACATGTGAAATATCAGGACTTGTGCAGACCATTCCATACATTAAACTTCCAAGCGCTGATCCATATGGAACTTTATAGATATAATCCATTTCATATTGGGTCTTGGGGCACATATCCTTACAAAGTTTTAAATGGATAGAAAAAGGTGTACTAACAGGTTTTACATTCTACATATTAAATCTTTCCAACACCTTTGTATGTACTCATTCTGAGACATTGTTAATTTGTGATTATTCTTGTCTCTACTTATTATGATACCAAGGATTTTTTTTGCAGCTCCCAAATCCTTCATTGCAAATGAATTTTCCAATTTTCATTTGAGTATTTATTTCCTACATGTTAGACACCACAACAAGAAAGTCATCTACATACAATAACAATATAATATAATTTCCATCAATTTCCCTTTTTTCAGATAAAAACAATGATCAGAGTGACATCTAGTATAACCTTGCTCAGAAATAAACTTGTCAAATTTAAGGTTCCATTTCCTCGAAACCTATTTTAAGCCATACAATCTCTTCTTCAATCTACACAATAATTTTTCCTTCCCTTTGACCTTAGATCCTTGTGATTGCTACATATAGATCTCTTCCTCCAAATCTCCATGGAGAAAGGTTGTCTTTACATCTAACAGTTCAAGATGCAAATCTCCCACTGCTACAAGACTTAAAATAGTTATGATTGAATTCCTTTTAACAATAGGATAAAATATTTCATCCAAGTCAATAATTTTATTATGTTCAAACCCCCTCAAAACAAGTATAGCTTTGTACCTTTGTTTTCCTTCATCTTCTTCCTTCAACCTATAAACCCATTTATTGTGCAATGTTGTTTTACTTACAGGAAACCTCACTAAATCCTGAGTATAGTTATTCATGAAGGATTCCATATCTTCTTTCATGGCTAGCTCCCACTTCTTCCTGGTTTCTACCTGCATTTCGTCTTCATAACATTATAGTTCACCAAAATCAGTCAATAATACATAATATAATTAAGGAGAGTATTGTTCAGGGGGTCTACATATCCTTGTATATCTTCTGAGACCACTTTCTAGTGTTTGAGGTGCCTATTTTTGTTCTAGTGGTTGTTGTTGTTGTCGCTATTGATTATTATTATTTTCAGGCACCTTTAATTTTTCTGTGATCTCATCAAGCACTATGTATTCTCAGTTTTCTTTATCCTAATTCTTTTCCTTCATCTCATCCTTATACAAGACCTTTTCATTCAATATGACATCTTTTCTCCTAATTATTTTGTGATTTTCATAGTTATATAAGTGATAACCAAAATCATTAACACCATATCCAATAAAGGTACATTTCTTTGATTTTTCCTCAAGTTTTGTTCTATTTTATTTATTAATATGGACAAAGGCCTCATAACCAAAATTCTTTTAAAAAAAAGTGGTTTACCTTTTTTCCTATCCATGCCTCCTCTAGAGTACCACCATCCAAGGAACTTGAAGGCCCTTTGTTTATTAGATAAAAAACAATATATACAACATCTGCCCAAAATTGTAAAGGCAATCCTACATGAAATCTCATGCACCTTTCATGCTCCATGATTATCCTACTCACCCTTTCCGACACACCATTTTCCTCTGGTGTTCCTAGAACTATCTTCTTGCTGTGAATTCCATGATCTCAACAATACCTATCAAACTCTTTGCTGCAATATTGACCTCCATTGTCTGATTTGAGATACTTCAACTTCTTTCTTGCCTCAATCTCAACCAAAGCTATCCATTTCTTGAAAATATCAATTAGGTCGGATTTATTCTCAATACAATAAATCCATGTTTTTCTAGTTTCACCATCCATAAAAGTAACATAATAACGAGAGCCACCGAGAGATGACACCTAAGAAATTTCCTATACATATTTATGCATAAGCTATAATTATTTTGTCTTATTTCCTTTCTCGGCTCTAAGAAATCTCACTCTCTATTGTTTTCCATAAACACAATTCTCTCAAAAATCCAAATTAATATTCTTAAAACCTGGCAAATTTTTTTTTTGAGTGAAGAATATGCATCCCCTTCTCACTCATGTGTCCAATCCTATGATTCCATAATACTACATCTACTCCCATGTATTCTAAATCATTAACACAATTAGAAATACCATCTCATAAATACGATGTATCAACATTTTCTCATTTTTCTATTACAAGGGCTCCTTTAGTGACCTTCCAGGTTTTATCTGTAAACTTTGTCACACAATATTCACCACCTAAGTGTCATGTTGAAATCATATTTTTATTCATATATGGAACATTCCTTACCTCATTTAATGACCATTGGTTTCCATTCTGGTTTTTTACAAGAAATTTACCCATTCCAATGATTTGAGAAGGTTTGTCATCACCGAGACGAACCTGTCCAAAACGTCCACGAACATAGTCATGAAAATGTTTCTTATCAGGTGTGGCATGGAATGAGGCCCATGAAGCTACCACCAAGGCATAAATCAAAATTATCTTAAGAAAGAATCAAATCATCTTGCAACACATCACCTATCACATTCACTTCATGATTGTTTTCTTATTTTGCATCTCCTTCTTTTTCCTTTAGATACTTACAATATTTCTTCACGTGTCCTTTCTTCCTGCATTTCCATCACACTATCCCCAATCTGGACTTGGATATGCATTTCTTGACTTACTCCGATATCCTAGGTTCTTTCCACTTTCCGTTTTTCTTCCCCTAGTCTCTCATGACCATTTCAAGTTGGTAAATCATTATAGGGGATATCACTTCCTTGAACAAACATAACCAAACTTGTTTTCATCTTAGAATTTCCATTTCACCTTAGAAAACCAAAAACGACAAAAAGTTAAGAAATAGGTTATCTTGCACATATAGTGCGCCGCACTTCATCAGCTTACGATTCCCGGATTGACAAATTAAATGCAGCAATTTAGGACACACTAAATTGACCAAACAGTCTCTGCACTCAAAGAATTACTTGATGTCTCACTAGAGCTTTTCTGACACATTTCCTTGCCAAGGATCACACTGACAACATCATTAAAATTTAAAGTAATAGATCCAGACACAGAGTTAATAATGGTCATAACTGAACCATTCCAGCTTTTTGACAATGAGCATAGAAATAAGAGAGCCCTAAATTCATCATCAAATTTTACCCCTACATAAATTAACTGGTTGGTAACCATATTAAATTCATTCAAATGGTGAGCAACAGATCCACCTTCCAACATTTTCATATTAAATAAATGTTTCATAATAAATACCTTAGTTGAGGTCAAGGGTTTTTCATATAGTTTCTCCAATTCCATCATTAAAACCTATGTTGTCATTTCCTTCGAAATATTGAAGACTACCGATGCTACGAGGAACAACGTATTGTTCCAAGTGCCTTTCTGTTGAGAATCTCCCATTCTTCTTTTGTCATACTCGATACCTTGTTTGTTTTTCTGCTCAATGGTAGGTACATAGATTTCTAATACAAATAATATTCCACTGGCATCTTCCACAATGGTTAGTTTTGGTCGTTAAATTTCTCAACCCTAAACCTACCATCTTCTGCCATTTCTCCCACTCGAACCAAGAACCCTTATTTCCTTCGAGTTTATCATCTAAATAGACCTTTGGCTCTGATACCGGTTGTTATAAAATTATGTATTAGAGATCAATACAACACACAAATATATGCGAAAAAAAAAAAACATATAAAACAAGAGAGACACAGATATACGTGGTTCACCCAACTTGGGCTATGTCCACGAAGAAACAACTAGTCTTTCCTTTATATTATCCAATAAAATGAAGAGACACAATTTACAACAGATACATTGTAATATCCTTTACTCTCTCATATAGTCCCCGTTTGTCTTTCTCACTGAGAATACACATTACTCACAACCATCCTCATATGAACCGAGGGGTTGAATTCTAGGGAAAATACCCTAAATTAGAAATAACTTCAAGTGTCACATCACCTGCCTAATGAACGACCGAGATTGACTACCAAATTTCAATATTTTACAAGGAAATTTTATATCAATTTTTAGCTTCGGGGGTGCTTCTCCTAAACCCTATCTAGTGAACCATTCCTCCCTGACCCCCCAGTAGAGGGGGATTCCCCCCCCCCCCACCCCCCGCCCTCTCCCCCCCTCTCCCCATCCCCCTCCTTGAAACATCACGGGGTGGGGGCACAAGTCCCTCCCACATGGAGGGGTGTACAGTCTTCGTGGGGTATATATTAGGCTGAAACCAAAGCCTCTAAATCGAGATGATAATTAGGCTCCACACCGGACAAACCTATTTTTTCCAATTCCTTCCAAGGTTTTACAAATGAATTAGGATTATCTCCCTTGCCTTTCTAATCACTTCCTCTCTGGGGTGTGTGAACAACAATGTTGTGTTCTAAAATGGGGTATGCTTTTCAACCAATTAATTTCCTTCCATGGGAAGGCATGTAATCTCTGACGAGATTGGTACATTGACTTGCACATGCCTTCTCGTTACTGTAATAGTTCCATTGCTTAAATTTTCTATAAATTCCATAGCAACTACATTATCAAATCCTTGTAATCGAGAAAAATATGCCATCCAACACACTTGCTCCAATATGGTGTGTGCATGTTCAT
This sequence comes from Pinus albicaulis, assembly GCA_034641835.2. Lineage (NCBI taxonomy): Eukaryota > Viridiplantae > Streptophyta > Pinopsida > Pinales > Pinaceae > Pinus > Pinus albicaulis. The sequence continues at coordinate 1,443,656,818 of CM076580.1, forward strand.
ATATTCTTAATTGGGTTGGTTTAATTTGAATCGATCTCCCACCCATATTTTTTATTTCGCAGTGAGAAATTTGAAAATGGGTTCAACAAGGTTTAGCCAATGACAAATGAAAAAAGCAACAAAATTCAGCAATTAGCAAGAAATGAATATAAACACATGCAAGAAGAATTACTGTGAGAATTGAGTGTCTTATCATATGTGTGGGCATCTTTTAATATGTGTGATTTTTTACCCGCTCTGATAAAAGTAAAGGTCTATGATGACGTGTAATGATATGGTGAATTGGTGGCATAGTAAACAAATTAATGACCATAATGGTCAATCATCAAATCATCTACGTATCAATCAAGGGAATGCAACATGATAAGAAGGTTTATTAAATGATCATATATGCTCGTGAAACAAAATATGTGCAGAAGTCGAAGCATAGAAGAGGCTCCAATCATGGCTAAAGTAAATTTGTGCCAACTGATTACCATTAGAGAAATAAATTAAAGATATACTTGGGAAAAGTTTTTAAAGTTACTTTCCTAATGTATTATAATAAATAATTGTTCATACATACCTGAATTACCAACTTCGTGATGGGATAAATTTCCATAGTAATTCGGTGATTCTCCTTTATTATTAGAAAGGGAAGACAAATTAGAAAAATATTTATAAGGTGATTTGAAATATACTTCAATACAACAGGTATAACCTCTACTATGAGAATGCTTCCATAGCTTTGACAAGTCTTCCTATTATCTAGTTGATATGCCCGCATCCAATTCTACCATAAAGGATTCACAACTTAATTATGCTAATATATATATACATTTTCAAAAGGCCACACTACAAGGAAAATACCATCTAGCGGATTTTTTTGAAGAACCTCACAGAAAAATACCCCATACATCCATTTCTAGGGGAGGTTACTAGAGGACGCTGGCGGGCAGAGGGTTTTGCAAATTTTTTCCGATCGGTGCACTTATCATTAAATGTCACCCCGGTGCTCTGCAAGACTAAAAGAACCGTTCAACAAAAAAACATTGGCTAACCAGAAAAAGTGCACTCCATACACACTCGCCTAGTGCGTTTTATTCTTATATATCACTGGTGCGTCACACATCTTCTGTGCTGGTGCATTATAAAACATTGCACCAAACCGAAACCACCCGGTGCGGTAGAAAAAAACCACACCAGTGCATCATAAAACAAAGTGCCAAAACACAAATCCACTGGTGTGTTTGTGAGAAATAGCACCGGTGTGCCTATACTGCGTGCACCGGTAAAGGGTTAAATTGAAAAAAAATTATGAAAAAAAAACCGGATTTTTCATTTTTCCAGTGCTCCTGAGCTCTCAATTACTGGTGCACGCTCTACCATAGAATGCACCAGTGCGCACAAAACATTGGCACACCGGATAGAGTGCACGATGTATAGACTCGCCGGGGGCATCCAATTACAGTAATGCATCGATGCTTCACTATTCTTTCACGCTGGTGCATCATAAAACACCGCGCAAAAATAGAAAAGTGCCAGTGCGTTCTTATCCAAGAGCACCGGTGCCCCTCTAAAATGCACGCGCCAGAATAGCATTAAATAAAAAAAAATTAAGGCCAAAAAACCGGTGCTTTACGACTATTCTACACCGGTGCTTTATGAATATTCCCTCCCAGTGCACCATCAAAACAACACACTAAAACTGGAACATCCCAGTGCGGTGATAGAAAACTGCCCTGGTGCATTATAAACAACACGCCAAACGTGGCACTGCCCAGTGCGCTGGTGAGGAAGCGTATCAGTGCACCTATGAAACCCCACACACTGGAATAGGGTTAAATAAAAAATAAAAATTATGGCCAAAAAACCACATTTTTCACTTTCCTCAATGCTCTAGAGCTCTCAAGCACTGATGTGATTTCCCATTATTTGAGTTGCCCTGACATCGGTGCTCTCATTGTACTCATTGCACACACTGCTGCTCTGCATTGGCCACCAATCTCCAGCTTGCATTTTTAAAAATGGTGGACAAATATTCTTTTGCAAATTTTACAGCCAATATGCCTCCTCAACGGTGAAATGTACAAGCATTTTTCTATTTTTTCCATAATTAAGCCTTTTAGTGGATTAGAATTTGAAATAAATTTAAAAATAACCATTAAAAAATAAAAAATAAAAATTGTCGCACAGTGCGCTTGAGCAGTTTTGCTTGCACCAGATTGCGGTGCTGCCTGTAAAATCTACAGGTCGCACCGCCACCAGTGCTAATGATATCTGCACCATTTTTGAGGTGGTATCGAAAGACGCCCACCATAATTTTAAATTAAAAATAAAATAAAATATGGTGCATTGACACCGTTGACCCAGGGAATCCCAGTGCGGTGCGTTGACAGTATTATCTGCCCCGGTATATGTTAGTGCACCTCATTCTCCATTCCAAGAGGGTTAACGGTGTGGCCGAGTAAAAGACTACACCATCGACTATGTAATTGCTATGAAGTCGGCGCACTGACATGACCATATGCTCTAGGGCGTATATTTTAGTTAGTGCACCGCTGTTATGAACCTAGATTTATTCAATGGTGCTTGAAAAATAGACAGCTGCACCGAGGTTGGTGCGTTGTATATCATTAGGGGCACTGAGAATGGGGCACTAAAAAATTAAGCCGCACCGCCCCCAGTGTGTGACTATTTTTCTGGCGCACCAACTGGTCTGTTTTTTTGTTTTCAAGAAATATATATATATATATGTATGTATGTATGTATATTCCTAAATACATGTCTGTTTTAGTAAGAAAAAATATTTAATATGTCAATGATTCAAAGAGAAGAGGAGGAACAATAACAACAACAGGCTGGACAATATAACATGATACGCCAAAGGGAGGCCCAAGAGAGGGAGAGAGATGCATACACTCGGCCTATTACAGCAGATACTCAGGGGATCGTTAGGCAAGTAGGCCTCCTCAAGTTCTATATGGAGGCTACTTCCCTAAAGGCCCATAGTGTGTTTCTGAGATATCTTATCTACACGTGAAATGCCCACCAACAGGCTTTCTAGGTTGGTCGTGACTAGTGGTACACACCCACTGAGGAGGATATTTATTTTATTACAGGACTATCGAGGAGAAGGGTGGATTTTCCCTCATTCCCAGATGTGCCAGTTGGTTGTGTAGCAGGGAGTCAGTTAGTTTACTTCTAGAGATACATTGGAGCACATGTACTATCTCCTTCAGAGTTTCACGTACCTAGAGGGCAGCTATGTATAGGTGCATTTGGTATACAGGACGTGCAGTGCCTATCACTTATCATTTCGACCATTTCTCACAATACCAGTGACGGGCAATGCATTAGTTGCTCGCTTTTATATTATGTTGATTCTTTAGTAGAACAACCATGACTTGTTAGGTGCTCTCCAATTTTTTGGTAGTAGTTTTGTATGACGTTAGATAGATGTTGTGCTCATGCATAAGGGAGGGTCAACTTCCCTTTTTCTTTAGAGCTATTTTATTTATTTTTTGAGAGGCTTCCAGAGATGAGACCTAGTTTTGTTCGATAGCTTCGCAGGCCGATGTTCGAGGCCTGGATGAACATGTGGGGGCAGATTATGCCCAAGAGGGGAGACACTGTGTTTCCAACTAGGATATCGCATGATGCGCTGGACTTACTAGCCAGTGTTGACAGGCTACATCCCTTCATTTTGGTCCCATGTCCTTATGTTGGATTAGATTAGTGAGGGTGTCCCAACATCCTCTTCACAGATGAAGAGCTGCCAGATGATAGAGGTAATATTAGTGTTGTTTTATTTATATTTATTCTAGCATGTTCTTTAACTTGTTTTTATTAAATTGTGTAATGAAATTGTCTAATTATTATTGTGTATCTGTATACATTTTGCAGACATTAGCTCTTTTGATGGCGAGGAGATGTCGGATCCACCACATGATCCAGGTGTTGATCCTGATGATGATCAGGACATGGCCGATGCCAAGGATGATCATGATCAGGATGAGGCCAGTGCAGTAGAGAGACATGCTCCTACTCATGGTGCACCGATACTGCCTTTTGCTAGGCACATTCGACCCGAGACTAGATATAGGATAAAGTTGGGCAACCAACTCTGTGCATTGATTGTTGATTCGAGCATCAGGCCCACTCATTACAGAGACATACAAGATGACGATAGGTTGTTCTGGATGTGGAGAGGCATGCCACGTGACATGTACGGCTTGATGCGGCATGTTTTATGAGCTACGACAGCTATTACGCGACTAAGGAGGATTGTCTGTAGCTATAGGCGTACTAGTCAAGCCGCGACATTTGATGGATAGTCCGTGAGCAGCAACTCACATGCATCTCATGATCATTCACCTCGCACTGCCCCTGATGAGCATGAGGATGATCCGCTAGCAACATCTAGCAGTCATCATGGAGATGAGGCTGGACCATCGGCCACATCTAGTCAGCAGCATGCAGCAACATCTGTCAGTACTAGTCATGATTATGAGCAGGCTGGACCATTGACTATCGAGGCTACACTACTGACTGAGTGGGCATCCACTACTACTGCTTATATTGATGTTGTACTAGTACCACCAACTGATGCATCCACCAGTACTAGTGATCATGATCATGAGCAGGCTCGACCATCTACCATCGAGGCTGCACCCTTTACTGAGCAGACTGCCTCCAGTTGTATAGCTATTGATGTTGTTATACTACCACCAGCTGATCCATGACATTTATATTACAGTTGTATATTTTTAACATTATTCAGTTATATATATATATATATATATATATATATATGGTCCAAGTATTTTATGTTCATGTTGCAGTTCTACTTAATTTATGTCTTGGTGATCATCACGATGTGGCGCATATTGTTAGGTCATGTTAGATATGTTCATTTAATTTTTAGCTTGCAGATAGATATGTATATGTGACAACATGAGTTATTTGACATGAGATGTATATTTGATGTTTGTGTTGTGATGATTTTAATATATAATGTTAATTTGATGTTTGAATGTGTTTTTTAGTAGAATATGGTGTTTGTATGATGGTTATCATGATCGTGATGATGTTTACTAATTAATATAGTATAAATTACCATGATATATATTAAATATTATGTCGTGATTGTAATTGAAATTGAAATTTTAATTGTATGTAAAATTGTAAAATTGTATTTGTATTTGTACTAATTGTAATTTTAACTGTAATTGTATGTAAAATATTTATTAATGTAAAATTTTAATTGTAATTGTAATATTTAATTTATTGTGAAATGATTGTAATTGTATATATGATAAATTATAAAATTGTAATTGTAATTTTAATTGAATTGTATGTAAAATATTTGTAAAATTGTAATTACAATTGTAAATGTAATTCTATGTAAAATTGTAAATGTAATTGTATGTAAAATTAAAATTGTAATTGTAATACTAATCGTAATTCATGTATGTGAAATTAATTTAAAATTTTAATTGTAATTCTAATTCTAATTGTAAATGTAATTTTAATTGTAATTGTATGTAAAATATTTGTAAAATGGTAATTGTAATTGTAAATGTAATTCTATGTAAAATTGTAAATGTAGTTGTATGTAAAATTAAAATTGTAATTGTAATTCTAATCGTAATTCATGTATGTGCAATTAATGTAAAATTGTAATTGTAATTTCAATTCTAATTGTAAATGTAATTTTAATTGTAATTGTATGTAAAATATTTCTAAAATTTTAATTCTATTAATGTGAAAATTTTAATTGTATTAATGTGAAATGATTTTATTAAAATATTTAAATTTGTAAATTTGCAAATAATTGTAAAATAACAAATCTAGAATAATACAAATTTTTGTAACATAATAAAGCTTAGAAAACAATGAAAATAAATTCATGTACTTTAGAATTATCATTATTTTATTATGATCTTACATACAAAAAAAAGAACTTTATACAGTTCGGTGCGCTTAGCATCATAACACGCACCAGTACGTCGTATTACAAAGACGCACCGGTGCAATGAAAGCAAATAAAAAAAAATGCAACTCTATTTTCTTTAAGTGAAAAAAAGTGGCAATTTGATAAATGGGAAGAAAAATATTTTCAAAAATCTAATTTTATAAAATAATTCTTTAAATAAAAAACACTTTTCATTATTTCACTATTTTTGCTAAAATTTTCAACAACATATTTGCAGCAGACAGACCTGGAGCAAGAGAGCATGAGGGCACTATGGAGCAGCGAAATACATTCGAAGAGAAGTATTCAGACAATCAGAAACCAAACCTCTGGTGGTTCAAAACCTGTATCACAAAATTTCAAACCATCTCGTGATTAAATTTGATTATTTTTTTTTACTTTTTTATCCAGTTTTATCCATTTTTACCCTAAACCCTTCATTTTTTTGTTTTTTCCCTTTCTTCTCCCTGTTTTTATGATTTCAGAATTAGGGTTTTTCATTTTAGATTGACGTCCAACCCATGGGACAACTTGCATAGTCGGATCCCAATCCATTTGGCCATTGCGTGATTTTTTGGAAAAAAATGGATTTTTCTTTATCGGTGCGCCCTGCGCATGCTACTACATTGGTGGTATTCTATAACGCACCGCGCAAGTATTGTGTAATAAAAAACTTGAAATTTATTTTTCTAAATCCGTGCGCCAAATGTGAAATAGGGCACCAATGCTGCATGTAATGAAGATAGCACCATACGGTGTATTACATGGTTTGCGGTGCGTTTCTAAGACCCCACGCACCGTACGGTCTATTACACTATTTTTGTGGTGTGTTTATAATACCCAATGCACCGTATGGTCTATTACACTATTTTTGCGGTGCGTTTATAATACCCAATGCACCGTACGGTCTATTATACTGTTTCGTGGTGTTTTTTTAATATACCCACGCACTAGCTGCGGTGCGTACCTCATGAAAGACACACTAGTGTCTTGAGATTTATTTTATACTGAAAAGTTGAGAAATTATTTATAAATATATTAATGAATGATATGGTACAGGTTTCAGATTGATAAAGAAATAACTGACAAGATATCAATTAACAAAAATACTGTTAACATGAGGAGAAAACCAAAAAACGCATGTTCTTTGTAAATTCTTTATAAAAAAAATTATTTTTGAACTATATGTAAGTTTAACTAATATGTATTGTTTACTGCGTATCCTGCAAAGCCACAAAATGACAAATCTCGATATGATTATTTATGATCTAGGACCAGAAGAACGTAAAAGTTTAATGGAAAAATTGCAAAAGGATGAATGAGGTGAATGAAAAAATACTATCGATCTAATATGAGTTTCTTTTTTTAATTATGATTAATAATATACTTAAAATTATTAGATAACATGTGTCAAACAGTCTACTAATTCACATCTATTTAATGTTCTACAGAGACCAACGACTCAGAAAAGGAATGTTTTTCTAAGAAAAGAAAAAAAATAGAACATGCAAATGAAAATTAATTGCTCCTTAGCTCATTTGGAGTGGTGCTGGAAGTTATCGAAAGGGGAAAAAACTTTTACAAAAGTTTGAGGAATCTAGTGGAACGAATGTATAGACATTATTTTCACTTACAATACAAAAATCAGTCCAATGATTCCAAGAACCAAATTTTATCTAAACTACAGGAATAATTTACAGAGAATTGGTCAATGAGACATGTGAGACTTTTAATAGCAAAAACATACAACAACAAAAAAGAAGGAATGAAAAAATAATATTCCTTTAAATGTTTGTCTAGAATTATTTAGAAATATCACTTTTGTTATATTTACTTTTCATATATCAATATAAAAATTAAATATTTTATTGTCATGTTACATTTTGAGGAAGATTATGAAAATCTCAAAAGATGAACAAGCTAATATCACAAATATGCCAGTAGGAATGTCCAAAAAGGTGTATAAGGAGATGGTCAAAGAAATGGACAAAATTGCATTCCAAGAGGAGCCATCTCAACAACAACGTGCTTCAAATGTAATATGTAATCATTGAATTTTTCGATCATTAGGTACAATCAATAAACAATTTAGCATTAAATATTAATTTTCAAGAATTTCCTCACAAAAAGAAAAGAAAATGGAACACATTCAACACATAAAACACGACGGCAAGGAAGAAAATGGTTGGTCTCTAAGTTTGTGAGTAATTGTTACTTCTTGATAACAACTTAACTAAATTTCATTTTTTATATTTTTTAAGTTGTTTTACAAAAATCATCATTGAATGTCTTCAAACAGGTGCTAACATGCAAAGAAGAACCATCAGACGCATTGATTGAAATTGGGTTAAATATGGGTTGTGAGTATATGTTGGCATATCACAATTTAATTGTGGAATTTGTTAGCATCCATCAATCTTGTTTTAATTAGATCCATCTATAATTAATATAACAAAAACATCTTTTATATTAAATATATGATTTGTTATGGGGTATAAAACTTGCAGGAAACAAAGTATATTACTACGCCAACAGATGAAATTTTGAAAGATGGCATGGTACATGGTTTTGAAATAATGTCTATAGTTTATGAGTTAATTGTTTCTATGGTACGTCATTTTTATTTTTTATTTACATTGATCTATATTATTTAATATTGCAATTTTCATTATTCTCACTAATTTATATACACTCATTTCATTTTATTTTTATGTTTGTAGATGGAAGGTGAAGAAGAAGAAAACAATCAATGTCATGAACAAAACATTCTTGAAAATAATCCAAGTCATGGAAGTAGCTCTAGCAGTGACAACAGTTCAAGCGAAGAATGATGATCACTATGTTTGGATATCGAAGCAAGACATTTTATTTTTTGAAATATGTCTGTGAAATTAGACATTTTGTTTAATGCAATGGACATAGTGTCCCAATTGAAAGAAAAATGGATACGAATAACTATCCCATTTTGTATGATAAAGAATGTCTTTTTCATATATATATATATATATATATAATCATAAAATATGTTTTAATTTATTCTATTGCATTCTCCATTGTCGTTCTCAAATGCACTAATAAAAATTTAATTCATATGAATATTGTTATAAGATATATATGTGTCGACTTTTGATGAATAATAAATTTTAAAAAACCACAAAAATTCTAATATGATATAAAAAATTAATCCAAACACCACATTAAAATGCATTAATAAAAATGTAATTAATATGAATGTTGTATAAGATGTGTTAACTTTTGATGAGTAATGAATTTAAAACAATAACAATAATTGGACTGTCACATGTCAATGTTTCTAAAAAAAACAAAATGAAAACTAGTGTGTGTGAGTAACTGTCGACCGATGCATTTATGTGTCTATACATACCCGTGTCATACGATCTATGGGCACCGCACAAATACCGATACCGGTTATAAATATCGGTGCGTTTGTATGATACTGCGTGCCAGGGTGTTTATGTATTTATAAGCCCCGGTAGATTTGTACGATGCATGGGCACCGCACGAATACCAACATCAATTACAAATTTTCGTGCATTTTTGTGATATGGCACACTGGTGCGTCATAAAGGCATACGCACCGGTGCGTTTATACAACCTATAGGCATCACACAAATCCCAAGACCAAGTAGAATGGCCCCGTGCGTTGTATGAACAACACTACGCCTAGTGTGGTTTTACACCTAACTATCCCGGTGCATTCGTCCAACTCAGGAAGCCCCGGGGCACCATCTTCATGTACGCACCGACGCGTTAAATGCAGAGTAGCGCACCGATAAAAAGACATCCTTAGTAACCTCTCGCCGCCCTTTTTTTTTTAGTTGTGTTGAATTTCTGCCAAAACCTCTCCCAAAACCTTCGTAACCATAAAAAGATGTTGTAGCAAATGATTTTTTGACGATTTTGGCCAATTTTATAACACTAAAAACATCCTTTATAACCTCGGCTAGAGGGTATTTTCCTTGTAGTTCCATTTTCTAGCATGGTAACTAGTTAATAACAATTCTACTCACCCGATATTTAGGAGGCGAACAATTCAGCTCGTCATAAGACATCTTGTACTTTGACTAAAGTGTTGAAGGCTATTACCATGGCTTGGTGACAAGAATGGTAATGTCACCTTTTTTAAGTCCTATAATCATCGTAGGTCACCTGGTGATGACCATTCTTTCGCTAAAAAAATAAACATTTTTTCTTGAGTAAATTTTCTTATTTCATTATGTAAAGAATTAGTGAATGGGGTGGATCATCAACTCCTTAAAAGTTATGGATGGGGTAAAAAGAATAGTGATAGTTTTCCCTTTTAAATCACTATTTTCCTTCAAAAACCAAATTTTTTGTCACCATGATGTGGGAAAAGTTCTTTCAAATCAACATAGCTAAAAAACTGGCAACTACACCGGAATGACAATTGTGACTAAGGTAAAAATAGTCATTCCCAAACGGATAGCAGTTGCAAATAGTGGGAACAATAGTTGTAAGAAAGGAAATGGCTAACACATAATAAAAGGGAAGAGTGGTTGAGACTAGGGGAACAAGAGTGCATGAACAACAACTTTGGCCAAATGAAGAACAACTATGACTATGGGAACAACATTGAGGGAACAAAAGCTGCAGCCAAAGGAATAACAATTCTGACTAATGGAACAATAGAAAGGAAGGAGAAGTTGTGTCCAAAGGAACTACAATTGTGCCTAAGGGAACAACAAAGATGAAACAACAAGTGTGGCCAAAGGAACAACAAGTGTAACCAAGAGAACAAAAATGATGAAATAATAGTTATAGCTAAAGGAACAACAACTCTGAGTAAGGGAAAGAAATAAGTGAACATAAGTTGTGGCCAAAAGAACAACAACTAGGACTAACAGAATATTAGTGAAGGAATAACAAGTGCTACCAAAGGAACAACAACTGTAGCTAAAGGAAATAACAAGTTCTTATAAAAGGAATAACCGTTGTGACTAAGTGAACCACAATGCACTAACAAAAACTGCAACCAAAGGAACAACAAATGGACATAAAAAGAATATCAACCCCTTTTTCCTTTAGTTCATTATTACTGTTAGTATTATATATATAGTTTTTATTTTTTATTATTTTTTTAAAGACTTATTAAAAAAAATACATACATTTCATAAAATATATACATTATGTACAAAATAAAAGGTGATTTGTAAATTAGAATCATTACTTATCTCATGGAAAAAAGACACTAGCATAAGAGGTTGATGATATAGGCTAAATCGATGTCCATTAGAAAGAAAAGGGACGCGAGAACCATCAATATTATTCAAGATCATTCTAGCATTGTCATAGGCTTGAGTAATCTCATAGGGCCCTCAACGTCTTGTCTAAGCTTTCCGGGAAATATTGAAATCCAGAGTAGTACAATAGCTCCTAGTGGCCTTTCCGAAAAGTTTTCTTTTTAATAAGCCAATCATGCTACTTTGCCCATTGTTGTTGAATAACCGTTGTGAGTTTGCAGGGCCGATAGGCACATCTCGTTTAATTCATTAGAGTTGACCTAGAGATCAATATAGCTGAAGTGTAAATTATTTGAAGTTCACAATCCATAATTAAAACGCTAATGTACCTCATGAATATACAGTCATATATATGAAGCTCAGATTTTCTTAGAACTGATGCATCGAACCTTCAACTCAACTTGTAATCATGTGGCATAGCATTGGGACAGACTTTCGTAGTGCAGATTTCAGATTATTTGATAAATTTGACAATACGGCATAATCTCCTATTATGGAGATATATTATGCAATATAGGACAACCATGCAACTGCTTATCATTAGGAAATTACAAAATTTGGAGTGAATTAATTCTTCACTCTGTCCTAAGGTTTTCATAGTTTTCTATGAGTCGACCTATCCAAGATATGCTGAAAAATAAAATGAAAGAAATAAACTCAAAAGAGATGAAGAATAAAATCAAACGATTTATACCACATATGCCACTATCCAAAGCTGTGTTATGATCACTAACACCCCCTCAATTGAACAATCAAGAATACCAGGTACCGTGCTCAATAAGGACGCGTTAGAACTGTAGAAAGTTAGCAAAAAAAACTGTTTGCAGCTGATCATTTTATAAACCTGAATGATTCCTAAAATGAGATGGAGATTTACCTGTAAATTGCAGTCAAAAGAGCGAAACAGGGAAGATCAAATTCACACCCTTCAGAGAGAAAACATAAGACAGAAGGGAAAGCAACTTGAAAACAAATCTAACCGTAATCTCTGATTAGGATTTAGTTTGATTCATTTGCAAATGAAACAATGTGAAAAAATCTCAGCTAGCCCTAGAGCTGTAATATAATTTAAAAATAAAATCTATATACATGTACATTGGTAAGGAGAGATTTTAAAGGTTGTGGGTTTGAATTAAGTTACTGGTAAATTTCAAAATAATAAAGGGTAAGTTTGTTAAGTAAATCAGAAACTCTGGTAAAATTATTAAAAAATTATGCAAAAATATTTGAGAATTTGAATAAAAAAGTGTAAAATTTCAGGATTTTGGGTGTTCCAAGGATTTCTTTTATGGTGTTGAATCTATTTCCACTATAAAAAAAACTATTCAAACACTTCCACTACTTAATTTTTTAAATTTGTTTTTCCTTGATTGTGACAAAAAAATAAAAAACTGCTATCCATACTGTCTAGAATGCTGTCGGTATGCAACTCCAAAGTTATTTGGTTCAACCAGGTAGGGCAGATAATGTACATAAAATTGTTAAAAAAATTAGAAATTAAAATAACGTATAAAATTTAATTTATGATTAATTATTTTAGCCAAACTAAAATAAAATATGTATTGTTATTACTATAAATTATAATTTGGTAGTATGTTTATAATGGTCTTTTAATTATTTTAGATTGACTGTTATATTTGATATAGAAATAGTAAAAAACTATTATAGAAATCTAAAATTTATAATTAATAAAAGGTAATACCAAATAAAGTTGGTTTAATATGAATGATTAAAACTGAAGTTATAAAATATATTTGATTTTAATTTAAAATATTAATTATAATTTTTAAATTTATATATATATTTTTAATGACAATAATAAAGATTTGGGTGAATTTAAACACTATTTTTTATTAGATATAAATCTTCCGGATAATCACATGAGAGTTTTAGGAACGACGCGTTTCGAACTACCAACTGTAGTTCATCATCAGATGATGAACTACAGTTGGTAGTTCGAAACGCGTCGTTCCTAAAACTCTCATGTGATTATCCGGAAGATTTATATCTAATATGTTATGGATCACAGAAGCTTGCACTCTCAACTATTTTTTATATAAGTTGTTATTATCATTTTGTTTTTTTTTAATTTTGTAGTATCTTTTTATTCATTCTTCTAGTAAAAATAGCAGATTACATTATCAGTTTGTATAGTTGATAGGCTCAACTTGTCACTATGAAACTAGATCTCTTGGCCACCTCAAATAGTTATAAACTAACCAAAATTAGAAAAGTTTGAATCTGTTTTTAGCTACTTTAATAGGGATATTATCTACTATATCTAGTGACATAAAAAGAAAGTAAATGCTATCAGCTCTTTGCATATCAAACTAAAAACAAGGAATAAACTTAGTCATCTCATGATTCAATGAGAGCCTGAGCAATGACACTTGACCCTGGCATATCAACTTGGATCATTCTCTCAAGGTGCAGTTCCATTCGCCCAAGACAAACATTCTGATAGTATTATTGGAGGTGAATTTCCTAGATATCCTGTGAATTTCTGTTAAAATAAATAGTGACAATGGCTTTTGCCATTAAGCACTTCATTGTCCTTAAATAATGACAATCTGTCTAGTATTCCCCAAATCTATGAACATCTCCATATAGTCATGAGAGATTTGTTATCATCATATATAAATAAATAAATAAATATTGTATTTGATCCATAGCAGCAAGGAAAGACTATGTGTAATGCTAATTTACCGAGTTGAAATAAATTTGGTAAAATTTGAATATAAAGAAATAAATCCTATTTTCTTGTAATATTAATTGTAAAGGAAATACTTCATTTCCTTGGGTTGGGTTGAGAAAATGTTAATGAATATTATTATTCCAAAATCGACAGAAGTGAGCCAGACTTACCGTTGGTCAGTAAAATTGTACAGGGTCGGTTCTTTTCGCGTTTGCTGTAAATCCAACATTGATCATTGTATGATCTCAACTGATTTATCTTTCAAGACACTATCTGCAATTTTCAGAGTAGTTTTTTTTTCAACTGAAGAAATAGAGCCTGGAGCAGTTTTCAAATTTACCTAATCCTGCCCAAAAGTAATAGAGTTTGATCTCAAGAAACCCTATTTGACAAAGCAGGATAATTAGAATTATCACTGAGGGAATCAAAATTTAATGGATGGAGCTGACCCTGAGGGACACCATTTCTTTCCTGATCAAAGGTCTCCCAAAAGTAATCCATTGAATAAATATGGATAAACTAGTTCCTGCTGAGATCCAGTTAGGGAAATTCCTTGCATATAGTCTATGGAAACAAAGGGATTTATCTGAAGATGACTCTCGCGTATTTGCTGTCAGACCAACTTCCTGCTCTTCCATAGGAGGAAACTGGGAACTGTCGTCAGAAAGAGACCAATAATATCCCTTGTCCTTTCGAACAATGCTTGCAATGTGCGTTTAAATTCATGTTCTGAATCGAAACCTAAACCTAACGTTTGCTATGTGGGTTTAGCTTCATCTTCTGAATCGAAACCTAAACCTAAAGATGTTGTAGAAAAGAGTCGATAGTTGAAGAATACTGGGTACCTGCAAGATTGATGAGAACATGACTGTCTGATAGATATTAATGTGATAGAGGTGACAGAAAGTTCTATAGGAGTGACTGACACATAATTTTTTTTGCCATGGATGTGCACAGATTGAGATTGAGTTCAGAAATGATGAAGATTGGTAATCAATATGAACAAAAATTGCAATTGAGATTATTGGGTTTTTCATTTGGAGTAGTCTTTAGTGAGATTTTTTGGAGTTTCTAGTGCTTAAATTTAGTGAAAAAAATTAAGGTAAAATCTTCATTTCTGTTATTTAAACTAGTTTTTTTCTTTAAATATAAATTCAGCACCATAATAAACCCAGTATACTTCTATTGTGAAAATTACCCATGAAGTTACCCATGAAATTACCCATGAAATTACCCATCAAATAGACAGAAAAAAATCCACCTAAAATACCTTCAAAAAGTCTCAATAATGACAAATCCTCTTCATTCTCTTGTTCAAGTGGTTGCAGGCCTTCAGGTCTGGTGGCTATAATGATGATGTAGTTACTGATCACGAGGGGGCATCATTTGTTTTTCAGATTTTGCAGTGGATGGCATAGATCCTCTCCCTCTGTGCAGTCATCATGTGCTTTGTCTTTCCAAAGATTTATGCAGAATTGCATAATAATATGTTCTCTCGTTCCTTCGTTTGTCTTTCGTGTCATAATTTACGGCCGAGGGCACAAACAACATCATCATTTCCACATTCATCTGCTCCCATCATTTTACATACATGACCTTTGGTTTCAAGGGAATCTATCAATAGGTTTGTTGTTTTCTGGTTTCTGTTCATGTGAGCCTCAAAGTAAATTGGGCTTTGTCTACCCTGCAAATTTGGCTCGGTGGACAGCCAAAAAAATGGTTGGAATTGTTTTTTTATTTTTCCTCAAACAAATTTGACAAGAGTGTTTGAATAAGGTTTTTGATATTGCAAATAGATTTAGCATCATAAAAATTGGAGCATCCAGAATTTTGAAACCTGATAATTGTAACACATTTTCTAAAAATTCTGTGGATTTTTGATCAAAATCTGGCCTCAAATTCCATTATTTTCCAGATAAATTTAAACCCACCTGCGACAGTGATTTTATTTGGCATGGTAAATGAGAAAGCAATCAATCGCCCCCATTTCCTCAAGTGACTGTGACTGGCATCCACATCGGCTTGACTGGTGAGTTTCAGGGTAGGTTTTGCTGCAAGGTGAGAGGCCCACTCATTATTGCGTTTTGCAATACCAGAATCATTATTGTACAGCGGTTGTCGTATTTTCTGGGGACCAAGTTGGAGGGTTGCAATTTCCAATATTGATTTTGGATAAAATTGGGTGAAAAGATGCAATAAGAGTATTGCATTTTCCAATAAAAGATATTTACAAGGGCTTCGATTTCTTCGGGGGTTGGGGAAAACCCTACCATATTGATGAATGGGAAGGAACAATATCACTATTGAGTTGATGCGGATTGCCTACCATGCATCGAAGATGAAAAGTACTGGCCATCAATTTTGGTGATTTGGTTCATCGATTAGAGATTGTATTGAAATTTTGATGGTGATGGTAAGGTAAAATTTTCAAAGAAGTTTTTGAGTTTTAATTAAAAAGTTAAAAATAAAATTTATATTATTTATTACTATAAACTATATTTTAAATGTGATTGTTGTAAGGTTTATAATATTTGGGGTTATAATATTTGGAATTTATAAAAGGAAAGTTTTTAATATTTGGATATAATATTAGGGTTTATACTTTTTGTGTTCATTATTAAAATTTATAATATTTTGTGTTTAATAAATATAGGGTTTATAATATTTGATTTTAATATTATGATTTATATTATTGTTTAATATGTAAGGTTATAATATAGGTTGTAATATATAAGGTTTATAAGTAGGGTTTCATATTTTGGTTTATAATAATTGGGTTTAATATTAGGGTTTATATTATTGTGTTAATATATAGAGTTTATAATATTAGGTATTATAATATTTGGGTTTATAATATTGGTTTTTATTTGAGTGTTTATAATAATGGGTTTAATATTTGCATTTATACTATTGGATTTATAATAGTATTTATAATATAGTATATTATAATTTTGTTAGCATTATGGTTAACAATATTATCAACCTAAGGGTTAACAATATTAGTATAGTATAGAGTAGGATGTGTAGAGAACTAAAAATATTAATATATTGTAGTGTATAATATCATATATTTATAATATCACATACCTTGTAATATAATATTTATAGTGGGTTTAATATTTGTATTTATATTATCAAGTTTGTAGTTTGTTGGGTTTAATAATACTTTGGTTTTATGATATTAATAACTAATATGTATAATAATATAATATGGATTATAATTCATTTAGTTTATAATTTTAATCTTTTAGGTATATTAATTTCTTGGTTTTATCGCATTAATCACTTGAGTTTATAATATTAATCCTAGGGTTCATAATATTAATATTAGGGTTTATATTCCTAGGGTTTAATATTAATCTTAGGGTCTAATGTCATTCCCTTAGGTTTATATTCCCTCAGATTTTTAGTATTAATCCAATGGGTAGAGTAATCTCTTGGGTTGATAATCCTTTGGGTTTAGTAACCCCTCGGTCAACCATGGTTAACTATGGTCTAACATCACATTGTGATAAAGGTTCTCTCAATATGAAAAGAAATCATGGTCAACCATGGTCCAACATCACATTGTGACAAATATTGTCTCAATATGAAAATCAACCATGGTCAACCATGTTTGTCTTAGGGTTTATATAGCTTTGGTTTACAATATTAATCCTTTTGGTTTTATAGGTTTTTTTTATTAATTCCTTGTTTTTGTTAGTGCATTGTGTTTACAATATCAATCCCTTATCTTTATTAATCTAAGGGTTCATATTCATAGGGTATAATATTATTTATAAGGTTTATAAAACTAATCTGAGGGTTTTATATAGATTCCTTGGGTTTATAATCCATTAGGATTATAATGTTAATCATAGGGTTTATATTCCTAGGGTTTAATATTAAGCCTAGTGTTTACCATCTTGATCCCTTTGATTTATTAATTTTAGGGTTTAATATTCACCCTTGCGTTTAATGTTATTTCCATGGATTTTTAATATTCATCAGTTTCGTTTATAACCATAGTCAACCATGTTGAACTATGGTCTAACATCATTTTGTGACAAAGGTCTCTCAATATGAAAAGAAATCATGGTCAACCATGGTCCAACATCACATTGTGAAAAATACTGCCTCAATATGAAAATCAACCATGGTAAATCATGTTTTTCTTAGTGTTTATAACATTTATCCTAGGGTTTATATAGATTTGGTTTACAATATTAATCCTTCTGGTTTTTTAGGTTTTTTTGTATTAATTCATTTTTTTTGTTAGTGCATTGTGTTTATAATATCAATCCCTTCGCTTTATTAATCTAAGGGTTCATATTCATAGGGAATAATATTATTTATAGAGTTTATAATATTAATATTAGGGTTTTATATAGATTCCTTGTGTTTATAATCCATTAGGATTATAATGTTAATCATAGGGCTTATATTACTAGGGTTTAATATTAATCCTATTGTTTACAATCTTGATTCCTTGGGTTTATTAATTTTAGGGTTTATATTCCTAGGGTTTAATATTCACCCAAGGGTTTAATGTTATTTCCATTGGTTTTTAATATTAATCATTTAAATTTATAATATTAATCATAAGGTTCATGATATGAATCTTAGGGTATAATGCTTATTTTATGGTTTATAATATTTATCTTAGGGTTAGTATCCCTTGGGATTATAATAGTTTGTGTTTTTAGTATTAATACCTTGGCTTTATTAGTCCCTTTGGATTTTAATATCAACGGTTTAATATTGTAACATTGGAATGGTACAAAAATGTATCTAACATCACATTGTGACAAACATTGTCTTAATATGAAAATAAGTCTAACAGTCATTATCAAAATGTTACATTACATTGTAATTTATTCAATGTAGCATTGTTATATTACAAAACTTGGGTTTAATACAAGGTTTATAATATTGGGGAATTTTAATTTTCAATTTATAATATTAAAGTTTTATATTGGATTTTTAAACTCTAGTACTAGGGTTTATAATATTAGTCTTAGGGTTTAATATGAATCCCTTGGATTTATAAATCCCTTGGGTTTCTAATATTAATCCTTCGATTTTATCAATCCTTTAGGTATATAATATTAATCTGTTGGGTTTAAAACGGCTCCCCTTAGATTATAATCCATTTATTTTATAATATTAATCCCTTAAGTTTATTAATCCCTTGGATTTATAACATTAATCTCTTGGGTTTATAATATTAATCTTAAGGTTCATAATATTAATATTAGTGTCTATATTTCTAGAATTTAATATTACTCTCAGAATCTGATTTTATTCCCTTTGGGTTATTTTCCCTCTTGTTTTCAATATTAATCCAATGGGTTTAGTAATCCCTTGGGTTTATAATATTGTTCCTAGGGTTTCTAATATTAATCATAGAGTTTATATTCCTACGGTTTAATATTAAGCCTATGGTTTATAATATTAATGTTAGGGTTTAATATAAATTCATATATTTTATAATTCTTTGGGTTTATTAATCCCATAGTATTTTAATATTAATCCCTTGAGATTTTAATCTATTTGGTTTTTTAATATGAATATTCTTTAGGGTTTATAATATTCATCCTTTGGGCTTATATTATCAATCCATTTTGTTTATAATGTTTATCTCTTTTACTAATAATAATTACTAAAACGTGTTAATAGTTTTAATCTTCGATAATTATTACGCCGATAGGTGTAGCCCCCTATCAGAAATCACTTCATTAGTGATTATGCTAATTAATCTTTTTCATCTGGTGGTTTAGATTGAAAGAAGCCAGTATATTCTCGTCGTCGCCACTTAATCAATGAATGAAATTAAAAGCCATAACCTCCTTGCATGTCTAAATCAAGTGTTTAAACCCTACTTAAATTAATTTTTTACCAAATTATCATTAAAAATTTATTTTTCCTCTTATTTATCTCCAAGTATTCGAGTATGAGGGATTAGAGCGAAATAAGGACACGTTTCGGGTGAGAAAGTTCTATTGTCAAAGCCGCATGGCATGTGGTAGCTTAACGTTTCAGGTTTAATCATGGGATTTGTATGGAGGCGGCCATATCTGCAAACAACGAGAAATATCGATGTCCATCCATCTTCCAACAGGAGCAGCGTGCCACACGCAATGAATTCTTTAATGGCCATTATCTTCACCCGGTGCCACGCGCAACAAAATCTGCATAGCTATCATACAAGCGGGAACCGTTACGGGAAGGTGAACCATAGCGTCGCCCAAACGTTTCAACAGAGTGGTTCCATGGCGTTGATCTACCTATCTGGTGTGATGGTTGGCATCGTAACACTCAATTTCTTTCAGACCATAAGGCCACCTGGTTTAGAGCAGCCGACACATTTGGATGCAGAGAACCGGGACTGTGGCTAGTTGGATCGAAGTAAGAAATCCTTTTGAGAAGCTTCATGGCTGTAGAACGCACGCTCTGGACGATAAGCTTTCGAATACACATGCGCTGTTTTTTATTCACGCAGACTGTAGTTTATTCACTGTGTATTGAAATACACATGCGCTACTTTTTTGCAATGGTGGACACTCAAGTGTCAAGTAAAAGCTCTCTTATGTTCATTCTTGCGTCGTTGTTTTCATTAGCGTTTGGTTTCATTTCGAATGTAGCGAGCATTTCGTTATGTTATCTCTGTAACCATATTGCTAGCTTGTTTGATGATGCACTCTGACCTATGTATTTACCGATTCTTCATAAATAAACTAACTATTGCGCAGTCATTTATCTCACTTGCATTGCATTAGTGCATTTTCTTTTGAATACACATGCATTGTTTTTTATTCACGCAGACTGTAGTTTATTCACTGTGTATTGAAATACACATGCGCTTATTTTTTGCAACGTCGGACACTCAAGTGTCAAGTCAAAGCTCTCTTATGTTCATTCTTGTGTCATTGTTTTCATTAGCGTTTGGTTTCATTTGGAATGTAGCAAGAATTTTGTTATGCTATCTCTGTAATATTGCTAGCTTGTTTGATGATGCACTCTGACCCGCGTATTTACCACTTCTTCATAAATAAAATAATTATTGCGCAGTCATTTATCTCACTTGCATTGCGTTAGTGCATTTTCTTTCGAATACACATGTGTTGTTTTTTATTCACGCAGACTGTAGTTTATTCACTATGTATTGAAATACACATGCGCTGCTTTTTGGCAATGTTGGACACTCAAGTGTCAAGTTAAAGCTCTCTTATGTTCATTCTTGCGTCGTTGTTTTCATTAGTGTTTGGTTTCATTTCGAATGTAGCAAGCGTTTTTTTATGTTATCTCTGTAACCATATTGCTAGCTTGTTTGATGATGCACTTTGACCTAGGTATTTATCGCTTCTTCATAAATAAAATAACTATTGCGCAGTCATTTATCTCACTTGCATTGCTTTAGTGCATTTGTTTTTAACATATTAAAGTTGCTCTGTCCAAAGTCACAATGACTGACATTTAATTATTCATTTTATTTTCCATAAATATATATGTAATTTCATATATTATTTTAATTGGCATCATAATTTAATTTCATAGATTCATTATTGATATTCACGTATCTATTCCTTTAAAATGAATACCGAAGATAACTTTGATATGGTATAATAGATTGTAAACCTTGGCTTTAGATTTGGTTAACTTAGATGGTTTCAATTGTAATTTTAATTTTTTTTACTATTGTAATATTTATATATTCTATAAATATCAATTACCTAATTCGATAGCTGTTACGTAGTTGAATTAGGCTCCAAATTTGAGTCATGCTTTTAAGGAAACTAATTATAAAAATATTTGATAGTTAACGAGATTCGCGATTGGAGTTATGTTTTTAAATGAAACGGCACATGAGAGTGTGATTATAAAAACGTTTTGATATAAAGTACAGGGGTGAGAGATTTCAGTGATTTATATTATCAAACTAACCTAACATTTCAGAATACTTTTCAGTCACGCTGGTAAATAACGCAATAAATCCTTTGCAAAAATCAATCTAAAATATATAACTCGCTCAGGTTTTATCTTGTGATATGCACAGATAATAATGGAATATTTAATCTTGTTCAATTCAAATTAAGTTTAGATTAACTTAGGTAAAGAATTATTTTAAGTTTAGATTAACTTAGGTAAATAATTATTTTAGTAATCTAAATAGAAATATAATTCATGAGAATATTTCACACTGCATACAATATATAAATGTTGGTTGATATGTATTATGATGGGAAACACAATTTTAACGCTTCATTCACTTTCATTAACATCAATGTTATAACCTATCCTTTTTATGGATCACAAAGTTTTATGATTGGTACGAATCTATATTGGATAATGCACTAGACATGATTAAGGAGTTTGATATTCCTCATCCACAAGGAATCATAGAAGCATTTCCTTTAGCAATAGACATATAGTCAATTCACGAAAATAAAGAATCCAACTGTAAAGAAATTAAAGAAATAAATAAATAAACCACCAATGACATTCAAAATTTATTTCAATTTCTCGATGAGTGATTAAAATTAATTTTCAGGTTCTCTTATAATTACACCCAAAAGAAAAGGATTGAAAAGTGCTTCAATCAATGCCAAGTCAATCTCGAAATCTCAATACATATTTATTTAGCTAAATTGCTTAGGAACACTGGTCGCTGCACAGGATAATGAAAATTATGCGTGTTTATTTGTTTTATTCGCAAAGTCAAAAGTTGACAAGGTCTTATTTTTCGGGCGGATGACGTATGCAGGAAAGGCTATTATTTTGAATGCGAAGGGTGGTAAGAGGTATACATCGCACCACTTTTGGGGACGGGCTATTTTCAAGTGAAAGCCAGTGATTCCATACCCTTCGCGATGCGTGCCGAGACACTGTTTGGAAAACCGCTTAGCGATCGCGCGTTATTGTTTGGACGTGGGGGCGATGCGATATGGACGATAGCCATTGGATGTGAAGGGGTTGATCGAATGGCTGTCGGGGAGGTGAGATGATAGGGAAATAGCAAGGGTGGGCCCAATACAATTAAACACGATTTAATCATATCGGGGGCAATTTGATTAGTGGAGTAAGTTATTAATTAACCATGAGGGTCAATTAATCCTTTCTTAATGCAGCAGGGAATGAGGGTTCTTAATTAGTCGCGATTTTAACTAATTAATCACAATTGACACAATACTAAGGTTATTTTTCAACCAATGGGGCGGGATATGTAACAATTGGGAGTTTTATATAGTTAAAATAATACGGGAACGGGTTGAATTATATAGTGAATTAAATAATAAAGTTAAAATTTAATATGAAAATGAATGAAAAAGTGCTAAGTATAAAAACATTAGAAGTATGTATTTAACTTATGCTTGAATGAAAGGGTTTAATTTATTATTATTGTTATAATAAATTTATTATTATTATTATTATTATTATTATTGTTATTAATTAATAAATAAATAAATAATAAATATCTATATTGTTAAATATACAATATTAATATTATTATCCTTAAAAAATATATTAATATTATTCTATTTCAATTATAATTACTATTAATAATAATAATAAATGAAATATACATAAATTGATGATGATGGTGGTGGTGGTGGTTAACGGCCACTGAGACCAATATTTGGTTTATCAGACCTAAATAAAAGAGCTATTTAGTTTGATTTAAGGTTTTATTCCTATGCTCAAAACGGTTGGAGAGAAGCCTCCCAAGCTCACTATAATTTTGACATCTTAAAAGGCTAGGAAGGTGAGTATTGCAACAAATATTGTGATGTAAAAGATGTAATATTAAACTCATAATAATAAATATATAATATTATTATTACAAAAATAACTAATTTAATAAATTATTATTATTATAAATTATTTATATTATTATTATTAATTTACAATAATAATAATAGTAGTAGTAGTAGTTATGGTATATTATTTAATTATTTAAGAATTTTTTATTTAATAGAATAATTTTTAAACTATGGTATATTATTTAATTCAATATATTATTAATTATTATATATTACTATTATTGTTAATTATTTAATAATATTATTAATTGATAATAGCAATAATATTAAATTTATAACTATATTTCTAATATTTTTTGGGAAAATATAATATAGATTACACCTCCCATCTTGGAGGAGGAACTTGTTGTTCCTTTTGTCCCTTGTCATCCTCCCTTTTCATTGTGTAATAAGGTTGACTCTAGTGCCATTGTTGAAGTTGAGAACTCTGAAATAAAATTGATGTTCCATTCACCCCATCCTAATTTTATGTACTTGGTGGATGCTCTATCCACAAGAAACCTTAGGTGAATATTGGTCCCTTACTCCCCCAGGTCAAATTAATGTAGATAACCAAAATATTGGTGCTATATCTGTTTAATTAAAATATATGATTAATACTTCTTATGCCACAAATCAAGTTTTGATTTTTGGCTTAAGAAATATAGACATTAATACAGTCATAAGAAAAATACTTATTAAGATTAATAGTAAATTTGTGAGTTCTTTTTAACTACATTATGTATATGTGCATGTTACTATATTTGTAGATGGAAAATTTCTTTTCTATATTGCTTATTCTATTCACCATTAATTGAAAGTTGTTTTGTTGATATCACGTCTATTTTATTTTATGTTAGGTGATTTCCTTGTTTTATCATGGATCCAACTATTTGGAGTTGTATTCCATTTGAAATTCTTGAAATTGTCTTCCTTTGGCTCCCTTTATCAGTTGTGATAAATTTTAGCACTGTTTGTCAACAATGGAAGACTGTTTTGCAAAATCCTTTTTTCTTATTGCGTTGCAAGCATATCTGTACAAATGAATTTGGATTTATGTTTCCTTTCGTCAATGATGAAGATAATTATTTTGTTGCTGAATACCTTAATCAAAATGGGCGTATATCTCGTTTTCATTTGCGATTCATAGATTCAAGATACAAGGTGGAGTCTACTATTGGACCAATGGTGGTTTTATCCTTACCAACAAAATTCTCCCATTCACGAAAATATTTTGTGATGAATCCATTTACAAAGGGCTTAAAAAACATTGGGCGAATACAAATTGGAGACTGGGGATTCTTTTCGTTACTGGAGAATGTGAGCATCAACAAATATGACTGGGTTGTTCTAAAACATATCTATGATAGAATTAAGTCTAAATTTTATGTTTACAGTAGTCTTGATAGGGTTTGGCGAAGGGCTGATCTTCCATTTGGTGGCACTTCACCCCCTCAAAATGGAGTGATTTATAGAAGTAAATTGTTTTCGCTATCTCAACACAGAGTATGAAGATTATCCTTGATATGGGTATACAATCTACTGGTTTGATGTAATAAAAAATGACTGGGGATTTTCATTTGTTCCAATCAATGACATTCAGTGTATGTCATTGGCAGTATGCAAGAATGAGTTCATATGTCTTGTCAATGATGGCTTCACTTCTGTATGGTCAATTGAAGAAATAGATCATTTTCAATTTGGTCACCCGTGTATTGAACGAAGAACTAATTACTTTGAGGATGATTGGGGCTTTAGATGGAAGTTGTTGGAAGAAAGTTCTATAGATATAAATATGAAATGTCTTGGTTATCTTCCTTTTCGAACAGTCCAAGGTGTGGTTCTTATGTGCAAATGCAGTGAAGTTCCTTTCCTATTATATGACATCATGGCTAGCCTTTTCTCCCCAATAGATATTGATAATTCAACTAATCGAAAAATGAATGGATTTTTGTCTCCAACGTTGCAGGATTGCAATGATTTGATTGAGTCTGGAAATGTTTTTGCAATTGCTCCACGTATGGATTCTATAGATGAGATTCCACCATTAGATGTGGACATAGAGTCTTAGGCTATTAGCAATTTTGTATTCTCTCTATCGTCATGGAAAATATTTCCTTTTTTTTTACCTTTGCATACTTTTGGGTATGTATGCTAAGACTATGGATATTTATATGGCTCCATTCTAAGGGGGTGTCTTCTATATGTGTATGCAAAAGATGCTGGATATTGAATTCCATTGCAATTTGCTCAAAAATATTTATTTTTTTTGTCCCGTTTAGTCCTCTTAATTGCATTTGAATGTGTTTGGATGTTATCCATTTCTCTTTATTTCTATAATTGTAATTACTGTGACTTATTCTATACATGGTGTTTCCATCAGTTTTTTCTCATTGAATCTCAAACAATGTTATATCTTTATGCTTTTTTTTATGGTGTATAGTTCCAAATATTTAGATATATTTCAAATTCATATAATTCTTTAGAATTTTGTTCCATTTATATGGGTTTAACATTACAGTTATAATATGATACATGAAATTTAATCCTTTTTTGTTTTGGCCATTTGAAAAAATCCATTTTCTTCTTAGCCATTTGGTTGGAAAAATACGTAAACGATTTTAATTTGTTTTGTGGGTGGAAAAAAAATGTGTTCCTTTTTCATCCTTTTCTATTAATTTATATTGGCTATATTATATCTGTTGCAATTTTATTGTTTTATAACAAATATGTTATTATTCGTTGTAGACATGTCATCTGAAGGTACAAGAGAGCGTACAAGAAAAAGGAATAATTCACCGACATTGCGTGACAAGTCTAATGAAAGTCGTCATTTACGGTATCAACAAAATAAGGGCACAATAAATGAGCATAGGAGAGCTAAATATCATATAAGAACCACTGAAACAACTCTTGAAAATGATTTTATGGTTCCTCGTAGGTATTGTACTATGTATGATATCATGGAAAGAACATTTCCGCTTGGTAGTTCGTTTCGAGAATATGCTCCTCGTTAGCACAATTTTTTTTTTCAACGTTGTCCTGAAAATTATCATAATATTGAGGAAACATATCGCAATAAGGAGGAAAATCATATTCATAAAGTGGATGCAAATGTTCACCCTAACCCTTCTATCTCTGCAATTGCATCTTGTGAGGAAGGCCAAAGGTTGCAAAATACCCATGGTGGAGGCAATGATGACATTGTATGTGATGACTTGGATGATAGTTTGATTGGCCATTTGTTTGATAATTTGGGTCCAGCTGGTCGAAACATCGTATCTTCCAATCTCCCTTCTCAAAATAATGTTGTCCCACAAACAGAAACAGTCATCCCTAATAGCAGTTCGCGTGGAAAAATGGAGGTAATCCAATGATATATTTACAGTTGATGCAATAGTGGTTGTTTTCTTACATTCCTCTATTTACATTTCTTTAGTGATAAGGTGTTTTATTCTCTTGGAGTAGGATACACCTCATTTTAATAGAGGTCTAGAAATTTTCTCCCTGCGTCTTCCATCTCCTAATCTGAGATTTGAATATGAAGCAGGTCATAACCTTCCACTGCATTCTCCTCAAGAATCAAATGGACAAACTAATGTTAATGTTCAATGTGTTTGATTTGATTTTTCTTTATTTGAATTTTTGGTGCATATTTTGTTTTTCTTCAAAGAGGACACAACTCATTTCAATAGAGGCATACAAATTAACTTCGTAGATCTTCCGTCTACTGATGTTATAAGTGAAGAGGAACCATCGCATAGCATTCATCCAGATCACCAAAAAAATGTAAATGTTGAATGCATTTGATTTTTTCCTCCTTTTTTCATTTATTGTTAATTGTAAAATTAGAAATCTATCTTTTTCCGGCATTTAGTTTTCTTAAATATTTTAATTTTTTTTAACAGGAAACAACTAATTTGAATATAGGCGTTGAAACTAACTCGCAAAATTTTCAATCTACTCATGTTAGAAGTGAAGAGAAACCATCTCGTACACTTCATCTACATCGCCAAACAAATGTAAATATTGAATGAATTTTTTTTTTTTTCATTTTTTTAATTCTAATTATTTGGACATTCAATTTTTAAAAAATTTATGCTAAAGAAACCTTTGCATATTCTCATGTTCCAGAAATGCATACCATAAATTTGGAAAGCCCATGTCATAGATCTGTTCCACATGTTTCAAATTTGGGGAGGGAGTCTCGTGGTGGTGAAAATCAAATAAATTTTAGAAGAAATTATACTCTTCCACATCATTCTCCACATGGTCCAACCAATACAAATCATATTTATTTTGATGAAAATATGATTGTAGTGCATAAAATATTTCGAGAAAAGCTAGATAGCTTGTTAGTTGTCCAAATGTGCCACATCTGCAAAGAATCATATCCTGGAATCCACGTTTTGAGAGATCCTGAAGGACCTGTTTGCAGACGATGTAAGAATGAAGGAGGTTCACATTGCTTTTGTGGCTATAATAACATGGATCCTAGAGAGCAACTTAATATTTTAAGATTTCTTACTCAAGTTGAAGAAATGTTAATAGCATGCGTAAATCCTATTTTGCAAGTGACACATGCTCGAGGTGGGCAATATAAGTATAGCAGACACACAATTATCTTTCGCCAAGATATTTCTACAGTTGCACAAAGTCTTCCTTACCATGTTGAAGATCTTGACTTTCTAATTGTGAGGAGACATGTTGCTCAGTCTAAATATTATGAATGTTATGTAAAAATATCCCGCGTTATGGATGCATTGCATTTCAAAATTGAACGTGATCAATATTATCGAGATGTTGTAATTGACTATGATTCAGTGAATGCTCTGCCCAAAAGATCAACAGATGTCTCCTCCAGGCTTAAATTTCT
Source organism: Pinus albicaulis (assembly GCA_034641835.2). Taxonomy (NCBI): domain Eukaryota; kingdom Viridiplantae; phylum Streptophyta; class Pinopsida; order Pinales; family Pinaceae; genus Pinus; species Pinus albicaulis. Next base: position 1,443,685,406 of record CM076580.1, read on the forward strand.
TGATTGTGACATTGCAGAATCTGAGTTCAGTGTGGGTAATAATGAAGGGTTTCCTCTTAACCATTTTCCCTCTCATCCTTTGTCTTGTATTGCTCGCCTACCCAATGAACAGAGAAAGGTGGAAGAAATTAGAGAATTTCTTGATAATGTTGATTCTTCAGATGTTGATGAAATGGATTGGCCCATTATTGGAACGTCTCCAGTGAATGAATATAATATTGATGGGTTATTGGATATGGAATTCCCCACATTGTTCCCCACTGGTGCTGCTGATTGGTTGCAACCACGCATTTGTACTATTGAACTTCATGAGTATGCATTGCATCTTCTTAGATACTATGATCAAAGGTTTGGAAGCCATCCTTGCTTCCGATATTACCTTTTGAACATGATAATTAGGCATCGTAGCCAAGAAAATGATTCAGTTTTTGTGAAGAAAAATTTACATGATAACTCACCGACAACAATTGATGACTTGCGTCAGCAACTTTCTGATTTACCAGATAATAAGTTGGCTGAGCATATTATGTGGTTTGGGTCGTCTCTAAGAGGTACAAGGGCATACTGGACTAAATTTTGGGCTGAATTGACTGACATGATTACTAAGTTGGGATGTCCATCTTTGTTTTATACTTTGAGTGCAGCTGACACAAAGTGGCTAGAGCTGCATAGCCTCATGCCTGTACCGTCAGATTCTCGTTCCTTAAATGAGCATCGTATGAAAGTTGAAAATGTTATCCAGTACCCTCATATTGTTTCCACATTTATGCACCATAGATTCAATATATTTCGAGAGGAAGTTATCCAAAAATATATTAAAGTTAAAGACTTCTGGTACAGGTCTGTTTTCTTGAATTTATTTTCTATTCATTGTCAATTTATTATTGATTTCCCATTCATATTTATCGTAGTAACTCTGTGTTCATTTTTTCCAGATATGAATGGCAACATAGAGGTTCAGCACATATCCATGGTTTCCTATGGTTGCAAGGAGCTCTTGACATGGAAATACTTGATTGGTCAAATGATTATGATTTGCAACATGCAAAGAGATTCTTTGACAGTTATGTCACTGCATGGAATCCATGTGAAATACATCGTCGCAATATAATGGTTCCAAGAAGTCTCAATGATGACCCTTGCCTACTGAATACTGATCATATTTTCTCTTGCAATCCTCATAATGATTATGAAGAATTGTTGAACTATGTCCAAAGGCACACAAAGTGTAGTGTAGATTCTTGTTTGCGCAAAAAGGACACTATTATCGCTTGTCGGTACAATGCCCCATGGGATCTTTCTGAGGAATCAAGATTGTTCATAGATGATCAAGGAAGAAAAAAATATGACCTAGCAAGAAATGATGATAGGCTCAATGTACATAACATTGACCTTCTCACAATGTGGCGTGAAAATGTTGATTTCCAACCAGTGCTTTCTTGGCATGTTGTCCTGAAATATATTGCTAAGTATGCATCAAAAGCAGAGAGAAGATCTGAAAGCTATCATGATATGTTAACTAGAATTTCAAATTCTATTGCCTCTGAGGATCATGCTTTATGTTCTTACAGGAGGTTTATTGCAGAAACAGTCGTTGAATGTGACATTGGAGCACAAGAAGCATGTCATATGTTTCTTAATCTGCCTCTCGTTGTGTGTAGTCGACAATTTTTTTCATTAAATGTTGGAAGAAAGGTGTTCAGGAAAATTTCAAGGGATGGCCTGCACTGTTCATCTGAAAATACATTTGTTCAACGTTATCAGAAGAGGCCTTATTTCCTTGAACATCTATCTTTGATAGAAATAGTAATATCTTGGACGTTTGATAGCAAGCATAAAAAAGATCCATGGAAGCCTAGAGCTGCTCATGCGATTGTTCGGGTCTGGCCACGGTTTTATTCTATTCCTGGTGAGGATTCAGAGGAATTTGAAACCTTTTGCTGGACATAATTTCTCTTGTACAAGCCATTTCGTGACATTTCTGCAGAGATTGGGCTTTCAGCTGAAATTATTGTTGAAAACTGGAGGAATTTCCGATATCGAGCTTGGCATGTTGATCGAAATCCATCAATTGATGAAAATATTGAAGATGAAGAAGATGGTGATTTTTCTAACCAGGAAATGAATCTTGAAGATGATTTTCAAGAGTGGCAACTTTTCTCTCGCTTGGTTCCACCAAATAGTGTCAATGTTTCTGATCTTCACGCCCTAGGTCGAAGGGATTTTGATATATCCTTTGACTGGAAAGGTACAACTATTTCTGACGATGTGGCTGAAGAAGCTATTAATTTTATAAGGAATGCAATATCAAGGGCTGATATTGGTGACCTTTCAAATAGAACATTTACCTCTCCAGATTCATTGGCAGAAAAAAAATGACTTGCTTTTGAAATCGTTTTAAGGAATTTTGCTGAATATGAGATTCGTGAAGCTCTTCTTATGATTATTCAGGACACTGCAGGCACTGGCAAGTATTTCCTTATCCATTTTATTTCTGAGACTCTTTCTAATCTGTCAAGTAATGGAAAAAATCATTTTCTTCTTCTTGCCCCAACAGGAATAACTGCTTTCAATATGCATGCAAAAACAATACACTCTGCTTTGAAAATCCCGATTAGAGATATGAAAACACTACAGCGTCAATCATTGGCACTATTCCAAGAGGAAATGAGGCACATTCGATATATATTGATTGATGAAATGAGATTTTTAGGGTCAAGGTTGTTCATGCAAATAGATGCCCGAGTACGAGAAGCATTCCCAGATAAAAAGAATTGTCCTTTTGGTGGTCGATCCATGATCCTTGTGGGTGACCTTGGCTAGCTACCTACTATGAGAGATAAGCCTTTGTATGTAGGTAATACAACAAGGAAAGTATTATGGAAACAATTCGACACTGTTGTCACTCTCGACACATTATTTCACCAACAAGGGAGTAATGAGAAACAATCTTGTTTTTGTTGAGTCCTCAATAACATAAGAAACGTAGAACCTGTTCTTGATGATTGGGAGTTTCTTATGTCACGGGATGATATCAGGTTGCATCCTAGAGAAAGGGATTTATTTAATGCAGCAGTTCACATGTTTCCAACAAATAATTTGGTCTCCTTCCATAACAGACATATGTTGAAATCATTAAATTCTCTAATTGCATGACGTATTGCTGTGAATTCAAGGCGTTCAAAAATCAGTGGTGCCGATGATGATTAACTGGACCGTGAAGTTTTGTTGTGCCATGACTAGCGTGTTATGTTGAAATGTAATTTGTGGGTTGAAGTTGGTTTGGTGAATGGTGCACTTGGGTATGTGAAGGAAATATTTTATATGCCTAACTCTAAGCCACTTGAGCTTCCAATGTTAACAACTATTATTTTTGATAAGTATGTTGGTATTATGTTTGACGCAAGCAATCCAAACATTGTACCTATCACACAAGTGATAAGAGGAAATCGAAAACAAATTCCTTTAAAAATGACATGGGCTCTTACAATTCACAAGTCACAAGGTTTGACTTTAGAGTGAGCATCAATTGATATCGGGAATAGAGAACAACAAGGCCTGACCTTCACAGCCATATCGAGAGTGAAATCAATAGATGGTTTACACATTGCACCGCCTTTCTATTACCAGCGTTATGCCAAGATGAATAATAGTGCATATGTTACAATTAGGAAGAAAGAAGAGGAGAGATTAAATTCCATATCGCTATGATATGCAACTATTAATATAATAATAATCCTTTTGATATATTAATGAGATGTCTACATTTATCAAATTCATAGTAGTATTTTGGAATGTTGTTTACATCGTTTTTGTTGTTGCTTAATTTTCTTGTTTTTATAATGTCATTTTTTGTTGTTTTTCTTACAATGAACCATTGACAAGTAAAAAAACCAGTTATATGAGCCAGCCGTTAAAAATCAAGATGGAATTCCATATCACTGTCACATGTAGCTAATAGTATTCTGACATATTTATAGAATGTTTTATAATTGTTTTTATTGTCGTCTCTTTTTTCATTTAGTATAAGAATTCTTTTGATGTATTAATTAAATGAATACATTCATGAGATGCAATATAGTAATATATGAGAAATTTCATACATCATTTTTCGTGTTGTCCAATTTACCTCATTTTTTTAGTCGCTATTGTTCTTTTTTTATAGTAAACCATTCAGACATATACATCCAGTTATATTAGCCAATCATTAAATTCAATATTGAAGTCCATATCCATATTACATGAAACTAAAAATATTTATCAATGTGGTTTGCTAAACGTGTTGTGGTTTGGTTCAATGACAAGATATTTATATTCGTTAATAATATTAGACTAAAATTAATATATACATTGACATTAATTTAAATACAAATATTGAATTACTAACATTATTAATATTTCATTTTGATATTAGGGTAGATATAAAGTCCAAGAATTTTGATTGTGTTTGGCTGATGGAATTCAATAGCAAAGGGGTAAGACTGATTAGTTCAGGCCATTGGGCTAATGGAGTCAAAGAAGGATGGCTTAACTGGAATAAGTTTCTTAACAAGGGATAGTTTCACAGGGCAAGGTAATCAAATAGGGAACAATTAAAGATCTAAAATGGATGGAATGGACTCGAAATGGGTGAAGGGAAATTAATAATCCTTCAACATATTCGAAAGAGAGAACTTGAATGATTATTAATAAAGAGCAATTAAGAACTCTTTATCAAATAATCAAAATGAATAAACTAGAAAACAAGAGCAATTAAGAATTCACTGTTTATACTAGTTCAGAAGAAAACATTAAGAATAACAACGATTGAAAACATATTGCACTTAAGCACTTTCTGAATTATTCCTTTTCATTTATCATTCAGATATGAAACACAAATGGTATAATAAACAAGTATAAAACTCTAAAACATAAGAGATAGATGACTTATTGATCCTTTTTCTGACTCAAGAATCCTATGAAAAGTCCTTTGCATCAATTCCTTATCCAGCTAGCCATGCGAAATTTGTCCAATAGCATTTTATTCCAAAATAATCAATGTTACAACAAACTCTAAGAATCCAGCCCCCCAATACTCTAATTGAGGGAGTATTTATACAAAAAATTATAAAAATTATCTCCTAACAAAATGAGATATAATTTTGGATGACTCATGAATATGTTACAAGAAAATAGAGAGAGATGGTCTCGTAGATAAGAGAAAAAATAACTGATGTTGTGGTGTTCCCTTTTTTTTGTGAATGTGCTGGAGGCAGGCCCTATGATTAGCCTTGTTGCTATCCTCTTTAGTAACTCTATGCTGGCTGCTCTATTTTAATGATACTCTTTACCTATACTGATACAGTTTGACCTGTTTGATCTCTGTTTATCCTTCTTATCATGACTTACTATAGTAAATAATCAAAATTCATGCAAGGATAATTTTTACAAAATGTCTAACATCTCTTCCCACCATTCTGCTTCTGGTATTCTGGTTCTTTGAAGCTTCCTCAGAGTCTCATCAGTCTCTGTATATCTGAAGAAATTAGGCTGAATTGGGAATAAGTGTTTTACCTCATGTTCGAGATAAAACAAATTTTCCAGATTGTCATGAAGAATTTTTCCTGTAGGCAATGCTTTTGCTACTGATGAACTGGTCGATGAACTGGCCTGGTTGTCAGCATACTTATTCAATTTCTCAACATAGCTTTCAAGGCTCATTAGTTTATCATCTGAAACTAAAGGGCTTGGAAACCCTTTACTTTGCAAAATATCAAATCTCTTTGTAAAAGCATTGATTTCTTCCTGCATATCATAGCATCTTCTTTCTAGGTTATGTATCAGAGTTCTTTTAGTAAAAACCCTTTTTACCTCCAAAATTGTTCCTGTTATGTCTTGGATGCCTAGCTCTTCAAGTTGATATTTGTTCTTGGTATTTAAAAATTATATAAGCTCATTGGCTTCTTCAGGCATATTTCCTAATTCTTCTCTTGCCTTTTGAACTTCTTCCAGAGCCAATTTAACTAAATCATTTTTCTCATACATTATTTGGATTGATGGAAAAACATCATTTATTGACTGAGTGATGTTGGCCCAAAGAATTTATTTTATTTCTTTTAAAGGTTTCTGCAATGTGAGATCCTTTTCCAATGCTTTGACCAATTTTTCTAATCTGTTGATCTCTCTTGTTTTTTCTACAACACTCATCTTTGAGAGATCATATTTTTGTTGTAAGGTGGTAAATTGTACCTTTGTTTTCTGGAGCTCTATCACTTGGAGTTTCAATTCCTCCATTGATTTAATTAATTCTTCAGTTCTTAAATTGGAAGTGTTTCCCTGTGATAGTCCTGCTGACTGAATTATTGTTGTTGTACATGTAATTAATTTTGTTGTAGATGCTGGAATTTTTGGCTGCTTGTCCTTTAATGCATTTTCAAATTATTTTTTAGTCTCATTTAGTTGTTCATTAAGTTTCAAAAGAAAATCCATTAATTATTCTTCGGAGTTTTGCTTTATTACCTCAGTAGTCTGTGGATGCCTTGAAGATGGCAACTTTAGTTGTTTCCTTAAGGCTGCAATATCATCATCTTTCTTTTTAATTAAGGCTTCTGTAGCCTTAACATCTTTGGGATTATGACCCAATACAATAATGATTTCTTCCAAAGTCTTTATTCTGTTGTCCTTAGCCTCGGAAGAGGCTTTTTCAAGATGCAATTGAGCAGTAGTATTATCCAAAGAATTCTGTAATCTTTGGGCCATCATTGACTTATTAGTCAAAGTTGAGTAAATAATCTCTCCATTTTGTTTGTGCAACTCAATCTGATCAGAAGGATGAATATCCTTTGCCAAGACTTCAAAATTGGCTCTGACATAGTCTGCAGCTGTTTGAGGTTGCTGTACTTTGGGCTTGAAATGACTCATTACCATTTTACCCTGCTGGATGTCATAGGCTGACATCAATCTCTGTTGATTTTTGGGAGCCATCTTTAAATGTTGATTATAGACTTGAAGTCTTAATGGATCATTTCTGGCCTTTATATTTATACATGTCTTCTTAATATCCTGGGCATCCTTCACTGGTGGTTTGAAGGAAGATACTTCTGCACTTTGCTGTCTTTGTAGCTCTTTTTTCTGTGAGTCAGTGGATGTCCCACTGATTTTGAATGTTTGCTGACTATCTAACTCTTCTCTCCTATGACTATTAGTGGTTTCTTGAACAAATTATACTTCTGAGAGTGGATTTAATATTTGTCTTTTGATACCAGGTTGTTCTGAAGATCCACCGATAGGGGTAGCTGTTTTTGCATATCTCTTTTTACCTTTTCTTCATTGAGAGGAGTTTGAAACATTCAAATTTCTACCACATTGATATGAATAGGAGAAGTCTATATTTGGGCCTGTTCCTTGGAAGTTTCAGGCTGCTCTGACATTGTGAATTTCTCTGTGACTTGTTTATCAGTCTCCTTTTCCTTCCCTTTGGATGCTACTGTGACTAGTGCATTGATTTCCTGCAAATTTTGCTGAGAGGTTCCAGCAAAGGAAGGACCAGTTCCTGGTCTTTGTACCTGCCCAAAAGAATCCAGGTCAAGTATTTTCTCAAGATCCTTCACAAAATTTTCAACACTGACCTGTTCACCATCTTGTTCTACTAAGGTTCCTTCCATCCATTCATCCATATTTGCAAATTGTTCAATCTCTGGAATTCTGTGGTGAAGGTATGGTGAAAATTTTGTTTTCATTCTCCTATTGCATATAAAGCTGTTTGGGTCATAAGGTACCCACCAGAAACTTTTTTTCAATTTGAGATATTCTTCTATAATTCTTTCAGCTTCTTTTCCTGCATCCCTCGAATTACAGACAAAAGGACCTAATTGACTCTTAATTCTGAGCTGAGCCTTTTTCTTTGCATTGAAAAAATGGACTATGTATAAATTTATCATTTTTCTGAAATATTCTAAGGCAAAAAGCCTCATTGGAACATATTTTGGTATCTTGAAAGGACACAGCTCACACCCATATATTCTAATTTCTGTATGTTTCATGTATAGGTACCAATCACCTATTCTGTATTGCTTTGAGAGTTGGAGAATTTTCTTCATATCATTATTGACCCTAGGAGGGGAAAATCTTGTTAATAAGGTAGTTGCAGGGTGTACAAATAGATCAACGAACTCATTGTAAGAATAAGGAGAATTAGAGGAATTGTGGAAGATTGCAGACCAAAAAATTACATACCTTGGATTTCCTTCGGCATCAAGTTTCATGACATGGAAGGGGAAACTCTCTGATTGATAATAGAGCATGAGATGGTATATAAAAGTGGAATATTTGAAATCTTTTTCATTTTCAAATCTCATGAACTGGTCATGAATTTTATCAGCAATAAAGGAAGCGAAATCATATTTGACAGCAGGGAGCTGTCCAGGAGTAAAAATTGACAACAACACTATGGTTAACTTATCAACATATTCACTAGTGTTGAAACCCATTACAGAAGATATCATATTCAATATGAGTCTGCCCATATCTGTAAAAAAGGTATATCCATAAAGAGGTTGGCCTTTGGGTTGATGTTCTGGTAGCATGAAAGTCTGACAGAGGTGATTCAGCTCTTCTTGGGATAAATTTGTGGATTTTCGAGTAAATCTCCCATGGAAATGGGATTCAGGGCTTGACCGGGATGGAACTGTAACATTTCATTTATGGATTGAGCAGTTATCGGGAAAAGAATAGTTTGACTCAGGGACATGACTGCTTGTTGATTGGGATCGTAATTGGCATGGCAGTGATAAATTATTTCAGGAAAAACATGGACTGAAGGTAAACAATACATTGGAAGATTGGATTCCTACAGTCCCAAAATATCAGAGCCATTCAGGAAATTATCTCTGCATTGGAAAAAGGTTCTGAGAGGATTTTCACTAAGAACGAGGTCTTTTATCTGGAAATCCCTATCTGATAGAGGTAGATAGTCTAAATCTTTATGGGGCGCATTCAGAGGCGCAACATTCAAAGCCACAGGAGTTTCCATTTCTGGTTCTTGTGGATTCATAAAGGAATTTGGGTTTCTGATGGAAAAATAGGCACAATTACAGGTCTGGGAACTTAGGAGTGAAATAAAGACCAAATTGTACTGTGTTTTAGTCTTTTCATGTGGAATTAAATCAAAAACCAAGACTTGCAGGGTTCAACGAGAACTGGGTAAATACCTGTTTCCGGGAAGTGAATAGTGATGAAAACAGGTGTAGGCAACTGCTGATGGGTTCTGGATTGTTCGTCTGCATTTCTCTCAGCAAGGCGGCGGTTGACAATCTTCGACAGATGGATTTGCATTTTTTTGCATGGGAACACTAATCGCTGCACGGGATAATGAAAATGATGCACGTTTATTTGTTTTATTTGAAAAGTCAAAAGTTGGCGGGATTTTATTTTCCGGGCAGATGACGTATGCAGGAAAGGTTGTTTTTTTGAAGGCGAAGGGTGGTAAGCGGTATACATCACACTTCTTTTGGGGACGGGCTATTTTCAAGTGAAAGCCAGTGATTCCATACCCTTCACGACGTGTGGCGAGACACTGTTTGGAAAACCGCCTAGCGATCACGCGTTATTGTTCAGACGTGGGGGCGATGCGATATGGATGACAGCCGTTGGATGTGAAGGGATTGATTGGACGACTGTCGGCGAGGTGAGATGATAGGGAAATAGCAAGGGTGGGCCCAATACAATTAAACACGATTTAATCATATCGGGGGCAATTCGATTGGTGGGGTAAGTTATTAATTAACCATGAGGGTTAATTAATCCTTTTTTAATGCGGCGGGGAATCAGGGTTCTTAATTAGTCGCGGTTTTAACTAATTAATCACAATTAACACAATATTAAGGTCATTTTTCAACCAAAGGGGCGGGATATGTAATAATTGGGAGTTTTATATAGTTAAAGTAATACGGGAACGGGTTGAATTATATAGTGAATTAAATAATAAAGTTAAAATTTAATATGAAAATGAATGAAAAAGTGCTAAGTATAAAAACATTAAAAGTATGTATTTAACTTATGCTTGAATGAAAGGGTTTTTATGAGATATTCTGCAATTTTTTAGAAATGAATGAATGACTTATGAATGGTTTTAAGTACTTAGGCTTTTCAATTATTGGGCCGAGGGTCTAGTCCCTCCAAAAGTTAAGGAAATGCCTTGAGCCCCTCTAACTTTGAAATGCCTTAGTACTTAAGAGAAATTAGTAAAATCTTAGGGAATAATGAGAAGGGAAGTTAATTATTTGACTTTGTTTTGCTTGAAATTATTCCAGTGTAATATCTGCCTTGCCCTTGTGATGAAAGTAAATATTAACACATTTAGAGTCATTATCCATCACATGTAATTCTGCAACAACATCTACCTACCCTACCTACTTTCACCTACCATTTTTTCTTCTTTATTAGGGTGCACTTAGACTGGAAAACCCTTATCACACTTTCTTTTCTTCATGTAGAAATATATCTAAGTCTAACCTTATTACATCCAAGGGCTCACATTAAACTGTCGATCTCCTTTTATTTGCTCTGCCTATCTACTTATCTGCCAAGATTAAACAGTTTGGTCAGATTTAATTCTCTATCTCTAAAACATAAAATTCAAATATGAATAATCCAAGCTTAAACTATTTGATTATTCATCAATTGTGGCATAAAATACAAGTTGCACACAATTTGTTTATTTACATAAGAGCAAAAAGTAGTGGCATTTAGACTTGCACACTTTCCTTGGCCTTTATTTTGGTGGGGTTCATTTTTCTTTTACTTTTTTGGCCATTTTTATTTTTTTCACCCTTTTATTTTTCTTTTAGGGTATATCCTCTTTACATTTTTTAAAATTTTTTGATTTTTTTTTGACAATATGGAAAACCTTTGCAACAAGGGAAGGTATGAACATGTTACATAGCCCATCAAGTCAATCATGATATATGACACATATTGGTATAGGAGCATAATAGGTTTACCAATTCCTTTAGTTTATAATGTTAAACACTTGGGTTTGTTAGTTCTTTTGGTTTATAATATGAATAATCGATCAATGTCATCCCTGATCAAACGTCAGATTCTCACAAATATTGTCTCAGTATGAAAATCGCCCATGGCCAACCATGGTCATAGTTGGTCCAACGTCGCATTGTGACAACAATTGTCTCAATGTTTAAATCAAGCATGGTAAACCATGTTTATTCCCCTCCGTTTATAATATTAATAATCATGTGGATTTACTAATTTTTTTTGGTTTTTATAGGTATCCCTTGGCTTTCTTGATCTCTTATGTTCTTAAAAATTTTCCCTTGGGTTCCCCAATTCCTTTGGTTTATAATATTAAACCCTTGAGTTTATTAGTTCTTTTGTTTTATAATATTGGTAATCCCTTCTATTTATTAATTAGTTGCTTTTAAAATATTGGTTGTTATGGTTTTATATTTTCTAAGGATTTTGAATTTAAAATATTTATTCTTAGGGTTTGTTACGCTATTCTATTTTTAATATTGATCCCTTGGCCTTATTGGTCCAACATCGCATTGTGACAACAATTGTATCAATGTTTAAATCAATTCCCTAGGGTTCATCAATTCCTTTGGTTTATAATATTAAACCCTTGGGTTTATTAGTTCTTTTGGTTTATAATATGAATAATCGATCCATTTCATCCATCATCAAATGTCACGTTCTGAAAAATATTGTCTCTATATGAAAATCACCCATGGCCAACCATGGTCATAGTTGGTCCAACGTCGCATTGTGACAACAATTATCTCAATGTTTAAATCAATTCCCTTGGGTTCACTCATTCCTTTGGTTTATAATATTAAACCCTTGGGTTTATTAGTTCTTAAGCTTTATAATATGAATAATTGATCAATGTCATCCATGATTAAATGTCACATTCTGACAAATATTGTCTCAATATGAAAATCACCCATGGCCAACCATGGTCATAGTTGGTCCAACATCGCATTGTGAAAACAATTGTCTTAATGTTTAAATCAATTCCCCTGGGTTCACCAATTCCTTTGGTTTATAATTTTTTGGGTAATGATTTTCCCTTGGGTTCACCAATTCCTTTGGTTTATAATATTAAACCCTTTGGTTTATTAGTTTTTTTGGTTTATAATATGAATAATCGATCAATGTCATCCATGATCAAATGTCAAATTCTGAAACATTTTCTCAATATGAAAATGACACATGGCCAACCATGGTCATAGTTGGTCCAATGTCGCATTGTGACAACGATTGTCTCAATGTTTAAATCAATTCCCTTGGGTTCACCAATTCCTTTGGTTTATAATTTGTTGGGTAATGATTTTCCCTGGGGTTCAACAATTCCTTTGGTTTATAATATTAAACGCTTGGGTTTATTATTTCTTTTGGTTTATAATATGAATGATCGATCAATGTCATCCATGATCAAATGACACATTCTGACAAAAAATTTCTCGATATGAAAATAACCCATGGCCAACCATGGTAATAGCTGGTCCAATGTCTCATTGTGACAACAATTGTCTAAATGTTTAAATCAATTCCCTTGGGTTCACCAATTCCTTTTGGTTTATAGTTTGTTGGGTAATGGTTGTCCCTTGGGTTCACCAATTCCTTTGGTTTATAATATTAAACCCTTGGGTTTATTAGTTCTTTTGGTTTATAATATGAATAATCGATCAATGTCATCCATGATCAAATGTCACATTTTGACAAATGTTGTCTCAATATGAAAATCACCCATGGCCAACCGTGGTCATACTTGGTCCAACTTCGCATTGTGACAACAATTGTCTCAATGTTTAAATCAATTCCCTTGGGTTCAACAATTACTTTGGTTTACAATATTAAACCCTTGGGTTTATTAGTTTTGATTTATAATATGAATAATTGATCAATGCCATCCATGTTCAAATGTCACATTCTGACAAATATTGTCTCAGCATGAAAATCACCCATGGCCAACCATGGTCATAGTTGGTCCAACATCACTTTGTGACAAAAATTGTCTCAATGTTTAAATCAATTCCCTTGGGTTCACCAATTCCTTTGGTTTATAATATTAAACCCTTGGGTTTATTAGTTCTTTTGGTTTATAATATGAATAATCGATCAATTTCATCAATGATCAAATGTCACATTCTGAAAAATATTGCCTCTATATGAAAATCACCCATGGCCAACCATGGTCATAGTTGGTCCAACATCGCATTGTGACAACAATTTTCTCAATGTTTAAATCAATTCCCTTTGGTTCACCAATTCCTTTGGTTTATAATATTAAACCCTTGGGTTTATTAATTTTTTTGGTTTATAATATGAATAATCGATCAATGTCAGCCATGATGAAATGTCACATTCTGACAAATATTGTCTCGATATTAAAATCACCCATGGCCAACCATGGTCATATTTGGTCCAACATCGCATTGTGACAACAATTGTCTCAATGTTTAAATCAATTCCCTTGGTTTCACCAATTCCTTTGGTTTATAATTTGTTGGGTAATGATTTTCCCTCGGGTTCACCAATTCCTTTGGTTTATAATATTAAACCCTTAGGTTTATTAGTTTTTTTAGTTTATAATATGAATAATCGATCAATGTCATCCATGATCAAATGACAAATTCTGATAAACATTGTCTCGATATGAAAATCACCCATGGCCAACCTTGGTCATAGTTGCTCCGACGTCGCATTGTGACAACAATTGTCTCAATGTTTAAATCAATTCCCTTGGGTTCACCAATTCCTTTTGGTTTATAGTTTTTTGGGTAATGGTTGTCCCTTGGGTTCACCAATTCCTTTGGTTTATAATATTAAACCCTTGGTTTTATTAGTTTTTTTGGTTTATAATATGAATAATCGTTCAATGTCATCTATGATCAAATGACACATTCTGACAAACATTGTCTCAATATGAAAATCACCCATGGCCAACCATGGTCATAGTTGTTCCAACATCACATTGTGACAACAATTGTCTCAATGTTTAAATCAATTCCCTTGGGTTCACCAATTCCTTTGCTTTATAATATTAAACCCTTGGGTTTATTAGTTCTTTTGGTTTATAATATGAATAATCGATCAATTTCATGCATGATCAAATGTCACATTCTGAAAAATATTGTCTCTATATGAAAATCACCCATGGTCAACCATGGTCATAGTTGGTTCAACGTCGCATTGTGACAACAATTCTCTCAATGTTTAAATCAATTCCCTTGGGTTCACCAATTCCTTTTGGTTTATAATTTGTTGGGTAATGGTTGTCCCTTGGGTTTACCAATTCCTTTGGTTTATAATATTAAACCCTTGGGTTTATTAGTTCTTTTGGTTTATAATATGAATAATCGATCAATGTCATCCATGATAGAATGTCACATTCTGAAAAATCTTGTCTCAATATGAAAATCACCCATGGCCAACCATGGTCATAGTTGGTCCAACGTCGCATTGTTACAACAATTGTCTCAATGTTTAAATCGATTCCCTTGGGTTCAGCAATTCCTTTGGTTTATAATATTAAACCCTTGGGTTTATTAGTTCTTTTGATTTATAATATGAATAATCGATCAATGTCATCCATGTTCAAATGTCACATTCTGACAAATATTGTCTCAACTTGAAAATCACCCGTGACCAACCATGGTCATAGCTGGTCCAACATTGCTTTGTGACAAAAATTGTCTCAACGTTTAAATCAATTCCCTTGGGTTCACGAATTGCTTTGGTTTATAATATGAATAATTGATCAATTTAATCCATGAAGTCAAATACCACGTGCAAAAATAATGTCTCTATATAGAAAATCACCGTGGCCAACAACATTCTTAGTTGATCCCAGCATCACCTGTGACAAAAATTGTCTCAATGTTTAAATCAATTCCAACAACTACCATTCCTTTGGTTTATAAAATTAAACCCTTGGGTTTATTAGTTCTTTTGGTTTATAATATGAATAATCGACCAATGTCATCCATGATTTATGTCACATTCTGACAAATATTGTCTCAATATGAAAATCACCCATGGCCAACCATGGTCATAGTTGGTACAACGTCGCATTGTGACAACAATTGTCTCGATGTTTAAATCAATTCCCTTAGGTTCACCAATTCCTTTGGTTTATAATTTGTTGGGTAATGGTTTTCCCTTGGGTTCACCAATTCCTTTGGTTTATAATATCAAACCCTTGGGTTTATTAGTTTTTTTGGTTTATAATATGAATAATCATTCAATTTCATTTATGATCAAATGACACATTCTGACAAAAATTGTCTCAACATGAAAATCACCCATGGCCAACCATGGTCATAGTTGGTCCAACATCACATTGTGACAACAATTGTCTCAATGTTTAAATCAATTCCCTTGGGTTCACCAATTCCTTTGGTTTATAATGTTAAACCCTTGGGTTTATTAGTTCTTTTGGTTTATAATATGAATAATTGATCAATTTCATCCATGATAAAATGTTACATTTTGAAAAATATTTTCTCTATATAAAAATCACCCATGGCCAACCGTGGTCATAGTTGGTTCAACGTCGCATTGTGACAGGAATTGTCTCAATGTTTAAATCAATTCCCTTGGGTTCACCAATTCCTTTTGGTTTATAATTTGTTGGGTAATTGTTGTCCCTTGGGTTCACCAATTCTTTTGGTTTATAATATGAACCCCTTGGGTTTATTAGTTCTTTTGGTTTATAATATGAATAATCGATCAATGTCATCCATGATCAAATGTCACATTTTGACAAATGTTGTCTCAATATGAAAATCACCCATGGCCAACCCTGGTCATAATTGGTCCAACGTCGCATTGTGAAAACAATTGTCTCAATGTTTAAATCAATTCCCTTGGGTTCACCAATTCCTTTGGTTTATAATTTGTTGGGTAATGGTTTTCCCTTGGGTTCACCAATTCCTTTGGTTTATCGTATTAAAATCTTGGGTTTTATTAATCTATATTGTTTTTAACATTTCCCTTGGCCTTATTGATCCCTTAGGTTTTTAATATTTATTCCTTGGGTTCACTGATTCCTTTGGTTTATAATATTAAAGCCTTGGTTTTATTAGTTCTTTTGGTTTATAATGTTAATCACACATTCGGTTTATTACTCTCTTGAGTTTAAAATACTAATTCTAAGGGTTTGTTAATTTCTTGGATTTTTCAGTTTAAAATATTTATTCTTAGGGTTTATTAATCTCTATTGTTTATAATATTCATCCGTTAGGGTTATAATATTTATCCCTTGGGTTCGCTGATTCCTTTGCTTTATAATATTAAACCCTTGGGTCTATTAGTTCTTTTGGTTTATAATGTTAATAATCCCGTTGGTTTATTAATATCTTATTTTTAAAATACTGATTCTTATGGATTATTAATTTATTAGGTTTTTTAGTTTAAAATATAAATTCTTACGGTTTATTAATCTCTTGTGTTTTTAATATTGATCCCTTATGTTTATAATATTTATCCCTTGGGTTCACCAATTCCTTTGGTTTATAATATTTAAACCTTTCGTTTATGATGACATTGGGTTTGCATTATTAACTATCCCTTGTGTTTATTAATATCTTCACTTTAAAATATTAATTGTTAGGGTTTATTAATCTCTTAGGTTTTTTGTTTTTAAATATTGTTTCATATGATTTATTACTCTATTGAGTTTAATATATTAATTCTTAAAGTTTATTACTTTCTTATGTTTTTGGGTTTAATATTATTAATATATTAATATATATTATTAGTTCTTTTGGTTTATTACTAATATAACCATCTATGATATTAATATGTTAATAAATATTAAAATATTATTTATTATTAAAGTTGGCGGGGTTTTATTTTTCAGGCGGACGTATGCAGGAAAGGCTATTTTTTTGAATGCGAAGGGTGGTAAACGGTATACATCGCACCGCTTTTGGGGACGGGCTGTTTTCAAGTGAAAGCCAGTGATTCCATACCCTTCACGACACCTGGTGAGACATTGTTTGGAAAACCTCTTAGCGATCGCACATTATTGTTCGGACGTGGGGGCGATGCGATATGGACGACAACCATTGAATGTGAAGGGGTTGATCAGATGGTTGTCGGGGAGGTGAGATGATAGGGAAATAGCAAGGGTGGGCCCAATACATTTAAACACGATTTAATCATATCGGGGGCAATTCGATTGGTGGGGTAAGTTATAAATTAACCATGAGGGTTAATTAATCCTTTTTTAATGTGGCGGGGAATTAGGGTTCTTAATTAGTCGCGGTTTTAACTAATTAATCACAATTAACACAATATTAAGGTTATTTTTCAACCAAAGGGGCGGGATATGTAATAATTGGGAGTTTTATATAGTTAAAATAATACAGGAACGAGTTGAATTATATAGTGAATTAAATAATAAATTCAAAAGTTAATATGAAAATGAATGAAAAAGCGTTAAGTATAAAAAAATTAGAAGTATGTATTTAACTTATGCTTCTAACATAAATATTAAAATATTATTTATTATTAATATTATTATTATATTAATAAATATTATTAATATATATATATATATATATATATATATATATAATATTATTAATATATCAATCAATATTATTAATATATATATAATATTTTTTCTAATTTTAATCATAATTAATATATTGATAAATTTTCTTATTAATATATAATATATATATTTCAAGTTAATATACTAAGTTTATTATATATAATATCTATTTATTGATATATAAATTAATGTGATGGGTAGTGGAAATAGGCCTATCGGCGTATATCAACCACATTAGTAAATATAATGTGGTTGTGCTAGTTAATAATAATTATTAGCTATTCGTTACTCATATTTTATATTTACTAATAATTAATAATAACACTAAATTTATTTAATATTAATATTTATCTATGTGATTAATATAACATCATATTAATGTATTTTTAAAATTAATAAGTTTAATAAGTATATAATAGTCATTGAGAGATAGTAATTATTATTAATTTCCTTCCACACACATATATATATATATATATATATATATATATATATATATATATATATATATATATATATATATATATATATATATATATATATATATATATTAACACTATACGTCTAATAATTATTAATGTGATTGATAAATTCCTATATATCAACCATATTAACTAATGTGGCTCTATATGTGCTTCATATATGCCTATAATATATCAACCACATTGGTAAATATGGTTGTCCTAGTAAATTATGTAATTCCATCATTTTTTGACTTGACCTTATTCTTTATTGTTTAACTCTTAGACTGTTAATTTATCACTAACCCCTTTTCGTTAATCCGAGTGGCCACGGTATACATGTATACACTATCAGATCAGATGTTAGACGTTTGAAATGTTTTAGGTCATTCATATACAATCTCCTTCATTTAAGCTAACAACCTAACTAACTCTCTAACCACTCCAAATATTTCTTTCCAACCTACACTCTCACTACATGATGATATGAAGAAACAGAAAAAAACAGTGAAATAGAAAGAACGAGCGAATGGAGGAGATGGGAGTGAAGGTGTTGTAGTTGGTGAACAAGAACGATACCGTTCACAAAGTTCTTAGACTTGCTTTCAACAAAAATGTTGGACATGGTTGATTCAAATGTTGGATTGGTTTCTGTGGACATATTTTCATGTGGGCATGAAAATGAGCTTGAATAATAACAAGTCTCCCTTTCTGAAAGAGCTCCATAATCTCAATCTTGCTTTTTCCCATAGTTTAAATAATTATTTCCATCTCATTGATGGTTAAAATGGAAAAGGTAAACCTTTCCAATATTAGTGGAAGAGGGACCCTGCTCAAATTAATGCAACTTATTGATTAAAGACCCTAGCTTTTCCCTTTTGTTGGCAACACCTGGATCAACACCAAGGGAAAAATAGAAGTATTAAAGCTGAAAATGAACATGTATGAATAAGATTATTGATTCAATCATTTGAAACCCCAGTGAACCACTAAAATAACTAAGTGAGTTTTGTTTGGATTTTACTATCACCATGGGCTCTTTTTAAGAAAATCATGTGATGAGCATGTTGTAGTACAAGACTGCTTAGGCCGCTCTATCATAAACGAACCCTTTTTTTATTCTATTAACTTGTGTGAAAATTTTTCTAATAAAAATGATGAATGATATATTTCATTATGGAAGTGTTAAGGATAACTATGAGGTGCCTTGGGGATAAAATTAGTTTATCTTCTATGAAAATATTTCTTGAATGTCTACTTCCAGGTTGCAGACTACATGCAATGGCTATCTAGAGGAATTTCTACTTTTTACAATTTCTATGTATGGAGAAACAAAATTGTTTATATAATGTTTAGTTTGATAAAATTTTGTATTATAATATTATCTTATATAAATATCATGCTTTTTCTATAAAATGTTTATAATAGATATGTTTATATAATGAATAACATTTATCGTAATAAAAATTCGATATTTAGAAAGGTAACTCAAATCTAAAATTTGAATGTATTTGTCAAAAATATATATTGATTGAGTGTATTTTTTAAAATTATATGTTGTTTAACTGTAACAACTGAATTTGGCAGTAACTAGTTGTTAACTAGTAATATGACATTTTAGTTATTATTTATTTAAAAAAAAGAAAACTAGGACAATTATCATCTCTCGAAAAGTTATTTATTTTTATTATTTGGAAATAAAATTTGTTATGGAAAGTGGTTCCATAAAAATTAAAAAGGCTGATGGTAAAAGTATTCTAAGAATTGAAAATATGGTTGGACAATTTGAACAATTTCCTGCTCCTCTGAGGATAAGAGACTGATCTCAGGGAGGAATAGGGGTTATGTTTAGAGACTGAGGAAGAGAGTGTGAAAATTTCCTGAGCTGGCAAAGACGAGTGGAAATCACTCAGCATTCCTGAAATTTTCTGGTAGTGACTAGACTTGGGGTCCTGAGGTCACAGTAGAAAAATACTGTCAACCTATACCTTTCAGTTGTGGAGCACGGGGGAAAGAACAGGACGTAATTTTCTCTCTTGAAGGTTGGGAGGAACATCATGAGCAATGTTCATATTCAAATAAGTTACTGGATATTGTGATACTTTAGATATATAGGAACAATACTATAAGTTTGTATACTAGTGTGTGTTAATTAGTTATTTACTTGTACATTGTATTATGAATGGTCTAAAGATGTAAATGAGAAGGTTCTAGAAAATAGTGGCGAACTCTGTAAATTAATTCGGGGAATTGATAAACTATGTGTAGAATATTTTTATCAAGAAGGCTGCTATTCAAATGCTAAAAGATACGATAGCAATATTATTCTGTTCTGCTTGAGTAGTTATTACATGAATTGAAAATTATATATATTTAACTTGCGAAATAAGATATATGAACTACTGTTACAAACTGTACAATTCAAAGTATAAAGTAGAATTATATAAAACCCTACTAGACTTGACTAAACCCTTAAGGAGCTAAATGTTGATTATCGGTACGAGGAGAGCCTCAACCCAGAGCTTGTCGTTGCTTGAGTCTAACTGTACACAGACAAGAAAAAAGGTGGTCTGGTCACCAGCATGTAGAAACGAGAAAACTGTGTAGGTAAACATAAATGAATTTAACAGTGCAAAGTTTAAGCAACCTGATTCAGTTCCAGAACTATAATGCTATTCGAGAAACATTTACTGTACAGGTGTAGGCCAAGTGAAATAAATACATTTAAATATAAACCTAGTAGTATCAGCAAAATCCAATCCGCGAGAGGCTCAGATACATCACGATAAACATTTAACATGATAACATAGGTAAATAAGAATCTGTGCATGTATATAATCCAAATACCATGGCATATACAAAATGAATCTCTATGAATAAACCAGATGACTGAAAATAACTGAAGCTATCCCAATGCAAACATATTACAGTATTTCAAGCACAAGAAGCAATATAAATGGTTGAATACTTTCTTTGGAAACTGGACAATCAAATTAAATCTGGACTCTTCATTCATTATAATACAAGAAAAATTCTGGAAACTCAACTAAGAACGAAAAAGATAAATCCAAGAGGAAAACCCTCTATATATTTACACAAAAATTCGAGTAAATGCTTTACTGTGTCATAACCAGAGATAGCAGATAAATGAGAAACTACGAGCTCACTCCTCCAGTTTATACAGAAATTAAAACCCTAAGTATAGTATGCCTAACAACAAGTTTCATAGCCGCCGACATGGAGAAAGGAAATCCATGGGGGGAAGCGATTCACCAAGAAAACACCTAGAGTGGAGGGGTAGTGCGGTGTTGTTAGATGGTAATCCGACACATAAACTCAGTCACCAAACTCAGTTTTTTGTAAAGGGAGTTCCTCGAAAGACAGCAAGAAAGTAAACAAACATAAGAACTAGAACAAGAAATCATTGAGACAAGTTAAATACATAATGGTTAAAATAAGAAAACTTTTACGGGATATCTACTTGGAGTCTCATGAACTCTTCCGATGGCGATGAACACTGACCTGTAGGGGAGAAAAAAAAAACCCCCATCAACAGATAATCGTGGGTAAAATTCATTATTTAAGAAAAAAGTGGATCTAAGAGGTGAATTTTGAAGAAAAAAATGAAAAGGAATCGATAACACAATGAATTCGATAAAGCTTACTTGCTAGTGGCCAGAGGTTCAGAAAGGGGTCTGAAATTGCTAGAAAAATCTCCATGGAGAAACAGAGAAGGTATCAAATCCTCAAAATTTATAAAGCACGAGAGGCTGCTGAGCGTTGAAGAAGTTATCCACCTCTAGTTTTCTAGTCAAGGGATAGACTTAAGCTAGGTAAAGCTCCATACTCTGTATTTTAGTAAATTTCGGAGATTTCAGAACACAACAGCAGAGCCGACTCTATTCTTACAAAGTTACATGATGAAATTATGAGGTGGAATGAGAAATTAGGCTTTACCTAAGTCTATTTTTTCTTGTCAAGAAGCCACCATAGATGTTAAGTAGACCAGACGATGCTCAGAATTGAATGTGGCCGTTAACACAATATCCCATGCCATTAACTATCACCATTGTCAAGCCTTTAATGAGCCATTCCATCACAACGAATTAGCAGTATAAGTGTATTAAAAAATATCAAGGCATTAAATAGTCTCATAATTAAACCTGTCGACCAAGGTGTTACATAGTTAGACATGTAGATTAAATTTCTATGTGTAACATCAAACTTAATGATTTCCATTTTATTATAAGGTCAAAACCCCAATATTTCAAATGTTCAATTGAATGGTTTATGAATCCAATTAAAATGTGTGATTTGGATTAATGTTGAAGTGTTGTTTGTATGGAAATAGGTAAATAATTTTTATTTTTTTTATCCTGAACATTACAAGTGGTATCAGAGCAATGTTCGCATGTTGGGACCCTAAGGGTCATCTAATGATTTCAGCTATGTGTATACTGATGCACAGAAAAGAAGCATAACAGGAGATGCCATGAGAAGGGGGTCAATGCAACAACAACCCCAGAATGCTGGGGAATACCAACTATGACCAGAAATGAATCCTGAGATGTGGATTCAAGTGAGTGTGGATCAACATCAGCAAACAAGTATACTATTGGAGGAATAACAGCACCAAAATAGCATATTGTTAAATATAGTTCAGAATCTATACGAATAAATGGTATGGGTTTAGAGTGATAATGAATGCTTGATGAAAGAATAAGAAAAGATACTCAAGAGCCTTTTGAACAAGCAAAATCAAGGAATGGAACAACCCAGTTCTGATAGAGACATGCAGGAAGGTAATGAGTGACAAAAAAGGGACCACACCACTGATAGAGTGGAAAGAATCCCTTCATAGTGAAGCAATGAAAACAAAAACTATAACGAAGCAGAATATGGTAATGTGTTTGATTATAAAGAAGTTAAGAAGAAAAAAGTGGAGCTTCAAGGTGAGTTTAGAAATATAAAACTAGATACATTCGATGGAGAAGCTGAGGAAGTGGCAGAGGCCTCGTTTATAAATATGAATAAATATTTTCAATTGTATGAGTACAGTAGAAACCTAAAAGCCATATTGGCCATATATCAGTTGAGAGAAAAAACCATCGTATGGTGAGAGGGAGTAAAGAATGTTCACAGTGTTGAAGATCAAGATGTTACATGGGAATCATTCTAGCAATATTTTAAAGATAAATATATGATAGAAAATTTTTATGATGAGAAATATAAATAATTTCATGACTTGAAGCTCGGAGAGATGACCATGGACGAGTTTATTACCAAGTTCACCTCTCTGTTAAGATGTGTTCCATACGTAAGAGATGAGAGGGCTAAGGTTCAAAGATTTATGAGCAGTCTACCAACTCATATGAATGAACAAATTGAGTTCATAAATCCTAGAACCACAGATGAAGCCATTCATAAGGAATGAATGTGTTATCAATAGTCCAAGGCCAAAGGGGAAGTGGCCAAAAGTTGGAAACCAAGAAAAGGATAGAAAAGTAGCTCAAACTTCAAGTGTGCCAAAAGTAATAATTTTAAGAATTCTGCATGAAGTTATGTAAGAAAGAAGTTTGGAAAAAATCATCAAAGAACCTAATGGCCAGCTGATGAGATACCTACAAAGGCTTCTAGCAAACTTGAGAAAGGAAAAGTGTCCAAGCCACCTCTATAGCATTGCGGGTGTGGTGAGGCACACTATTATAAACATTGCCCATAGCGGGGTAGAATTGAAATAGTTGCAAACTTGCAGGAGGATTCTATAGTAGGTGATGTGGCCTGAAACATACCTCATTTCAACACAATGTTGGAGGATCGACAGGGATATTATCAGCCAAGAATGGTAGAGTTGGAATATAAGTTACTGTCTCAATCTGTTTCTATTTTGGTTGACTCGGGTGCAATTCTAAGTTATGTTAATCCCAAAATAGTGGATGTATGTAAATTAAAATGTCAAAAATTCAAAAATATTTTGCTGGTATAGCGAGCCACAGGAGAAAAAAGAAAGGTGACTGCCAAAATTCCAAACTGCACTTTGGAAATTGTAGACCAGCAATTAAATGTGGATCTAAACATATTACCATTTGGGTCCTATGATTTTTTAGTAGGTATGGATTAGCTAGAAAGACATTGGACCTTGGTGGAATGTAAAGAGAAGATTATGTATTACATAATGCAAGATGGTACACGCAAAGAGATTCAGGGAATCAAGAAACCGCTATAGCTACGTCCTATTACAACATCCAAAATGAATAAATGTATGAGGAAGGGATGCTAGATTTATTCTATCCAGGTGGCATATTCCAATTCCAAGGATAAGCCTCCTATGATGGAGAACATACCAGTGGTACAAGATTTCATGGATGTCTTTCCAGAATATATACCTAAATTACCGCCAAGAAGAGATATTGATTTTACCATTCAATTAATGCCAGGAGCATCACATGTGTCAAGGGCTCCTTACAGAATGAGTGTTCCATAATTAACTAAATTAAAACTGTAGCTACAAGAACTGCTGGACAAAGGATACATTCATCGAAGTGTGTCCCCTTTGGCAGCACCAGTGTTGTTCATTAAGAAGGACGGAACCATGCGAATTTGCATGGACTATAGACAAATCAATAAATTAATAGTCAAGAATAAATATCATTTGCCTCGTATTGATGACCTATTTGACTAGGTGAAGGGGGCTAGAATATTCTCAAAAATAGATTTAAGGCCTGGATACCACCAAATCTGAATCAAGGATGAAAATATTTACAAGACTGCTTTCCGTACCAAGTACGGGCATTATGAGTTTGTGGTGTTTCCCTTTTGGTTAACAAATGCGCCAACGACATTTATGAGGCTAATGCATGGTATATTTCACCTTTTCCTAGATAACGTCTTAGTCATATTTATTGATGATATTTTAATTTATTCTAAGAACCAGGAAGAACATAGAGAACATCTAAGGATTGTGTTTGAAATGTTAAGAAAACATCAGTTGTATGCTAAGTTCAACAAATTTGATTTCTTCAAAAAATAAATCCAGTACTTAAGCCATGGTATTTCAACAAAATGGATTGTTGTTTATCGTGAGAAAATAAAGACAATCATGGAATGGTCGGTATCCTAGAATGTGGTGGATATCCGATCTTTTATGGGATTGGCTGGGTACTATCGAAGATTCATTGAAGGATTTTCCAGAATTTCTTTTCCAATTACCTCCTTGCAGAGAGAAGGAAAAGTCTTTAAGTGTAATGTTGAGTGCCAAAAAAGTTTTGAGAGTTTGAAGCAGCTATTGACCATTGTGCCAATGTTGAGGGTAGTTGATCCCAACAAAGAATTTGAAGTTTGTACGGACGCTTGTAAAGAGGTAGTTGGGGCAGTTTTATCTTAGGAAGGGAAGGTAGTGGCCTATGAGTCAAGAAAGTTAAAATAGCATGAGAACATATATTCAGCTTATGATCTAGAGTTAACAGCAGTATTACATTCATTCTGGGTATGGAGACACTACCTACTGGGAAATAATTTTGTACTAAAAAATGATAATAGTATCCTAACCAGTTACTTCAAACAAGTTGATTTAAACTCCCAATAGTCAAGATGGAATGCCTTCCTAAGTGAATTTTATATTGACATTGAACACATGAAGGGTAAGGAAAACCAGGTGGAGGATGCCTGAAGTAGGAAGTGGCATTGTGTTTATGAGCTTTACTATAATCAGAATGAATGCAAATTCTTGGATCAAGTGAAAGAGGAACCATAGAAATATCCTGAATACCAATTCCTATGGAAAAAAATGGAAGAGGCCAGAAAGTAAGGAAAAACTTCAGAATATGGAGTTAATAAAGAATAAGTTCTAACCTTTAGAGGAATGCTATATGTACCAAACCGTGCAGATCTAAAGGAGCTAATCATGAATGAGTATCATCGAAATAATTATGCAGGACACCTAGGATACCAAAAAATGTTAACTGCTATTAGAAATATATATTTCTAGCCTGATATGCATAGAAACCTTGTTGAATACTTAAAAAAATGTTTGGAGTGTCAACAGGTTAAGGTGGAGCATGAACATCCAGCAGGATTGTTGCAGCCCATACCAGTACCTGAATGGAAGTGGGAGGTAATATCCCTAGACTTCATTACGGGTTTACCATGGTCAAAAAGGCACAATGACCCCATTATGGTGGTGATTGATAGGTTTAGTAAGTCTGTACATTTTATACATGTACAATCTACTTAGAAGACTATATAGATAACAGTTATATTTATGAGAGAAATATTCAGGCTTTACGGCATTACAAAGACTATTATTTCAGATATAGATGTGAAGTTTACTTCAGCATTCTGGAAATTTTTTTTTACAGGTCTGGGGACCCAAATAAACTTTAGCACTACTTATCATCCACAAACGGATGGTCAAACAGAGTGGTTAAACCAAGTTTTGGAAGACATGTTGCACATGTACATGATGCATCAGCTAACCAAGTGGGAATATTATTTACACTTGGTTGAATTTTCTTATAACAATGATTATCAGGAGTCCCTTAAGATGAGTCCTTTCAAATATTTGTATGGGAGGAAATGTCACACACCCATAAATTAGAGAAGCCCCAAAATGAAATTAATGTTGGGACCAGAAATGTTGGCCGAAATGGAATCGGAGGTAAAGAAGATCAAGAAAAACTTGAAAGCTCCACAAAATTGGTAGAAGATATATGTAGATAAGAAGAGGACTTATCGAGAATTTGAAGTGGGTGATCATGTGTATGTGGGGATAAAGCCCAAGAAGACTACCTTGAGGTGGGCCTCTTGTGCCAAGTTAGCCCCCAGGTTCTGTGGACCCTTCCAAATTTTGGAAAGGGTAGGACCTCGTGCATACCAGCTAGCTTTACCCAGCCACATCTAGGTACACAATGTGTTTCATGTGTCCCCATTAAAGGGATATTTGCATGATCTGAAGCACGAAATCCATTTGCAGAATATTTAGGTAGGATAGAATTAGAAAATCGTAACTTGAAGTATGAATTCCTGATGAAAATTTGATAGGAAACTTTGTTGTTTGTAGGTAGAGTCAGATGGTGAGTTCTTGGTCGAGCCTCAACGCATACTTGACAGGAGAGAAATTATTCTCCGAAATCAAGTCATCACCCAGCTTAAAGTGCAGTGGAAGCACTTCAGCCCGGATGAGGCTACATGGAATAACAAGGGATTTGTGCACGAGCGTTACCCAGAGCTATTTTTTGAGCTGGAGTGAAACACCAAGGACAATGTTACTTCCAAGGGGGAAGTTGTAACAGCTGAATTTGGCATTAACTAGTTGTTAACTAGTAATATAACTTTTTATTTATATATCTTTAAAAAAAAAGAAAACTAAGACAATTATAATTTCTAGAAAAATTATTTATTTTTATTATTTGCAAATAAAATTGGTTATGGAAAGTGGTTCCATTAAAATTAAAAAGGTTGATTATAAAGGTATTCCAAGAACTGAAAAGGTGGTTGGAAAATTTGAATAGTTACTCGCTCCTCTGAGTATAAGAGACTGATCCCAGTGAGGAATAGGGCTTCTGTTCAGAGAGAGAGGAAGAGAGTGTGAAAGTTTCCTGAGCTAGTAGAGACTAGTGGAAATCACTCACCATTCCTAAAATTTTCTGGTACTAACTGGACTTGGGGTACTCAGGTCACAGCACAGAATTATTGTCAACCTGTACCTTTCAGTTCTTGAGCACCGGGGAAATACATGGATGTAATTGCCTCTCTTGAAGGTTTGGAGGAACATCATCAGCACTATTCATATTCAGATAAGTTACTGGATATTGTGATATTTTAAATATATAGGAACAATACTATAAGTTTGTATACTGTTGTGTGTTAATTATTTATTTACTCATATGTTGTATTATGAATGGTCTAAAGATGGAAATGAGAAGGTTCTGGAAAATAGTGATGAACTCTATAAATTAATTTGGGGAAATGATAAGTTACCTGTAGAATAATTATTATTGCCACTCAAGGAAAACTATTATTGGACAACCTAGTGATATAGTGATGAAATGTGTTATTCTGTTTCATAAAGTAGTAGTTTCATTACATGAATTGAAAATTATATATATATATAGAAATTTAACTTCTCAAATAAGATATATGAACAACTATTACAAACTGTACAATTCAAAGTATGAAGTAGAATTATATAAAACCCTTGTGGACTTGACTAAACCCTTAAGGAGCTAACTGTCGATTCTGGCTACAAGGAGAGCCTCAACCCAGAACTCGTTGTCGCTCCAATCTAACTATACATGGACTAGAAAATAGGTGGTCTGGTCACCGGCATGTAGAAAAGAGAAAAATATGTAGGTAAACATAAACGAATTTAACAGTGCGAAGTTTAATTAACCTGATTCAATTCCAGAACTATAATTCTATTCAAGAAACATTTAGTGTATAGGAGTAGGCCAAGTGAAATAAATACATTTAAATATAAACTCAGTAGTAACAGAAAATCCAATCTGCCAGAGGCTCGGATACATCACGATAAATAGTTAACATGAGAACATAGGTAAATAATATTCTGTGCAAGCATATAATCCAACTACCATGGTGTATAAAAAATAAATCTCTATGAATAAACCGGATGACCGCAAATAACCATATTTCTCTGAATGAAAACATATTACAGTATTTCAAACACAAGAAACAATACAAATGGTTGAATACTTTCTTTGGAAACTGGAAAATCATATTAAATATGGAATCTTCGTTTATTATAATAACTCATACAAGAAAAATTCTGAAAATTCAACTAAGAACGAAGGAGATAAATGCAAGAGGAAAACCCTCTATATATTTACACAAAAATTCAAGTAAATGCTTTACTATGTCAAAACTACAGATAGCAGTTAAATAAGAAACTACGAGCTGACTCCTCAAGTTTATACATAAATTAAAACCCTGAGTACAGTAAGCGTAACCACAAGTTTCATAACCACCGACATGGAGAAAGGAAATCCATGCAAGGAAGCGATTCACCATGTGGAGGGGAAGCACGGTGTTGTTATATGGGAATTCGACACATAAACTCAACCACCAAACTCAGTTGTTTTGGAAAGGGAGTACCTACAAAGCTAGCAAGAAAATAAACAGACATAAGAACTGGAATGAGAAATGATTGATACAAGTTAAATATGGAATGGTTAAAATAAAAAAAAAATCACGGGATATTTACCTGGAGTCTCATGAACTCTTCTGATGGCGATGAACGCTGACCTATAGGGGAGTGAAAAAAAATCCCATCAACAGAGAATCATGGGTAAAATTAATTATTTAAGAAAAACGTGAATCTAAGAGCTGAATTTTGATGAAAAAACGAAAAGGAATAGCTAACACAATGAATTCAATGAATATTACCTTCTAGTGACCATAGGTTCGGACGGGGGTCCAAACTTGCTACAAAAATCTCCACGAAAAAACACAGAAGGTATCAAATCCTCAAAATGTATAAAGCACAAGAGGTTGCTGAGCATTGAAGAAGTTATTCAACTCCAGTATTCCTGTCAAGCGATAAACTTAAGTTGCGTAAAGCACCATACTTTGTATTTTACTAAATTCGAGAGATTGCAGAACATAGCGACATAGCCGACCCTAGTCTTACAAAGTTACACGATGAAATGACGAGGTGGAATGAGAGACTAAGTTTTACCTAAGTCTATTTTTTCCCTCCGAGAAGCCACCGTAGATCTTAAGAAGATCAGACAGCACTCAAAATGTCAAGTGGCCATTAAAAAAATATACCATGCCATTAACTATCACTGTTGTCAAGCCTTTAATGAGCCATTCCATCACAACGAAGCAGCGGTACAAGTGGATTCGAAAATATCGAGGCATCAAATAGTCTCATAAGTAACCCCGTCGACGGAGGTGTTACATAGTTATACAGGTAGATTAAAGTTATATGCCTAACATTAAACTTAATAATTTCCATTTTATTATAAGGTCAAAACCCCAATACTTCAAATGTTTGATTGAATGGTTTATGAATCCAATTAAAATGTGTGATTTGGATTAATGTTGAAGTGTTGTTGGTATGGAAATAGGTAAATAATTTTCATTTTATTTTTTTATCGTGAATGTTACATTAAGATATAAAAAAGTATTCTAAGAATATTATAATTTAAATTATTAAAAAAAAAAATTCGATATGATAAATATATATAATTAGCTAATTGAGTAGTTTAATTGATGATCAAAATAATGTGAAATTTGTGAAAACTTAAAAATCCAAAATTGATTACGTGTTCTATTATTAGTAATTAAATCAATTTCTCTAAAATATAATATATATATATGATATTTTTCTTATTTATAATATGTTTTATATTATTTATAAATATAAAAAAAAAAAAAAAAAATTGTACAACTTAATATTATATATATATTAATATTTAATAAAAAATTAATGTTATTTTGGGACGAACGGCTACAAAAAACCTAATGGCTTCCTCCAACGCCTCTACTCCCTTGGCCCTGTTGGGCAACGCCGTCGCCGTCACCATAGCAGGGCACGCTTACACTGAGGGGTTTAGTGCCGCAGGCCCCTATGGTCTCTCCTCTCCGACTATCCACAGAATGCAGCATCAGATCTTCCATCCAGCAACAAATCTTGTCCAGGTTGCAGATCAAGGGCTTAACCGCACTTAGATCTATGCAGATCTTTCCGTAGGGACTCTCGACCCCACCAATGTCCCTCTCTGACGGTGACTTGGCTCAGGAGTATTCACCAATGCCAGGCGGCACAAAGACTTCGGAACAGATCTCTTCTCGGGCATGCGCAAGCAGCGGATCTGCTTATCGAACCCGCCAAAAAGGCCTGCAAAGGCACCAAGGATGGGAATACACACCAAATGTGTCCGGGTGCCTCGTCCTGCTTTGGCCATTGCTCAAAGCCTGACGATTCTTGACATGGATCGGTCCACTTCTTCCCGAAAGCAGGTTTCTTTTTTGAACCAGCCAGATCTGCCAGATCTGCCAGAAGAAGCACCTGCATTTCAGATTCAAGTCACACTCTCGGGCAAGACGACAATGCATTGGGTGTACGCAACAGATCTTGTGCAGAATCTTCTACAAAAACTCGAACGCTGGTTAGGGATCCCCTTCGTTCACCTAAGATTGCTATATAAGGGTAAGCAACTTATGAACACCCTTCCCCTCTTCGTTTACAGCATTCAAAATGACGCTTCTATTACAGCTACCTTTCGTTTAAGAGGCAGTTCCATAGGGCAGACCTCCTCTGGCCCTTCTCTCTCTTTTAAAGATGCAGTCCGCAAAGATGCTACCCACCCTCAGGCTTCTTCGAAAGCAGCTCAACCAACTATGGCTCCAAAGCCATTTTTGGTAGATAAATTAGAGGAAGTTCCTACTATCAATTTCTCTCATTCTCATATTGATGAACGCTACCAGTTTTTTGCAGAATCCACAATCATATGCAGATTCAATGGGCTATGGCCCCGCACAACAGATCTTTACCAATGGATCCATACCAATTGGACTAAAAGAAGCACGATCTTCTCATGGTCAAAAGGATTCTTCATAGTGGCTTTTGACTCAAATGAAGACTACCAGAAAGCCTTAACGGGAGGCCCTTGGTTCTGGGGTTCGGCTGGAATTTTCCTCACCCGTTGGTTTCTAGACTTTGACCCTTCTACAGCTGTCATCACCAAGCTTCCCATTTGGGTCCGACTCCCGAATCTTCCGGCACATCTTTGTCATATTTTTGTCTTCATAGCCATTGGAGACACCCTAGGACGTTTTCTAGCTACAAACTCTTCAAGAAAGGAAAATGGACTCTTCACCTATGGCAGATTATATGTAGAAATAGATATCAGCAAAGGGCTGTCGGATCAGATCAACCTTAATATTGGAGATTTCCACTGGACACAAACCTTGGATTACGAAAATATAGCCTTCCGTTGCCAACATTGTCATCAAACAGGGCACCTCCAAAGTACATGTGGCTAGTTCCTTGACAAAAAGAAGAATCAGAATCGAAAACCCAAATCCAAGAGCTGGAATCCATGTGTCCCTCCCACTCCTATGGACGATACAGATTCCTCTAGTTTGGATGAGGAGGAATTTGAAGAAGACAAGCAAAATGATCAGATTCCGCTAGCCGCTCCCTCGGTTAGTCCGGCAGTCCCCTCTGCCCCGCCAATCTCTCAGAAACGTTCTCATGTATCTTCGTCTTCAGATTCTGACAAGGATATTCCGCCGCCAGAGCAGAATAGTCTACAACTTGTTATGGCTCATCCAAGTTCCACTGGCTGGGTCAAAGTAAGCAAGAAAAAAGGCAAGAAATGTCGTGTGGCAGAAACAGTCCAAACAGTCCACTCTGGGTAGTTTCCTTTGCTCAGAGCCTGTTTTTTTGTATTCCAGTGTTTTCTTTTGCTCATTCCCAGATTTTCTATCAGGAGCGAGGTTGATAGCCTATCACCTACAACTCCCATGCTTTGCTGTTTCGCTTGCTTCCAAGCCTAATTGTACTATTCTTTTCTTTTCTTAATAGAATTAGTCTTTACTTAAAAATAAAATAAAAATAATAATGTTACTAAATTGTATTATTATTAAATGACATAAATTTCAAGAATTCAATTAATGTGAATATAATTTCCAAAAATCTAATTAATGTGGATAAACGCTTTATGTCGAATAATAATAATCATTTCAATATAGAATATAAATTTCTAAATAAAATAAAAAAATTATTAATAATTAAGAAATATATAAATAGAAATTATAGATAATAAAATAATTAAAAAATTCATTTAAACTTTCCAATCCACATAGGGTTTAATGTTAGCATTAGTATTAAGTTTTTCAACCAAATGGCCTCCCATATCACATATAAAATTAATTTTGATGCAAACTATTAATATATGTGTGTCTCATAAATCCCCTTCTTTCGATTTATATAGAGAATGTATATATCATTGGAATGGGAAACATAGAATGGAAAGGTGATCAAGTTACTTCATTTGGTAGTTTAATTGATGATTAAAATAATGTGAAATTTGTGAAAACTGAAAAATCCAAAATTGATTGTGTTTTACTATTAATAATTAATTTTTTAGGAATAATATATATATATATATATATATATATATATATATATATATATATATATATATATATATATATATATATATATATATATATATATATATATATAAAACAATTATTTAAAAATGATATTTTTCTTATTTATAATATATTTTATATTATTTATAAATATTAAAAAAAAATCTATTGTTACAACTTAGCATTATATATATTAATATTTAATAAAAAAATATTTTTATAAAATTGTATTATTATTAAATGACATAAATTCTAGGAATCCAATTAATGTGAATATAATTTCCACGAATCGAATTAATGTGAATAGATACTTTATGTGGAATAATAATAATCATTTCAATATATAATATAAATTTCTAAATAAAAAAAAAAAATATTAATAATTAAGAAATATTTAAATACAACTAATAGATAATAAATTAATTAAAAAAATGCATATATAAGCATTCAAATCCACAAAGCGTTAATATTAGCATTAGTATTAAATTTTTCAATTAAATGGCCTCACATTTCATGTATAAAATTAATTTGGAAAACTATTAATAAATTTGTGTCTTTATTTAGCATGAATCCCCTTCTCCTTTCTATCCATATAGAGAATGCATATATCATTGGAATGGGAAACAGAGAATGGAAAAGGCTACTAGGTCAAATATTGTATCAATGAAATCAAAGTATTTTGGGGGCTTAAAAGCCTTAGTTTCTTTGATCAACAAAGTTATCTTATGAAAAAATTGATGGCATATGTTGGAAATATTGTCATTGATGGCAAAGGAATTGGCAAAGCAAAGACAGGAAGGCAAAAGAAACAGAGAGGTAGAGCTGCTAGGAAGAGTCAAGGCAATAGATTGAAGGACAAATTGAATATCTGGGCAAGATTTGTGTATGTGGATGAAGAATCGTGGAATTATGTTAAGAATGGTTGAGTAAATCTGGAATTTACATGACCTGTGTAATCAATTTCATAATGGGCAGAGGATACCTACGGCGCACAAGAAGAATGAATTCATTGTTGCAGAGTTAGGATATGTGTATTATATGTGTATTGACTGATGTAATTCTTGTATGGAATCCCCTGAACCTCTGTGTGAATAATCTCTGTAATAGAGTCGAATGATGTCCTGTGTAATTGGAAGGGTTGAATAATACTCTGTATCTGATGAGGGAGTTGATGGGAGATGGCGCATATTATTGGAGTAGTGGAACACTTGGTGACGACGGAACGCAAAACATTAAAGAGCAATTTAATTATAATAATACTTTTAAAAAGGCGACGGTACCCTGCGTGGATGAGCGGAACCATGACCATATGAATAGAAAAGGTGGTTTACGGCTTTCATCGCACCACCTATGTGGGGTAAGCGGTATTTCCGGATGAGGAGCGATTCCATAGAATACTCGACACGTGTCCCAGTATGATTTTATAAAACCGCTTTTTACTGTGCGCCATCGCGCATTATAGTTCGACCCAGGATGCCCAATGATATCGTTGAGCGCCGTTGATCTGGGAAGAGGTCATCGGACGGTCATTATTTGTTGAAGGTGCGCGAAGATTAACATAGGTACGGTGGGCCATCGCCCGTTAACGTTCAGTATCGGAGGTCGAAGCGATATGCATACACGCCGTTGATCTAGAAGCTTGTTAATCTAATGGTGATCGGACGCTGGACTTGCACGAGGATTACTGTGGTACGATGGGTGTATTGGATTGGCTATTAACTATGTATGTGGGCCCGGGATCAAATTTTTATCACAAGATTAATTTATTTGGAAGCGTTGGATGTTTCTATAAAGTCCGAAGGGTTAAACTTTAGATATAAGGCTTGGGAATTCAAAAAGTTGTAAATATAATTATTTATCAATTTCTTTAAAATTGATAAATAAATTAAAAACAGATCAAAGGCCCCGTGGGACAAACTAAAAAGAATACCACTAGCGATTCGTGGTTTTGACTCATGGTTTTAATAAAGGGAGAACTATATAAGGAGAAGAAAAATAAAGAACGAGGTGTGCATTGTAAGGGTTGTGAATAAATTTTCTAAAAAGAATATCTGTATGGGTGAGCTTTGTTCTTAATTGATAAATCTGAGACCACAATGCACCCATGAATATAATCTGACGACGATAAAATCTTTGGTTTCAATGACGGATGATACCATGAAGAACTGGTGTGAGTATAGAAAAGATAAATAAATTTGGTAACCGGAAAGGTATGTCGTATGGAAATTGGTGGATCCAGTATAAAAATTGATGAAACAAGGTCATCAGTAGTACTGAGGGTCGAAGCCTTCAGAGAGGGGGTTGTAGCTCCCTTCCAGTGGTAGCTGGTAAACGAGAGAAGGTTGTAGTCTTCTGTAGGTGGGTGCCTACGTGATGGTATAAGTCTGCACTAGCATATATTGTAAGAAGTTTTCTCTATAATAAATATTGAAGACTGAGATTACGGCAGCAGTGGTTTTCTCCCAAATTGGGTTTCCACCTTAAATCCTGGTGTTCATATGTGTTGTGTATGTTTGATGGTTTTTTCTGTTCATGCTTAATGCTTATCTGATGCAATGCTCTAAGTAAAAACATAATAAGATATATGTACATACATGTTGGATGCAGTACTGTAGCTTAAGGTTTTAAGAAAAATAAAAGAAAAATAGTTCAGCCCTAAATACTGATTCACCCTCGCCCCCCCTCTCAGTATTTCTCCCAACAATTGGTATCAGAGGAGGTCCTTCTGAAAAATCTTAGCCTCTGGAAGGAAGATCAAGCAAGATGAGCAATCAAGATGGAACAACATCTATCAGGCCTCCGCTCCTTAACGGAAACAATTTAATCTTCTGGAAAATAAGGATGAGGTCCTATATTCAGTCTCTAGGAGCAAAGGTATGGGAAATTGTTGAACAAGGATATCAATATCTGGCTGCAGTACCAATAGATCCGATGGAAAGAAAGAATTATGAAACAAATGCAAAGGTAGTCAATGCTCTATTGGGAAGTCTAACTAAATCAGAATTTGTCAAAGTCATGCAGCTGAATACAACAAAGACAATATGGGACAACATCATTCTAATTTATGAAGGTGATGCAAAGGTAAAAAGTGCTAAACTCCAAACTCTCAGAATTCAATATGAGAATCTAAAAATGGATAATGAAGAGAGCGTTGCCAATTTATTTTTACGTCTTGATGATATTGTAAATCGTATGAGAAATCTGAGAGAAACAATAACCGAATCTACTTTGGTTGAGAAAGTCTTAAGATCACTAACGACGAAATTTGAGTCAAAATTTTCAGCCCTTGAAGAAAAGAAGGATCTTCAAAATCTCACTGTGGTGCAACTTCATGGCATACTAACTGCATATGAAATGAGAAGAGGAGGACCATATGAAGTCAAAGAAGCAATATTTATAACTTCTACAAAAGGGAAGGAAGTAAAAAAACCAGAAAGATCAAGATATATCTCAGAAGAAGATGAGATAAACTTTGTAAAGAAACTTCAACTTGGCACAAGACGGTTCAGAGGTAAGCTTCCTTTCAAATTTTTTTATTGTGGAAGAGTTGGTCATTATGCTGCTAAGTGTCCTTATAAAGAAACACATAAAAAGGGGAAGGAAGTAGCAAGAAGAAATAAGAATCGTTTTAGCACTAGGAAGAATTACTATACTCATGAAGATAGTGATGGGTTATCTGATAGTGAGGAAGAATATGAACAAGATTTGAGACTTCTTATGGCATTCGAAAAAGAATATAGAGAAGAAAAGGATACTTTTGTGGATGCTCTAGAAGACAGTGATTTTCTTGATGAAAACAATAAACTCAAAATTTTCTTAGAAGAGAGTAAAATAACCATAGAAACTCTGAAAAATCAGCTTGAAGAAAAGGAGAAACACAATGAGAAATTAGAGTGTGAAGTAGTAATTCTAAGAAAAGAACTTGAGAAAGTAAAGACTCTGAATCTTAGATTTTCTAAAGGATCTGAAACCTTAGATGAGATTATTGAGGTACAACGTTCTCCTCTTATAAAAACAATTCTTGGATACATCGGAGAATCTTCTCAGGCTTCAGCATCAAATTATCGAAAAGCAGTTACAGCTGGTTTACAACACGCTGCCACTCCGCAAGGGAATAAAGAATATTCACAGGTAATGCATGAACATCTCAATTCAAAGAACACTAACAGGAATGTCTTTCAAAGAAACACCAATCAACAAGTAAATTCATATAGAAGATTTTATGATCGCAGAAATTTCTTCTTCGATGGACAATGTTTCTCATGTCACAATTTTGGTCATAAAGTTGTTCAATGTGTTGCATATAAAACCATCATG
Organism: Pinus albicaulis; assembly: GCA_034641835.2. Classification (NCBI taxonomy): domain Eukaryota; kingdom Viridiplantae; phylum Streptophyta; class Pinopsida; order Pinales; family Pinaceae; genus Pinus; species Pinus albicaulis. The sequence continues at coordinate 1,443,722,867 of CM076580.1, forward strand.
ACAAGAGAAGCAAGAAAGAACAGGATTGATATTGAAATAAAGAAGAATACTTATAACAATTTTTCTCCTCTTCAAAATGAAGTTGAATGTGCTTATTGTAATAACTTTGGCCATGAAGAATCTGAATGCAGGAGCAAAGTTCAGCCAAAAGAACATGTTCCTTCAAACTCCAAAGTATGTAAAAAGAAGGAATTACAAGTTGAAAATTGTGGCATAGCGTTATTTGCAGAAGATGAAGAAAAACAATGGTACATTGATAGTGGATGCTCAAGACACATGACAGGTGATAAAGACAAACTTCTTGCATATAGTGCTCTAGAAAAAGAAAAAAATGTTACATTTGGAAATGACACTCCTGTGGTCATTAAGGGAAAAGGGTCTGTTTTTCTAAAATAAAAGGTGAAAGCTAATGAAGTCATGTATGTGGATGGATTAAAGCATAACTTGTTACGTGTAAGTCAAATGTGTGATCAAGGAACTGAAGTTGTCTTTAGTTCAAAAGAATGTGTGGTACGGGATCTTGATAAAGGTAAAACAATTATAAAAGGAAAAAGAACTCCAAACAATCTGTATATATTGAAGAACCCCAAAGAACAATGTTATTTGAGTAAATATTTAGAAAATTGGCTATGGCATAGAAGTTTTGGGCATCTGAGCTTCTCTCAAATTAACAAATCAAGTATACTTAAAGTTGTTCGTGATCTTCCCAATATTACCCTACCTGAAAATATCATATGCAAATCCTGCCAATTCGGCAAGAAAACCAGGGTACAATTTAATGCCAAGGAAGGATCATCAAGTAAGCCTCTTGAACTCATTCATACTGACATATGTGGACCTATGAGGAAAAATTCACCACGTGGTGAAGAATACTATATCTTATTCATTGATGATTTTTCTAGAATGTGTTGGATTGGGCTGCTTAAACACAAAGATGAAGCATTTGAGAAGTTTCAGATCTTAAAAGCACTAGTTGAGAATGAATTAGATCTAAAAATCAAGTGTCTCAGATCTGATCGAGGAGGAGAATATACATCCAATGAATTCCTTGAATTTTGTGAACAACATGGCATAAAAAGACAGTTCTCTGTAGCTGGCACTCCACAACAGAATGGTGTTGCCGAAAGAATGAACAGAACAGTTCAACAAATGGCTAGAGCTATGCTTGATGATTCCAAAACACCTGACACATTTTGGGGAGAAGAAGCACATACAACAGTAAACATTCTCAACAAAGCACATGTTCCTGTAAATAGTGATAAAACTCCATATGAACTCTGGTATGGCAATCCTCCCACTATAAAGCATTTTAGAATTTTTTGAAGCAAATGCTTTATCAAGAATAATGATGAAAAACTTGGCAAGTTCGAACCCAGAGCAGATGAAGGAATATTTTTTGGTTACTCCTCTAGGAGTAGGGCATATAAATGTTACAATAAAAGACTTCGGAAGATTGTTGAATGTATTGATGTCGTTATTTATGAGTCTCCTGCAGCTCCAAAAGAAGAAAAGCAAACAACAGATGAAGATGATGATGACACATATCCTTCTACATCAAATAGTAATGATGCAAATAGTGAACCCAGTGAAGAACCCGAAGAGAATTTGTCTGAAAAGGCTCCATCTAGATATGTTCAAAATAATCATCCAAAATCTCAAATTTTGGGAGAAAAGGGATCAGGTGTACAAACAAGAAGGAATCTTGTGGGATCTTCTAGCAATCTGGAATTTATGTCCACTATTGAACCTCACAGTGTCAGTCAAGCTAGCAAAGATGAATGTTGGATCCAAGCCATGAATGAAGAGCTTGATCAAATTGAAAAGAATCACACTTGGGAATTAGTACCAAGGCCTCATGACAAAAATGTTATTGGAACTAAATGGATATTCAAAAACAAGTTAAATGAGAATGGGGATGTTATAAGAAATAAAGCTAGACTTGTGTGCAAAGGGTATCCTCAACAAGAAGGTATAGACTTTGAAGAAACCTTTGCTCCTGTAGCCAGACTTGAAGCCATAAGAATGTTTCTTGCTTTTTCAAGCTTCCAAAAATTCAAAGTTTATCAAATGGATGTTAAATATACTTTTCTCAATGGTGATCTAGAAGAAGAAGTTTATATAGAACAACCAGAAGGATTCATTTTGGGAAATGATGAAAAACTTTTTTGTAGACTTAAAAAGGCTCTATATGGTCTCAAACAAGCTCCAAGGGCATGGTACTATCATCTTGACAAATATCTTCATCAACAAGGATTTTCAAAAGGGTCTGCTAATAGCAACTTATACACAAAAATTGAAAATGACAAACTATTGATTGTGGTTGTATATGTTGATGATATCATTTTTGGAAGTAATAAAGAGTCTATGAGTAAAAAATTTGCTTCTAATATGCAGTAAGAATTTGAAATGTCTTTGCTTAGGGAACTAACATTCAATCTTGGCTTGCAAGTGCAACAAGCAATAGATGGCATATTCTTATCACAAGAAAAATACCTCAAGCAAATCCTGAAGAAGTATGGCATGGAAGATTACAAACCTATAAGTACACCTATGATAACCGGATGTAATCTTAGTTCTAATGATGATTCCCCCATGGTGAATCAACCTGAATACATATCTATGATAGGAAGTCTACTTTATCTCACTGGGACAAGACCAGACATCATGCATGCAATTGGGATTGTTGGACGATTCCAAGCTAATCCAAAAGAGTCTCATCTTCAGGTTGTGAAAAGAATATTCAAATATATACAAGGAACTCAAGACTTTGTACTATGGTATCCAAAGAATGCTGATCTTACTCTTCATGCATACACTGATGCAGATTGGGCTGGAAGTGTTGATGATCAGAAAAGCACTAGTGGTGGTGAATTCTATATGGGGCCCCGGTTAGTATCTTGGTTCAGCAAGAAGCAAAGCTCTATTGCCTTATCTACAGAAGAAGCAGAATATGTGGCTGCAGCATCATGTTGCACTCAGCTTCTCTAGATGATGCAAACCCTACAAGACTTTCAAATCAAATGTTCACCTCCTATCTCCATTATGTGTGATAATACAAGTGCCATCAGTATCTCAAAGAATCCTGTTATGCATTCCAATACCAAGCACATTCCCATCAAATATCACTTCTTACGTGAACAAGTGCTTGAACAAAAGGTGAAATTGGAGTATGTTTCCTCCAAAGAACAAGTTGCTGATATATTTACCAAACCTCTACCCAAGTAAGCATTTGAATATCTTAGACAGAAACTGGGAGTAGTCTCTGCCATGCAGAGGACCAGGTCTACTTAAATACAGAAGATTAATTTGGTTGTCAAGTGCTCTGAATGCACAGGTTCAGGTGAAGCATTGGTCATATGAAAAGGATGAATTGTTGATCATATTATGTTTAAAGATGCAGCATGATCTTAGGGGGAGCATGGCATTATCGGTTTAAAGGATCTTCATCAAAATATTTTCCATTGATGTCGAAGGGAGAGGAAAAGAAAAAAAGGGCTTCTGTAAGGCCATCAGAGGAAGAGTATTGCCATCAATGCCAAAGGGGGAGATTTTTGGAAATATTTTCATTGATGGCAAAGGAATTGGCAAAGCAAAGACAGGAAGGCAAAAGAAACAGAGAGGTAGAGCTGCTAGGAAGAATCAAGGCAATAGGTTGAAGGAAAAATTGAATATCTGGCCAAGATTTGTGTATGTGGATGAAGAATTGTGGAATTATGTTAAGAATGGTTGAGTAAATATGTAATTTACATGACCTGTGTAATCAATTTCATAATGGGAAGAGGATACCTACGACGCACAAGAAGAATGAATTCATCGTTGCAGAGTTAGGATATGTGTATTATATGTGTATTGACAGATGTAATTCTTGTATGGAATCCCCTGAACCTTTGTGTGAATAATCTCTGTAATAGAGTTGAATGATGTCCTGTGTAATTGGAAGGGTTGAATAATACTTTGTATTTGATGAGGGAGTTGATGGGAGATGGCACAGATTAATGGAGTAGCGGAACACTTGGTGACGACGGAACGCAAAACATTAAAGAGAAATTTAATTATAATAATACTTTTAAAAAGGCGACGGAACCTTGCGTGGATGAGCGGAACCATGACCATATGAACAGTAAAGGTGGTTTATGGTTTTCATCCCACCACCTATGCAGAGTAAGCGGTATTTCCGAATGAGGAGTGATTCCATAGAATACTCGACACGCGTCCCTATACAATTTTATAAAACCGCTTTTTACTGTGCGCCATCGCGCATTATAGTTCGACCAAGGATGCCCAGCAATATCGTTGAGTGCCGTTGATCTGGGAAGATGTCATCGGACGGTCATTATTGGTTGAAAGTGTGTGAAGATTAACATAGGTATGGCGGGCCATCGCCTGTTAACGTTCGGTATCGGAGGTTGAAGCGATATGCATACACGCCGTTGATCTAGAAGCTTGTTAATCTAACGGTGATAGGACGCTGGACTTGTACGAGGATTACTGTGGTACGATGGGCATATTGGATTGGCTATTAACTATGTATGTGGGCCTGGGATCAAAGTTTTATCACAAGATTAATTTATTTGGAAGCGTTGGATGTTTCTATAAAGTTTGAAGGGTTAAAATTTAGATATAAGGCTTGGGAATTCAAAAAGTTGTAAATATAATTATTTATCAATTTCTTTAAAATTGATAAATAAATTAAAAAGAGATCAAAGGCCCCGTGGGACAAACTAAAAAGAATACCACTAGTGGTTTGTGGTTTTGACTCATGGTTTTAATAAAGGGAGAACTATATAAGGAGAAGAAAAATAAAGAACGAGGTGTGCATTGTAAGGGTTGTGAATAAATTTTCTAAAAAGAATATCTGTATGGGCAAGCTCTATTCTTAACTGATAAATCTGAGACCACAATGCACCCATGAATATAATCTGACGACGATAAAATCTCTGGTTTGAATAACGGACGATACCATGAAGAACTGGTGTGAGTATATAGAAGATAAATAAATCTGGTAATCGACAAGGTATGTAGTATTGAAATTGGTGGATCCAGTATAAAAATTGATGAAACAAGGTCTGCAGTAGTACTGAGGGTCGAAGCCTTCAGAGATGGGGTTGTAGCTCCCTTCCAGCGGTAGCTGGTAAACGAGAGAAGTTTGTAGCCTTCTGCAGGTGGGTGCCTGCGTGTTGGTATAACTCTGCACCAGCATATATTGTAAGAAGTTTTCTCTATAATAAATATTGAAGACTGAGATTACGGCAGCAGTGGTTTTCTCCCAAATTGGGTTTCCACCTTAAATCCTGGTGTTCATATGTGTTGTGTATGTTTGATGGTTTTTTTTGTTCATGCTTAATGCTTATCTGATGCAATGCTCTAAGTAAAAACATAATAAGATATATGTACATACATGTTGGATGCAGTACTGTAACTTAAGGTTTTAAGAAAAAGAAAAGAAAAATAGTTCAGCCCTAAATACTGATTCACCCCCCCCCCCTCTTAGTGTTTCTCCCAACAGCATATCTGGTCACAACATGAGGGATGGAAATTAAATTCAAACGATGAACTAACTTGATTCTCAAAAATATATTTAGAACGGATCATCCAATGATAAAGAAGAAATTCTCAAGCAATTCTAGATCCTTGAAAAGGAAGAAAGGACAAGACATCAAAAATATTCAAATAAGGTGTCCCTTTAATGAATATGTCCTTCACTAAGCTCTCAATACATATTCTGCCAAAATATCCAATAATTGGGAAAACCAAGAGTCCTAGAAGATATGTTTCAGAGTCTCCAACTGACCACATTTATAGGGAAAATTGCATCTGAAAACACACTTTTGATAAAACATGCCTTGAATGGTATCCTTGGGTACATCACTAGCTAGGAAAAATCTCATAGCTTATAATAAATCTAAATGGAACATATATTGAAAATTCTTTGTACCAGTTTGTCCTCTAAATAATCAAATATTCATCTCACATTCAGTATGAGTGACAACAAATGATTATGGTGAAAGAGTGAGTTAAATATTTGAGTTTCATATTGCTCGAGAGGGTGCTCAATGCTCCATCCCTAGTTCTTCGACAATATATCTAGAATCCCTAGATTCATCTTGAATAACTTGCCATTCAGGATGAGTTTTGTCAACTCCATAATTGATTGGGGATTTGAGGCCATCAAAAAAAACTCCTAAGCGTGAATAAACTAGTCCCTTCAGAAGCGAAAAAATAAATCCCCTATGTCCTCACAAAAGAAAATGACATTTCTACTCAATTTTCAAGCTTGAAAATGTGGTATATCAGCATCACATTAACCTTGCACCCTCCAACTCAATTTTTGAGCTTGAAAATGAGGTATATCAGCATCACACTGGCCATGTACCCTCCAACTCTAGATGGGTTGACAAGTTAATTTTCATATTGCCTTGTTGTCATGCCAAGACCAGTTAACCAACTATCCATGGATTTCCATGTTCCCCATATAATTTGGAAGATGAATGAGCTTGAAACTTCAAATAAGTGAGGCATAGAAATAATATCGCACAAGCCAAATGTGGTAGCAAAAGTATGTAGAAATATCAATCAAGATAAGTCCACTATCATCCTTAGGTTTGATGCACACATCCCAAGGAGACATCAAGATGCACCTCTCCCCACTATACTTAGATCATAGCCATTAGTATGATTGAATAATTTTCTCCAAGGATTGAAATTTAATTTTTCTACAAGACCAACAAGAGACATTATATACATGCAAAAATATTACACATTTTGCACTTTACATGGTGGGAGCACACTTGGTATAAAATTTACCACTTATACACTTTAGTTTGTGGGAGAAATGACACATGTACATAGTTTACCTTAAAGTTGTCGTGTTTTATGGATATTAAAATGAAGAAATTCTATTTAGATCCATTCCAGAGATTGACTGTAGGGGCATTTACTAGATATGTCACCTTTCATAAAAGATGAGATCCAGAGGCTACCTGGCCCTTTACAGACTCTGCCTATAGAAATTGTAGAAGTAAACAATAGAGGCATTAACAATATCAAAGAATGTTTTCATGCTCAGACATGGGAATGTGTCTCTTTCCCTACGCAAAAAAATAGTTCAAGGTAGTTAATCTTCATAGACATGTCATCAAGCAGGTCAATGTGATCATCCCCAACTTACCTTTCATGAAATTAGGCTTGGAATCCTCCACAACCTGGTGGATGGAGTTGAATGGAAACTAGGTCAAGGCCTTTACAAAATACATGCTAGTGAATAACACTTACTTGGTTATGCCAACAAATTAAGTGGGAGAAATGTTTTCTCCTCGAGGTTGTCCAATTGGGTGTGTAATACCAACTTCACCCATTTCCTCACAGGTTTCTCTCCTAGGTTACAAATGTCTTCCACCTTATTCTAGTTATATATTTTTCAATTTCCCGTGGATTCCTTGAATTTTTTCTCTTACCATCTCCCTCTCTCACTCCCCAAATTATTGTCATCAAACATGCCCCATTAAGGATCTGGAGCAATGTTTGCACCATACTTAGAGAACTGTCATTGCTACTAATTGAAATTGGAGTCATGTATACTAGATTTCTTGCTTAAGTGGCTCTTACTTCGACAATATCCTGAGATGAGTTTGACATGATGGTCATATGAAGTTGGAAGCTACTTGGTGTAATTTTCCTTAAATCTTCAAAAAAACAGAGCAAAATTTTGTCATTTTCAATCATGTTTTATTAGCTTCTGCATACAGCAGATGTTATCACAATTGCAACACAATCATGTTCCATGACCATGAATTATGAATGATGAAATTTAATTCAATGTCTCTTAGAGTTGCAAGGTGGAATTGAAGAATGACTTAAAATGACCTTGCATGTCTTCTCATTTTAGAGCTCAAATTTTTAGGAAGGATTTAAGTATCCACCTTTCAAGAATCACTAGAAGAGGTTGATAAAAAATATAGGAAGACAAAAAACTAACCAGTGGTGTACTAAATGGATTTCTTGGGAGGTAGATTGGCATATGGACTTTCAATAGCTAGAACTTTTCCAAATAAGTGAATGTATTTGAAAACCAAACCTCTAGTTTATTTTGGTTTAGACAAGGTCTAGAATTTGAAAAGTGAATTCCCTCTTTCTTCCTCTTACATGTCCAATGATCGAAATCTGGATTGAGGGAAAACAATTTCCTAAATAAAAATTTTGCATTTTATTTGTACACTTGAGTTTTTAAAAGCTAATTAACTCATAAATTTCTCACAAAATACACTTAAAGCTTGACACAAACCCCTTCCCAATTGGCTAACTTTAGACGATCCTAAACACATTTTTATTTAACTAATGAGGGAGATAGCCCAATAAAACTAGTTTGTCCATATTCAAATCAAGTTGGTATCAAAGTACAATTTAGCTCATTTTAGTCAAGGTTATTTAGAAGAATTAGCTATTGGTTTCTGTCTTCAATTTCCTCTCAAAATGAATGTGTACGTGCTTGCCTTTAATCAAATTGCTTTTGATTATGATAAACATGGTAAATATTCACATAAGATATATAAAAGAACTTGCACATGTTCCTTTTGTGGTTTGAATAATCATAATGTTTAAAGATGTTGGAAGAAGATATCCATGCACATTGAAACTTTCCAAATAAATGAGGCAAAAAGTCAAAGGCCCATTGGACAAGGAAAATGATGTTTAAAATAAGATGAAATTGTTTATTACTCATTGCCATAAGAAAGGTCACCTTGTGGACAAGTGTTGGACTTTGTATCCAACAAGTCATCCAAAACATTTGAAGAAGGTGGAAAGAGATAACGACAAGAATGGAAAAGAGGATTCCATAATCGATGAGGGTCAAGATGATTCACATGATGAAGTGCAGCTAAAAGATGCGCCATTGAAATGGTTTGCTAACAGATGGTTAAATTTCTTATCCAGTTAAGGCCTTGCATGTATTTTGAAGTTTCATGAATTTCTTTGCAAATTCAAAGTATGGTGCATGTTGCATGAAGAAAGATGTTGAAAGTAGAGTTATGTTGACACGCTCAAATGCAACAAATATGGAAATTTGTACATGAGCTCTATTATTTGACTTGAGAGTCAGTTGTTTGAAGAGGCATGTTTTGTCGATTTGTGTTTGGTTGATCGTTTTGTACACCAATATGTAAGAGTACATGGAGATATTCACATGATGTGAATTTTTTTTTCTTTGAAGGAGAAAAATGATATGTCAGTGAGCTATGTTTCTTGCATGATGTGTTTTCAGTTTTATGGTTTTGTTTGTGACAAGACGTCACAAGATTTTGGGAAGGTCTACTCTTGAGCGAGAGCCTCATGATTACAACCTAATCATGAGAATCAAATGGGAGTGCATCCCTATTTTGAAAACAAATAGGATTTTGAAATATCATGGTGTTGTTTCAATGCCTGAATCCACAACCCTAACATAAATTGTTTTATTCTTTTTTTGCAGGATTTAGTTGGTTATATTAAAATTTAGTTGAATTTAAAATTCTTGGCTTAGTGGCATGAACCAAACATATTGTACATATTAAATGAGGAATTTCGCTCTCCCAATCATTTCTAAATCACCCATATCACCAAGAAAACATGTTTTAAAAGAACATACTTTGGTATGGGAAAGACCTTAGGTTTCATATATTATAAGAAGGTTTTTGATATGGTTGAGAGAATGTCGAAAATAGAATCCATAAACAAATTATTTTTCAAAACATATTACTTTAAAAAAGTATCAACAAGGAATGTACAAGGGTGTTCAATGAATTAACGCTATTTATTTAAATTCCATGATGTATATCTTACTCATAATTTTAACAAATTATTAAATAATGATCTAGATTGGATAATTATATTATTTTTTATATTTTTTGATGCTTATAGAGTGAAAAAAATGAAAGAATCAACTTGTAGGGTCATTTTAATGGTGGGTGGAGAATTGGGATCCAAAACCTTTTGGAGTCATTTTGAGGTTTTAAATTTGACATTTTTGGGGGTCAAACGATTATTCCTTGTGCTGAAATCTTGACCATTATTCTACACTTAAAGACATATATCCAATGGTGCAAGAAAAACATCAAATGAAGTTCATTCAAAATTTATGCCTTTAGTAAGTTGACCTATATCATGTTGACCACCATGGTACTAGAGACTGACATTTTAGCCCCATTACTCATGCATAGCAAGCTAGCCACATGTGGAATTTTAACAAGACTCTAAAAGGTCTAAAATCAAAAACCTCGTTAATGGTTGATGGAGTCAAATCTTACACCTAGTTGGCTATCACGCTATGTTAAATACTTCACCACTAGGAGGAATAAGAGTTCCATTTTGTGTTATTGTATTTTGTTCCATAGTTGAAAATACAACTAGGAGTGTGAAGTTAGAGAGAAAAATGTATGAAGTTAAGTTTTTATAGCAACCTTACACGCCAAAAGTCTTAGCTAACTCTAGAGAGATTACCTTAAACATATTTTCCATACCAGAAAAGAGAGAGTAGAGCATGTTTACATTTTAGTGTTGTTTATCTCCCATAAGGATTTCCTAGGGAAAAAGACTCTAGAGCATCATTGCTTTTTAGGGTTGCTTGTCTCCCATAAGGATTTCCTAGGAAAATAATTTGTGTTGATTGTCTAGAGAGATATGTATGTGTGTGTTTCATTATATGTTCTCTATTTCTTACGTTGTGTTTCATTATGTTTTATATTTCTTACATTTCTGCCCTCCTATTTTTCTTTCCAATAAAGGTTTATAAAGTAACATGACAAGCAACATGAGACTTGGAGTTCAATCATTTTCATTATCTATATGGAAGGCAAGAAGGATTATATCCCCTTAAGCTTAAACTTATGTAGTTTGTCAATTTTTATCATATATTTTTTGGTAAGGGTAAATGTTTTTTATCTATAGTACTTGAGTCATGAGTTCCCCATTTTTACCTTATGTAAAGCATGATTCTAGGATTACTGCAATTTGTACTTGGTTTTTTATTGTGATTATGCCCTGTCTCAATCACTTGGCCATCTCTCTATGTGTAGTTAAATCTTTATAACAATACTTAAGTAATATTTATCTATTTATATTATGTGAAATGTAAAAATGGTATACTATTTTTCATAAAATTGGCTTGAGTTTATCATATATTTCGATGAAAGTTGATTATATGACACGTTTTCTTTAAAAGGATCTAACAATTTTGTTAAGGTATGAGTTTGCAATTTTGTGTGGCTCTCTATCAACCTTCACTTCCTCATTTCTAGAAAAAATATACTTGCTCATTTGTATACCCACTTTCTATTCAAATGCATGAGTTTTGAACTCTCGATAACTATGTTTTTCCACACAGGAAAATTATATGTCACATTTTATACTAAAGTTCTTTATTATATTTTTTTGAAGTTTGGAAATTACTGTTATTCTTTTATATAATTTAACATTAGATATAAGTTTAAATTAAAAGCTACTTAAATAAAATATAGCTTAGATATGGCATTTGCAAATTATTATCTATTTATTAAGCTAAAGGACATAATTATTACACATGTTAATTTACATTCAAATTCTTCTTTGATTTATCTCCTATAGCTTAATGTAATGCTAGATATATAATTTAAGTTGAAGGCCCATGAGATAAATATGACTTCTATGTGACATTTGTATTGAATCATCTATTTGTTGTGTTATATGAACATAATTGGTACGCATATCTAATTTGCATTACTAATATGTCATGCTTCTTTAATTTATCTTTTATAGATGACCAGAGCGCATCCCTTTTTAATCTATCCATTTTGACTTTGGATATGTGGGAAATATTCATCCACATATTTTTCTATCATAAAGCAGTGAGTAAAATTGTAAATTCCATTTGTGTCAATGTTAAGGTTAAGCACATGGATTAAAGTTTTATATATTAGATGAGAAGGCTATGTATTACATATGGTCTTGAATGAGCTTTTGGACTCTTTAGATATATATCTAAAGAGTCCAAATGCTCATTCAAGACCATATGTAATACATAGCCTCCTCATCTAACTTAGCCAAGGATTTGCAATACTATATTTGAGTTGGCTAGCTCCATTTCAAGATATTATAATGTTAGATTATTATTTCTATAGATTTTGATTATGGTAGTAAAATGTTACAAAAAACCAAAAACTGTACAAATAATATTATTCTAGATATATGTAAAAATGACATGGTAGAGAAGATCAAACAATATTAAACTTTTCATAAATAGTTTATATAAAAATGCATTTTCTAATTTTGATTGTAAATTCTAAGGCTTAAAGCAATAATTTTTTTAAATTAATAAATAAAAAAGAAACATTTTCAATCAAAATCACATACATCACATATAATAAAAATAATTTAAAAACAATTTAAAACTTCATACACTATATGACATTACTATGACAAACAACACAAAAATATATAAGCAAAAAATACATACAATGCATCCATTACATTGGAGTCTTCAGAACATACAATGCAAACATTAAATTTGACAGAATTATTCACGACACAATTGGTGTCATTTGTTCATAAAAAAATTGTTGAATATGAATGTGCAAATAAGGAGGTTGAAATAAGGAGGTTTCACATTGGCTAATTAAATCTGGGTTAACATGGATCTCTGCCAGTATTAACAGAAGTCTATAACAGGCATGGTTGGACGTATACAATTTTCATGGTTTTTAAACTGATTTACGTTAAACTGGTTAATCTATCATTGTGAAATATGCATTATCTAAGTTTAATTGATTTTATGCTTAACTGAACTCTTGTCAAACTCAAGTACAGTCGTAAATAGCCTGTAACACTCACAAGTTTCTAATAGTAACTTCAAATCAAAGTCCAGTGAGGTTAAATCTGGAACTCTGGCATTTAAGAAAATTCCTTGACGAAAGGCAGAGTGAGGCTACAACAAATCCAGATTGAGATTTAGTGTACTTACAGTGCACCAACTATACCACCCAGCAAGGTTCAATTCCGCTTAAGGCATAAATAAGAGGTTGAACTAGGTGCATTCTGGAATGATTAAGGAAAAGCATACCTCCTTGCCGCAACATCTTAGCCAAATGAAAGTGCCTGAGATGAATTGTGCAAATAAGGAGGTTGAAATAAGGAGGTTTCACATTGGCTAATTAAATCTAGGTTAACATGGATCTCTGCCAGTATTAACAGAATTCTATAACAGGCATGGTTGAACGTATACAATTTTCATGGTTTTTATAACTGATTTACGTTAAACTGGTTAATATATCATTGTGAAATAGGCATTATATAAGTTTAATTGATTTTTTTCTTAACTGAACTCTTTTCAAACTCAAGTACAGTCATAAATAGCTTGTAACACTCGCAACTTTCTAATAGTAACTTCAAATCAAAGTCCAGTGAGGTTAAGTCTGGAACTCTGGCATTTAATAAAATTCCTTGATGAAAGGCAGAGTGAGGCTGCAACAAAGCCAGACTGAGATTTAGTGTACTGACAACCCCCTGTTGTTGCAACCTCTACCTCCTGTTTTGGAATCCTCAAATGAGAAGGTTCAATCTGGCGGTCCTCCCCCACGACAACAAACATGGGGATGACACAACTGGTGGTTTCTTTAGGTAATGGGTTGGTGCTAAGGGGAGAACCTCTTTCAATCAATGTGAAACAACTTGTTACAATGGAAAAAGTGAAACCTATATATGCGGGTTCAGAAATAACTACTTAGAATGTGGAAAAGTGAAACGTATATATGAAAGAACACACATTAAAATGTACCCAAAAAAACAGGAAAATGTACCCAACAAGTTGGTATCAGTGATATCATAGTTGCATCATTGTGATGTCATTCTGTTCTAATAATACCAGTGGCAACTAATATACTATATACAACCTCAAGCAGGGAGGCAGAACTCATACCCGATGAAAACGCGCGAACAACAGCGGGGACGAGCAGGCAGCAACCGCACAAACAACAGCGGGGACGAGCAGGCAGCAACTGCACGAACAGCAACGGGGACGAGCAAGCAGCAATAGAGAAAACATGCGAACAACTGCAGAATAATGAAACCGGTAACCCGAATAACTTCGCGGGTGATTATTTTATAGAAATTAGATCGGCCGAACTATTAACTCATAGTTCGGCTGAACTTTAGTTGCCGGTTTTCCAATCTGCGGCAAAAATTATGTTTGCCTGCGTCGTCATCGTGTCGTCAGTCTAAACGGAATCACAAGTTCGGCCGAACTTTATAAAATGTTCGGCCGAACTATTGCCGAAAACAATTTTCAACCCCCAATTCTCACAAAAGTGTAACCCAGCTTCACGTTTCCGCCCACATAGGTTATTGCTCCATGTGGTATGCTTTAATCTTGATTCAAGCCTATTACACTTCAAATTTTATTGGATGTTAAAATCTCTAATCCACAAGGCACAACCTTAGAAGGAGTTACTATGGAAATCATCATTGTCACTTAAAGAAACATATCTTCAGTGACCAACTTTGTATGGCTCAATTACCTAATTTATTCTCATGCTTTTTTTTTAAAGTGAAAGGTTTTCTTTTTTAAAATATATGATATTGTCATAATAAGTGTTATAATCATAATAAATAATCTAAGTATGTTGGAAAAGTGATTCATCATTTAATGACATATATCATAATGGATCATAATTGTATTGATTTTTAATCTAACTCTCATTTCAAGAGATGAGTAGCACAATTTTTCTGGGTAGATTTAATGAATTTTATTATATGAAGCTTCTTGAATTTCATTATCAATCTTTTAAATGTTGGAAAGGAATTTTATTGCATTTAAATGTTTCTAATTGAATATACAAAATGATTCAATTATAGTGCAATTATGGTAGAGTATGGTAATTTGATATTTTCAACATTCTTGAGTTAAAACGATTCATATTTTGGCTTCAACTTGATCATCTTATAATTTATCCAAAAGAAATTGATGCATGTCACTATGAACCGGTCCACATACTATCCAGTCCACAAATGTTTCCTAGAGTTTGAATTGGGAGAACAATGTAAGTCAATTTAAATGAAACCCAAGGGAGTTATATAAATTGCAAGAAATCATGAACCCAAATAAATTTGGCATACCCAAATAGGGTGTGAATAAGATCCAACCATTCAAGTAGGTTAATACTTCAAACATAAGTGTTGCTAGTGAAAATACATAGCTATGTATAACCAAAGGAAAAAATCAAAGTCTTATGGTCAATAATTGCTAAGGACAGAGATATTTGTTATCTCTACAATGCAGTCTTTGGAAAGTACACTAAATAACCAAAGGAGAGAACTTGATACTCAAGATACTCCGGTTATGTCAATGATGCAATTCTTGAGACCCCCCTCTTTAACTAAGATCCAAAATTCCTCTTAGACCCTTTCACAACATTTACTAATAATTTCACTCTCATCGTTGAAGGCTAACAATTTAATGCTACTCTTTCCTACACCACTACCTTATCACATTTCCTCTGTCTTATCACATTTCCTTTGTAACATCTGATACAATTTCTAGTTAATAAATTATTAAATTTTTATTTAAACCTTTTGATTTGGATTTGCTTAAAAAATATATATTAATTTATTAATTAAACGCTAAAAGTTAATTGAGAGTATATTTTATTTGAAGCTTATGATACTTAGTTTGTCATCATTTTTCTTTTGTGTTCTTGAGAATAAGTCGAATATTCACCCTAAAATTAGTAGAAGATTAAAATATTATACACAATTTCATTTCCAAATCTTTAAAAAAATCTTTCTCATAAATAATTACAAGTTTAAATTTATAAATTTAAAATATATTTATATTTATAAAATTTTTAAATAAAAATACTATAAATTTAATATTAGGAATTTATCTTCTCGATTGATAAAATTTATAAAAAAAAATCAGTGAATATTGATTAGACGTGATTATCGCATAACGATAAAGATTTTTTATATAGATTATAAATTTAAATTAAAAAAATTAAAGTATATATAATTTTATAGATTTTATAAATATAATTATTAAATACCCTTCCTTTTATAAATAGAGAACTTTTCTATATCAATTTGATTTAGATTTTATAATTAAATTATCTTTTATATATATTCATATTGATAATTATTTTTATTTTTCCTCATATAAAATAAATACAATTTATGATACAATACAGTTTTAGAAAACAAATAAATATATTACTCATACTATAAAGATCGATATATTAGGGCAGTATTATTGAATTTCATTTACCGTGTTAAGATTTATGAAAAGTAAAGTGTATTGGGTTGTTTAGACGTGTGTATAAGTTGTGTTTGAGTGATAGAGATTGCACAGCTTGGGACGTCTGAAGGAATGAACATTATCTTTTACATTTTAGTCCAATCGAATTTTTGTAATTTTTTTTTAATTTCTGCACTTATATCTGTTAATTGAATATTTAATTAATATAATATTACACATAATTGTGACGTAATGAGGATTATAAATATGGTATATCTATTAAAATTAATATGGTTCTATGTTGGTTTTTTAAAAGTACAAAAAAATATTTGACTATGTTTTTATTTATTTTTAAGTTTTCAAAAGAACATCATATAATTTTGGTGGTTTAAAATTTTAGAAAAAATGGTATATAATAAATATTTTGAAACTAAGATGTAACATAATTATATGAAGGATATTCTAAGGTGTTTTCTCTTATAATCATTTTAATTTCATCAATGTAATATTCCCAATTAGCCATGAGCTAGTTGGAATACTAAATTTTGTTTTGTTGCTTTGTTTTATGAATAAGAGGATAATGGAGGTCCATAATTCTCCTTAATAATAAATAAATCAACGTCAATGTGAAAGAAATAGATCTTGGTAGCTTAATTGAGCACTCTTAGGTATGAAAAGGAGCTAGAACATCTTGACGGGGTCAACTTTGACCAAATCAACAGCGTTGCCATGGAGGAGTGGTCATCAATTAAAGACATCGCAGTTTTAGATGGAGATGCTTTGCTTGGAAGTAGTGCTATTATTGGATGGGGCTTAGGGTTTGCAAGCTCATATCTTATTTAAGGAAGATTATGGCAACCATATTTCATTACGTATGTTGATATATGAATTTTTTGAATATATGGTCTGTTTAGACGTATATCTTTCTCTTGTTGTTTAGCTGAGATTGAGTGATCTTTAGCACTGGGTGTTCCTCATCGGGAATCCCATCTCTTCCATTCAGAAGCTCTTGGAGGAGTCTTGTACTACATTGTCCACTATCAAGCTTAAGGCCAAGCTTCATCTTTCATTTATAGCGCAGATCATATTAAGGGTTGATTTTTTTTGCAGGTTTCAATAGTGGAGACTAGATCTCGGTCATTTCATTGTTCATTTTCAACGGAGAAGTATTCCTTTCCATTGGGAGGACAGTAAGGAAGGCCCTTGTGCATATTTTTAGATATTGGGATTAGGCCAACTTTTTGTTTATCCCTATAGCGCAGTTTAATTCTAGATCCGTGTTATTTCTGCAGCAGGAGTTGCACGGTAGTTTGGCACACCATTTGGAGAGATGGTTTTCTAGTGAAAGGGATATGCCTTTCATTTAGAGGATATATTGGAGAAGGCTATTGTATTGATCATATCAGATCAGCCACACTTTCCAGATCTGTATTTTGTAGTGGATCTTCAGCCCTAAAGCCTAGATGCCCATCTTGTACATGGTGTTTTGCTGAAAACCCTTAAGGGGTTCTTCAAAGGAGGTTGTATAGTGCTTAGATCTGTAGTATATCTATCTTTTGAGGTGCATATTAGCCTTAGATCTGATTTATAGTCATTTTCTATAGCATTGCCTTTAAAACAATGTCGTAACATTTTTTCAATCTATATATATAGTAGCAACAACCCTTTTGAGGGATTGTGTCCATTGGAGGCTTGTTGTTTCTTGTTGTACATCTTATGGCCCATTTCTTATGCATATTTTGCTGTTGTTATAACATATGAAAGGTCTCCATATTGGCCTCTTGCTTTTATATGATGATTTACACTATTGTCCCAGCATTTTGCACTATATTCCCACTTTCCCCATTTGGGAATATTACAGTAGTATGAGAGCATAATCTTGGCATAGCCTGTGCATATTGGAAAGCCAGTATGTCATCTGAATAAGGAGATCCTTTTACTGATAAAGAAAAGAGTTATCAAATAAGAAGACACTGGAAGTTTGATTATACAAATGTAAAAGAAAACAATGGTAAAACCCCTTTATCTAGAGGAGAAGATAAAGAAAAGGAGTTTCCCAAGGTCCTTCTTAGAGCCATGCAAGACATTTCTAGATAAATCAAGGAGATGAGTATGGATAGATACAAGGAATCCCCTATATGATTTCATCATGGTGAAGGCTCTATAATGTCTCATCACTGGAGTGGTCAACCAGCAACAACATGTTTCCCAATGCTCTACAATACCTACATTCTTGGCTATGGGAAATGAAGGGTTTCAAGAGCAAGAATCCCTTGAAGAATATTTTATGGAGTATGAGTCTCAAACTTATATATTTAAGGACCACTTGAGTTTTCAAGAACTTTTTCATATCAAGGACAATAGAAGACCAAGGCATCATAATAGAAGTGGTGGATTCATTCATAATCATGATCTACACTGCACTATGCGCAGATTTTTCTTACCCAAATTTGATGGGTCATCCAAGTGCATTGTCGAATCATGGGTAGAGAAGTTTGCATCTACTTCGAGTTGAACAAATTTCCAGAAATGGAGGTCACTAAGATAGCTGCGCTGCACCTTGATGGTGAATCACATGATTGGTGGTTCCATGGCTTGTCTACATTGGGTCATGCCAATGTGACTGCATATTCAAAGTTCCCAAGGAGGTTGGTGGAGAGGTTTGATAAAAGAGATCCTAAAGCACCGTTCATGGGGCTTGCAAAGCTAAAACAACCAGGTAATCCAAAAACTCACATTTCTGATTTTTTAAGACTTTCTGTTATGGTTCCTCATTTATCTGCAGAAGGAAGGGTCTATATGATCATTGATGGGTTAGATGAACTTATTCATGGGTTGGTTAAGTCTACCAAGCCCACTACCCTTCAAGATGCCATTGAAAGGGCTAGAGATCTTCAAGATGCCTTGCCAAAAGTAAAGGAAACATTTCAACATAAGCCCTATTTTCCATCAAAGGAAAAAGAAGAGAGGGCTCCTCTTTCAAAGGAGAGGCAACATAAAAAACCTCTTGATGATGATGTCCGAAGAGATTTGAGGAGGAGGAAGCTTTGCTTCACATGCCAAGAATCTTGGTTACCTGGACATAGATGTGCAGCAGGAAAGGCACACTACATATAGGCCTTCTCAGATGATGAGGAGGAAGAAGAAGATGAACCAAGAAGAGGTCACAGCGCTGACACTGCAGGAGATGAACCAACACCATCAAGAGATGAGAATGGGGCATTAGCTCGAATTGGAGGGGCTCTTGCATCATTGAGAGGAGTACCTAAGTACTTGACCTTAAGGGTTCAAGGTTCCATCTTAAATCAGAGGGTTCTTGTTTTGTTTGAGAGTGGGTCTACCCAAAATTTTATTGATGCCCAACTAGTGCAAAGGAGGGCAATACCCACTGATTCTTCTAAGGGATTTTCTATTTTGGTCCCAGGAGATAGAACTATGCAATGCATGCATTATGTTCCATCCTTATCAGTCACCATGGGAACATATACATTGGCTAATCACTTCTTTGTGGTTGACACACCTGACACCAATGTGATATTAGGTGTGCAATGGTTGACTACTTTAGGGAAAGAAACCACTGATTGGGAGAATTTTCAGATGGAATGGGTGGATAGAAATAGTGGAAAAGCTCAAATGATTTAAGACATGCACACATATCCCTCATGTACAACTTCCACACAGAAATCAGAGATGTATTTTCACAGTGGAAGCAATGACCTAACAGTCCCATCTATTATGCTTATGATATTGCTTCATGTGACATTATTATCTTTTGGAAAACCACCTGGAAGGCCACCTGATTCAAATTTAGTGAGATATATCTCACAACATGATGCTCCAAGAATAGATCCAAGAGGGATGGGAGAATTAGAATACCATGATGGAACGTTGAGAGTTTTGGGTAGACTCAAGGAGGAGGGAGGCATTCTCCCAACATCATCATTACCCACTCTCATTTCAGATTCTGCAATGTGGGAGGAGAAGCATGGGAGGAATAGCCATCTTCTAGCATATAAATTTGGCATGGGACATGTCAAGGAGGAGAGAAACCATATGAAAAATGTTCTTTGTGATAGATCATCAGCGTTGTCACTATGGAAGATTGATCCATATTGCAAATCCCAACTGTTGGTGGATTATTCCAAGGATATTTTCACATGCATGATACTTGATGACCAACTACATGAAGATGGCTATTTAGTCAAAGAATAATTCATATATTATCATTGTATTATATTCTTATTTAGAGCCTCCAATCTCAAGAAGAAGTTTCTACAAAGGGCTTATGAAGAGTTCTTTTTCAGCCATACTTATTCCATGAGGACCTACAACTCTATCATGGAGAGCTACAATTGGGAAGGCTTTGAAGAGGAACTATATCAGAATTTTCAAATATGCATGAACCATGTGGATTTGGAAGAGATACATGACTCAATGAAGGATTTATTACAGCCACCTCTTTCCTCTTTTGGAATGAGATGGGATTCATCTATGAGCCACTCCATTTATATAAAGAGAAATTTTGGTAAAGAACGTGCTTATGTACATAATGTTTCATTTCATGATTATTTGCTTTACTTTACCATGTATATGCAGGCCATAGCTCCAAGGAGGAGCATTATTCCATATAAAATTCATGGCCAACTTTGGGTCACAAACATCTCTGAACATGGCCACTCCCTTGTAGGACAAAGAGAGATTTGTACCATTGTGGATGCATTCCAAAGGCACCAAACATATCTCACAGTTTCAGCCATTATGAGAAGACTTGTGCAACAAGTAAGTGGTGGGGAAAATACTTACCATATCATTATCTAATGCAGTCAGGAGATTTACTGCACTGGTTCCACATGTGGGACTATGAACCACCTCCATTTGTACAAATTTCTGTTTGCATGTACTTAGTTTTGATCTCATACATTGATGATGTACTTATAATTTTTATGGAAATGTTTGGAGGGAGGATGGGAGGAATGTATGTGCCCTATGGGAGAGAGGTTCTCCATGTTCATTATGTTACATTTTTCAGGGAGAACATTGGGAAAACCATGTTTGTTTCATTTGAACTATTGTCTCCTTATGGGGTGGATTATTTGCATCTCATGAGAACTTTGGAGGAGAAATTCATGGAGGGATGGATTGGTAGACACTTAGCTTATGAGGGAAGCTTATCACATGTTGGTGTCACTAATTATGGATAGTTGCAGCACTCACCTTATTAATTTATTGAGGAGAAGCAACATTTGGGAAGGGAGGACTAAAATATTCCCAATTAGCCATGAGCTAGTTGGAATATTAATTTTTATTTTGCTACTTTGTTTTATGAATAAGAGGACAATGGAGGTCCATAATTCTCCTTAATAATGAATAAATCAATGCAAATGTGAAATATATAGATCTTGGCATCTTAATTGAGCACCCTTAGGTGTGAAATGGGGCTGGAACACCTTCACTGGGTCAACTTTGACCAAATCAATAGCGTTGTCATGGAGGAGTGGTCATCAATGAAAGACAATGTAGTTTTAGATGGAGATGCTTTGCATGGAAGTAGTGCTATTATTGGATGGGGCTTAGGTTTTTCAAACTCATATATTATTTAAGGAAGAGGATGGTAGCCATATTTCATTATGTATGTTGATATATGAATTTTTTGAATATATGGTTTGTTTAGACATATATCTTTCTCTTGCTGTTTAGCTGAGATTGAGTGTTTTTTAGCACTGGGTGTTCCTGATCGAGAATCCCACCTCTTCCATTGAGAAGCTCTTGGAGGATTCTTGTACTAAATTTTCCACTATTGGGCTTAAGGCCAAGCTTCGTTTTTCATTTACAGCGCAGATCCTGTTGAGGGTTGAGTTGTTTTGTAGGTTGCAACAGTGGAGACAAGATCTAGGTCATTTCATTGCTTGTTTTCAGTGGAGAAGGCTTCCTTTCCATTGGGAGAATAGTAAGGAAGGCCCTTGTGCATATTTTAAGATCTTAGCATCAGGCCAACTATTTATTTATCCCTACAACATAGTTTACTTCCAGATCTGTGTTATTTCTGTAGGAGTTGCAAGGTGGTTTGGCACACCATTTGGAGAGTTGGTTTTCTAGTGAAACTGCCTTTCATTTATAGGATCTATTGGAGGAGGCAATTGTATTGATCATATCATACCAACCACACTTTCCAAATCTGTATTTTGCAGTGGATCTTCAGCCCTAGGGCCTAGATCCCCATCTTGTACATGGTGTTTTGCTGAAAACCATTCAAGGGTTATTCAAAGGAGGTTGTATAGTGCTCAAATTTGTAGTACATCTATATTTTAAGGCACATATCAACCTTAGATCTGGTGTACAGTCATTTTTTGTAGCAGTGCCTTTAAAAGAGCGTTGTAATAGTTTTCCAGTCTTTATATATAGTAGCAGCACCTATTTTGAGGGATTTTGTCCCTTGGAGGCTTGTTCTTTCTTTCTGTACATCTTATGGCCCATTTCTTATGCATATTTTGTTGTTTTTATAACATATGAAAGGTCTCCATATTGGCCTCTTGATTTTATATGATGATTTACACTATTTTTCCACCATTTTCTCTATATTCCTCCTTTCCCCATTTGGGAATATTAGAAGGAGGCTGATAAATTATTTAAACCTGTAATGTTTCAAAAATATTAGAGCACCCCTATTCACTATGGATCTCATAAGTGTCTCTTCTTATTTTAGCAATGTTAATTTTTTTTCTTGAAGTTAGTTAAAATAAAGGAATATTTTCCATGTATCACCTCCATGCACTAACTAATTTTCTCCTATACTTTGAATCCTTATCTCATTAGAATTTCTCCTTAAATTAGAGATGTAATAATATCTACAGTATTATCATTATTTTGTGGAGTGACTTTTTCCACTATACCCCAATGATCTTTCCAAGTTGGCCTAGATTCTTTATCACATCCCCTTTGAACCATACATGTATTTAATTTGATTTTAAGTAATATTAGGAAGTATATTGTCTTCCATGTTGTTTATCTTCTTCTATTATATTAAGTAGCTATTCATATTCATCCTTGGGATAGGATATTGTGTCTTACCTTTTAATATCATGAGGTATAAAATAATTTTATATTTGTTTTACCTTTCTCCATAATTTTCTACAGATGTTGTGACCTCAAAATTC
Organism: Pinus albicaulis; assembly: GCA_034641835.2. Lineage (NCBI taxonomy): Eukaryota > Viridiplantae > Streptophyta > Pinopsida > Pinales > Pinaceae > Pinus > Pinus albicaulis. The sequence goes on from CM076580.1 coordinate 1,443,746,252, forward strand.
ACAACCACAGAAGATAAAACAACGATGAAGAAATTATTCTAGTCCTAAAGTGAAAGATCCACTAATTCACAAACATTTTCATGTGCATAACAATATTTCTATAATGGATTTATCATTTTCTCAATGTTAAAGTTAAAGTTAAGAAAGGAGTTTATTTTGATCCCAAATCCAAGGCTCCATTGATTTTCAAATATTTTCATGTCCATAATTAAGATTTCCACCCTCCATTTATCATTCCTCAATGCTATAATTCTATTTAATCCTATGATGAATATTGGTTTATTTGAATGAATTCACTTTGTCCAAGCTACTATTGTGATAAATGAATGTAGGATAAGTGATGTTTTTGTATTTTTTTATCATAACATTTCTTTGGTTAGTGTTAATAGTGATTAGATGTAGTATATGAAAATTCATTGACGATTTTTAGTTTTTTATGTAGATAATAGAGACATATTTCCTTAATAACCATATAGTGGCATGGAAATGAAAGATCATGACTCTTCCAAATATATATGTTATGAATCTTGTGCCTTAAAAATGATAAAAAATGTAATAATTACAATCCTTTTATGGTGGGCAGAGGGGGAGGGGGCGAGGGTCCATTTACAATGACTACAATGTACCATACAATATTTAATGCTATATAGGAGACAAAGGGCACAATTACATTAAAATGGGACCATGAAAACCTTCAAGCCAACCTCCTAATCTAATAATTAAATTAATAATGAAAGCTTATTATAGCCTTAATATATGACCCAAGTGACATAACACATCCCCCTTATTTTTAAAAATTATTTCTTTGAAAGCTTATAGATGAGGGTATTTCTTCAAGAACTACTCATTTTCCCAAGTAGCTTCTTCTAGAGGCATGTTATTTCACTTGATTACGTACTCCATAATGGTTCAATTTCAAAGAGAGATAGAGAATATTGACCCATAATTTTTTCTCCTTCAATAATCAACTTTACTTCTTCATCTAATTCTAAAAGTTTTTTTTTCATTAGTATAGTTTGTCCCACAACTATTTTTATGAAAGATACATGAAAAAACTTATGAATTAAAGAAAAAGGAAAATATAGATCATATTCCACTCATACAATCCTACAAATAATCTTGTAGGTCTCATAAAATTTTGGATCTATATTTTTTATTATACTTTTGCCTGACTAGAGATTCTTTATAAGGTTGAAATCTCAAAACTACCCTATCACCCTCCTCAAAATGTATTTCACTCAATGTTAATTTTCGCGTTGCTTAATATTAGTTTGCACCATTCAAAGTATGTCCTTAAGGGTTTCCACATTCTATTTATTCCACTCCATATGTGATTTCCTTGTTTGTAAATTGGACTTACCCTATAAAATATATTATATACTAGGAGTGAGATATCCATAAAAAGCCTCAAATTGGCTCATTTTGTAGATGTGTTATAGGTATTATTATAACACCATTTTACCATAGAAAGCAACTTAATCCATTAAGATTTCTTATATGAATAATAAAATTATAAATAACTCTCTAAACATTTGTTTATTATTTTTGTTTGACCATCTATTTTTGGATGAAATGATGAATTCATTACTAGTATTTCCACTCATCTTCCATAATTATTTCCAAATATTCCCTCTAAATTTTGGACATTTTTTTTCTCACTATTACCTTATGAAGACAATCAAATCTATAAATTTCTCTCTTGAACATGTCTACTAGTTGTTTTTTTGTGTATATACTTTGAATTAGAAAAAAATGTTCGTATTTTGTGATTCTATGCCATGACCGAAAAAAATGAATTAGGAGTGTCTCTAGGTTTAAATTAAATTCAATGTTCATGATCTCTATATCCAGGTGTACCTTTGGGAATTTATCGTAAGACCTTACTCCTCATTTCCAAGGTTCCTTTTAATTCCTCGTAAATGTTTTCATATTCTTTCTTAATTTTCATATAATGCACTTTAAACAAAAAATCATTTCTACCATTTTTTATGAGCTTGAATAGATCCATATTTTTACCCTTTGATATCATGTTGACTTGCTTCCATTTCTAACCTCATGAATATTTCATTATATTTCGTACAATTTGTACTCAATGTTCTCAATCTTTGAATCCCTAGAACAACATCTACACCTCCAATTGTAATGGAATACATTGAGCTTTCGAATTTATATTCTCCCATAATAATTTTAATGTTGTGAAATTTTCCCATAGAAACAATGCTCCTATCACTGTAAACTAAAACTCAAAAATTTGTGACTATATAGGAAAATAAATTGAGGAACTTTTCTAATATTTTATTAATGAGGTTATAGGTACTACCTGAGTCAATAATCATTATGACCCTTTGCTTTTAATGTAAAAAAAAAAATTAAAGGTGGTACTAACAAGCTTCCCAATGCATGAATAGATATCTCACACATCTTTGAATCATTTTTTTCCAAACCTTTCACCTATATGTCATATTATTTTATGTTAGAAACTTATTCCTCACTTTTTTTATCTATATATCTTGATTTCCTCTTCATCATTATATTCCAAACTAATTTTTTTGTTTCTTGACATTTATGCACTTATGACCATTTGTTCTTAGAATGAATGCATAGTCTGTTTCATCTTTTTTAATCCATTTCCTTCTATAATATTCAAGTAGATTGATGTAGGCTTATCTTCTAAAACTAAAATATATATTTTGTCCTTGTGTATTATATCATGATAAACTTCTGTGTAGCCCTATTATTGGCTTGAATATGATGAGAAAAATTCATAGTTTTCACATATTTGTCAACATTTTTCGGAAAGGCTCTTCTTTAATGTCCTATTTCAATCCACTTATTTAATATTCCACCAACTATTCATCAATTTTTTTATCCATAGTTATGGTTAAAAAATTTAAATTCTAAAGTATAGTCTTCAATATCACCAATTTTCATGATTCTTGTCATTTGAATGGAAATATTATGCTTCTCAAACTTTACCATGCTACATTTGTAAGTATTTTATGAATAAGCCCAAATTATAATGATAAGAATGAGGCTTCCTTTTAACTACCCATTGATACCATTGATTTAGCTTTATCTGAAACCTCAAAGTCACTATGTGAATACCTCACCTTCCATCCCGAATATCATGCAATTCCAAATATTATTCTTTTAGTGCACCTACAAAAAGAGTAGTGCTACATCAAAATTATTTAATTCAACATTGGGAAGGTTATCCATGATTATCTCCATAGTTAGAGTCAAATCGAGTTGAAAATTTATTATTATTTAAAAGTTTCTCAACTTGAATATGTAGATTTTAACCATGTACAATTGATCATTGCAAACATATTTTTAATAAAAAAGGAAAGATACAATGGAAAAAACACAAATTTAAGCATATATTTTATCATAGAAACCTAAACCAAAGTGTTGGTGGTGTTGGACCCAGCAACATTTAGGGGATATTGCCGATATGAAGTCCCAACTAGACCTCACACCATGTCGAGTAGGATTCCTAGTAGTGGTGTGTTAAACGATATGCCTTGGATTGCAAAACGCGTAGAGTGGTGTATGTTTTCTTTGGTTAATGTAAGCATGTGACCTTCCAAAAATTCAATATGTTGCATGAGAGGTTCTAACAGTAAAATAGGTAAGGAAGTAGGCTCCTTCGAAGCATGTAATAATACAAAGCTTGAAAGGAAGACACGAGCTGAAAATACATCACAAAAACTAACAAGAAGAATAATCCACAACCTAAAGGTGATGGATTAAAAGATGAGAACACATTCAAGAGGATTCATACAAGTACAAATGAAATATTTCCTAAGAATATTTGTAATTTAAAAGACATACATTGCAAACATAACAAGAAAAATTGAACTACCTTTGCAATATATGCATGAAGACATGTCGGCTCTGATTTTATTATAAGTGAAAGTTCCATTGATATATACAACATGATAAACCATTTTCAGTAATAGTGGAACATGAAGTCAACAACACCTGCTCCTCCCAAATAAGTATACGCCCTCTATGCTATCAAGAAGCCAAGGCTGACACAAAACTCCCAAGCCTTTTCTAGGCCTAATATTAGCAAAAATATTGGCTTCTAGAAGCCCTATACAAGAGTTATGAGGATGTACTTATAAAAAAACAGGGTGACTCTTAGCATGGCCACTTTGGGACTCTTTGATTCCCCTAATTACCCCTCACATTACATATGACTCCTCACATTCCATCATGGACACAAGGAATTTCACTTATACGAGAATTAAAAATAATATTACAATTTCGATTTGTACCCATATAAATCAAAATAGGGTAGAGACAACTTGATAGGCTAACAAGAAAAAATACTATGATGTTGGTGTTGGGGTGAACTCAACCCGAAAATATTGGAATTTATGCCTCTCGGTCACGTACTCATATCAAGCATGGAACTGTGTGCTGGTCTCCAAAAATGACAAGATAGTGTTAGGTTCGAGGTGAAATCTTGCCTCCAATGAATCCAAGTACAATATTTTGGAACCGATATTCACTTCTTCTTCAATCAGGTGCATCATCATTTTGATCTGAACCAAGCCACTAATGTAGGTATGAAATGTATGTTTGTTGATCTCCATGTCCTCCCAGGTGGCCATCTACTCTAGCTACCTTATGTAATGTTCAATATCCCGCTGCACTTGATGTTTGTGTTTCTCCTCAGTAAGTGTACCAATTGATGGGATTCAGTGGGTTCTCACCATTAAATCCAAGAGGTTTTATATCCATCCATATGAAGCCTAAATTCTTCCAATGAAATAGGTGAGTTTCTTGTTTTTCTAGATCAACGTCTGAATTCTAGCTTTCTATAACTCTACCGGCGACTTTATCTTTTCCACCAATTTAAGTGGCTCGAGCTTGTATTTCACGGTACACTCATGCACGGTGGTGAAAAAAGTCTATATATTCATAAGTATCCTCACAAAGTCTCTAATCTGCCTAGAAAGTCATTCAAGTGGAAAATTCCATTATGTACGATTACCAACTCCTGATAAATATCCTACATAGTGGCTCCAAGTGCAGATTCTTTAGAAATTATCATTGCTCTTATCTCCACATGGTAGACCTACAAAAATGGTGCACTCTGTGCAGCTGCAAAAATTTATTCATTATCTTTCTAAAATGCATGTATTTTCGGCGCTAACTGATTTTTCTTGGCCACCAAGCACTGGGTGTTGGATTGGGTTGCTCCTGCAAAGACCCAATTGGAATTGGAAATGGAATTTGGATTCATGCTAGTTTCTACCATGATCACACTTTCTCTCATGAAAGCAGGTGATTAATTTTCATCTACGAAGTGCTTTATTCATGCTTGTAAAATATTCCTCTACAACTCATAAAATGAGAGCTTGTACAAATCCATGACCGGATCATCATCAAGTGGAATTACCTTTCCTTCATCACTCAATACTTCCTCTGTGGCAGGAGGTGGTGGAGTCTCAATGGTGGCCTAAGGTGCACTGGGAATTAGGTCCACATATTAATTTAATGGCTCCAGTCCCACTTCCATGTCTATGAGTTCAATTGACTACTCAATATATTAATAAAATTCATGTTCTTGCATCTGTTTGCTCACTTCTTCTGCTACTGGTTGATTCTGTACCTGTGCTTCAACTTGTGTAGTTGTCATATCTTATACCATGGAACCTTTCCTTTCTTCCTCTTCTTTATTTTGTCTCTCCTCTTGTTTTTTTCTTCTAAGTTCCCATTCTTCCTTCAACTCTTATTCTGCTCTATGTTCTCTCTACACCACTTCTTCTAAAGATTGCTCCCTTGCTTTTTCCACTCTGCTCTTTTTTGCCTCTATCCCCTCTTCACTTCAATTTACAAAGCTAATTTCTTAGTGAGAGGATCTTCTTTAATTTTCTAGCTTTTTTCCTCTTCAGTATTATCTTCTACCTTCCTCTTTCCTTTTTTGCGCTCCAGGCCACTTCCCATTATTGTTGCTACTTGTAGAATTGTTGCCACCTAAGAACAACTTCAGAAGTCCCAGCCATACTGATTAGGTCATGAGTTCGGGAGGAGTTATAACACTTCTTCCATGGCTCCTCCTCCGACCACTGATATATTCTTTTGAACTAATTAAAGCACACTCTTGCATGGTTTTCTTTGAAAATTTCCCTCAGATCATACAGATTGTATCTCTTTCTTCCGAAATTGAATTTGATGATGGCTTTCCCTTCAGTGGCTACAATATTGAGATTATTAATATTGTATACTACAACCTACAAAGGAAGAGTTTTCCATGGTGTCCTCTTTTCCATATGGAGTGCTATTGATAATACTATGGAGAGGTGATAAGCTACCTCTTGCATGACTAGTTTGATGGTGAAATATCTTGGTAAAATATGTGGCGGCTTCCTCCCACCGAATAATATGATCAATGTGCCGTTTGGTAAGGCGAACCAGTAAGATATCTATGATATCACCTCCATATCTTCTCATGACATTGAAGGTGGCTCCTCCTAAAAGACAAGCCTATAATCAGGATGATGAAGAGATCAGTAAGGTTCTTCATGACTCCGTGATGACTGGAATCTGAGAGTAGCTTGAAATAGATATGTACGACAATTCATCTCGATTTCCATGTCCATTTAATGCCAGGGAATTGATTATGTGCACATATTGCATCGAATATGTATGAAGACATGTAGAAGAATTCTTGTTCATCATTGGGTGGATTGCAATTTTTTTCAGATGGAATCTCAACTGATGAGCCAATAGGTCTTACCAGCTGAATGGATTCCCCTCATTCACTAACTAGTTCAGCAAGATATCCTAGCCCTTAGGAAATGTCTCTGAGTATGATTGACCATAGTTTTTGCAAGCTAGTATGACCAAAAGCTGATAGGGTTTCCTGACTGAACTTGTCTTGTACATATGGGTGGTTTTATATCTAAACTATGTTTCCTCTTTCACCTAGATGTTGATGATATCTCTTGTGTTCATGTATCTATGAGTGGAATAGAAAAAATATTCCATGTTCTTCACTCTCCTAGGAAGATGATACACCTACTTGAAATCTACTACCAGGAGTGTAGCAAGCTTTTTTCCGCTGGTATTGTTTAATGTCATGGTTCTCACATCAATGTTTTAGACAACGCAACTGATCACATCCTCACATGGGAAGGAAGGATACTTGCATGCAATATTGTAAAGCTTTGACAACACGAAGTTGAGATACACCTTTCAATCCTCTAAATCTGCCTAAAATTCCCTTGTGAAAGAATATTTGATCTTCTTCCATGTTAGTTTTGATCCCTTATCTAGGAAGAGATGAGTGTTTGAGTAAACTGGTAAGTTAATCGAAACTTTTTCAATTTCTTCCCGAATACTATTTTCACTGGTTTCCTTTAAGGAATCTCTCTGTGATGCAATTGTGAGAGTGACTGTTGGAGATATGATCAACAACATTTGTACCTATGGGAAAAAAAATACATTGATGGAGAGAAAATGTTAGCTATAATAAAAAATACTTTCGGGACATCTTCATGCCGCACACACTGTAACTCAAAGGAATTATTGCACAATTATTAATGGGAATAGGGTTTGATAGCTAGGGGAAATATGTACTATGCATTCCCAGTAGTCAATGTCGAAGCTTGTGGCTTGAGACTGCACAATGTGAAGTTTAGCCTGAGCATTAAGAAGGGAGAGATTGCACATTGCACCATGATAGTGGCCAAGGGTATTATTTGAGGATTGGAACTACATAATTCACAATTAGGCCATCCAATACTATGAATTACATAATTCCATAGGCCAATCTTGAATATTGAGCTTCTAGATTACACAATTCCTAGTTGGGAAAAGTGGATTCTGACCAAGGGATGAGAAGATGTGGAAACTTAGAATATATGAGAGATGGTGAAGGCATGAGTGTATATATTATGAAGGGTTAATGAAATAAGACAAAATGAGTGCAAAAATGGAACAAATGAGAAGTGAATGAGATCAGTGACGAGATTCACCGTAACGATGAGCATCGATGTAAAAATGCAGAAAACGACACTTGTGGAAGGAAAATGAAATATTTTTTTTAAACAACATTTCCACATGATAAAGCAAGATAAACAGCTAACATGCATGCAAATAAACAAGAAAAAAATACACATGAATGCCAAACAACAAAAACCGACAAAAAAAGTGATTAAACGCGATAAGTTCAAAGCTCACCTGGAAAAGCAACGAAGATCACACCGAAGGTTCCTTGATATCCTCGGGAATGATAGAGCTTCGATATCAAATGTGATAATGATCTATATGGGCTTAAATTAAATAAATTTTAGAAATTAGGTTTTATGTCACGCATGCAACACATAAAGGGAAAGACGACACTTGGCAGAAGTTTCCAAAAATAGAACATGTGGTTCGTTCGGGTTACTAATAATAAAACCCTAGGTTTTAAGGAACTTTTTTTGCTTCTTTTCTTTTCTCATTTTTCTAGGAAAAGTTTCCATGCACCTCACAGGGAGGGATTGCGTAGTTCTAGGGAAATGGCATCTCCCTACTCAATCCACTACATATTTTATGAGCTTAGTGAGTGATTGGGCAGTTTCTAGGCTCAGTGTTGGGTTATCTGTCATGACTGCAAAGTCCCTAAGATCAAGGCTAGATGTCTAGTCATGACTGTGCAATTCTAGAAATGAATGTCAAGGGTGTCTCCATGAATTTTGAAATTTCTATAGGCAAGCCTAGAACTATTGTGCAAGACTTAGAGAGAAGCTAAAATTGTGACTTAGAAAAAAATTGCTAAGTGCAAAAGAAATTAAACACAAGAAAGACTAAAATATAAACAATATTTATAGCATAAATACCTGATAGCAGTGTAGGGAAAGCTCCTCTGAATGGAAGTTAGGATCCAAAATACAAGCAATGTAAAATTTTTTGAGGTTGGTTGTAGTCGCTACAACATTGTCGACACACTGGTAAAACTCCAACTGTCTGAAAGAATATTTTCTTCATGTAAAACTGGGTCTCACCCTTCTGGAAATTTTGTCCAATTCATTGATTACCACTTTTCCCTCACTTATTATGTGTTAAATGCATATCCCCTTCCATCCTCTTCATCGTTGTAACACTAACTAAGTCAAGGTATGCTAAATTTTTTTGATTGGGGATGATGAAAATTTGCAAGCACAAGTAAAATAAATTGTGAGAGTCTTTATTTTCATCACTGGTGTTGCTCCGTTGCCAATAGGCCTAGAAAATACCCCAAGGGAGTCATTTCAGAAACACACAACATTTTTTTCTCTACCAACAAGTTTGGGCAGTACCCTGGTGGAGTTGATTTATTCACCTCTCTGCACAGGAAGGCTTTCCCTTATTTCTCCCCTTATTTATTTTTTCATATTTTCATTTGTTCAAAGAACTGTGCATGGGGACTTATTTATTTCATAGGGCAAAAGAGAGATCCTGAATTATTGATAGAAGAAGAGGTTGTTCCTTCAGAGAAGTATTTTTATGGATAACTCTAGCTTACTTGTTAATGTTTTTCTCCCCTCCTTACTCTACTATACTAGAATGAAAAGGATTAACCAAATATATAAAACTAATTAGAGTAGGGGAACCCATTAAAACCAATATATTATGATTTCACCATGTCTCTCTCTGAGAAGGAACGTATTTTCCATCTAATTATCATCAACCAAAACAAAATATCAAGATTCAAAAAAATAGAGGGAATAGCCAGAAAACCACGTGTTGGTAAAAGAAAAAAATTCCTCTTGGATTTCACCATGCTTGCTTCAAAAGCCAAACACAGACTCATGCGGAAACTACCTACCACTGAAAAACAAAAGAAACAAAGGAAAGGAACAAAATGGAAACATACAAACGAAATCAAATCAAAGCAAACAACAATGAAAAGAAAACACTACTCCTACTCCTAACCTAAGTAGAAAGTAGTCCAACACACATGAAGTAATATTTCCAATGCATCCTTTGGTGCATTGGTAGTCCTACTCGAACAAGGGAATACATTTAAAGAAATATATACATGCATAACAATACACAAAAATATAAGATATTGCAAACCAAAAAGTTTGAATTTTGAATGCCCACACAAAAGGGAAATGGTGAAAAGCACATGGTAGACATTTTTCAGACATATCATGGCATTGTGACACATCGCGAATCCTAGACTTTCAAACCCAAACTTTCAAAACATGAAAATTAGAAAACATAAATAAAGAAATAAATTTTCATTTCACATGGTTCTCACCAAGTACAACTCCAACGATTGAGGAATATGATCATGAAAAACATATGGAGGATGCCAAAATTATAAATCCGAGGTATTTTCAATACGTGTTGTTCCAACAATTTTTTGTCATCTAACCTGTTACTATTAGATGGACTAAAGTACACCATGTAAGACCAATTTTACCATAGTAAAATTTCTTTCACTATGAGAAATAATTTCATAACCAATAGTTTATTAAATTATTTCTGGCCTAAACAGGAAACCCCATGAGGAATAATTAAATAAATCATTATTTATTTAATTATTCTTAACTTCATCCTTGAAATAATAAATAAATAATTTATTTATTTATTATTTCTAAATAAATTGATTTAACTAATTCTAAATTCCTTTCCCTCCACCAAAAATAACAAAATATTCCAAGTAAGTGGGATCTAGATTTGGTTAATAATATTTTAATTATGCACCAATATCTAGACTAAATCAATATTTTTTTATAAAGAGAAAGGTTTTACATTCATTCACTACCTCTTTTTTATCACCTTTTGATCCATACTTTTGGTCTAACTTTGATCCTCCATCATTGTCATATTTTTTCTACTTTTTCTTCTGAGCTCCCTTCGAGTTCTATTTTGTCTGGGTTTTCTGCACCATCAAGTGAGAGATATCTTGGATTTGAGGTGTTGAGAAGATAGAAGAACCTATCCCATTGAGGGTGGCTGGTAACATCTCTCTGTGTTCCCTTCCTAGGTGTCATAATACAAAAAAATATTTATAAATTATTGTCTTTTCTATTTGATGTATGGAGAAAATCTTGTTTATTTTCACTACATAATGTCTTTAGCTACATAGATATGGATTTTTATAGCCTTTATTCCCATCACCTACTGCAGATCTAAGGAAATTGATAGCCACATTTTATGTTCAGGTTGTTTTTTATGCACAACTAAAGTGAGTTTTTTTTGTACGGTTGCAATTAGAATTCACAATAACAACTGGTGACTCCAGAAGGGTTTTTAATTACGAACGCTGTCGTTTTTCACATCGTAGCATGACCCGCTACTTCAGCCCCTAGGTTTTCTCTTTAGCTTCTTATTTTTCATTCCTTGATGCTTTTTTTAACCCTTTTTACCCTAAAACAATAAAAATTCTAACTTTTGTGTGTTTCTAGGCAATTTGCGTGGGTAACAAGTATCAACTGTGACAGAGATGCCATTTTTTTCTCACACCTGCCCCCGAGAGAGCTGGAAATGCGGGTCTCAATTTTAAGCCCAAAACCTATGACTTTAGCTCTTAGGTAGCAGATATATGCCCAAAAACAGTGACCTCAGAAAAAAACAGGTCAGTACCTACGACTTGCAGTTTTTTGCGGGATTTTTTCTAAAATATTCAGGGTTTTCCAAGGACATTGTTCAGGCTTGTCTGACCTCCATCATTACCCATCCTGGACTTGTAATTTTTTAGTTTTACTCTTTCAAGTAGGAACCAAGCCCCTTAGGGCTTCATTATGCTTCCACCTTTTTAGGAGGAGTTTAGCTAAAGAAGCTCTTCTAGGATTTCAGTATTTTTCATCCTTTGTTTAGGGACTGAAACTTTCTTTTGAGATCCATTCCAGATCATTTATTTTTCCATCCAAAACACCTCTTTTCAGTTTTTTTTTTGTCCTCCCTTTTGGGTCCCCTATGTTTCCCTTTAGGTTGTAGCATTTTGCCACTTATTTTTCAACATTTACCCCTCTGGTTTTTTGTTGTTTTCTACACCTCTTTTCAACAGATGTGACCTTTATATCCCTGTCCCTATTGAACTTAGATATATTTTCCATATTGTGTGCTTTGAGTCGATTTCTCCCACCATTAGAATAGTTATTAGGAAGCCCTCCTTTTTGGGTTTAAAGTTATGCATATTTAGCTGTTTATTTTACTATCACTTTCTATTTTATTTACTACCGCTTTTAGTTTTATTTACAGTTATACAAAATATTCTTCTTTTCTCTATATACACATTTGGGCTTAATTAAAATTAACACACTTATCACACACATGCACACCTAGAGCAAAGAGTGTCTGGTTTACACCGCCAGTCCAAGACTAATTAATTAGTTAATCTGCACCTTCATGTTCTTGTTTACCTCTCTTCCTTATTAGGTTACATGTATATTTTCCATCATTTCACCCCCAAGGTGTTTACCCCAGAGAATCCAAGGCCTTCATCCTCAGTTTCCATTAGGAATACTTCATCCACCACGTAGGGTCTGAGTTATTCATCTGCCAAGTCCCCATTTCGACTCTGACACTGGTTCATTCCGTTCTCCTTCTGTTTCTATCCCCAGTTTTCTTCCACCTTTCACCTTCATCATGTCTAGTGAAAGACCTACCGCTGCTGGAGCCGCTACTAGTGGAGCCATAGGAGGAACGGTCCCAGCTACTCCCTTGCTTCCTTATATGGTAGGCCTAAGCTTTCTCGAGTAAAGCCAGTTGATTAATGACCCTATACACCATGATCCAGGTTGGCCTGCTATGCCAACTAAGCTTCGTTTAGACATCCTTAATTTTGAAGGAAATGCTAGAGAGGATGTGGCCAACCATGTTCGTTCTTTCCACATATGGTGTTCATCCAAATTTATCGCTGATGACTCTATCTGTCTTTGGTTATTCTAGCGTATGCTTACTGGAGAAGATTCCAAGTGGTATGTCGACCAGGCCGCTACCTCTCATGCCACTTTTTCGACTCTTGAAAAGGTGTATCTTTCCTACTTCTATCTCCCCCTTCGCTATGACAACAGTATTGAACTTTTGATTTCTTTCTGTGGAACTTCAGCCACATGCCTACGTAATATCCCAACATGGGAATACATAGCAAATCTTGCTGAAATAATGCACTCCTTAGACATTTGTGCACCGAAATGAGTTTTTAGCTCCTGTATCCCTTAGATCAGTGGATATAGTGTCTAGATATAAAAGGAGAGCAAAAAAAAATCAAGCTAGGTGAGGTAAACGGACCTCCCCCAACCTAGTATAGCTGGAAAACACCCAAAGAGAAGGGCTATAGCTATGTGCAACAAATTGCTTCACAAATAACACAATTTCAAGAGCATGAGTAGGAGATCAATAATAGGTATCAAATTTTATATAAATAGCAGAAAATCAGATCCATAATGAATACCTTATAGTATACAACAGAATGTAGAAGACAAAATAGAAGAAACTCCTCAAGAAAGAGGGCTGCAACACATGTATTAACTGCAAAATAGCTTAACAAAGTTTTTACGAGAGCTGCAGTAGCTATATAATACACTCAGGATCTAGAGCAAATCTGTGTACAAAAGATCAGATCCATTTCATATTTTTACACTATAAAGGCTTGTTTACAAGATCCCCTTTGGGTTTTGATCAAATCATGCAATACAGAGAGTAGATCTGAGATTAAAGCAGCAGATCTGCAATACTATTCAGAAATTCCTGAAGATGTTTACAATAGAAACAGATCATATCTGTACAGAACATGGATCAGAAAGCTAATCCATTGATCACCAAAGTGAAGGGAAAACCCCAGCACCAGAGATCTCTCCTCAAAAAGTGGGTCAAAACACCCTGCAATTCCCTCGTTGAAAATAACGCAGTCCTAGAAGGGAAACTACATTGTAGCTTGAAGCACTTAGTTGGCTTGATGCCAATATCTAACATATCAGCTCCAAAGGTTCATAACCCTCTTTCCCATGGGATAGAAGACTTTCCTAGTGAAAAGAGGCCCTAAAATGGCCTAGATCTCAGCAGATCTAGCCTCCAATTGCTGCATCTTGCAAGGACAACCAAACCCTCAACAGGATCTTCATTGTAGTTGGAAGATGAGCTTCGCCAAATGCCTGATAGTGGATTATATCAGCAAGGCCCTTCCAAGAAATCCTCAATGGAAGATTTTGGATTCCTGCATAGGAACACCAAGTTCTAAGCAACACTATTCTCAGCTAAACAATAGAGAATGATATATGCCTGAATAGACAATATATTCATAAATATGCACAATCAAAAACCTTCTTCTATTGTCCTCCTCTTCCTCTTATAGGATGAAAGTCTTGTCAAACCCTAAACCATCTCAATGATTTAGTTGCATTCACATGAGAAGCCTCCAACTAAAACTGTGTTGTCCCTCTTGGAGATTCATTGTATCTAGACAACGTTGTTGATTTCGTCCTGGTTGACTTGGTCAAATGCTCCAATCTCTTTCACACCTAAGTGTGCTTATGTAAATAGCCCAAATTTTTCCATGTTCACATGTGGCATTGATTTATTTTGCTGATCAAGGGTTTTATTGATCCTCCTTTACATTTTTATTCATGAAACAAAATATTGAGACAAAATTGTATATTCCCATTAGATTTGGCTAATGGGGAATATTACAGTCCTCCCCTCAAAAGGTTGCTTGTCCTCAAGCAACTAATAGGGTGAGTGCTGAAACACTTCTCCTTATTCATTGGTGACACCGTCAAAGATCAAGATTTCATCATGAGCCAAGTGTTCACCAATCCAAGCCTCCATTAATTGTTCCTCCAAAATCATCATGAGATGTACAAAATCCATCCCACAAGGAGTCAAGAACTCAACAGAAACAAACATGGTTGGTCCAATGCTCTCCCTAAAGCATGTAGCATAAGGTGCATATAGAGTTTCCATCTCAGGTGGTACATATAAAATGCCCATCCTCTCTCCATGCAATCCCATGAAAAGTACAACTATATCATCCAAGTATGGAAGCATAATTACATACATACCAATAGAAATTTTAGCATGAGGAGGTGTTTCAAAGTCCCACATAGGGTGCCAGCGCAATGTATCTCCTGCCTGCATCAGATCAAGGTATGGTAAGTGGTTTTCCCACCACTTACTTGTTGCACAAGTTATCTCACCATGGCTGAATTTATGAGATATGTTTGGTGCCTTTGGGAATCACCCATCATGAAAAAGAATCTCCCTTTGCATAGCAAGGGAGTGACCAAGTTTAGAAATTGTAGTGGCCCAAAGTTTTCCATGAGATTCATATGATACAACACTCCTCTTGGGAGCCATGGCCTACAACAACATGGTGAAAGAATACATGAAATCAGAAAATGAAGCTTGCATTACATGATCAAATTTTTCACCATCAATGTTTCTTCTATACATGGAATTGTGCACAAATTTTTCTCCCCTTTCAAGAGAAGGAAGAAATAACTGAAATGAATCTTGCCTAGAGTCCCTTGGCTACCCCAACTCCACATATATTTTTCATTCTAGAAAATGCTAATGTATCTCTCCTCCCAAGCCTTCCCATTCAAAACATCTCATGATAGTGTTGTAGATCTTCATAGAATAGGTAGGGCTGAAACAAAAATCCTCAAGGGCCCTTTGTAGCATCCTCTCCTTGAGCTTGGAGGCTCTAGCAAAGAATATCCTTTCATGATGATAGATGAATCCCTTATGGATTAGATAGCCCTCTTCATGCACTTGGTCATCAAGCATCATACAAGTGTAGAGATCCTTGGAATAATCCACCAAAAGCTGGGATTTCCAATATAGATCTACACTCTCCACCAAGGACAGTGTTGTTGATGCATCAATAGGATTTCCTGCCATGTTGCTAATCTCTTCTTTGACATTTCTTATTCCAAAGGTACAAGTAGGAAGGAAATACCTCCCATTTTCCTCCTCCAACAATGCAGAATCATAAATGAAGGATGGTGAGGATGATGACAGAGGAAAACATCCATCCTTTTGGTGCTTGCTTAAGCCTCCCAGTGTTGTAGTTGTGTCCCATAATTCTCCTTTCCCTCCTATATCTGATTTTGGAGTATCAAGTATTGATAAATATCCCACTAAAACTAAATATGGTGGCCTCCCTGGTGGTTTTCCACTAGATGAGAGTGTCACTTGCCAGAATCTCATGGACATGAGAGAAGGGAGAGTGAGGTCCTTGCTTCCACTGCACAAATACATCTTTGTTTTCTATGTGGAAGTGTTAGGTGACGGGTAAGAATGCATGCCTATGATCATTTGAAGTGTACCACTCTTCTTTTCCACACATTCCATTTGCAAAGCATCCTAATTAGTGGTGACTTTTCCCAATGTAATTAGCCATTAAACACCCAAAATAACATTAGCGTCTGGTATGTCAACTACAAAGAAGTGATCCACCAAAGTGTAGGATCCCTTGGTGACTGAAATTGATGGGACATAATGCATGCATTGCATTTTTCTATCTCCGGGGACTAGCATAGAAAATCCCTCAAAGGTATCAGTGGGTATGGCCCTCATTTTCACAATATGAGCATCAATAAAGTTGTGGGTGGCCCCACTATCAATAAGAATAGATACCCTCTTATTCATGATTGAACCATGAACTCTTAGGGTCATGTACTTAAGTACTCCCCTAAAATATGCAAGATTTCCTCCAATAGGAGAAAAATCTCCACTCCCCTCTCCCGATGGTGATGGATCTCCCTCAACATTGTCAGTGCTATGACCTCTCCTTCGCTTATCATCTTTTTATTCCTCCTCAACATCCTAGAAGACTTTTATGTAGTGTGATTTCCTAGTAGCACATCTATGTCTAGGTTCCCATGATTATTGGAAAGTAAAACATAGCCTCTTCTTCCTTAGCTCCCTCTGGACTTCAATATCAAGAGGCTTCTTGAATGAGCTCTCCTTGGAAGGAGAAAGTTTCTCTTCCTTCCCTTTAGAAAGGTAAGAGGGCCTGTTCTGAAAGGTTGCCTTTTCTTTTGGCAAGGCATATTGAAGGTCTCTAGCCCTCTAAATGGCATATGAAATGTAATGGGCTTGGTAGATTTAACCAACCCATGCAAAGGTTCATCCAAGCCATCTATGAACATGTACACCCTCCTTGCTATAGATAGATCAAGAACCATAACACATAATCTCAGAAACTCAAAGATATAAGATTTTGCATTACTTGACTACTTCAACTTTGCAAGGCTCGTGAAAGGTGCTTTTGGATCCTTTCTGTCAAACCTTTCAACCAGTCTTCTAGTAAATTCAGAATAGACAGTCACATTGGCATGGCCCAATGTAGACAACCCATGGAACCACCAATTGTCTGCTCCACCTTCAAAGTGTAGTGCTGCAATCTGGATGGCTTCCATCTCCAGGACTTTGTTCAACTGAAAATAGATATCCATCTTTTCTACCCATGCCTTGGCAGAACTAGTGGATGAACCATCAAACTTGGGTAAAAATAATCTGCCCATAGAGTGATGTTGATCATGATTCTGAGTGAATCTACCGTCTCTATACTGATACCTTGGTCTTATTTTGTCGTTGAGGTGACAAAACTCTTGAAAACTCAGGTGGTCCTTGAATATTTGATTCTGGGACTCATACTCTTCAAAATAGTATTCAAGGGATGCTTGCTCATGACGCCCTTCATTCTCCATAGCCAAGAAAGTAGGCATAGTAGAACATTGTGGAGCTTCTGGCTGGTTCACTGGTTGATCATTCCGGTGGTGAGACATGCCAGAGCTTTCACCAAGATGAAACCTCTAAGGAGAATCCTTGAGAATATCTAGTCTCGTCTCTTTGATCTCTTTAGAAATATCTTGCATGGCTAGCAAAAGAGTTCTTGTAAACTCTTCTCCTTCTTTATCACTTCCAGTTTCAGGGGCTTTACCCTTGTCTTGATCATCATTGGTGTAATCAAATTTCTTCTGGCTTCTATTTTGATACCTCTTTTCTCTCTTGGTAAGAGGCTCATCTTCTTCTGATTTCATGTTCACTTTGTCTCTTCAACGAAATCATAGGCTGTGCCAAGAAAGGAGCATTGATACCAATGTAATATCCCAAAATGGGAATACACAACAAAGCCTGCTGAAATAATGCACTCCTTAGAAATATGTGCACTGAAATGAGTTTGTAGCTCCTGGATCCCTTAGATCAGTGGATCTAGTGTCTAGATCCAAAACGATAGAAAAAAAAAATCAAACTAGGTGAGGTAAACAAACCTCCCACCACCTAGTATAGCTCGAAAACACCCAACGAGGAGGGTTGCAGCTATGTGCAACAAACTGCTTCAAAAATAATGAAATTTTGAGGGCATGAGTAGGAGGTCAATAATAGGGATTGAATTTTGTATAAAAAAAATCAAATCAGACCCATAATGATGCCCTTATAGTATAGAACGGAATGTAGAAGACAAAATAGAAGAAACTCCTCAAGAAAGAGGGTTGCAACACATGTATTGACTGCAAAATAGCTTAACAACATTTTTATGAGAGTTGCAGCAGTTGTATGTTACACTCTAGATCTATAGTAGATCCGTGTACAAAATATTAGATCCATTTCATATCTGTACACTAGAAATGCTCCTTTACAATATCCCCTTGGGGTTTTGATCAAATCATGCAATACAAAGAGTGATATGAGATTAAAGAAGTAGATCTGCAATATTATTCAGAAATTTCTGAAGATTTTTACAATAGAAACAGATCAGATCTGTACAGGACATGGATCAGCAAGCTAATCCATGGATAAACAAAGTAAAGGGCAAGCCACAGCACCCGAGATATCTCCTCAAAATGTGGGTCAAAACACCCTGCAATTCCCTCCTTGAGAATAATGTAGTCCTAGAAGGGAAATTGCGTTGTAGCTTGAAGCAATAAGTTGGCCTAATGCCAAGATCTAAAATATTAGCTCCAAAGGTTCAGAACTCTCTTTCCCATGGGATAGAAGACTTTCTGAGTGAAAATAGGCCCTGAAATGGCCTATGTCTAAGTAGATCTAGCCTCCACTTGTTGCAGCTTGCAAGGAAAACCAAACCCTCAACAGGATCTACGTTGTAGTTGGAATATGAGCTTGTCCAAATGCCTGATAGTGGATGATATTAGCTAGGCCCTTCCAAGAAATCCTCAATGGAAGAGGTGGGATTCCTGCATAGGAACACCAAGTGCTAAGCAACACTATTCTCATCTAAACAACAGAGAATGA
Source organism: Pinus albicaulis (assembly GCA_034641835.2). Lineage (NCBI taxonomy): Eukaryota > Viridiplantae > Streptophyta > Pinopsida > Pinales > Pinaceae > Pinus > Pinus albicaulis. Next base: position 1,443,765,449 of record CM076580.1, read on the forward strand.
TATATGTCTGAACAGAAAATATATTCAGAAATATGCACAATCAAAAACCTTATTCTGTTGTCCCCCTATTCCTCTTATAGGATGAAATTCTTTTCAAAACCTAAACCATCTCAATGATTTAGTTTCATTCACATGAGAAGCCTCCAAATAAAACTGCACTGTCCCTCTAGGAGATTCACTTTATCTAGACAACGTTGTTGATTTGGTCCTGGTTCACTTGGTGAAATGCTCCAATCTCTTTCACACGTAAGTGTGCTTATGTAAATAGTCCAGATTTTTTCCATGTTCACATGTGGCATTGATTTATTTTGCTGATTAGGGGCTTTATTAATCCTCCTTTACAGTTTCATTCATGAAACAAAATATTGAGACAAAATTTTATATTCCCATTAGCTTGGGCTAATTGGGAATATTACAGCCTATCTAACCATGTTGAAGAATGGTGTCGAAGGAAGAGCTTATGTTGAGCTCTAGTTTTCGAAGACCGTGTCTACATGGACTGGTTTCTCATATCCCTTTTTCCCTCTATTACTAAATATGTCCCGTCTCACTTTCCTTAGACTGAGGAAGAAGCCCTCCAAGTTGCATTGAAATATGACTTGATCTATGCGCAATCTAATTACATTTATAATGTCTTACTTGATCTCCCTATACCTCGTGGTGCCAATGCATTGGGGGCATCTCATGTCGCCGACGGTATTGTTGGATCCCTTTCACATCCATACACTCATCCTCCTATGGGTTATGGTTTTCCTTAGGGAGGGGACAGCTCCCTTAGCACTTTTCTCCGTCCCGAAAACATGTATCTAGGACATTGCATGCGTCATGCCTTTTCCCAACCACATCCTCTGATGCCAGGGCCTGCTATTTCCCAACCCCTTTACCCCAATTTTTCTTAGCCTCCTTACTATCTATATCCACATCTAGGTGCTCCAGCTCCTCTAGCACAAGCACCTCCACCTCCCATGCCTTCTCAAACTCCACAGCAGTAGCCACCCGCACACTCAGGATCAGGTGTATGTGTAGTAGAGTGTGACTAATCCTCCAAATTTTAAAAATTTGATGAAAGGAAACCAGAACCAACCTGCTCTAGGTAATCTATGAAACAATCCCCAAGGGAATACACCTAACACTGCAACTAAACAACATGGCGATCAACCCAAGAAAAACAGGCCTCTTCATATGAATAAGCCTTGTTCTTGTTGCGGTGTCAATGGTAATTATACCCATGATTGTCCCCTTTTACCTCAAATGTGTCAACTGTGGGAAGCTCAAGCAGCATCTCGAGTACAGCAGGTCTCTGCTTCAGTTCCTCCTAATGTTGCGCCTACTCAATCGGTTGTGTTTACCAATCCTTTCCCCCAAAAAGGATATGTGGTTTCCCAACCCCCTGAAGGTCAGGAAATTGCTCACCCTCCTCCATCTGGTACCCCCAATTACTATATCCTTATGATGCCATCTTACCAGGCCAATACCACTGATCTCAACCTTTAGACTTGGTCATGGTAGTACACCATCCTGAAGGTTAAGCTACCAATAAAACTTCCCCGTCTATTACATCTGATTATTAGATCCTGATGATGAACTCTGACGAGGCCAATACCACTGATATTAACCTTCAGACTTGGTCATGGTAGTTGTTGAGTCTCAATTCTACATCTTTTCCATACACTTTTCTATACCTTTTTCACTCACCTGAACCTCCCAAGTTGTCAATATCATTGTATGTTAATTGCAAAAGAGAATCTAACATGGTTTTTAACTATATTTTTGTGTCTGCTGTTTGATTTAGATTTTTTTCATTTAGCTGCGAAATCTTGCCACTTTCCGCAGCTGCTGCAACTTTCCGCAGCTATTTTGTGAAACTCTATGTTACAGGTGTCTACAGGAAAAACGAGCCACATGGGCAAGTCAGAAATGATGTGGACATGGTTCGTGTCCTATTGGCTCGAGCAAACTCATCTAAAGAAGCCGCGGTCAAAGGCGTCCACATGGAAGTCAACTATAGAGTCTCACGGTGACAGGACTCTGTTTCGTGTCACGTGAAGGTTCATATGGCCGTTTCTGAGTTGCGGAGGACAAGTCGACATATGTACATGGCTCCATAGCCGAATTCAAGCATCCACTCCTCATAGATTTACTTTCCAACATGGCCATGATCCTAGATCCGTGGACGTAATGGTCTACGTGTTCTCCACCAGCATAAACTTTAGGAATTAGTTATGTTTCTTTTGTTATAAATAACGCGTTTGCATACGCATATGGAGTTAGTCTCGATTAGTCTCTGTTATCTTTTATTAGTCTGCTCTGTAATGTAATTACGCTGCACTTGTGCCGTAATGCCACCTTACTGTTATGACTACATTTTAATATAAGAAGACTCTGTTTCCAGACTTAATTCGTACTTGAAGATTGTTGCCAAGGCTGGTGTAGAGGGCCCCTGCTCAGCTAAGGTTTTGTGCATTAGTGTATAGTTCTTGTTTTATTTCTTTAAAGTTCATTGTGCCATAATCCATTCACATGTTTATACACTGCATCTTTCATGGTATATATGCTTCATTTCTGTTTATAAACTTTCATGCTTTCCATTTCACTTCTGTCTTTCATGTTTTATGTTGTTAATCACTGATCAGTGTTCTTGTTTCAGGTTATAGATAGGAAGCCTGAGCATTTTCATAGCTTTTTGACTAATGACATGGGATTAACATTGTTCTGCTGCTAATTTGTTTTTCTTAGTTTCTGTTTAATTTCAGTACTGCTTTGTTTAATTCATTTTTGCTCATTTGCTTCAGTAGTTAAATTTAGATATATTAAACTGCTCATAACATCTTCAGTTGCCTCCGAAAGCCACAGCTGGACTGATGGTGAGGGATTGTATTATGAAATGTGTAGTTTAGTATTAGTTTCCTTTCTGCAAATTTCGATATATTAAACTGCTCATAACATCTTCAGTTGCCTCCGAAAGCCACAGCTGGACTGATGGTGAGGGATTGTATTATGAAATGTGGAGTTTAGTATTAGTTTCCTTTCTGCAAATTTAGATATATTAAATTGTGCATGACATCTTCAGTTACCTCCGAAAGCCACAGCTGGACTGATGGTGAGGGATTGAATTATAAATGTATGGTTTGATATTAGTTTACTTTCTGCAAGTTAGATATCAGTTACTCAAGTTGTTTATGGTTACTTCCGAAAATCATAGCTGGACTAATGATGAGGGATCAGAAGACAAGTTGATGTAAATTGATTTAGATTTACTTTATTGTAGCTTTTGGATTTCTTTCAGCATAATTTATTTTGTGTTTAGACAGCAGCAAGAATAGTTTGGTTTCATGCTCACTAGTTCACTGTTTTGATTCATTAGACTAGCAACATCTTTTCATTTCAGCAGCGCATTTTCATTTCCTTTCAAGTTTTGTCATTGTAATTTTCAAATTCCTTTTTAAGTTTCAAGTTGGTAAATCATTATAGAGGATATCATTTCCTTAAACAAACATAACCATACTTGTTTTCATTTTAGAATTTCCATTTCATCTTAGAAAACCAAAAACGACAAAAAGTTAAGAAATAGGTTATCTTGCACATATAGTGCGCCGCACTTCATCAACTTACGAATCCCGGATTGACAAATTAAATGCAGAAATTTAGGACACACTAAATTGACCAAACATTTTGGCGCCATTACTGGGGTAGTGTAACTAGGTAGCCAATTTCTTAAAAAAAAAACACAAAATCATAAAAGAAGGGAAAAATTGATAACTTCTTGAAGTATGCTCTCCTCTTGCACCTAGTGTGATCTGGAGGATCAGAAAAGAGAGTTATTGGTTCAGTAATTTCTTAAGTATGCTCTCTTCTTGCACCTAGTGTGACCTGGAAGATCAGAAAGAGAATTATTAGCCCAATTTTTTTTAAAAATAAAAAAAATGACATGCATAGATCAAGAGATTCTAGGGGAAGGTTTATAGCTAAAGCCAAGAGTTCGATTTTCACAACTCCATCTTCTTCAAGGCATAGACCAGATTCACCACCATCTACCCCTAGCCTTAAGATTTTTGGAATTCAAGGAGCAGCTGAATTAGAGGATTCTCCTATACCACCTACTAAATTCCATTTAGAAAACAAAGAGACTCTCTCTCATCCTCCCTTGATAGAAGAACTAGAGGACTTTAAGGACTCTAAAGAAACTATCATGGCAGAGGAAGTAATAGATGGAGGTAGAGGTAGAGGTAGAAGAGGAGGAAACGATGGAGACAACAATGGTGAAGGAAATAATGGAAGAAATAGGGAAGGAGACAACTTGTTTGGTTTCCCTATAGTTGATGAGGAAACTCATACAACGATGAAAAATATCTCACCATCTGTCCTCCCTAACTTTTATGGATTGTGAAGTGAGGATCCTGAAACATTTCTGTTTGAGTTTGAAGTTGTGTGCCGAACCTATGATTATATGGAAGACTCTCAAAAACTCAAACTGTTTCCTTCAACATTGAAGGGAGCTGCTTTGAAATGGTTCATGGGATTAGCCACTCAATCTATTAGGACTTGGAATGATATGAAACAAACATTTTTTGATAGATACTTGGACTATTGTATGCCCACCAATCACAAGGATGAGGTATTCAAAATGATGCAAAAAGAAGATGAAAATTTGGAAGACTTACTTGAAAGATTCCAATACAACTTGAAAAGAGCAAAGATGAGCAACTTAGATGATGAAACCTTGAAAGCCCTCATATTAAAAGCCATTAGAGATGAATGGATAGATATTTTAAAGATGATGGGGAAAGGAGACATTTCTCAACTTCCACTTCGTGACATAACAGAATTATGTGTCCATCTCTCAAGGGGAAAATCTAAAACAGGAAAAGGGCCTAGGGATCCTTCTCTTATTAGGGCTAACAAATCTGCAACTGGATCAGTAAGTAGGGCAGAGATTGGTAACATGCTTGATGAGTTTAAAACTAATATTTTAGGGAGCCTTAGTGAACAACTAGACACCCTTAAAATCCAAAACAAGCAGAAAGCAGAAACAGATGCTTTAGCCATCTTTTGTCCGAAATTTAGGAAGAAACATGCTTTAAGGGAATGTCCCTTGGATGCAAAAGTTGTAGAAACATGTATGATTTGCTCAGAGAATCATGAGATCAAGGATTGTCCTTCAATTCCTGGACTCAAAGCTGTTTTTCAAGAAGACCCAAATTCAGTAGAATCTCTCTATTTTGTTGCAAGGAGACCTTGGCAAGGACAACAAACTCAAGGGTTTAACAACTCCATGAATTTTCAAACCCAACCAAATTGGAATCCTTGGCAACAACCTTGGCCCAAACATCAAAATTCATATCAGCCATGGGTACAAGGGATGCAAAATCCTTATGGGAGATTTGCTCAATTTTATCAATATCCTCCATCTTTTCAAAATCAACAAGCGCCACAACATCCAAACCCAAATCCACAACTTTCATTGCCATTTCCACAACAACAACCTTCTCAACAAAATCCAAATCCTCAACTCATGCTCCCATACCAACAAAAGACAAGTCAACTTCCAGCTCAGCCATTGCCAAATCCTAATAATAAGAATCCTCAGAATACTTACATGGTAGAAGGAAAACAATTTTCTACCTATATGATTGTTCCTCTCAACGATGTACAACTCAGATCTGGTAGAGTTTTAGAAAAACCTTCTATAGATATTCAAGAGCAAGATACCTCTGAGGAGGACTCTCTTCAAGTCAATAAGGGTTCTGAGGAAGAATCTCTTCAAAATTCAAACATTCAAAAAGAAAAAGAAAAGTCAACATCCACAACTCCTATAGTTGAGTGACCTACATCTTTATCTACACCTCCTTTTCCTGAAAGACTACAAATTGAAAAGGGGGTGGAAAAACAAATCTTGTTGCCTAACTATGACTTTCTAGATGAATTGAAGAATGTTTGTATCAAGATTCCCTTGCTACAAGCCATTCGAGAGATTCCTATTCTAGAAAAAACCATAAAGGAGTTGAGTTTCAAAAGACCAGGAAGGAAACTAAAAGACACAAGAAGAATCCACCTGGTAGGAAAGATTGCAGACATTATGATGGGAAAAATTACCATGTAGAAGTATGTAGATCCAGGAAGTCCAATTGTCAAGACACATATAAATGGGATAGAAATTCCAAACACATTGATTGACTTAGGGGCTGCTATCAACATTATGAGTAGACAGACTATGGACCACCTAAAACTTCCTAACCTTCTTTTTACACCTACTTTACTGCAACTTGCAGATCGATCAGTTATTAAACCAGATGGTGTATTAGAAGATATTTCAGTCTCCTTAGATTCTTGGGAATATCCAATAGACTTTATGATTTTGACTCCCAAGAGTAATCTAGGAGGGCACCCACTTATTTTAGGAAGACCTTGGCTAGCCACAGCTGATGCTTTTATTAGTTGTAGATCTGGGGACATGTACATTTCTAATGGTAATTCGACAAAGAAATTCAATTTGTATCCTCCAGCAAGAGCAATCACAGAAGTAGGAGACAATGAATGGGTTGATGATGAGGACACTATACAACCTGTCTTTACCATTTTTGAAATCAGTGAGGATAGTCAAATTCTGAACACATTAGAAAATTTTGAGACATCTTCAGAATATGACCCCACACAATTTCAATTGGAATCTGACATAGAATATTTATCATCAAGACAAATGTCTCTTTACTCTATGGAAGAGTTTGGTAATTCTGCTATTGAGATTTTTCCAGAAAAGACATTGAATATCAACAAACATCTGGAGAAGTCACAACAAGAAGAACTAACCAGAATCTTGCAAAAACATTCTACCGCATTTGCATGGGAGTATACTGACATGAAGGGTATTGATCCTAAGACTTGCATCCATCATATCTATATTGAGGAAAACAGTAGACCAATCAGACAACCTCAAAGAACGATGAATCCAAATCTTAGGGAGATAGTGAAAGAAGAGCTCCAAAAACTTCTCAATGTAAACTTCATTTATCCAATTTCAGATAGCCGATGGGTTTCTCCTTTCGTTATAGTACCTAAAAAGAATGGTAAATGGAGGGTATGCATTGATTACAGGGAATTGAACAAAGCAACTTTGAAGGATCACTTTCCTTTGCCTTTTATCGATCAGGTATTAGACACATTAGTAGGTAAAAAGTACTTTTCATTTTTGGATGGTTTTAGTGGCTATAATCAAATTCAGGTAGCACCTGAAGATCAAGATAAGACCACATTTACTTGTCCATGGGGAAATTTTGCCTACCGAGTGCTTCCTTTTGGGTTATGTAATGCACCTGCAACATTCCAAAGAGCAGTACTAGGAATTTTTTCCGATCTAATCCATGATTGTGTAGAGGTTTATATGGATGATTTTACAGTTTATGGTAATTCATTTGAAGAGGCATTAGAAAATTTGGAAAAGTTCTTATAAGATGCAAAGAAACAAACCTTTCATTAAGCCATGAAAAATGCTTTATGATGTTTACTGAAGGGATTGTTTTAGGACATCATATTTCAGGAGATGGGATTAAGGTTGATAGATCAAAAGTTGAAGTCATCTCCAAGTTGCCTATTCCAAATTGTCAAAGAGATGTTAGAAGTTTTCTAAGATTTACTGGTTACTATAGAAGATTTATAGAAAACTTCACTAAAATAGCATCTCCACTCTTCAAATTGCTTACAAAAGACTGTGAATTTAAATGGGATCCTGATTGTCAATCAACCTTTGAAACTTTGAAAACAAGAATATCTGAAGCACCTATCTTGAGAGGACAAAATTGGAAACTCCCTTTCCATATTTCTACGGATGCTTCAGATACAGCTCTAGGAGCTGTGTTGGGTCAAAAAGATTTAGTTCCTTATGCCATTTATTATACCAGTAAAAATTTGACTCCCACAGAGTTGAACTATACTATGACTGAAAAAGAGTTTTTAGCTGTTGTTCATGCAATTAATAAGTTTAGACATTACATAACAGGCTATGAAACTTTTATTCATACCGACCATTCTGCAATTAGATATTTAATGAACAAACCTGTTACTAATGGCAGAGTGACAAGATGGCTTTTACTTTTGCAAGAATTCAATATTACCGTGTTGGATAGACCAGGAAAACAGAATACAGTAGCTGATTTCTTGTCTAGAATTCAAAATACTAAAGAAGATTCTCCTGTAGAAGATAAGTTTCCTGATGAATATTTGTTTGCAGTAACTATTAAGACCCCTTGGTATGCATATATTGCTAACTATTTGGTTACAGGGAAACTACCTTCACATTTATTTCCAAGAGAAAAACTAAAAATTATTCAGGAGAGTTCAAGATATTCATGGATTTCTAACGAATTGTTTAAAACAGGGCCAGATCTTGTGATCAGAAGATGTGTCAGGGAAGATGAAATGCCTGATATTCTTAAGGCATGTCATGATGAACCATGCGGCGGACACTTTGCAGACAAAAGGACGGCCTATAAAATCCTCTTTTTAGGATATTATTGGCCTTCCCTCTTCAAAGATGCAAAACAATATGTCAAAAGGTGTGACAGCTGCCAAAGAGTAGGGAAACCTACCCTTTCAAATGAAATGCCATTGCAAACACAGGTACTCATTGAACCCATTGAAAAATGGGCTTTAGATTTCATTGGACCTATTAATCCACCATCTAAGCAAAAGAAGTATATATTGGTTTGCACTGATTATGTTACTAAATGGGTAGAAGCTAAAGCATTAGTATCTGCTACTGAAAATTCAGTTGTTCATTTTCTTTATGAGGATATTTTTACTTGCTTTGGTGTTCCAAGAGAAATTGTGACAGATCAGGGAAGCCAATTCACAACCAACTTGGTGGAGAAGTTGATGGAAGAATACAAAATCAAACACAGAAGATCTACTCCTTACCATCCGCAAGCAAATGGTCAAGTGGAGTCTACAAACAAAGTTCTTGAAAGTATCATCACCAAAACTATTCATCTACATAGAAGAGATTGGGCAGAAAGGCTTCCTGAAGCCTTGTGGGCCTACAGAACTACATGGAGAAATACAACAGGACATTCTCCCTATGAACTTGTTTGTGGGAAAGAAGTCTTGCTCCCCATTGAGTTCCAAATCAAGACCTTCAAGATAGCAGTTCAGTTGGGGATGGACTTATCAGAAGCCCAAAAACATAGAATGGAGCATTTGAATGAGCTAGATGAGATCAGACAAGAAGAAATTTTAAGAACTGATCTAGTTCAATATCAAAGAGCTAAATGGCATGACAAGTACATCAAAGTGAAGAAGTTTCAAGAAGGAGATTGGGCATTGTTATTTGATTCCAAGTTTAAAGATTTTCAAGGAAAATTTCAGACTCATTGGCTTGGGCCATATGAGATTGACAAGATCTTTAGCAATGGAGCTGTAAGAATCAAGACTATTGATGAGTTTCAAACTCCTCTTATTGTGAATGGCCATAGATTGAAAGTTTATCATAAGCCACTCTCAAAAGAGGATTTTGTCAAAATGTTTCAAGAAATTTCTGCAATCAGGCTGGTACAGAAGAATTCTTCTTCTCCACCAACCTAGCTTTTGTTCTTTTCAGTTAAAAAAAAAATTAAAAAAAAAAAAAAAAATTGTATAAGCCTGAAACCAATCACTGATTGGCAGTCTTATACAGAAAATATAGGGTGAAAATCAGGAACACCTGACACTCTATATTTTCCAAAAAAAAAATCTCTCTCTTTCATTTCACAAGTTTTGTGACCATTCACTCCATTCCATTCCACTTTATTCCATTTCATTTCACTTCATTTCACTCCATTCCACTTCATTTTATTCATTTCATTCCATTTCATCAATAAAAAAATTTTTCATGACCATTTCCATCTGGTCATTTGTCATCTGTTCATCTCCATTCATCCAAGTAATAGTTGTGTCAGTTTCCGCAGCTGACATCTGTTTCCGCAGCTGACTCCAGTTTCCGCAGCCAGAAGCAGATTCCGCAGCTACAACTCTGTTTTCAAAAGAATGTACAACCAGATGTTATTTCCATAATCATGAAATAAAATGCAGGTGAGAGGATCAAAAATGAAGACATGGAGCATTCAAGACACCAATAAAGAGTAACTAGTTGAAGACCAAGGAAAAGGCAAAGATTCCAAAGGTATGAATAAAATTTATTTCAAATAACATTGAAAAACACATTTTTATATAGTTCTGAACCATAAGCTCCATCCATTATGTGCAATGATTATATTGACAATTCCGTAACCTTTCACGATCTCCATATTATCCTCTCGCATTCATTCTCAAACGGTTCCATCATTTAACCCCCGATCTTCACTCATGTTCCAATATTCCACCGGTGACAATGAGACGTAATTGATTTGACCACGGACTCTTACAGCCGCATAAATCTATAGCCGTTGTTTAAACGTGCTCATATTTATTGTGCAGCCACCAAAATTCAAAACACTGCCGGATGTGTTATACTCTGTTAACCTCACAGTCGTATCTCTGTTGTGCTCACGAAAACCCCTCTCTGTTCTGTTCACTCCATTCCGTTCTCTACTACGCTATAATCTGTATACCATTCTCTGACATTTATCCACAGTCATTGTGCTCATCTCCGTGCATTCAGCTGTTCTATTTCCATTAAACCCTCACGCAGGAAAATTTGTGAAGAGCAGAAAGAAAATGGGTAAATTGCTAAGAGCAGAACCGGAAGGACCTAAGTTTATGGAGGGATATCCGCAAGTAAGGGATATATTGAAGAAAGAAAATTGGCTGCGGTTTATCCAGAAATTTAGAGGTTATCATAAAGAAGTGACGAAGGCATTCGCAAGGTCGTTTAATGGCTTGGAAGCAGAGATTGGAGACCTTAAGTTTGCGGTCAATGAAGCATCTATAGCATCTGCCACGGAACTTCTTCAGGAGGGTGAGCGTTGGTTTAAGAATAAAAGTATCAGTGATGAAGCCTGGAGAACAATCTTACGAAATCAAGGTATGGACATAACTATTTTTAAAAGAGGAATTCTTGTGCATGCATTGAAAGAGGAATGGGCTACTTTGCTGCTAGTTGTTCAGAAATTCATTACATGTGAAGGCCATTTTGGGTCCATGTATATGTACCATACCAGGTTACTGATGAATTTTCTAGATAATCAAACTCTCAATCTCCCATATTTTCTATTCAATAGTTTGAAGAAAATGTTCGTGACTATTCAGAAGCATTTAGGAGATGTAGAACCCCATCTATATCACCACGGCCTTGTAAAAATTTTGATTGAAAAGGAGTTAAAGGAAAAGAAAGACACATGGGAACAATTTTTGGTTAGAAAATTCTTTGAGGAACCTCAGGAAATTCCTGAAGGTAGTACAACAAGAAGGAGTAGAAGAAAAAGAATAAATGATGAAACCCAAATTACTCCTACTCAAGAAATTCCTGAAGGTAGCACAGCAAGAAGAAGTAGGAGAAAAAGAAAAATTGATGAAATTCAAAATACTCCTACTACTACAATTGAAAGAACTGATAGGGAAGAGAGACTGTCAAAGAGGAAGAAGAAATAAATCAAGGGTAAGAAGCCAATAACACCAAAAGAGAGGAAAACTATTGAGGCTATACATCAAACTCCTTCTTCTGAAGAAGAAGATCACCAAGTGTTATCTGAAAGATTAATTTATCTTCAAAAACAGTCCTCTATGGCCAAGAAGATAGAAAAAGGAAAACAAAAACAAAAGGATAGTGTACCACAGCGTGTGAGAAGAAGCAGCAGAATTAAAGGGAAATTGAGGAAAACACAAATGAAGGGTCCTCATTTCATTGATTTGGGAGAGGAAACATTTGAACAGTCCCCAGCTGACCATAGTCCATCTCAGTCAGTTAGTGAACCTAGTTCATTTCATTCTCAGTCAGACATTGACCATAGTCCATCCCATTCTCAGCAAGATGTTGATGTGAGCCCTCCTCAGCCAGATTTTGAAGATAACTCTCCTTCACGGCATTTTGGAAATAGCCCAACAAAAATGACACCTAAAATAGACCCCAAGCAGCAGGAAGTATATGACTATATAGAATCTTTGGAAAAGGCAGCTACAGGTCCCAGTACTTCGTCCATTTAGCCTCATACAGTACAGGATGATTTAGTCCAATCACTAAAACAGGAAATCTTTGAGCTAGAGCTTTTAAATAGGCACATCAAAAATGAAAATGAGACATTGAAGGAACAAGGCAAACCGGACAAAATCATCCATGATAATACCATGCTACATCTGGGAATATGGCAGAAGAAGAACAAGAAATTGAAAAGGAAATGCCAGAAGTTGAGCAGAGCACTGGTTAATATCAAATTTAGGTGCTTAATGAAGAAACCCAGAATGTTGGCAGCACCAAGGAAGAGGAGGAGAGGATTAGACGTGCTAGCTGAAGTGTCAAGGCATATGAACTGAGGAAGGAATATCAAAATTTTGGTTGCATGAGGACATGCAACACCTTCACAGTGGGGGTATGTTGAGTCTCAATTCTGCATCTTTTCCATACACTTTTCTATACCTTTTTCACTCACCTGAACCTCCCAGGTTGTCAATATCATTGTATGTTAATTGCAAAAGAGCATCTAACATGGTTTTTAACTATATTTTTGTGTCTGCTATTTGATTTAGATTTTGTTCATTTAGCTGCGGAATCTTGCCACTTTCCGCAGCTGCTGCAACTTTCCGCAGCCATTTTGTGAAACTCTATGTTACAGGTGTCTACAGGAAAAAAGAGCCACATGGGCAAGTCAGAAATGATGTGGACATGGTTCGTGTCCTATTGGTTCGAGCAAACTCATCTAAAGAAGCTGCGGTCAAAGGCGTCCAAGTGGAAGTCAACCATAGAGTCTCACGGTGATAGGACTCTGTTTCGTGTCACGTGAAGGTTCATATGGCCGTTTCTGAGTTGCGGAGGACAAGTCGACATCTGTACATGGCTCCATAGCCGAATTCAAGCATCCACTCCTCATAGATTTACTTTCCAACACGACCATGATCCTAGATCCGTGGACGTAATGGTCTACGTGTTCTCCACCAGCATAAACTTTAGGAATTAGTTATGTTTCTCTTGTTATAAATAACGTGTTTGCATACGCATATGGAGTTAGTCTCGATTAGTCTCTGTTATCTTTTATTAGTCTTCTCTGTAATGTAATTACACTGCACTTCTGCCGTAATACCACCTTACTGTTATGACTGCATTTTAATATAAGAAGACTCTGTTTCCAGACTTAATTCGTACTTGAAGATTGTTGCCAAGGCTGGTGTAGAGGGCCCCTGCTCAGCTAAAGTTTTGTGCATTAGTGTATAGTTCTTGTTTTATTTCTTTAAAGTTAATTGTGCCATAATCCATTCACATGTTTATACACTGCATCTTTCATGGTATATATGCTTCATTTATGTTTATAATCTTGCATGCTTTCCATTTCACTTCTGTCTTTTATGTTTTATGTTATTAATCACTGATCAGTGTTCGTGTTTCAGGTTATAGATAGGCAGCCCGGGAATTTTCATAGCTTTTTGACTAATGACATGGAATTAACATTGTTCTGCTGCTAATTTGTTTTTCTTAGTTTCTGTTTAATTTCAGTACTGCTTTGTTTAATTCAGTTTTGCTCATTTGCTTTAGTAGTTAAATTTAGATATATTAAACTGCTCATAACATCTTCAGTTGCCTCCGAAAGCCACAGCTGGACTGATGGTGAGGGATTGTATTATGAAATGTGTAGTTTAGTATTAGTTTCTTTTCTGGAAATTTAGATATATTAAGCTGCTCATAGCATCTTCAGTTGCCTCCGAAAGCCACAGCTGGACTGATGGTGAGGGATTGTATTATGAAATGTGTAGTTTAGTATTAGTTTCTTTTCTGCAAATTTAGATATATTAAATTGTGCATGACATCTTCAGTTACCTCCGAAAGCCACAGCTGGATTGATGGTGAGGGATTGAATTATGAATGTATGGTTTGATATTAGTTTACTTTTTGCAAATTAGATATCAGTTACTCAAGTTGTTTATGGTTACTTCCGAAAATCATAGCTGGACTAATGATGAGGGATCAGAAGACAAGTTGATGTAAATTGATTTAGATTTATTTTATTGCAACTTTTGGATTTCTTTCAGCATAGTTTATTTTGTGTTTAGACAGCAGCAAGAATAGTTTGGTTTCATGCTCACTAGTTCACTGTTTTGATTCATTAGACTAGCAGCACATTTTCATTTCCTTTCAAGTTTTGTCATTGTAAGTTTCAAATTCCTTTTTAAGTTTCAAGTTGGTAAATCATTATAGAGGATATCATTTCCTTGAACAAACATAACCATACTTGTTTTCATTTTAGAATTTCCATTTCATCTTAGAAAACCAAAAACGAAAAAAAGTTAAGAAATAGGTTATCTTGCACATATAGTGCGCCGCACTTCATCAGCTTACGAATCCCGGATTGACAAATTAAATGCAGCAATTTAGACACACTAAATTGACCAAACAAAGATAATTGAGCCTCTCGCTACGTCCGTAGCCGAGCCCTAATCCTCAGGTCCCACAGAGCCAATTTTGACACCCAATGGTCTTTTATAGATCCCTCACCCTAAGATATAGGTACATACCAATATCCCTAAAGTACCGTTAGTGCGAAACACTGCTTCCGGTAAAGTCACCCACACCTACAGTATAGTAGATGACTTAGTGCAATCCCCTGCAACCATGTCAATGCTGAAAGTCCCCCAGTCGTTCACTTCACAACGTAAAGCTCTACTAACTACCATGGGTCATATGATCGTTTGATTGTCTTAAATGTTGACAAGTATGAGAATCCACACCTACCTGCATCCATCACCTTCCAAATACCTCCCAAGATCTAGAATGCAAACGTCTCCCAATGTATCATTGACGATGGGGCATCCAGCTGCATGATGTCTACTTCTGTTTGGAAGAAACTCAGATCACCCGAGTTAGCCCCTTCCCTTATCACCCTCCTTGCGTGGGATGGCCACACTTCCCAGCCCCTTAGCATGTTCCAGAATTGTCCTATTACTGTTGCAGGAAAAATTATTTGTGTTGACATTGAAGTCATTAATGGCCCCTTAGACTACAACATTCTATTGGGTCATAGCTATACTTATGCGATCTTTGTTTTCCCATCTGCGGTTCACCGTAAGATTTTATTTCCTCACAATAGAAATATCGTCACTATAGATAAGTTGTCATATTATGAACCAAAGCCTCAGACCTCTCCAGAGTCCATTATTTCTTCGGTGGCCAATAAAAAAAATAGTTGAACCTTCGACCAGTGTCTCAGCCGGAGTCTATAAATATTCCTCTTTTCTTGGCGCATTCCCTGGTCTCCCCCCTCTTTTCTCTGACCCTAGCTCATTGAATTTTTGCATGATGCAATCGTCTCAGTCCGACCTCAAACTGTTCAGTTCGACTAGTCAGCAGCCTCACCCTTTGAAACATGCTTCTAGTATTTTGACACGGCCTTCGAGATGTCCTCCTCAAGGCCCTTTATCTGTAGCTTGTGTCCCTGATCCTCTTTTTCCTCATGGAACAATTCCCCCCAACCTTAACCATATGGGAGATATTCTGCCTAGCCATTACCTTTCCGGTCAGATATTATTTCTCGCTTCCCCTTTTGGAGTATTTTCAGTACCTGTTATGGCTATCTTGACCCTTCCCAACATGACTCTAGGGATCCCATTCCGGTACATTCATCCCCTAGCCAATACCCCGCCTGGTCAGCTCAAACCTTACACTGCTTTGAATCCCATCCAACTAGTTGCCATGACCCCTCCCTTCACTTCTGTGCCTCATCCACCTCAACAACAATATGCTCCTATTGCAAAATCCTTGGGTGACCTGGTGGTCGAGGATGATTCTAGACCTTCTCTAGTATTTCATTCTTGTATTCTTTTCTTACCTTGATTCTTCACCAGGACTATCCTTCCAAGAAGCATTAAGGCCACTTTTAGAAAAGTAAGGTCACCTACCTGAAAGTCGTAGATCTTGATTCCAATGGTCGGTTTCTCTACTACGATCGCCGCAAGATTTATGAAATTTTCCTCCTCTCCACATTCACCATAGCCACACTTAAAAATGAATCAAATTGGAGGGAAATTTCCTTATTAAAAGAAAAACCCTAATTTTTCTTTCGGTAATTGTGACCAAACCGTATCTCGGTTTGACTAACTATCAACACCTTTGGAAAGCTTTCACCAAGCACTCAAATCGGTATCCTTTCATTTTTGGTGATTTGATACTTCACCCCAAAGCCTTTTTTCCAAGAAGGGTCACCTTGTTGCTTCTCAAAATCAAATTTATTCACTTGCGACACTTGTACTTGGGGCACCACATTTCCTTCATACCTATTGATGCTCGTGTTGATTTTCATCGTAAGTAACCATATTTTACTCATGTTTTTATGGTCCCCACTAGGCCTATTATGTGTGGCAGCATCATCGAGTCACCCTTGTTTTGAACATCCAAGTTGAGTCATCATCGCATCCATGGAGTCTGTTCCGAGTTCCTTTCGTCTCCCATCACAGTCTTCCATCCTTCATTTATTTGTAACTCCCTCGTGTCGCACATTTTTTCCTCTAGTCATACCGTCTCCTATCCCCTCCAGAGTCGAGCCAGTACCTGCTAGGTCATCCATTCCCTTTATGCTCTAACAAGGGAAGCTTTCAGCCTGCTACTCAGTATCCCCAATTCCACCATCATCCTTGGTGTCATTTAATCAGTCTCTCTAATATAATCCCTCGTTCCTTAGTTGAGGATTCCTCATTTCCTCACCTATGGCTGACCTCCTTCTATCGACATCAACTTATTCATTCTAGAAGACAGGTCTAGAGGGTGGTGTACCTTGGTTCCAGCTTCCACTCTTGTTAGGTGCCTTAGATCAAGCACAAAGACCCTTTATTTCCCTTTGACTTGTTTATCTCTTAGTTCCATCTCCTTATCTCATGATCAAGATCCGTATACTTGATATTTAAGTGATGCAGCAGATTGTACCAGTCATTCCTTGTTGTGTGAAAGATTCTCAGGTGTGTGTGAGATGTAATAGAGTAATGAGGATCCTCAAAATATTGAAAACTCTTATGATCAGAGGTGGAATTGACCTCAAGGCTATGAGAACCTGACATATCCATAATCTTGAGCTGGTGTTTCTCAACAACTTGAGGAAGAGAAAAATCATTGGAAGATACATTGTCAAAGATCAATGGATTGGAAAAATAAATAATATGAAAATCAGAATCATGAATAGATGAATGAATGAGAAGATCATGATAGCCATGATCAAAAAGTTTAATATTGTAAAGGGAGGTATCCTCATGATATGAGAAATGATATAGAGGGGAAGTTGAAAAATGAGAAATTTCACCCTCTACATTTTGAGAAAGGTATGATGAGATGTTGGGATGATCAGTGATAGAAGATTCATCCACTCTAAATTTAAACGAAAAATGGCATTCCACAAATTCTGCGAATGATTGGAAGTATTAGCAATATCAAAAACTAAATTTTCACCTGATTCAATCGAAATGAAAAATTTGCAGATAGTGTCAGGATAATGCGAAAGAGTTTCGAAAGGTAGAGAGTCATACTTCATCACAGATTCTTGTTAGATAATCAGCTCCACCACATACTCATCAGAAATGAAATCAAATTTTGGATGCTCAACAATAGCTCCATCCAACATTCGATCCTCATGAACATCAAGTTGAAGGTTTTAAACGAATGAAAAAAGAAACTTTAAATTCGTAGGATCAGAGGGAACGAAGGATAAAGGATGAGGAGAGAAACATTCATTGTGCTCATCAGGCTTGCAGTCCAAAACTGTGTAGGGATCTTGATTATGTGGTTTCGGAGTAGATGATGGTTATTGAAAAAATTTCTTACAAATATTTCCCACCACATTCTTTGATAGTAAAGTTGTTATATGAAAAGTGGATGGAGGATTTCTTGGAAAAGAACCCTCATCAAATCATCTTTTGGAAATTCAAAACATATATGAAAAAAACAATTAACAAAATAATGTGGTGATTCATAAGGTGATTTTTGTAATGCTAAAATTCTCTTGCAGAAAAATTTATCATAAAATTTGTCAAAATCCCAAAACTGTTGTATGGAAATATGTTTGAAAGAGTGGATAGAGGCATCGGTTATTGTGTAACACCATTTCCTTACCCGGCCTTCAAAAATGAGAAAGAACAACCAACAGCCAACATCCTCAACGGGGATGTCGTGGTATGTACAAAATTGAAAAAAATGACAAATATTCTCATGAGTGGTTGTTTCACCTTCACCATTAAATTTATGATGTGGCAAGTCATCAATGATATCCACTGGCACTTGAAAATTGAGTTTTTTGGAAAAACATGTTGGATGTATAATTTGGGAATAATTCATAAAAATGAGTGCGGAAATTTGAAATGAACTTAAAGGGATCAACTTGTCATCTAGCCCTATTTCTAGCGCTAAAAATATTGATGGTGTCGAATCTGCAAACATTTAGGGGATCTCCTTGATATGAAGTCCCAACTAGACCTCACACTGTTTATAGTAGGTGTCCCAACAATGGGGTGTTTAATGATATGCTTTGGATCACAAAACACATAGAGTGTTGCATGGCGTCTTTGGTTAAAGCAAGTGTGTAACACTGTGAAATGTCAAAATGATGCATGAGCAGTTCTACAAACAAAGGGGGGAAAAAATTGAGTTGTTTGGAAGCCTATAATAGTATGCAGTTTGAAAGGAACACACACAGCTAGAAAGACATAACAAAAACTAACAAGTGAAATATCCCACAAGCTAAACATGATTGATTAAAACATGAGCACACATTCAAAAAGATTCATACAAATGCAAACGAAATATTTCATAATAATATGCATAAGTTAAACAACATACATTTCAAACATAACTAGAATAGTCCAACTACATTTACAATATATGCATGAAGACATGTCGGCTCTGATTTTATTATAAGTGAAAGTTCCAATCATACATACAACACGACAAACCACTTTCCCCAAAATTGGAACCTAAATTCAAAAGCACCTACAGAAGTATCCTCCCTCTATGCTATGAAGAATCCAAGGTTGACACAAAAAATCCCAAGCCTTTTCTGAGCCTAAGTGTAGCCAAAAGTTTGTCTCACAAAAGCCCTCTACAAGTGTTATGAGGATATATTTATAACAAAGAAGGGTGACTCTTGGCATGCCCCTTTTGTGACTCTCTGAGTCCCCTCATGGCTCCTCAAATTAGATATGACTCTTCACATTCCATCATAGACACCTAAAATTCTACTTATATAACAATTACAAATAATATTAGCATTTCCACTTGTACCCATATAATACAAACTAGAGTTGAGACAACTTGACAGCCTAACAAGACAAACTACTATGATGATGATGTTCATTTGACCTCAATTTCGGCATCTCGTACTTCATGTCTCCCTATCATGTATTCATATCAAGCTTGGTATTGTGTGATGGTCTCCCCAAAATGCGAGATATTGTTAGGCTAGAAGCATACTCTTGCCTCCAATGCACCTTGGTACAATCTCTTGGAACCAGTCTTCACTTTTCTTCAATAAGGTGCAACAACGTTTTGATCTAAACCAAGCCATTTATGTATGTATGTAAAGTTTTTCTGTTGATATCATGGAAAATTTTAGGGGCTAATATTTGCAAGCAGGCTAATTTTCCATGATTTTCCCAAAAAAAAGATTCGTCAATTTACATTTTTTTATAAAAATGATTTGCCCAAATTTTACAATATAAAATTATTTTACGTTAAAATTCGCCAACATTATATAGAGAGTATATATAATATCATTATAAATTTGAATAATTTTACAAATACATGAGTAAACATTTTATACTTTTCATGTTAGGGACTAGTGAGATTCGCCAATTTTTTAAACTTCAAGACAGTTTTCCATCATTAAAATTTTCCTTGGTTGATATCCATGTCCTCCTCAGTGGAAATTTTCTCCAGCTGCTTCAAGTACTGATCAATCTCCTTTCAGACTTGTTGTTTTTGTTTAGCCTTGAGGAGTGTAACAATTAATGGGATTTGGTGGGTTCTCACCATGAAATCCAAGTTGTTGTATATCAATCCATATGTGGTCTTAATGCTTTCGATGAACGAGCTGAGTTTCTTGTTGTTCTAGATCCGCATCCAAACTCTGGATTTTTATAAATTTGACTAAGGCTTCATCTTATTAACCAATGTAAGCAGAGTGACCTTGTATCTCATTTTCCACTCATGCACGACAGCGCTAGCAGTCTGTATATTCCTAAGGATCCTGAAAAACTATCTTCTTTGTTGTAGCAACTCATTTAGGTGGAAAAATACCTTAGGAAAGGTTACCAACGCCTCATAAATATATCACATAGTCCCTCCAAGTGTAGATACCTTAGAAAGTATCACTGCTCTTATCTCCTCTTCATATATCTATGAAGATGGTGCACTGTGTTATTGCACAAAGTTGTTCATTCTCTTGTTGAAGTGTCTGTATGTTCTGCACTCACTGCTTGTTCTCGGCCACCAACCACTGGGTGTTAGATCTGGGTGCTCCGAAAAAGGTCCATCTAGTGTTGGAAATAGAATTTTGATTCTTCGTGGTGTCTGACATGATCACCCTTTCTCTCATGAACGTAGGTGATTCATGGTCATCTAGGAAGTTGTTTATTCTAGCTTCTACAATATTCTTCTACCACTCATCAAATGATACAATATAAACATCCATGACCAGATAATTATCAAGGGGAATTAACCCCCCTTCTTCATTTGGTTCTTTCTATGTAGGTGGAGGTGGCAGAGTCTAAAAAATGGCTCAAGGTGCACTAGGAATCAGTTCCACATCCTCTTTTAGCAGATCTAGTCCCACTTCCATGTCTGTGAGTTGAATCAAATATTCAAGCTCTTGAGAAAACTCCTATTCCTACATCTGTTTGCTCACTCCTTCTAATGTTGGTTGATCCCGTACCTATTCTTGAAACTATGTAGGTGTCACCTCTTCTACCATGGAACCTTTCCTTTCTTCCTCTTCCTCCTTATGTCTCTCCTCTTATTTTTGTCTTTTAAGTTATCATTATCCCTTTAACTATTGGTCTTCTCTCAACACTCTCTGCACTACTTCTTCTAATCATTTCTTATCTCGCGTTCTCTGCTCTTCTCTTTTCTTCCTCTATCCCATATTCTCTTTGATCTCAAAACCTACTTTCTTATTTAGAGTATATTCTTTCAATTCTAACTTTGTTCCTCGTTTGAATTATATTCTACCTTCCTCTTTCCTTTGACATGCACCGAGCCGCTTCCTATTGTTGATGCTTCTTTTGGAACTACTACCATGTGTGGAACAACTTGAGAATTCCTAGCCATACTGATTGGATCATGAGGTTGGAAGGATTTATAATAGTTCTTCCATGGATCCTTCTCCACCCACTAATATATCTCGCTGACCTAGTTGTAGTACACTATCGCATAGTGTTCTTTGAAAATTCCCCTCGTATCATACAAATTATAACTCTTTCTATCGAAATTGAATTTGGAAATAGATTTTCTTTTAGTATCTACATTCTTGAGATACTTAATCTCATATAATCAGACCTGCAAAGGAATATTTTTCCATGGTACCTAATTTGTCCTATGTAGTGCTGCTAACAATCTTGTGGACAGGTGATAAGCTACATGTTTCATGACTAGTTTGTCGGTAGCATATCTCAGTAAAACTTGTGCCGGATTCTACCCACCAAATACTCTTATCAATGTACCATCATATATGTAATACCAATCAGAAATATCTAAAATATCTTCTCATGACATGAAAGGTGGGTCCTCGTTAAAGACGAGCCTTTAAGTTAGGATGATGAAGTGATCAATAAGCTTCTCCATGACTCTGTGATGCCTACAATCCGAGAGTAGATTTCAATAGATATGTATGTCAGTGTATCTCACTATCCATTTCCATTTCATTCCATGGAACTAATATTGTGCACATATTGCATCCAGTAAGTATGCAGACATTTAGAAGTGTGTTTTCTCACCCTTGGGTGGATTACGAGGTTTTGTGAAATGTACTCTCAGCTGTGAGCTAATAGGTCTGACTAGTTCAATGCATTCCCCTTGTTCACTACCTAATTCAGCAAGATAACACACCCCTCAGGAAAAGTCTCTTTGTCTCACTGGCCATATATTCTACAAGCTAGTATGACAAAAAGCTGATAGGATTTCCTGAGTGCTTTTGTCTTGTACATATGGGTGGTTGTTTGTCTAAACGTTGTTGGCTCCTTCACCTAATTCTTCATGATATCTCTTGTGTTCATGTAGCTCTGAGTGGAATATAAAAATGATTCCATGTTCCACACTGGCCCATAAAGGTGATAGATGTACTTGAAATCTATTGTAAAGAATGTAGCAAGCTTCTTCCTGCTAGTTTTTTTCATTGTCATGGTTGTCACGACAATGTTTTAGACAACCTAATTGATCATGTTGTTAAATGGGAAGGTTGGATACCTGCATGCAATATTGTAAATCCCTAATTGCATGATGTTAATATACACCTCTCAGTCCTCTTAGTCGTCCTGAAA
The DNA here is from genome assembly GCA_034641835.2 of Pinus albicaulis. NCBI lineage: Eukaryota > Viridiplantae > Streptophyta > Pinopsida > Pinales > Pinaceae > Pinus > Pinus albicaulis. The sequence continues at coordinate 1,443,788,066 of CM076580.1, forward strand.
ATCCCTTGAAATCATCTTCGATCTGCTACCATGTTAGTTTTGATCCCTTCTTTATGAACAATTGAATGTCTTAGTAAATTGGAAAGTTAAACAGAAATTTCTCAACCTATTCCCTAGTACTTGTTTCAATGGTTTAATATTAAAGTGGTTTCTGGAGAGATTCCCAATAACTATTGTACCTATGGGACAAAAAAGACACTAATGGGATGTCAACTATAAGAAAAAATACTTTCAAGACATGTTCATGCATCACACCGAGAAACTGAAAGGAATTATTTTGTATTTGTTGGTGAGAAGAGGGTTTGAATGACTTGAGAAACTATTTACTATGCATTCCCAATAGTAGGTGTCAATGCTTGTGGCTTGAGGCTGCAAAATGCATAGTTCTGCCAGGGAAGTGAGCCGAGAGAGATTGTGCGTTGCGTAGTTTGTCTGAAAGGATGTTAGCTGAGGCCTTGCACTATTTAATGCATAGTGAGGCCATCTATTATTATGAATTATGTAATTCCAAAGGCCATGCTTGAATATTTAACTTAAATATTGTGCAATTCCCAGTTTGCAAAGTGGATTCCAGGCAAGGGAAACACATCTTTTCCCAAGGGAGGTGTGGAAAACGAGCATATTTGAGATATGGTGAAGGAATGAGTGAAACGATTACTAATTTTTGATGAAAAAAGATAATATAAATGCATAAACGGAACAAACGAAGTGAACAAGATCGATTAGGAGAGTCATCACAATGACAACCACCAGTGCAAAAATGCTGAAATTGATGTCACAGTTGTGAAAGGAAAAAAGAAACATGAAATAACACTTCTACAGGATAAATAAAGTTAGAAATCTATAATTCATGCAAATAAACAAGAAAAACAACAATCATGAAACCCAAAAGTCCAAAAGTGATAGAAAAATGACTAAAAGCGATAAGTGAAAAACTCACCCAGAAAAGCAACGATGATCGCACCGAAGGTTCCCTAATCACCTCGGGAATACTAAAGCTCCAAGATTGAATGTGAGAATGATCTCTACTGGTGTAAATTAAATATATCTGAGAAATTAGGGTTTATGATGCACATGCAACAAATCAAGGGAAAAGTTAAACTTGGCGGCAATTTCCAAAAATAACAAGTGTGCTTCTTTTGGGTTACTAAAAGTACATACCTAGATTTGAAGGAAGATTTTTTGCTTCTTTTAATCTTTTATTTTTCCATGAAAAATTGCAATGCACCTCACTGGGAAGGATTTTATAGTTCCATGGAACTGATAGCTCTTAGCTCAATGCACTGAGAATTTTTTTACTTAGTTAGCGATTATTTAGTTTCTGGGATCAGTACTGGATTACCTGTCATGAACGCGCAATTCCCAAGGTAAATTTTGAGCTGATAGTAATAACTACGCAATTCTGAACATGAAGCTCAAGAATGGATCAATTAATTACACAGTTTCTGGTGGCAAGCCAAAAATTGTTGTGCAAGACTTAGACAGAAGGTCAGCTTGTGACTTAGAAAAAATTGCTAAGTGGAAAATCAAGTAAACACAAGCAAGTGTAAAAGATAAATAATAGTTAAAGCAAGGACACATGATAGAATTGTAATGCAAGCTCGTGTGGAGGGAAGTTAGGCTCCAAAATCTAAACAATGGAAAAATTTTAGAGGATGGTTGTAGTCTCTACAACATTAGCGACACACTAGTAGAAGTCCAGTTGTTGAAATGAAGCTTGTCTTCATGTAAAACTGGGTGTCACCCTACTAGAAGGATTATTCAATTAATTTATTACCACATCACCCTCACTTATTTTGTGTTAAAGACATAACCCCTTCGATCTTATTCATCGGTGGAACACTAACCAAGCCAAGTAATGCTAAGTTGTTTCAATTTGGGATGAGGTGTATTTAGATGGACGAGTAAAATAAATTGTCAAAGTAATCATCTTTGGTGTTTCTCTGCTTCCAGCAGACCTGGAAAATACCTTGGAATAGTAACTTAATAAACACAAACATTACTCTGCTGCCAACGAGTCTGGATAGTTCCCCAACTGATTTTCTTGCTTCACCTTTATGTGCATGAAGCCTTTCTCTTCTTTCACCCTTTATTTTATTTTTTCATTTTTCCAAAGAAATCAGCATAGGCACTTACTTATTTCATGGGGCGGAAGACGGATCTCGACTTATTAAGATAATAAGAGGTTGTTCCTTTAGATAAGTAATTTTATGTACACCTCTGACATAATTGAAAAGTTTTTCCTCCCTTATTTACTCTACTAGACTAAAATGACAAGGATTAACCGAATATATAAAACCGATTACAGTAGGAAGACCTAGTTAAAACCAAAACATTATGATTTCACCATGACTCTCTCTAAGAAGGAACATATTTTCTATTTGAGTATCATCAACCAAAATAAAATAGCAATATTCACGCAAAGAGAGGGAATAGCCAGAAAACCAAGTGTTGGTAGAGGAACAAATTTCTTCTTGGATTTCACCATGCTTGTTTCAGAAGCCAAACATGGTCTCATGTGGAAAGTACCTAAGACTGAAAAACAAAAAAACAATAGAGAGGAACAAAACATAAACAAATGAATGAAAGGAAATAAATTAAAAAAATTGTAAGAATTTACAGGGTAAGTTCCGTAGATCAAGAACCAAAGATCACCGCTCACAAACAGATCATAAATCAGTACACCAGTATAATCACATGGTTAAAAACCTCAAAGAGGCAGTCCACGCTCTGAGCCAACGTAGCCACTTTAGGGAATTTATTAATATAAAAGAAAAGTTACATATGTTTCTCTCATAAACGATTACAGGAAAAATGACCCTCCATGCTCTTTAAATAGAGATCATGGACCAATCGAGTGTTAAGCCACGGATCATGTGTCACTAATACTGAGGTGAGATATAACCATCAGATCACTACAAATCATGACTGTCGGATTATAAGTTACAAATGTACATTTTAAAGAAACACACTTTACCTAACTCTACACTAGACTAAGTTATTCTTAACTATTTCCTATGTGTCAGAATATCCTAACATCCCCCCTTAAGAACAACTTGGGATAGGATTGAAGGATTTACAAAGGTGACACAAAAGGAGCCTATTTCCTATGTGTCGAAATATCGTAACATCCCCCCATAAGAACAAATTGGGATAGGATTGAAGGATTTACAAAAGTGACACAATATGAGAAGGAAGGAGGCATTAGAGCCTATCCCCCCTTAATGACAACTTTCCTGAACTCAAAGCATGGATAAAGTGTTGGTAAACTTCCAAACCGGTAACTAGGATCCCGAGGGTGAAAATTATGGATTCCATAGAGGTGCGGTGATTACTCCAACACCCCCCCTCAAACGCAACTCGGGGAATCAATATACCCCTCAAACACAGCTCGAGGGAATCAAACCTGGGTCTAGGATTTGATACCATGTAGGAATTTACAGGGTAAGTTGAGTAGATCAAGAACCAAAGATCACCACTCACAAACAGATCACAAATCAGTACACCAGTATAATCATGTGGTTAAAACCCTTAAAGAGGGAAACAGTCCATGCCCTGAGCCAACGCGGTCACTTCAGGGAAATTATTAATATAAAAGAAAAGTTACATATTTTTCTCTCATAAATGGTTATTGGACAAATGACCCTCCATGATCCTTAAATAGAGATCATGGACCAATCAAGTGTTAAGCCACGGATCAAGTGTCGTTAATACCGAGGTGAGAGATAACCATCAGATCACTACAAATCGTGACCGTCAGATTATAAGTTACAAATGTACATGGTAAATAAACACACTTTACCTAACTCTACACTAGACTAAGTTATTCTTAACTATTTCCTATGTGTCGGAATATCCTAACAACAACAATGAATAGCAAACACTACTCCTACTCCTAACCTAAGCAGAAAGTAGGCCAACTCACGTGAAGTAATATTTCCAATGCAACCACTCGTGCATTGGTAGGTGTACTCGGGTGAGGGAATACAAATATATACATGAATAACAATAAATATATATATATAAGGCATTGCAAACAAAAATTTTCAAATTTCAAATGCACATGGTTAAAATAAATGGTGAAAATCAAGTGGAAGACATTCTACATACATATAATGGTGTCATGACACATCGCGAGTTGAAGACTTGAAAAAAAAACCTTTCCAAACATGAAAATGAGAAAGCATAACGAAATGATAATAAAATTGTTTCGACATGGTGGTCTCCAAGTATTAATCCTCCAACAATTGAGCAAAAGCATCATGAAAAAAAAAAGGAGGATGTGAAAATTGTAAATATGAGGGATTTTCAATATGTGCAATAGAGTGACGAGGATCCTCAAAAGAATCAAAACGCTTATGATTGGAGGTGGAAATTCGCTGAAGCTACGATAATATGACCTAACCATAAACTCAGACTGAAGTTCCTCGACAACTTGTGGAATATCAAACTCATCAGAATATAGATAATCAAATATCAGTGGCTTGGAAAAATTTATAAAAATAAAATCAGACTCTTGGACAGTTGAATGAATGAAAAGGTCATGATAGCCACAATCAGAAATTTCAAGATTGCAAATGGAGGTATCCTCATGATCCGATAAATCATATAGAGGGGAAGATGAAAATGGAAAAATTTCACCCTACACAGATCCAGAAAGGTATGATGAGAGCTTGGGAAGATCAGTGATAGTAGATTCATGATCTCCAAATTTAAATGAAAAACTGGCACTCCAAAAATTCTACGAATGATTGGAATTATCAACAATATGAAAAAAATAAATTTTAACACCATTCAACCGAAAATATAGAATCACGGACAGTGTCACAATATTGTGGAAGAGATGTTGAAGGTAGAGAGTCATCCTTCATTGCATATTATTTTTTGATAATGGGCTTCGCGACATACTCATCAAAAATGAAATCATTGTTTGGATGCTCAAAAATAACTCCATACAACACTTAATCCTAATGAAAGTCAAGGAGAAGTTTTGAAATGGAGGAACACAAAAACTCGAAAATCATAGGATCAGAGGGACCGAAGGATGGAGGATGACAAGAAAAAACTTCATCATTCTCATCAGGCTTGCAGTCCAAAACTGCATAGGGATCTTGAGTATGTGGGTTTGGAGGAGATGATGGTTCCTGAAAAAATGTCGTATGAATATTTCCCACCACATATTGTGGAAGTAAATTTGTTAGATGAAATTCAGAAGTGGGATTGTTTGGAACAACACCTCACCTGTCATAGATTTAGAAGCTTTATGCATGAGGTTTGTTGGTTGTGATTCAAGAAATAGTAACTCATGCAGAGTAAGTGAAATATGAAGAAGATATAGAAATATCTTGGTTAATAAATACCAGTCAACATCATCTTCTAGAAATTAAAAATAGAGATGAAAAAAATCATTAAGAAAATGATGTAGTGATTCATTGGGTGATTTTTTCAATTGTAAAATTCTCTTTCACAAAAGTTTATCATAAAATTTGTTAAAAGCATGAAACAATTCTATAGAAATATGTTCGAAATAGTGGATAGAGGCATCATTCAATGTGTAATAACATTTCCTTATGCAACCTTTAAACATGAGAAATAAAAACCAATAACCAACATCCTCAACAAGGATGTCATGCTCTGTGAAAAATTGATGAAAATGATGAGTGTCCTCATGAATGGTTGTTTCACCTTCGCCATTAAATTTAAGATGTGACACGTCATCAATTATATCTATCGACACTTGAAAATTGAGTTTTCTGGAAAAAAACATGTCAGGTGTATGATTTCGGAATAATTCATAAAAATGAGTGCGAAAAATTCAAAAATACTTCAAGGGATTAGCTTTTCATCTGGCCCTCCTTTAGCGCCATAAATGTTGATGGTGCTGGACCTTCCAACAATCAGAGGATCTCACCGATATGAAGTAACAACTATACCTAACACTATTTGGATTAGGAGTCCGAAGAGTGGAGTGTTTAATGATATTCATTGAATCACAAAATGCATAGAGTGGTATACGGTTTATTTAGTTAAATCAAGTTGTAATATACCTTTTCAGGAATTTTTGCAATTTTTTCAATGAGGACATTGTATAAGGAAAACCATGCAACAAAAATGCACAATAGGACATGGATCCTCTTATATATGTTGTATGTAGCTTAAATATGAAATGGCATCATAAAAAAATCATTCTAGCTACACTAAACAAATCTCGCCGATATGAAGTCCAAACTATACCTAACACTATTTGGATTAGGAGTCTGAAGAGTGGGTTGTTTAATGATATTCATTGGATCACAAAATGCATAGATTGGTATATGGTTTATTTAGTTAAATCAAGTTGTAATATACATTTTCAGGAATTTCTGCAATTTCTTCAATGAGGACGTTGTATAAGGAAAACCATGCAACAAAAATGCACAATAGGACATGGATCCTCTTATATATGTTTTACGTAGCTTAAATATGAAATTTCATTAGAAACAAATCATTCTAGCTACACTAAACAAATCTCCCTAGCTCATATATGCTCAAAAGCACCCCAATCCCACAACTTCACAAAATAGAATTGTTGAAGACTGCAACAGTGTAATTTTTATTAGTGAATTTATAGAAAAGGATGATTTAATATATATATGGAGCTTTCATTAATCATAGAATCAGAAATGAGAGGTTTGACCTCTTTTACAAGCTTATCAGAACATCCCGGCAAGGGTTTCCGGAAAAATAGCAATATAAAATGTAGCACTATAGAAAATAACGTATTACATTACAAATTTGGATTAGAAAATATTTAATATTGCTATTTGGATTAGAAATATATGAATAATACAGAAATTGGCCGAAGGCCTTCTTCAATAGACCTTCCGGAGTGAAATAGACACCTCCTCCTCCAAAACAAGCACAAAATAGAAGGCTTTTAACCCAACAATAGCTGCACCTACAGAAATGATGTAGTTACTAGAAGTGACTACGTTGTAGATGATGCAGAATGGATGCCCTCAAGTTATATGATGAAAAATAAGTTCAGGACCATCCCTTTTGATCTCACAACTAGCTAGACCAAAGGTGAAGATCGAATTCCCGCATGAGAATTCTTTTGCACTAATCAGTGCTGCAACTACAGCTAAATAGCTAGAGCTTGCAATCAGTCAAAATACAAAACAAAGATGATTACTGAATGCCTTCCTTGTTGCTATCTCCTTCTTCTCATCCTTGGTGAGCTTCCTCACCCCCGACCCCACTCATTGATGAGGTGACTTCCTGGAGAAGATTCCCCTTTCAAAACTACACTACCCTATTTGGTTTCCCTCTTGTAGCAACACTATTGATTTGGTCAACTAGATCTAGTTCACTAGTATTGTCCTCTTTCACGCCAAGGTGGCTTTATTTGTCCTCCTAACATGATCCATTTTCACACTGGGATTTGTTTTTATTGACTTTCTACTCTTCTGCTGCAAAAATGGAGCAAGTACAATATTCCAACTAGCAATGGCTAATTGGAAATATTATAGTCCTCCCCGCTCAAAAATTTCTTGCCCACAAGCAACAGTAAATAAGGATGCTGAAAGATCCTCTCTCCCTCCCAGGTGGCATCGTCATCTGGTAGATTTCTCCATCGAATCAGATATTCCTTGATGACTCTGTTCCTTAGCTGCCTCTCCCTTGTGTCTAAGATTACTTCTGGCTACAAAATTAGGTGGCCTTAATCATCAATAGGTGGGAGATCCATGTTGGAAACTATATTCCTTCCAAGGGCCTTCTGGAGGCAAGAGACATGGAATATATTGTGGATCTTGCTTCCCTTGGGAAGCCCCAGCTCATATGCTACCTTACCGACATACTTAATCACCCTATATGGCCCATAGAAACATGGTTTGAGCTTTTCAGCTCCCTTCTCCTTGAGTGTGGATTGTTTATAAGGATGAAGATGCAGATAGACAATATCTCCCACCTCAAACTATCTCTCGATCTGACCATGGTCTGCATACATCTTCTGCTGGTTCTAGGCAGTAGAAATGTTGTCCTTGAGTGCCCTGAGTATGTCCTGGTTCTCTTGAATCCATTCTGTTTCCCTTGGATCCTTCCTTTCCCCAAACATAACATCAGAAAATGAGAGTGCCCCATACCCATATAAGGCCCAGAATGGATTCATGCCAATAAAAATATGGTGAGTAGTGTTGTAACAATACTCTACCAAGTGGAGCCAATGTAGCCAAGCCCTTTGCTGCCCTACTACATAGTTCCTCAAGTAGCCTTCCAACCACTTTTTCACTATCTTCTTCTGTCCATTGGTTTGGGGGTGATAGCTAGTGCTTGGAATCAAATCAGTCCCCACTAACTGGAAAATTTCTTGCCAAAAGCCACTCATGAAGCGGCTGTCCCGATCACTCACTATTGTCCTTGGGAGACCATGGAGTCTAAATACATCTCTGAAGAAGAGCTCAACTACCTGTGAAGTAGTATAATGAGTAGAAATGGAAAATAAATGAGAGTACTTTGTTATTCTATCAAAAACTACAAAGATACAATCCTTACCCTGTACTGTCGGTAGGCCAGTGATGATGTCCATAGAGATGCTTTCCCATTTTCCATCTGGAATAGGTAGTGGCTACAATAGCCTAGCAGGGTGGGTGTGTTCTCCCTTATTCTGTTGACAAATGGTGCACTCTTTGACATGTTGGAGCACATCCTCCTTGAGACCCTTCCATGAGAATCTCTCTCTTATGGCCCTGTAAGTCTTTGTGAAACCCTGATGCCTAGCAAGTGGGGAATCATGTGATGCCAATAAGATCTTCTCCTTGAGCTTGGAATTCTTAGCCAAGAAGATCTGGTCCCATTAATAGATGACTACATCCATTAATCTAAACATCTCATCCAATACCACCCCATCAAGTATTTCACATGCAAATTCATCTTTGGAATACTCAACTAAAAGTTGAGCTTTCCAATCTACGTCCATGCCACTCAAGGACAACGTTGTAGGCCTCCTGGATAGTGCATCATATACTACATTTCTCTTCCCCTTGACATACTCTATGTCAAAATCATAAGCTTGGATTTTTCTCACCCACTTTTTTTGTCTCTCCTGGAGTTGTTTCTATTCAAGGAATAATCTAAGACTGTTATGGTCAGTCTTCACCTTGAACTTATTCCCCACCAAGTATTGTCGGAATTTGGCTAATGCATGCATGATAGCCAAAATATCTTTATCATAGATGGGTTATAACCTCTCGTGAGGGAGCATATTCCTACTCTCAAAGTCTATAGGATGCCCACCTTGCATCAAGACTACCCCAATACCTTCACCTGATGCATCACATTCTAGAACAAAACGTTGAGAAAATTCAGGCAAAAAAAAAATAGAACAACAACTCATTACCTCTTTAAGCTTATCAAAAGCCTTCTGCACTATAGGTTTCCAATGGAAAGCTCCCTTCTTTGTCAAGTCTATGAGTGATGCTGCTAGTTGTGAAAACCATTTCACAAACTTCCAGTAATAAATGCATATGCCCACAAACTCCCAGAGTTATATGACATTCCTGGGCTCAAGCCAATCTCTGATAGCCTAGATCTTCTCCTCATGTAACCTCACTCAATCTACTCCTATGATGTGCCCAAAATACAACATCTATGTGAGGCCAAATTCACATTTGGAGAGCTTGGCATAGAATTTCAGCTCCTTGAGAATATGTAAAATTGTCTCAATATGCTACAAGTGCTCCTCCCAAGTGCAATTGTAGATAAGAATATCATCAAAGAAGACCAATACAAACTTTCTCAAATGAGCACGGAAGATGTGGTTCATGCAATATTGGAAAGTTTCTGGGGCATTGGTCAATCCAAAGGGCATTACCAGAAACTCAAAATTCCCATAGTGACATATGAACATTGTCTTAGGGATATCTTGCTCCCTCACCTTGATTTGATGATACCTTGATCTCAAATCAATCTTGGAGAATTATTTAGATCCCCTCAACTCATCCATGAGTTCATCAATCCTGGGTATAAGGTACCTGTTCTTCATGTTCTTCTTGTTCAAGGCCCTATAATCACTGCACATCCTCAATGTGCCATCTTTCTTCTTTACCAAGACCACTGAAGAAGCAAAAGGGCTAGTACTAGGCCAGATGTGTCCTAGAGCTAGAAACTCTTTTATAGCCCTCTCAATCTCATCCGTATAAGCCTTGGAGTGCATATAAGGAGTGGTGATTACTTCTTGGATCCCTTGTTCCAACTCAATAGTGTGTTCAAACCCTCGGTCAGGAGGTCTCCCTGGTGGGATATCTCCAAATACTGTAGAATACCAGTCCAAGAGAGACTGAACATCTAGATTCACTGGTGAATCCTTGTCCCTTACCTCTAATATATGTAGCTCCACTTCCCATTCAACATCCCCTTTATGTATATCTACCTCCATTATATGTGCTGAAACAGCCTGAAGGGGGTATGTGTTTATACCCTTGAAATTTTGATACTGGCCATCCTTCCCTCCTGTCCATTCCATCTCCAAAGTTCTCCAATTAGTGGCAACTCTCCCAAGAGTGATTAACCACTGGACTCCCAACATGACATTGGTGTCTGTAATTCTACCACAAAGAAGTGGTCTATCAAGGTGTAGGTCCCCATGGTAATGGTTAGTGCACGAACATACTTGGCACATTGCAGGGTCATAGCTCCTGGGACCAAAGCAGAGAATCCCTCAAACCTCTCCATGTGAATTCCTCTCCTTTGTACCAGCTGTGCATAAATAAAATTATGAGTGGCCCCACTATCTATCAACACAGAGACTCTTTGCCCCATAATATTACCTCTCACCCTCAAATTCAAATACTTTGGGACCCCTCTTAATGCTGCAATAGCTCCCCCTCTTGGAGAAAAGTCTTTTATGGATGGTACAATGTTGGCATCCTTTTTGGAGAAGGTCTTGACATGATGTGTCCTTCCTACAACACATTCTCCCTCCAAATCACAAACATGGATTTTCTTCCTTGGTCCTGAGTAGGCCTCCTGCTGCAATAATGTTCTTGCCCTGGGTAAGATGTGTTGTAGGTCTCTAGCTTTCTCCACAGCTTCAAGGAGTGTGGTTGGTTTAGTGGATTTGACCAACCCCTGAAATGGTTCAGCCACACCATTAATAAACATGTGTACCTTCTTACTCATGGTGAGGTTGGATACCATCACTAAAAGTTGCAAATACTCAGCAATATAATTCTCAAGATCTCCCTCCTGTTTGAGCTTGGTTAAATTGACAAAATGGGCTTCCGTATCTCTTGGATCAAATATATCCACTATATTCTTGGTTAAATCTGAGTATGAAGTGATGTGATGATGCCCAAGTGTGGTCAGTCCATGAAACCAACATTCTTGAGCTTCCCCTTCTAGGTGCAGTGCAGCTATCTTGATGGCTTCTATTTCAGAAACCTTGTTGAGTTGGAAGTATGTGTCCAGATTCTCCACCCAAGCCTTGGCTATATACTTAGGTGTCCAATCAAATGTGGGCAAAAAGAACCCTACCATACTACACTGTAGGGATGATCCCTACATCAAGCTCTCCTTCTTTTGATGAGGATTAATCCTCCTCCCATCCTTGATCCGACAAAACTCTTGAAAGCTCGAGTGCTCCTTGAACCTTTGATATTGGAGTTCATATTCTTCAAAATACTCTCCCAGGTTTCCCTCCTTATATCCTCCAGTTAGAAATGAAGGCATGGTAGAGCGTTGTGGTGTAGCTGAATGCCCCATGCCATTTGAAGTGTTGGTGCTTGCCTCATGGAAAAACCCTATATAATCCCCTTCATGTCTCATCTCCTTGAGGTCCCTTGCAATTTTCTGTAGGTTTTGAAGTAGGAGATTTGAAATATCTTCCTCTTCCATTCTGAAGGTAAATTTCCCCCACAAGTTGAGCCAAGACCAGAGCTCTGATGCCACTGTAATATTCCTTTTCAGGAATTTCTGCAATTTCTTCAATGAGGACACTGTATAAGGAAAACCATGCAATAGAAACACACAAAAGGACTTGTATCCTCTTATATATACTTTATGTAGCTTAAATATGAAATGGCATAAAAAAAAAATCATTCTATCTACACTAAAGAAATCTCCCTAGCTCATATATGCTCAAAAGCACTCCAATCCCACAACTTCACAAAATAGAATTGTTGAAGACTAAAATAGCATAATTTTTATTAGGGAATCTACAGAAAAGGATGATTTAATATAGATCCGGATCTTTCATTAATCATAGAATGAGAAATGAGAGGTTTTACCTCTTTTACAAGCTCATAAAAACATCCCAACAAGGGTTTCCGGCAAAATGGCAATATAAAATGCAACACTGCAGAAAATAATGCAGTACACTGCAATTATGTATTATAAAATACTTAATATGATTTGAAATAGATGAATAATACATAAATTGTCCCAAGGCCTTCTTCAATATACCTTTTAGAGTGAAATAGACACCTCCTCGTCCAAAACAAGCACAAAATAGAAGGGTTTTAACCCAACAGCTACTGCACCTACAGAAATGACATAGTTAATTGAAGTGACTACATTTTATATGATGCATAATGGATGTCTTGAAGTTATATGATGAAAAATATGCTCAGGACCTTCCCTTTTGATCTCACAACTAGCTAGACCAAAGATGAAGATGGAATTCCCGCATGAGAATTCTTTTGAACTAAACAGTGGTGCAACTATAGTTAAATAGCTGGAGCTTGCAATCAGTCAAAAGAAAAAAAAAATATTATTATTGAATACCTTCCTTGCTACTATCTCCTCCTTCTTATCCTTGGTGAGCTTCCTCACCCTGGACCCCACTCATTGATGAGGTGACTTCCTGGAGAAGATTCCCCTTTAAAAACTTTGCTGCCCTAGTTGGTTTCCCTCTTGTAGCAGCGTTGTTGACTTGGTCAACTTGATCTATGTCACTGGTATTTTCCTCTTTCGCACAAAGGTGGCTTTATTTTTCCTCCTAACATGATCCCTTTTCACACTGGGATTTGTTTTTATTGACTTTCTACTCTTCTGCTGCAAAAATGGAGCAAGTATAATATTCCAACTAGCGGTGGCTAACTGGGAATATTACACAAGTGTGTGACCCTATGGAAGGTCAATATTATGCATGAGTGGTTATAAGAGAAAAGTCGGGAAGAAAGTAAGATTGTTGGAAGCCTGTAATAGTACGCATATTGAGAGGAACACATGAGCTAAAAAGACATCACAAAAATTAACAAGCGGAATAGTCCACAAGCTAAAGGTGATGGATTAAAACATGAACACGCAGTCAAAAATATTCGTATAAGTGAAAAAAATATTTCATAAGCATATGTGTACATTAAACAACATATGTCACAAACATAACCAAAATAGTCCAAATACATTTACAATTTCTGCATGAATATGTGCGAACTATGATTTTATTATAACTGAAAGTTCCATTCATACATACAACATGATGAACCACTTTCCCAAATATTGGAACGTTAATTCAACAACACCTTCTCCTCCCAAATGATTATACTCCCTCTACGCTATGGATAAGCCCAGAGTGACATAAAACTCCTAAGCGTTTTCTAACCCTAAGCCTAGCCAAAAGCTTGTCTCCAAAAATACCTCTACAGGAGTTATGAGGATTTATTTATAATAAAGAAGGATGAATATTAGCATGCCCCCTTTGTGAGTCTTGGACTCCTCACATTACATATGACTCTTCGCATTCCATCATGGAAAAGTGGAATTTCACTTATACAACAATTACAAATAATATTACAATTTCCACTCATACCCATATATGAAAAAATAGGGTAGAGCCAACTTGACATCCTAACAAGGAAAACAACTATTACATTGGTGTTGGGGTGAATTCAAGTCATGAATCTTAGACTTGACGTCTCTTAGTCACGTACTCATACCAAGCTTGGTATTGTGTAATGGTCTCCCCAAACCATGAGATAGTGGTAGGCAGGAAGAAGACTCTTCACTTATTCTTCAATCAAGTGAAACATCATTTTCATCTGAACCGAGTCACTAATATGGGTATGCAAAGTCTATTTTTTTATATCCATGTCCTCCTGGGTGGCAAAATTCTCCTTTTTATTGAAGTACTTATTAATCTCCTACCAAACTTGTTATTTTCCTTTAGCCTTGGTGAGTGAAGAAATTTATGGCATAAGATGGGCTCTATCAATGAAATCCAAACAACTATATATCCATCCATATTTTTCCTAATTTATTTCAATGAACGAGGAAAGTTTATTTTTGTTTTGGATCATCATGAAAACTCAGGCTTTCTCTAACTCAGCCTGTGACTTCATCATCTTTACGAATGTAAGTGGTGCATCCTTCTATCACATTTTCCACTCATGCACAAAATTGGTGGCAGTCTGTATATTCCTAAGGATCCTGAAAAACTCTTTGCTCTACCATATTAAGTCATTTATGTGGAAAATTTCCTTATGTACAGTTACCAACTCCTCATAAAAATCCCACATAGTGTCTCCAAGTACAAATACTTCAACAAGTATTACTTCTCTTATATCCTCGAGGATGACCTATGTAGATCGTCAAATGATTGATTGTACACATCCATGACCAGGTCATCATCGAAGGGAATTACATCCTCTTCCTCACTCATTGATTTATCTGGGGTTGAAGGTGGTGAAGCATGAATGGTGTTGTGAGGTGTTGTTGGGTGCTAAATTGTTCTTAAAGAATCAACTAAAACCTCTATACATTAAAGTGTCAACCTCGGATTTCGAATTTTTATTGAAAGGTTGTTAGCACATTTGGTGCAAGGATAGTATTAAAATTACGTTTGATCTTGTAAAACTAATTGGAAGAAAATACAGAGAACAAAAAAATATCTACTGAAAGAATACTCACCTCTATCTTTAAATCAAAATCAAACTCATAACAAAGATAACTCATTGTATTTCTATGCATAAATCATAAATCAATTCAGGCTATTTCTTAGGAAATGATAAGTATGATAAACAAAGTGAAAAAAATCTATCGAAAAGCATTAAATTCTTTGGAACCAGCAATCCTTAGTTTGCCTTGGAAAAAAGGAAAGAAATGCAATGTTGTAAAGTAAGCTTTGCTTAATATCTATTCACTGCAATTACTTGTAATTACTAACAGTAAATCTAATAAAGGCGATTCACGCAAATGAACAATAAATCATCAAATTCATGCAAATGAACAATAAATCATGTAATTCATGCAAAAGAACAGTAAATCATTCAAAATCTAGGAATAAGAAACAATAATTATATAGAGAAGACAATAAGTGTTTCAGGACTGGACGCATGGTCTCTGGAATCTAACCATCTTGAAATTAACTCAATGTTCTATATTAAAACAAGATCACCAAAATCTTCATTAATGTGTGGAAATAAGTTATCAGAAATTTTGTGAAAACATAGGATATTATGTTTCCTCAGTCACCTTTTACAATTTTACAAGAATTATTAACTTCTTTACTATATTTTAATCGTGCTTTTATATTGCAACATAATTTAAAATAGTAAAGCTATCCTAAGAATAGGAAGATTCTCAGGATGCTTGATTTAAACTATAGAATATTCAACATCCCTTCGAAAATAATACCTTATTACCCTTCTCTGAATGTCTCGTGCATATGAGGTGTGGATATTTCTTCAACATGTCGCAAATAGTCCAAATAGTTTCCTTATTTCTTGAGTGTCTTCAGTGACTCAAGGAAAAAAAATCAATGTCAAATATTTCCTACCCATATTTTAACCAAAATCGTGAGCGAATAACATCTTTGATACTAAAATTGATTCATTATAAAGTAAAATATTAAAACAGTTATTAACTCCTTTCCAGAACTCATTTTTACTCAAATTATTGTAATCTAAGCTCAAAAATATTTAGAAACTAATTATCAACTAAGGAAATAAGGTGAACAATTATACCAATTCCAAGGCCCAACATCACCCCCTAGCTTACCTTTTTACATGACCACATGTAAAGAGATTGTAATATCCCATAATGGGAACTGCTAGAAAGGCATGAATGGAAAAAACATTTTCCAGGAATGGCTTCTACCGAATATGAAATCAGCCCTTGGATCCCTTAGGTCTGGTAATCTAAGACCCAAATCCAAGAGGAGATCAGAAACAAATCAAACTAGGTGGGTTAAACAGATCTCCCACACCCAGTATGCTTGAAAAATGCCCAACAAGGGACTACTACAATACTTCTAAGAAAATAATACAATTTCAGAAGAGAAGGAGGAGGCCAATATAATATTCTTCAAAAGTATTTACAACAGAAAAATAGATGTATAATGAAGTCCATTATATGCATAGTTGAAAATACAAGACATATACAGAGGAAATGCCCTCAAAAGAGGTGTTGCAACCGCATGAATGACTGAAGCTCCCTTGACAGTGTTATTTTATTAGGCTATAAACTATTGTGGATTACATTTCAAATCTAGAGTAGATATGTGCATAAAAAGTCAGATCCATATCAGATCCATGCACTAGAAAGGCTCCTCTTTCATATCCCCTTGGAATTTTGGGGTTTACACCAAGCATAAGCAGTAGATCTGAGATCTAAGAATGCAGATCTATAGGATGATTTAGAAATCTTGAAGTATTTAGAAGTATACAGATCAGATATGAGAAGTACAATGTGTATATCTCCTCCAATGGATCTCAAAGTGAAGGGAAGAGCTCCAACACTCAGAAAGCAACTCTCCAAATGGTGCACCCAAACTCCCTGCAACAACTCCTACAAGAATAATGCAGATCAAGAGTAGAAACTACATTGTAGGATATAGATATCAGCTGTCCACATGACAAGATCAAGAATTGAGGCTCATTCACTCTAATACACCTCCTCCAGTAGAGCAGAGGACTCCTTTACTGAAAAAGGGCACCGAAATGTCTTTGATCTTAATAGATCTAATCTCCACTTGTAGCAACTTGCAAAGACAACCAAACCCTCAACATGATCTGAGTTGTAATTGAAAGAAGAAGCTTTTCCTTCAAGCTAGATAATGGAATTTTTAATACAAACTCTCCCAGTAGCTACTTAGTGGGAAGAGAAGGAACTCCTAAAAAGGAAATTCCAATGCTAAACAACATTTGCAATCTAGGCTAAACACCCAAAGAAATCTATATGGTCTAAACAAACAATATATCAAAATATCATATCATGAAAAACCTCCTCATGCTTCCTTCCCCTTCCTTTTATAATATGAGAGTGTGAAAAACCCTAAACCACCTTCAATGGACTCATCCCTTTCACACAAGAGATCTCCAACTAGAATTACATTGTGCCTTATTGATGAGCACTCCTCCAATATAGCACTGTAGATTTGGTCAAAGTTGACCCAATCAAGATGAATAGCCCCTTTCACATCTAAGGGTGCTTATTTACGTAGCCAAGATCTATCATTTTCCATATTTGGCATTGATTTATTCTTCATTAGGAGTTTTATTAACCTCCTTTTCACATTTATTCATCTAAATATATTTTTAAAGAAGAAATAATATTCCTATTAGCTGCATACTAATTTAGGAATATTACAGTCTTCCACTCCCAAATGTTGCTTGTCCTCAAGCAACTGCAAGGGTGGTGCAAAATCTCCCCTCCTCTTCTTGTGTCCTCCTTATTCAATAGTCTCCACCATTGCTTGAAATTTTCTTCAATAATTTTGTCTCCCAATGGTTCCTCCCAAGTGTGCAAGTTGTCCTTTGGTAAATAAACCAAATGGCTTTCATCATGGAAGGAAGGAAGGTATATATGGAAAACTCTTTGCTGATCAATGGCCTTCTCAAGATAGAAGTGATGACAATCATGGGGAATTTCATCATCAATGAAGGACTCCCACCTCCATGCTATCATCCAAATTAAATGAATCACCTCCCAACTTGGTAATTCATAGTAAAGCTCCTCCCAATGGCTCATGAGAGGCATGCCCCAAGTGCTCCAATAAATCATATGGTACACATCATAAAGAAACAATTGATATACTATAGTGGCCATATAGTTTCCCATGCTCCCCTTAGAACATGTAGTGCAAAAAATGTAGGAAATTTCTTTCCCTAAGGACACATCCAACAAATGTGTCTCTCCTCCAACCATGTCCCCAACAAAACTAAGAACATCTTCAGCATATGGGATCATAATTAAGGTCATGTTAGCTGCCATATGCAATAAAGGAGAAGGAAAATGGTCCCTCATGTGCAACTAGCGCAGTTTTACTCCTAACTTCCATAGAATATGATATGATAAGTGTTTTTCCCAACACTTGTTTGCTGCCCCATCCTTCTTGCATGCTTGGAGAAGGTGTATGATGGTTGGTGTTAATTAATCACATCATGAAGAGTGCATCATCTCTCCAAGATCTCCCAAGAAATGACCAACACCATCGTTGTTCATGGCCCAAAGTGGCTCATCAAGCCCATAAGAAAAAGTGCCCCCTCTTGGAGCCAAGACCTTCACATGACAGTTAAGAAAATTCAAGTATATAATAAATATATCATGAGGTTTAGAAATACAATGTTTATCATACACTTATTTCAAATCAGCAAGGTAGCTCATGGATGAGCTCCCTCTAACACTCAATGAATAAGGTGGTGGTAATGATAACTCTTCCCAAGAGTTATGTTCCTCCTTAACCAGCAAATGATCCATGCACTTCCTCATATGAGAGTGCATATCCTCTTTGAAGTTTTCCCACATGAATCCATTTAAGATAGGATGATATTCTTTAATGAAGCCAGTGGGTTTTGAAAGTAGGATCTCATAAGCTACATTAAGTAGTTTCTCCTTGAGCATGGAGTCTCTAGCCAAATAGATATGATCATGGAAATAAATGACTCCCTCAACTACTTTGTACCTCCCATATATCACTTTCCCATCAAGAACCTTACATGTGAAAAGGTCCTTGGAGTATTCCATCAAAATTTGGGAATCCCAATAAGGATCTAGGCTCCCCAACAATGACAGCGCTGTAAAAATTTGAAATGCAGCCCCTGTCACAGCATGGCTCTCCTCCTTGAAATGCTTGATGTCAAAGTCACATGTTGGAGTACTATCAACTTCCTTTTTTTGCCTCCTTTGCAACTGATCTTGCTCAAGACAAGATTGAAGTAGTTGGAAGGCAACCTCCCCTTGGAAATTCTTTGTCTTTCAAAATTTCCTCAATGTGGCCTATGCATGAAAGAGGGTTGATATCATCTTCTCATGTTCAGAAATCTCTTTTGTGAATGAAAATATCATTGGCTGCCCCAAAGATATGGATTTTCCATATGAAATCATGTCCATGCAATCATAGACTTCTGAATTCTCTGTCATTAGCGCAAATAACTGAGTGGGAGATAGCAATGTCCAATTTAGAAAATTTCTTATCTCTTATTTGAATTCATGGAAGATTCTCTGCGTTGTGCTA
The DNA here is from genome assembly GCA_034641835.2 of Pinus albicaulis. Classification (NCBI taxonomy): domain Eukaryota; kingdom Viridiplantae; phylum Streptophyta; class Pinopsida; order Pinales; family Pinaceae; genus Pinus; species Pinus albicaulis. The sequence continues at coordinate 1,443,807,498 of CM076580.1, forward strand.
GTTTATCCCTAAGCTCCCTCCTTAGCCAAGTAAGCATATGATGCCCATAGTTGAGAGAACACTTTAGTTTTTCTTCCATCATGAGGTCTCCTCAATGGAATGCCTCCATGTAAATAGACATCAAGGCATAGAGCAGGATGTGTATGTGTGTGGACAGATTTGTCCTTCCCTTCCTTGCATAAATCCTCTTTCCTTCTTTGTGCATTAAACTCCTCAAATAGGGAGGGGTATATTCTCCTCGTCATGTGATGCTTTCCCTCCTCTTTTCCTTCTTCTATCTTCAATTTCTCACCCTTTGATGATGATGGCACATGTTGTACATGGATTGTGCCACAATCTCCATATGTGAGATTCTTTGGAACTCTTTGCAAGAGCGCAAGATTTTCTCTCCTTGAAGAAAGTGCTCCATCTTCCTCTTCATGAGGTCCTAGGTGTGCTCTTGTAATGACTGCATTATCATCTTTAGCCTTCTCTTCCATAGTTAAAAATTCCCCATCATCAATAAGAGACCTTAGATCTTGGTCTTCTTTTGAAGGAGGAATCTCCATGTCTTCCTCATGAAGAGAAAGATCTTCATGCAATGGGGATTTTTCCCTTGGAAAAAAATCATACAAGCTCCCATCCCCTTCAATGGGTTTCTAAAATGGAGTTTATTTTAAGGACCCTTCCAATCCATGCAAAATTTTTGTTTGATTTGGTTTGATAGACTCCATAGAAGGTGTTTCATGAGACCCTTCATCAAACCTTTCCACCACTCTTTTAATGAACCTTGCATAGGTGGATGTATTTGCATTCCTTAAGGAAAAATACTCAAAAAACCACCAAGAATAAGCCTTACTCTCAAGATGAAACACGGCTACTTTTATGGCTTCCTTTTCTAAGACTTGATGTTGCTGCACATACGTGTCTAGCTCCTTCACCCAAGCCCTAGCTGGAGATTTAGGTGATCCATCAAAAGTAGATAAGAAGAATCTTATCAGACCATGCTTCTTGCTTCTTCCTTCCTCCTTGATCTTACAAAACTCTTGGAAGTTCAAGTGATATTTTAACTCCTTATATTGAGCCTCATACTCCTGCAAATAATCACCAAGAGTCTCTCTCTTTGGCACATCTCCCTTCTTCTTTTTCTTCTTCATGAAAAAGTGGTTGATAGAGCGTTGTAAATTTGATGATGTGGCTAAATGCTCACACCCATCATAAGAAGTAGTGGGGCTTCCTTCATGTGCAAACCTTTTCAAAATATCTTCTTGTCTCTCATTCTTCATTCCCCATATTTCTTCTTTCATTTCATTCAAATCTTGAGAAAGAGTTTTAGAGAACTCTTCTCTTTGCAAAATTCCAGTTAAAGGGATCTTACCTTTTTATTTTGTGCCTTCAATGTAACCACATTCCTTCATTGGTATTTTCTCTCCATGAAAAGACATATTTACTTTCCAATAAGCAAAGCACAGGTCGTGTCATGATAGCTGCTTTGATACCACTGTAATATCCCAAAATGGGAATTGCTAGCAAGGCATGACTGGAAAGCGCATTTTCCAGGAATGGCTACTACAGAATATGAAATCAGCCCTTGGATCCCTTAGATCTGGTAATATAAGACCCAAATGCAAGAGGAGATTAGAAAAAAATCAAACTATGCGGGTTAAACAGATCTCCCACACCCAGTATGGATTGAAAACCGCCCAACAAGGGACTGATGCAATAATGCTGAGAAAATAACATAGTTTCAGAAGAGAAAGAGAAGGAGGCCAATAAAATATCCTTCAGAATTATTTACAACAGCAAAATAAATGTATAATGAAGTCAATGAGATGCATAGCTAAAAATACAAGACATATACAGAAGAAATGCCCTCAAAAGAGGTGTTGCAACCACATGAATGACTGAAACTGCCTTGAGAGCATTATTTTATTAGGCTGAAAATTGTTGTGGATTACATGTCATATCTAGAGTAGATCTGTGCATAAAAATTCAGATCCATATCAGATCCATGCACTAGAAAGGTTCCTCTTTCAGATCCCCTTGGAAGTTTGGGGTTTACACCAAGCATAAGAAGTAGATCTAAGATCTAAGAATGTAGATCTACAGGATGATTCAGAAATCCTGAAGTATTCAAAACTATGCAGATCAGATCTGAGAAGTACAATGTGTAGATCTCCTCCAATGGATCTCAAAGTGAAGGGCAGATCCCCAACACTCAGAAACCAGCTCTACAAATGGTGCACGCAAACTCCCTGCAACAACTCCTACAAGAAAATCAGATCAAGAGTAGAAACTGTGCTATAGGATATAGATATCATCTTCCACATTCCAAGATCAAGAATTGAGGCTCATTCACTCCAATACAATTCCTCCAATAGATCAGAGGACTCCTCTACTGAAAAAGGGCACTGAAATGTCTTAGATCTGAATAGATCTAATCTCCACTTGATGCAACTTGAAAAGACAACCAAACCCTCAACAGGATCTGATTTGTAATTGAAAGGAGAAGCTTGGCCTTCAAGCCAGATAGTGGATTTTGTAATAAAAACTCTCCCAAGAGCTACTCAATGGGAAGAGAAGGAACTCCTAAATAGGAAATTCCAATGCTAAACAGCATTTGCAATCTAAGCTAACAAACCAAAGAAAGCTATATGGTCTAAACAAAAAATATATCAAAATATCATATCATGAACAATCTCCTCATGTTCCCTTCCCCTTCCTTTTATAAGATGAGAGTGTGCAAAACCGTAAACCACCTTCAATGGACTCATCCCTTTCACACAAGAGATCTCCAACTAGAATTACGTTGTGCCTTATTGATGAGGACTCCTCCAATACAACGCTATAGATTTGGTCAAAGTTGACCCAATCAAGATGATTAGCCTCTTTCACATCTAAGGTGCTTATTTACATAGCCAAGATTTATCCTTTTTCATATTTGGCATTGATTTATTATTCATTAGGAGTTTGATTAACCTCCTTTGCACATTTATTCATCTAAATAGATTTTTAAAGAAAAAATAATATTCCTATTAGCTGCATGCTAATTTAGGAATATTACAGGGATGATTTTAATGCAATAGGGTTAAGGAATAGGCTCAGTAAGGGATCTTGCCATTATGTATCAATCTATTCCTTCTTTTGATTTCTCAGAATTATTTATAATTACCTACTTTTGATAGCTCATATTCGACCTTGTAATCATATGTAGGATGCCATATTATAGGAAATTTATACCTGCATGCAAACCAATTGGGGCCCTCTACCTTGAAAAAATAAGGATAATCCCTTATTCAACTTAATATTTCTTGAAAGTTCCTGAAAATAAGAGGTTCCTTGTTTTTAACTTCATTAGTGGACCTCTTCCACCTCTGCTTAGAAACTTGTAGGGATTTCGCTTTAATTTCTTCAAAATACTCCATTCCAGTCTCTAGAAAATCACTATGGATGGGCCTTAGCGCAGTTCTAACGCCTGATTTTCTCCATAAGATTCTTGTGTTTAATACATCTTCACATAGGGCTTTTTGACGCTCTCCTAACCAAAAGGTAAGGGCCATTTTCTCTCCATTGAAATATATTATGAGCTTTGGACCATTTTATCTTATTTCTGAAAAATAGATGAATGCCTGAAATTGCACATCATTGATGAATGGACTAGCATTTTCATCCCTTTTCTCTTCCAAAAAGAAGTTATGTATATGTAATTCACAAAATAAATATTTTTTGTAATCATCCATTTTTTGAAAATAATTAATAAATTTAGAAACATTATCAAATTAATAAGAATATCTAGATCGAATGGCCTGAACCCTAATAATAACAAATCATAGCTTTTAGGTAGCCATCTGTAGGAAAAAATATTAGAATAAATGGAGCAAACCTCCTTTGTCTGTTCGAGGGATTTTTTGAGTTGACCTTGAATAGTCTTTACCTTTTTCTTTTCTACCCTCAACTAAGCATAAATATCATCCTGAATGGCCATTAATTATTTTAATTTTTGCATTAATTATCGATGTTCCTTTCAGGTCACTGCTTTTTCTCGATTTTGTGTTATAGTTTCCTTTTGTTCTTTCAATTTCTTATTTAGCACCTCAATGGTATAGTCGACAATGAAGTGGGTATAAGGTAGTACATCCTCTATATAAGTAGTTATGTTAATAATAACTAAGAAATCTGTTTGAATAGCCTCTTTAGTAGTCATTTTATTGATGTCTAAAACATCCAAGTCGATTTGTTTGCCTATAGTAACAACAAGGGTTTTTTCCGTCTTAGTTTCTGCAGAGGCAACAAATTTCTTGGTCTGGGCCTCAGATACTCGAGCTTCTTGCTTTCATTTGTAATTCCTTTTGTTTTTTTTTAACCATTCTCTAAGTGGTTTTAATTTTCTTTGTAGTTTCCAATTTTCTCTTTTAAACAATTCTATTTCATGGTCAATTTTTCTTCTTCTTTTTTCAACAAGTTTTCTGGTTTGACCAACCGAAGTTGAAGGAGAAGCAATGGTAATATTGGGTCTTTCAACTACAATTTCTTCAGATGTGCTGATGGTTACAGGCTCTAAAGGGCCCTTATCAAACTCGAGCATGTTGGAAAGATCATCATTAGTCTTTTGAAGAGCTTCCCGGATTATCCACAGTATCAAGAAACATTTGTTGACGTTTTGAATCCCAACGAGGATCCATCTTCAGGGCAATGGAATGAAGATTTTTAAGAAGGGTTTAATTCATTAATAGAGAATAAGGGTATGATAGGAGCCAACCAGAGAAATTAATTTTTTAATTTTTTAATTTTAGTTATAAATTTTATTTTTTATTACCAAATTTTATTACCAATTTTAATATTTTATTTCCAATTTTAATAATTTAAAAATATGAATTAATTTAAATTTTATTTTAATATCAATAATTTATAAGAATAAACTAATTACTTACTAATAATTATTAACATTTATTTTAAAAATGTAAATAATTATTAATACAATAAATAATTTTTATTTTATTTTTAATATTGTGGATAATCCGAGAAGCTCTTCAGAATATGATAACCAAAGCAACTTAAAAACCAAAAATCATTAGTCTCTTATCGCACAGGGGATCGTAAACTTGTTTCTTCAGGAGGAGAACATGCTTGCATAATAGTTTCAATGGAATCTATTGAATTTTATTGGAGAGAAGTGTCTCCAGGGTATTCTCGGGATTCTAGAACAACAATAGACATTTAATTAGAAGGGGAGATAAGAGAGTTAGGTGTCAAGATTCATTCTGGAAATTCTCCCAGATGAACCACTTCTTTGTCAAGATTCTTAGAACTGAAAAAGGCTGCCAACTCTTCAATAATTGATACATCTCTTCTTCGTGCACTCTGGGTGAACTTTCTTAATGGGTTCCCTGTGTATCAGGTGATGTCTAAAATACACTTTCTTCTATCGCCTGCACACTAGAATCCATTATATGTTTTGTTTTGGCTAGTATGGACAACCTTCTTTGTTTAGTAGGTAAGGGTACTAGAAGTGAAGTTGTTCTCTTTTTCACCCTGGTCAAGTTTTGTGGAGCTGAGATCTAGGCCTTTCCATGTGTAATTACTTCCCCTAGCATTTTGGCTTCTTCATTCTATGTTGGTCTCTCAGGATCCATGGTAAGTATTTCAATTCATAGTGGAGGCTCAGTGTTTCCCACAAATTTATTCCAGCTTAAGTGAAATTGTTCCAATTCTCTGACAACTATTAGTTTTATAACACAATGTTGGCTTACCACTGAATCCTGATCTTTAGATTTGCAAAATCTTATAGGAGTCACATGTAGAAGTGAATTAAAAAATTAGGGTAAATTTAAAGTTACCTTCTACTTAAGTTCCGCCATCAACTTCAAGTGTCTACACCTGACCATATCATACCGGCCATCACAGGTGATATACCTTTGAATTTGTTAGAAAATTTTATATTATAGAGAAATGGAACACATAAAAATATGCAAAAATACAAACACATAAAATATATAAAACAAGATAGACACATATATATGTGGTTCACCTAACTTGGGCTATGCGCATATAGAAACAACCAGTCCTTCCTTTATATTATCCATCAAAATGAAGAGACACAACCTACAAAATATCCTCTATAATAGCCTCTACTCTCTCACATAGTCCCCATTTCTCTTTCCATCTCAGAATACACACTACCCAGAGTTACAATTCAATTCCCTCATATGAACCAAGGGATTTCCTTCTAGGGAAAAAATCCTAAATTAAACATAACTTATACAATTCGGCCATCCACCTAATGAACAACCTAGATTGATTGTGAAATTAAACTATTTTACAAGAAAATTTTATATCTATTTTTAGCTCCAAGACTACCACCCCCAAACCCCCACCTATGGATCGTTGGCCCCTGAATCCCACAGCTGGGATGGATCGGCCCCCCCACACCCCAGCACATGGAGGGGTGTATAGTATTCCTAGGGTATAAATTCTACTGAAACATATATCTCTAAATCAAGATGATAATCAGGCTCCACACCCAACAATCTCCCACTTGGATATTGATTGTAGCAACTATATCACTTCTTCATTTGTTGGAAAATGAGTCCACTTTGGACCTATATGTTTCTCATCTTCATAATCATACCTGAATACCAATTGAAAATAAGCAGAATCTCAATTTATCCCTAGTTACAAGTTTTGTTACCATATATGTAGGATTATGGCTAGTGTCTATCTTTTCTAGCTTAAATTTTCCATCTTCCAATACTGATTGTATGAAATGATACTTGAGATGTATATGTTTAGTATTTGAATAAAATGATAATTTATTTGAAAGATGAATGGAACACTGGCTATCACTGTATAACCTGCCCAACTCCTGCATTTTACTCAATAAATCCATAAACCTTTGTAACCAAATCATTTATTTATTAGCCTCTGTAGTGGTAACATATTATGCTTCCGTTGTTGAAAGTGAAACAAAAATTTTCATTTTTGAAACTCAACTGATAGTTTTTCCACCTATATTAAATACATACCCTTTAGTACTCCTCCTATTACCTCTATCACCTGCCATAGTTGCATCAACGTATCCCTGTAGAGCAATGTTTAAACCACGAAAGAATAATGTTTGATTTGTGGTACCTCTCAAATACCTAATAATCCATTTCACTCCCATCCAATGTTCTTTTCCTTGATTGTTCACGTGCCTTCTTACAACTCCCACTGCATGTGCAATATGAGGCCTTTTGCAGACCATTGCATAAATTAAGCTTCCAACTAATAATCCATATGGAACTTTAGACATATAATCCATTTCTTCTTGGGTCTTGGGGCACATCTCCTTACTAATTTTGAAATGGATAGAAAAAGGTGTAATAACTGGTTTTTCATTCTACATATTAAATATTTCCAACACCTTTTGTATGTACTCATTCCCAGACATTGTTAATTTGTGATTTTTCAAGTATCTAGTTATTCTCATACCAAGGATTTCTTTTGCAACTCCCAAATCCTTCATTTCAAATGAATTTTCCAATTTTCCTTCAAGTAAATTTATTTCCTACATGTTATACACTGCAACAAGCATGTCATCTACATAAAATAACAATACAATATAGCTTCCATCATTTCTCCTTTTTAGATAAACACAATGATCAAAGTGACATCTAGTATAACCTTGATCAGACATAAACCTATCAAATTTTAGCTACCACTTCCTCAAAGCTTGTTTTAAGCCATACAAGCTCTTCTTCAACCTACACACTAATGTTTCCTTCCCTTTGACCTCACATCCTTATGATTGCTGCATATAGATATCTTCCTCCAAATATCCATGGAGAAAGGTTGTCTTTACATCTAATTGTTCAAGTTGCAAATCTTCTACTAGTACAAGATTTAAAATAGTTCTGATTGAAGTCATTTTAACAATAGTAGAACATATTTCATCAAAGTAAATACCTTTATTATGTGCAAACCCCTTCACCATAAGTCTATATTTGTACCTTTTTTTCCTCCATCTTCTTCTTTCAACCTGTAAACCCATTTATTTTGTAATTTTGTTTTACTTGTAGGAAATTTGACTAAATCCCAAGTCTGGTTACGTACAAAGAAGTCCATCTCTTCTTTCATGGCTAGCTCTGACTTCTTCCTGTTTCTACCTGCATTGTTTCTTCATAACATTTTGGCTCACCAGAATCAGTCAACAATACATAATATAACTAAGGAGAGTATCGTTCATGGGGTACACTTATCTTGGTAGATCTTTTGACACCACTTTTTGGTGTTTGAGGTGCCTACTATTTTTTTGGTGGTTGTTGTTGTTGTGGCTATTGATTATTATTATTTTCATACACCTTTAATTTTTCTATGATCTCATCAAGCACTGCGTATTCTCTATTTCTTTATCCTAATTCTTTTCTTGCAACTGATCCTTATACAAGACCTTTTCACTAAATATGACATCTTTGCTCCTAATTATTTTGTGATTTTCATAATCATATAAGTGATAACAAAAATCATTAACACCATATCCAATAAAGGTACATTTCTCTTATTCTTTCCTCGAGATTTGTTCCATTTTCTTTATTAATATGGACAAATGTATCACAACCAAAAGGCTTTAAAAAAGAGTAGTTTACCTTTTTACCTATCCATGAATCCTCTCGAATACCACCATCTGAGGAACTTGAAGGCCCTTTGTTTATTATATAAATAATAGTATCTACAACATTTGCCAAAAATTGTAAATGCAATCCCACATGCAATCTCATGCACCTTGCATGCTCCATGATTATCCTATGATGTTCCTGGAATTGTTTCTTCAAACTTGGAAGCAATTTTTTTAAGTGAATAATATTTGTGTCCTTCTCACTCAGGTGTCTGAGCATATGCCTCCATAATAGTAAATCTGCTCCCGTGGAGTTTAAATCGTTAACATGATTAGAAATACCATTTCATAAATAAAATGTACCAACATTTTCTCCTTTTGCTATTACCAGGGCTCCTTTAGTCACCTTCTAGGTTTTATCTCTAAAATTTGTCAGATTACCTTCACCACTTAACTGCCCTATTGAAATCATATTTTTCTTCATATATGGAACATTCCTTACCTTCTTTAATAACCATTCGTTTCCATTCCATTTTTTTACAAGAAATTTACCCATTCCAATGATTTTACAGGGTTTTTCATCACCGAGATGAACCTATCCAAAATTTCCTTCAACATAGTCATGAAAATGTTTCTTATCAGTCGTGGCATGGAATGATCCCCATGGAGCTACAATCCATGTATCAATAACATTTTTTAAAGAAAGAATCAAAGCATCTTGCAACACATCACCTATCACATTTTCTTTGTGATAGTTTTCTTATTGTGCGTCTCCTTATTTTCCCTTCCGAACATACAATATTTCCTTAGGTGTCCTTTCTTCCCGCATTTCTAGCACACTATTCCCAATGTGTAATTAGATATTCCTTTCCTTGACTTAGTAGGACATCCTAGGCTCTTTCATCTTTCCATTTTCTCCCCTAGTCTCTTCACTCAAATAATTAATTGATGTCTCACCGGAGCTTTTCTACTGCATTTCCTTACTAAGGATGGCACTCACAACATTATCAAACTTGAAAGTAATAGATCTAGACACAGAGTTAGTAATGGCCATACCTAAACCATTCAAAATTTCTGTCAATGAGCATAGAAATAAGAGATCCCTAACTTCATCATCAAATTTTACCCCTATAGAACTTAACTGACTCATAACCATATTAAATTCATTCAAATGGTCAGAAACATATCCACCTTCCGAAATTTTCATATTGAATAAATGTTTAATAAGAAATACCTTAGTTGAGGTCGAGGGTTTTTCATATATTTTTTCCAATTCCATCATTAAACCCTTTGTTTTCATTTCGTTCGAAATATTTAAGGCTATCGACACCAAGAGGCAAACCCGTATTGTTCCAAGTGCCTTTCTCTCGAGAATATACCATTCTAATTATGTCATACTTGACAGCTTCTTGGTTTTTCCGCTCAATGGCAGGTACATATCTTTCTGATACAGATAATATTCCATCTACATCTTCCACAATGGATAGTTTTGGCCATTAAATTTCTCACCCTAAACCTACCATCTTCCGCTATTTATCCTGCTCGAACTAAGAGACCTTCTTTCTTGCAAGTTTATCAGCCAAATAGACCTTCGAATCTAATACTAGTTTTTATAAAATTATATATTACAGAGCAATGGAGCACATAAAAATATGCATAAATAAAAACACAAAAAAAATATAAAAAAAGAGAGAGACAAATATATGTTGTTCACCCAACTTGGGCTACGTCCACGGAGAAACAACCATTCCTTCCTTTATATTATCCAACAAAATGAAGAGACAAAAACTACAATAGATACGTTGTAATATCCTTTACTCTCCCATACATTGCATATTTCTCTTTCTCTCTGAGAATGCACACTACTCACAACCACAATACAATTCCCTCATATGAACCGAGGGGTTGCATTACAGGGAAAAAAACTCTAAATTAAACATATCTTCTACTGTCAGATCATCTTTCTAATGAATGACCCATATTGAGTACGAAATTGTAATATTTTACTAGAAAATTTTATATCTATTTATAGCTTCAGGGGTGCTGCCATGAGCCCCTTCTGGCGGACCGTTACCCACTTGACTACCTAGCCAAGGGGAGACAAGTCCCACTCACTTGGAGGGATGTACAATATTCCTAGAGTATACATCCAACTAAAACCAAAACCTATAAATCAAGATGATAATCAGGCTTCACACCCAGCACAACTACTTTTTCCATTTCCTTCCAAGGTTTTGGAAATGAAGTAGGATTATATCCCTTGCCTTTCTAAATTATTTCCTCTTCGGGGTCTATGAACAAAATTTTTGTGCTATGCAATGGGGTAATCTTATCAACCCATTATTTTCCTACCATGGGAAGGCATGTAATCTCTGACAGGATTGTTACATTAACTTATACCTACCCGCCCCTTACTGTAGTAGTCCCATTGCTTAAATTTTGTATCAATTCCATAGCGATTGGATTATCAAATCCTTATAATCGAGAAAAATATGCCATCCAACCCACAAGCTCCAAGATGATGTGTGCATGTTCATAGATTCTTAATTGGGTTGGTTTTTTGCTAATTGATCGACCACCCATATATGTTATTTCGTAGGGAGTAATTTGAAACTAAGTTCAACAAGGTTTAGCCAATGAAAAATGAAAAAAACAACAAAATTCAGAAATTATAAGGAAATGAATATAAACAAATGTAGGCATAGTTACTATGACAATTTAGTGTCTTATCATATGTGGAGGCATCTTGTCCTATGTGTGATTTTTCACCCCCCCACCTCCTCCCCCCCCCACCGATAAAATTTAAGCTCAACCACAACCTGCAATGATTTGGTGAATCGACAGCATAATCATTAAATTAATGACCATAATGGTCAATCATCAAATCATCAGAGTATCAATCAAGGGCATGCGGCATGATAACAAGGTGTACTAAATGCTGAGATATGCTTATGAAAAAAAATTTGTGCAGAAGTCAAAACATATAAAAGACTCCAATTATGGCTAAAGTAAATTCGTGCCAGTGGATTACCATTAAAGAAATAAATTAAATATATACTTAGTAAAAAAATTTAAAGCTACATTCCTGATGTATTATAATAAATAATTGTTCATACATACTCGAATTACCACCTTCGTGATGTGATAAATTTCCATTATAGTTCAGTGATTCTCTATTATTAGAAAGGGAAGAAAAAATAGAAAAATATTTATAAGGTGATTTCAAATATCAGGATTGTTAATTTTTTTATAAAATTTGAGAAGTATAACAAAATATTCTCTTATGGAAATCATTGAAACATAAAAAATTTTGTCACCATGATGTGGGAAAATTTCTTTGAAATCAACATAGTTAAAAAAAAAATGGCAACTTGAAAGGAACGAAGGTTGTGACTAAGGTAAAAAGTGTTATTCCCAAATGGATAGTAGTTGTGACTAGTGGGAACAAAAATTGTAACAAAGGAAATGGATAACACATAAAAAAGGGAACAATGGTTTTGACTAGGGGAATAACAGTGTAGGAACAACAACCGTGGCCAAAGGAACAACAATTTTGACTAAGGGAACAACCGCGAGCGAACACCAACTATAGCCAAAGGAACAAAAACTGTGACTAAGGGAGTAACAGAGATGAAGTAGAAGTTGCAGTGAAAGGAAGAACAATTTTTTCTAAGGGAACAACAACGAGGAAACAACAATTGCGGCAAAAGGAAAAAAATCTATCACTAAGGGAACAATAATGAGGAAATAATAGTTGTAGCCAAAGGAACAACAACTATGACTAAGAGAAAAATAGTAAGGGAACAAAAATTGTAGCCAAACAAACAAAAACTAGGACTAAGAGAATATTAGTGAGGTAATGACAATTGCGACCAAAGGAGCATCAACTGTAGCTAATGGAAACAACAAGTTTTTATAAAAGGAATAGAAGTTGTGACTAAGGGAACCACAATGCAGGAACAAAAAATGCAACCAAAGGAGCAACAAATGGACATAAAAAGAATATCAACCCCTTTTTTCCTTTAGTTAATTATTACTATTAGTATTATATATTGTTTTTATTTTTTTATTTTTTATTTTTTAGACTTAAAAAAAGAAAAAAATACATACATTTCATAAAAGTATATAAATTATGTACAAAATGAAAGGAGTCTTTGAAAAATTCAGGTTGATGTGGCTGCGGGGTTACCTCCTACTAAGCTACAATTTGTAAATTGGAATCATTACTTATCTGATGGAAAAAATACTCTCGCATAAGAGGCTGATGATATAGGCAAAATCAATGTCCATTAGAAAGAAAAGATATTCCAGAACCATTAATCGTAGTCAAGGTCACTATACCATTGTCATATACTTCAGTAATCTCATAGGGTCCTGAATATCTTGTCTGAAGCTTTCCTGGAAAATATTGAAATCTACAGTCATAAAATATCGCCCAATCACCTTTCTGAAAAAGTTTTTTTTTTTTTAATAAGGTTATCATGCTACTTGGCCCACTATTTTTTAATAACCATTGTGCATTGTGGGGCTGATAGGCACATCTTGTCCAATTTATTAAGCTATTTTGAACACTACTTGTGTGCCTCTATGAACTCTAGTCTAGCTTCTGCTACAGTTTTGAGAGCCTTAATCTCGAATTCAATAGGAAAAATAGGCTCCTTACCGAAATCAAGGTGGTATGGTGAATGACTATTAGTATCATGCCATGTTGTTCGATAGGCCCATAAGGCCTCTAGAAGCTTGGCTGCCCAGTTGTGGTAGTTTGAAAATATTTTTTTGGTAAGAATTTCCCCCAAAAGCTTGTTGGTACTTCCCACCTCTCTGCTTTCTTTAGGATGGTAAGGAGAAGTGACTATGTGCTTAATGTAGTAATTCTGTAAAGTAGAAGAAATTTTATGAGCAGTGAATTGTGACCAAAATGTACACCTTTTGATTCGATGGTGAGTTAAAGGGACCTAAAAAATACAATGGAAATATCTCAAAGGGTTTTATTACAAGTTGTGGTTATAGGCGAATATAATCATATTGAATGATACGACCCATCCTTTGATAGTTATCAAAGATATGGACATACTTCTTTTCATATTTTAATATCGTGGGCCAATAATAACCCATCTAGAGTACTTTTCATACAGTCCTCCAATAAGAGAAATGTCCCCCACAGGTGTCATCATGACAGGCTCTGAGAACGTCATAAATCTCATCCTCTCTAATACATCCGCGTATCTAAAAAACAGACCCTGTATGAAAGAGGTATCTATCAATCCATGAAAATCCTGTACTGCGTAGAATAATAAGTTTTTTATCCCTCAGTGGTAGGTGTGCTAGCCATTTTCCTACCACTAGTTAATTCAACACATCATCATACTAAGGCATATGGATTGTTACGAAAAACTTCCATTCATTTGGAAATTGATCTTCCACTACTGAAGGATCACTTGCTTTAGGTATTCTAGACAAAAAATTTGCAACAAGATTTTGCTTTCCTAGGTTATCCTTTATGATAATATCAAACTCCTGCAATAACAACAACCATCGCATTATTCAGACATTAGTGATAGGTTTATTAGTTATATACATAATAATGGAATGATCATTATATAGAAAGATTGTATATCCCATTATATAGTGACGAAATTTGTTAATGGAATACACAACAACTAAGAATTCTTTTTTTGTCACTGTATAGTTTAATTTCATTGTTGTTAGGTTTTTGTTGATATAATAAATGGCATAGGGATTTTTTTCTTAGTCCTTTCTAAGGACAACTCCTATCATTGTGTCTAGTGGGTCTTATGAAATATGGAAATACAATTTCCACTTTGGTCCTCTCAACATAGAGGCTGTTGAGACCAACATTTTAAGTTATGAAAAAGAAAAATCACATCTCTAGGTCCACTCAAATTTAAAAATTCGTGTCAAAACATATAGTGGTGCTACTATTTTTGAAAAATGTTCTATAAATTTGCGGTAATAAAAACTATATCCAAGGAAAATTTATACCTCAGTTGGTGTACGAGGAATAGGAAACATAAGAAGTACCTCAATATTTGCTAGATCAACTTGAATACCTATATCAGAAATATAGTGCCATAAAAATATGCCATCAGTCATCATCATATAACATTTGTCATGGCTAAGGAATAATCTGGTAGCAATGCATCACTCAAGAACCTTTTATGAATTATGTAAGGCCTGATCAAACTCATTGCCATATGGAGGAAATTCATCGATGTATAGTTCAAGTCCTTCACTAATTAAATCAGATAATATACTCAAAATTTCCATTTAGAAAGTGGATGGTGCATTGCACATCCCGAATGGTAGGACCCTATATGGAAATGTTCCCCTAGGCCAGGTAAATGTGATCTTGTCTTGGTTTTCTGGAGTGATTTTAATTTGATTATAACTACTAAAACCATCTAGAAAGGATAAAAAATATTCCTAAAATGAGTGTCGAGGACCTGGTCTATAAATATAAGGGGGAAATGATATTTCTGCATAGCCTTATTTAATTCCCTATAATCAAACAATTTTTCCATTTACCATTTTTCTTAGGGAAGGTAACTAATCATGAAACCGACTAACTGTCTGAAATAGAATATATAAACTTGACATCCAGAAGATTTTATAGTATTTTTTTACTACATCCCGAAGGTTTGTATTTCATCTTCTCTATGGCTATCGAATAGGACGGGCATATTTTTTTATATAAATATGGTGAGTGCATAATTGTAGATCGATTCCCTTCAAGTGAGAGTATTCCCAAGAAAAATACTATTTATATTTACGGAGAATATGAGTTATCTTTGCACATTGTTGATAATCTATATTGGCATTAATATTTATGGTTTTACCTGGTTCAATTTCAATAGAAATTTTATTACGGACAACAAACATAGCTATATGATTATCGCCGAAAACCTCTAGCGAGCCTTACTTGGCCTCATTATCAAGTATGGCTTTATGAATTTGACATGTTGGATTCCCAACAATAGATGGTTTGTTAATAAAGTGACTAATTATTTCATGCTCGGTCTAGCTTTTAAATGCAATTTCTTCAACCAAGGTAAGAGGAGAACGTAAGTTTTCGTCCCGGTATTTGTGCGGGAATAACTAATAATATTCAATAGGTATGTTGGGTTTAACAGGCGAGTATAAGAAAAAAAATTGATAACAGTACCTCTCATAATTTTCATATTTCCTTTTTGGAATCTTATGTATTCATATGTTTTTGCTAACCATGTCCTCCCTAGAATCATAGGATGCCCATCCATTCTATTCCTAGGATTGATAAACAGAAATTCCACTGGGTATTCCCAAGAATCCATAGAAATGAAAACACCTACCAAAGTTCCCTCTAGCTTGACTATTCATCTGTTAGCTAGTTCTAATAAAGTTGAAGTCAATTGAAAGGTTGTGAACCCCAGGATACCACAAATTCCCATGTTTAAATATTTATATCAACTCCTAAGTCCACCTGTGTACTTGGGAAATTACGACCCTGAATTTGAATAGTAGCTACTAGATTCCCAGGGTCATCGTACTTAACAGGTATATATTTCCCTAAGATAAGGTCAGAAAGAGTCCTTAAGACATGGACTGTAGGAGGTTCTTTGGGTTTCCTCTCGGTATTTTTACCAGATAGGTATTTAATTTTTTTAGCATAAATGATAACGTCTCGTAAGGATTGGAGGAGATGGATTTTTATGCATAAATTTTGTAATTCCCCTACAAGAACAAAATCAGAATGGAATATCAGTTTGATCATTGTGAATCTTTCATGGAATGCAGGAGAAATAACTATAGTTTTGAAAAGGTCTTGTTGTTTGGTCAAGACATGAGATGCCTCAGTTTCAGAAATTACTATAGTTGGAGAAATATGTTCTCCTAAGGGCTGCTATTTAATGAATTTTTCATTATCTTCCTGTTCATGATTGGATTCACTATCTTCTTGAAATATAACTCATCTAGAACTCAACCAAAATTCATTACATTATAGAGAATTGGATTCATGATCCAAATTTTCAATGATCTCCAAACATTGGACATGCCTAATGTTTGGATTGGGATTTGGTTGAGTGATTAATTGATCATGCAATGGAGCTTGATAATTTTGGGGCAATTGGAATGAATCTTGCAATGATGGTTGTCACTAGGGTATCATTACAATATTTGGGTGGATTGGTCCCGTAGGATGCTACCAATTTTGAGTGAATGTTTATCCTTGTGCAAATGAATTTTCCCATTGTGAAGGGTATAGATTGTTTGCTAGATTTTTCCATGAATGAATAGAATGCTACTGATTTGGCCATATAGGTTGAGTGAATGGTTGGTTTTCCTAGGGTGGTGCAGAGTATGGTTTTGATTTCCAAGTGAGATTAAAATATTGCTAACCCTTGAATGTTGACCCAGAAATCTGTTGTTGAGCATATTGTCTATAATAAAACAGATAAGGGTCATGCATCATAACGGAAGGATGATTCTACCACTGTCATCATTGTGTCATAAGATATACTGGCTCTATATCTTCATATGAATTCTTTAAATACATATTTTAATCTAGTGAGATAGGGACATTTTTTTATCGGATGATTTTTTAGTGAAAATGGCTCATTTATCGACCTTATCCAATGGGAATTATCTCTGGATGTGCTTATTCTGACAAAGAGGAAAGAAAATAGCCAAAAATTTCTCTCCCTCAACCTATTTTTGTTTGACCTGTAAAGTATCCAAATGTGTAGTTAATGTTCTCAAAATGTCAATTTTGAAGTCTTCTAAAATATTATTCATCTCTTCTCGAGTTACTCCTTCTCCTGTGGTCTTGTTGGTCCCATTGAGAGGATTTCCAATCCCAAATATAGTTCATGTACTTCCTGGTGAGAACTTGATACAGAGTTTAATAATTTCATCATACTCTTATTTGGGAATATCACCTTTCCTCTTTAAGTTAAGTTTTTGTACCCACTCATCTTTCATGCCCTTAATTAATGTGGTTTTCAAAAATTATTTAGGTAAAGTGGTGTAAGGGGATATTTGTAAAGTATACTGCAATATTTCAACATATTCCTCTAAAGTGTCACCATATTTAGCCATTATTTTAAAAAATTATTCTCTCAAGTCCCTAGATTGGCAATAATCCTGATACTTGGGAAGGAAAGCATTTTTCATTTCATCCCATGAATTTATAGTACCTCCTCCCATTCCCATAAACCAACATAGATCTTCTCCCTTCAATACTGAAGTGAATAGTTTCAATTTTTTGGGGTGGGTAGTATAATCGTAACCTCGGAGTAGTACATCTAACTCAAACAAGAATTCATCAGGGCCTTCAAAATTTGTTCATGAAAATTTTGGATGTCTTGTAATATAATGTATTTCATTGGTGCATTAGCTAATGGGTCAAATATATGATATTTTATGGTTGAGGTCTGCATTTTTGTTGCTGCATTCACCATTTGGTAAAAAATATTCCATTAGCCTTTAGGAATTTCATGATGGGGAGGCACTATTTGTGCAGGAAGACGTTGGCCAGTCTTTTGCTCAAGGCTTTGAATAATGTTTCACCTAGGAATGTGTCCCAAAACACTATTCAAATCAGGTATTTCAGGTTCATTCTATGCAACATGAGTTGCAAGAGTTTTAGGTTCAACATATTATGGGTTTGCTTCTAGAGATTGTGGATTTTCTACACTCATTTCCCCTTCCCCCTATTTTAAGTTACGAGAATTCCCCTCATATTTATTAGAAGGATAGAGGTGTTTAATAGGTGTAACTTCGAGTATTTCTTCCAATCCTTCAGTCTTATTGTGAACCCCATCATGATCTATAACTCGTGATTCTCCTACATGAGGGGTAATAGCAAAACCCTTCCTAGATATTGTGCAGAGTCCTACTGATGCTTGAGATTCATATTTTCAAATGATTTTTTCGATGAATTTCATTCTTCCAAGGACAAAATCACCTTGGTATTGGGTGGTTTTTGGTGTATGTTTTTTATATACAACTACTTGGTTCATAATATTCCTCTTATTCATACATACCTACATAATCTAAATCTATCGACTTAGGGTAGGCACTAGCAAAAGTATTTTAATTGGTGAGTGTGTAGGTTATCACCTTATGTATTCAAAACAAAAGCATTGAGAGACAAAAATAACACTGTTTGACAACCTCCCCGTAAACGACGCCAAAATTTTGGGTGCTAATTTTTTGTTCAATAATAAACTGAAACCTCTATACATTAAATTGTCAACCTGGAATGTCATATTTTTATTCCAAGGTTGTCGACACAATTGCTAAAGGATAGTGTTAAAATTACTTTGGATATCAATGTAAAACTAATTGGAAGCAAAGAGATAGAGAACAACAAAAGCTCTACTAAAGAAACAATCACTTCTATCCTTAAATCAGATTCAAACTAATGACAGAGATAAATCATTGTATTCCTGTGAAGAAATCATAAATAAATTCAAACTATTTCTTAGGATATGATAACTATGATAAATGGAGTGAAACGAATCTATTAGAAAGCATTAAATTATATGGAGCTAGAAATCCTTTCTTTGTTGTGTAAAAAAATAATGAAATGTAATGTTGGAAAGGAAGCTTTGTCTAATCACTATTCACTGCAATTACTCGAAATTACTGCTAGTAAATCTAACAAAAGGTAATTCACGCAAAGGAACAATAAATCTTGTAATTCATGCAAAGGAACATTAAATCATGTAATTCACACAAAGGAATAGTAAATCATTCAAAATATGGGAGTAAGAAATAATAATGATACAAATAATACAGTAATCGTTCTAGGACTGGGCCCATGGTCTCTACAATCTAACGTTTTGAAATTAACTCAATATAATATATTAAAACTATATCACCATAATCTTCATTAATGTGTGGAAATAAGTTACAAGAAAGAGTGTGAAAACTTAAGATATTTTGTTTCCTTGTTCGCCTTTTACAATTTGACGAGAATGATTAACTTCTTTACTAGAGTTTAATCATGTTTTTATATTAAAACATAATTGAAAATAGTAAAGCTATCATGAGAATCGAGATATTCACAACATGTCTGATTAAAAGTTTACAATTTTCAACATCCATTCCAAAATAAAATATTATGCCCCTTCTCTGAATGTATCATGCATATGAGGTGTGGATCCTTGTTCAACACATAGCAAATAGTCTAAACAATTTCCTTATGGCTTGGGTGCCTTCAGTGATTCATGGAATAGAAATTAGCGTAAAATACTTCCTGGCCATATTTTAACAAAAATCATTAGTGAATAACATCTATGATACTCAAATTGATTCATTATAAAGTAAAATATCAAAATGGTTATTAACACGTTTCTAGAACTCCTTAGTATTAAAATTATTATAATCTAAGCTCAAAAAGACTGAAAAACTAATAATCAACTAAGGAAATAAGGTGAATAATTATACCAATTCCAAGGCCTAAGAGGTGTTGGGCATAAATTCCACGTCTTATTTTAGTGGCTCTAGTCCCACTTTTGTGTCCATGATTTCAATCAATTGTTCAAGCTCTTGAGAAAACTCCTATTCCTACATTTTTTTTCTCACTCCTTCTTCTTTTGGTTGATCCTGTATCTATTCTTAAACCTGTGTAGGTGTTTTCTCTTCTACTATGGTACCTTGCCTTTCTTCCCCTTATTTATTTTGTCTCTCGTCTTGTTCTCTACTTCTAAGCTCTCATGCTTCCTTCAACCCTTGTTCTTCTCTCTACGCTCTCTACATTGCTTCTTCTCAGGATTTCTTCTCTCACTTCCTTCGCTCTGTGGTTTTCTTCCTCTCTCCCCTCTTTGCATCAATCACCAAAGCTACTTTCTCAGTGAGAGGATATTCTTTCATTTACTATATTTGCTCGAATTTTATGATGTCTTTTCCTTTGAGATCTACAATCTTGAGACTCTTAATCTCATATAATCTAACCTACAAAGGAATATTTGGACATGTTTTCGTCTTCATCTTATGAAGTTCTGCTGAAAATACCGTGGAGAGGTGATAAGCTATCTCTTGCATGACCAACTTTTCAGTGGAATATCTCGGTAAAATATGTGGTGGCTTCCACCCGCCGAATAATCTGATCAATGTGTCATCCAGTGATACAAACCAATCAACAATATCTGATATTTCCTCCAAAGCTTCCTGTTGTTGAATTCCAACAAGAAATTGCAGTGCCTACACTATTGCGGGACCAAGAGGTCCAAGAAGCACCTACACTAGTGTGGGACCATAGGTCTTAGCAGCTCCTACACTGGTGTGGGCTAAATTTGGTGCATGTCTATTTTAGTTATCCCTTAATTAAGATTGACAATAAAATGTAATCTAATCGCAAAATAACTTGTAATAGTCAACTAAGTGTGATAAACTAAATTAACTCATGAATTTTGAGTTGAGGGAATTTGGTGAGGCATGCAGAGTAATTCTAGGTGTTACAGAGTTCAAAATGTAGTGGTGCACTAGTTAATGCAGGTTGTAATCAGTTCAACTCAATTATGTGAGTAAAATTTAGTTGGGCGAGTTTTAACTATTTGATACACTAGTGAGAGATAAAGTGAATTAAATATTATTTAATTCACAATAAGTGATCTCACATGCAACTGAGAATTTACTATTATTAGCTGCATGAATTTCAGTTCTAGTGGAGACCCAGTTGAGATCTAGGTGAAAAGAATGTTAATTATCAGTTTTAGGATTATTGGGTTGCACTGATCCTTGCGTAGTCAAGGAAGGCAAAAATTCATAAAGAATAGAGATTGCATTCCACATGAATTTCACAAGTAAGGCAGGATGTTTAGAGGTTGAGAATTGGCTAAGATTTTGAGTTTTGTTAAGGACAATGTTAGAAAATTAGTTGAGTACAAGAGGCTCTTGTGAGAAAAGTTGTATGTAATTGTTTCATGTATCCATGTTGAATATGAAATAGAAGATAGTGGGGTTTTGAACAGCAATCATTCCCCTTGAAATTATCTGTGTTGTGGTTTTATTGATTCTTGTTTTCTTCATGTGATTAGCAATTGTGTTTTTAATTCCGCAATTGATTTGTAGAAGTGATTTAGTATCTAGCTTTAGTACATTATTAGATTAGATTGAATCCATGATATACATATATGCTGTATAATTTCTACGTGGTATCAGATTATAGGAAATCAAAATAGTGGAGGAGGAGCTAATTTTTTGACTGAATAGAATTCGAATTTGGAGAAGACTTTCCTTGTGTTACAGCTGATTCAGGATCAAAATGGCTTTCAATGCCTTGAGATTGGATTATGCACTCAAGGGAAGCTCTAACTATATTTATTGGAAAGAAATGATGGAGGCAGTAATCAAAGACAATGGCTTGAAGTAATTAATTAACAATAATGTTATTAAACTCGTTGTGACAGATGATGCAAATCTTGATGCATGGAAAAAGAAAGTGGCAAAGGTGAGGAGGATCTTATTGGTGGGAGTATGAGGCCACATTGTCTCAAGTATCCATGGTAAAAACACATGATATGCAATGTGGAAGGCTTTGAAAGATCTATTTCAGAGCAACAATGACCATAGGAAATTGGCATTGAAATATAAACTTAGGAAGATCAAGACGGAGAAAGGTGATTCCATGCCAAAATATTTAACAAAGTTTTTCCAATGTCAGGATGAGATGGGCATCATTGGCATTATTGTCGCTGATGATGATTTGGTGAGCCTAGCTCTTCTAGGACTTCCCAAGAGTTGGCATATCTATCAATAATTTTTCAATTGAAGGGAAAAGTTGCTAGATTGGGAACAACTGTGGTCAGATTTGGTGCATGAGGAGTTAAGACAGAATACCAGATATGTATCTTCATCTAAGAATGAGGATGAAGAATATTTTGTTTTGGTTGCAAAGGTGAAGAAGGGGAAAGGAAATAAGTTCAATTCCAAATCTGAACCCAAAGATGGAAAGAAGCGTGACATGTCCAGAGTGAAGTGTTTTCACTATCACAAGCATGGGAATTATGCCACTAACTATCCACAAAAGATGAAGAACAAGAAGGCTTCAGGATCTGCAGCTGGTGAGGCTTTGGCCTCACAATTTGAGCTTGAATTCTCAATCATTGCATGCATGGTGTCAAGTGTAATGGGATCAGTGTGGTATTTGGATATTGGTGCTTTCTTTCGCATGCAGGGAGACAAATACATTTTCAGTAGCTTCGAGGAGAAGGACCTCCGGATGCATATCGAAATGGGTGATGACGGGTGGTACAGTGCTACTAGGATTGGTACCATTACCTTCCAAAGATAGTTAGGTAAACTATTTCAATTAAAAGGTGTAATGCATGTAGCAGGCTTGAAGAAAAATTTAGTCTCAGTTGCAATATTGGAGGATTGACACTTTGATGTTGTTTTCAGTGAAGGAAAAGCTTTCAGGCAACACAAAACAACAAGACAAGAAAAGAAGATTGGGATTCAGGTTAAGAATCTCTATACACTGGATGTAGATGGCTTCAAAGCATTGATGGGTAAGGCAAACAAAGTTGTGAGCTGGGATGATGGTGAGTTATGGCATAGAAGATTGGGCCATCTTCACCACAGAGCCTTAAAATTCATGCATCAAATTTCTATGGGTCTTCCCAAGGGTACACTTGTGCAGTGAGACACATTAAATGGATGTACTATGGGAAAATATGTAAAGGCCACCTTTCATGAGAAGGAGAACTGAGCCTCGAGGATCCTTGAGAGAGTTTAGTCAGACATGTGTGGACCATTCTTTGTTTCTTTGACAACAAAGAATAAGTACTATGTGATATTTTTTGATGAATTTTCTT
This sequence comes from Pinus albicaulis, assembly GCA_034641835.2. Taxonomy (NCBI): domain Eukaryota; kingdom Viridiplantae; phylum Streptophyta; class Pinopsida; order Pinales; family Pinaceae; genus Pinus; species Pinus albicaulis. The sequence continues at coordinate 1,443,830,892 of CM076580.1, forward strand.
GGAAGTGTTGGATCTACTTCATGCAGAAGAAATATAAGACGTTCTCAAAGTTTATTGAGCTCAAAGCACTAGTGGAGAAAGACATGGGGAAGCAAGTGAAGACTCTTAGGAGAAACAACAGTGGTGAGTACATATCCAATGAATTCAAGAACTTCTGCAGCAAACAAGGAATTCAAAGAGAACTAATAGCACCTCATCACCCACAATAGAATGGGGTCGCTCAAATAAAGAACACAACGATTATGGGTGCACCAAGATCTATGTTGCATGATTAGGGCCTATCGATGCATATGTGGGTGGAGGGATGCAACACAATGGCATTTGTGCAAAACCATTGTCCTCATAGGATACTTGGCATGATTACACCAGAAGAGGCTTTCACTGGTAAGAAACCCGATGTTTCACATTTTAAGATTTTTGGTTCATCTATTTATTTGCATGTGACCAAATATGCCAGGAAGAATCTTGAACCAACAACTGGGATTGGGATTTTTGTGGGGTACACTGAAACTCCCCACAAATATTGGGTGTATTTTCCAAAAAATAGAATTATTGTTGTGTGACAGGATATAAAATTTGATAAGGATAAAGCCATGCGATTTTCCCTTGAGAGGGAGTTGGATTTGCATGCAGAGAAGGAAATATTGGTTCCAAAGAATGAACCTGAAGATTTGGAGCAACCACATGCAGAGGATCATGGAGTGGAAGAAAACACTCATGCAAAGCCATCCATCAGAAATGGTAAAAGGCACACCATGGAAGCTGATATATTGAGACTTGATGCAGGAGAGAATGTAGCAACCCCTACTTCACAGCGCAGATAGAGACAGTCTCCAGACCGATTTTCTAGATACATGGCTCTTTTGATCAAATGTATTGTGATAGAACCATCTTCCTTTCATGAGGCGGTGCAGTAACCAATTTGAGTTGATGAAATGGTGGAGGAGTATGACTCCATTGTCAAGAACAGTGAATGGGATATTGTCCCAAGGCCGGTCAGTAAATCAATAGTTTGATCTAGATGGATCTACAATGTAAAGCAAGCTGCTGATGGGAGTGTGGAGTACAAGGACACATTTGTGGCTCAGAGATTCTCATGGATTGAGGGGATCTACTATGATGAGAATTTTACACCGATTGCATGGTACTCTTCCATTAGATCCATCCTTGCACTCTCAGCATAGATGGGTTGCCGCATTCATCAGATGGATGTGAAAATTGTGTTTATCAAGGGATTTATTGAGGGAGAAGTGTACATAGAGTAGCCAGAAGGTTTTGATATCTTTGACAGTGTCACATGTGTGCTGAATCAAGAGAGCACTATTTGGGCTGAAGCAAGCACCTTGTGCTTGGTAGACTTAGATTGACATCTATTTCACTAGACTGGGCTTCACCAAAAGCGAAGCTGATGCAAACCTGTACCAGTTTGTGGTTGAGGGTAATCAATTGATTATTTTACTTTATGTTGATGATCTAATTTTTACTGGTGATGAGCAGCTGATACACTCATTCAAGGAGGATCTTGGAAGGGAGTTTGAAATGAAGGACATGGGACTCCTTCATTTTGGAAATATGGTTGCGGGATGGTGAAATTTTTGTTTCTCAAGGTAAGTATGCCAAAGAGATACTGGGTAAGTTTCACATGGAGAGCTGCAAACCCATGGACACTCCTCTTCAAGTAAATTGGAGGAAAGAGGATGCTACTTTAGGAGAGGTAGTGGATGCTACTATCTATAGGTAGTTAGTTGGTTCACTGATGTACTTAGTGAACACTAGACTATAAATTTTCTACGCAGTTAACCAACTGAGTCAAGCTATGCTTGAGCCTACCAAGATATTTTGGAAGGCGGGGAAGCATGTCTTGAGATACCTGAGGAGCACATCAGAGTATTGATTATGGTACAGACATATAGAGGGAATGAAGCTTCAAGGCTTCATGGATGCAAATTAGGCAGACATTCCATCAGACGGAAAGAGCACATTAGGAGGGATCTTCAGCATAGGATAGACAATAGTTTCTTGGTATAGTGGGAAGCAGTGATCTGTGGCACTCAGTTCAGGGGAGGTGGAGTATATGTCAGCAATTGAAGCTACATGTGAGGTTCTCTGGATGTGAAAGATCATAGTTGGTTTGTTTGGTTCTCAGATGGATCCAACAATCATACATTGTGATAACCAGATTTGCATCAAAATCTCGATTAATCTTATGTTTAATGTTGGATCCAAGCACGTAGACATATGTTACCATCAAATTAGATATTGTGTGTAGAGGTGCATAATGTTACGTCAGTACATTCACACGGAAGATCAGGATGCATATATTCTGATGAAGGTGCTCACTAGGATCAAATTTGAATACCATACATATAGGATCAGGGTGAAGGATAATCCCTTTCTTGTTGAGAGGGAGTGTTGAAGTCGAACAAGAAATCGTAGCACCTAAACTCGGGTGGGACCAAGAGGTTCAAGCAACACCTACACAAGTGTGGGACCATAGGTTTGAGCAGCACCTACACTGGTGTGGGCTAAATTTGGTGCATGTCTATTTTAGTTATCCCTTAATTAAGATGGACAATAAAATGTAATATAATCTCAAAATAACTTGTAATAGTTAACTGAGTGTGATAAACTCATTTAACTCATGAATTTCAAGTTGATGGTAGTTAGTGAGGCATGCAGAGTAATTCTCGTTGTAACAGAGTTCGAAGTGCAATGGTGCATTAGTTAATGCAGGTTGTAATCAGTTTAACTCAGTTAAGTGAGTTAAAGTCAGTTGTGCTAGTTGTAACTATTTGATACACTAGTGAGAGATCAAGTTAATTAAATATTATTTAATTCACAATCAGTGATCTAACATGCAAGTGAGGATTTACCATTATTAACTGCATGCATGTCAGTTCCAGTGGAGACCTAGTTGAGACCTAGCTGAAAGGGATGTTGACTATAAGTTGTAGGATTATAGGGTTGCACCCATGCAGCCAAACACCATTGGATTTCCCACATTCCTTGTGCAATAAAGGAAGGAAAAAAAATCCTAAATAATAGTGACTGCATTCCACATGAATTGTGCAAGCAAGGCATACTATTTAGAGGCTGATAATTGGCTAAGTTTTTCAGTTTTGTCTAGGACAGTATGAGACAATTATTTGAGTACATGAGGATCTTGTGACAAGAGGTGTATGTAATTGTTTCATGTATCCATGCTAGATATACAATAGAATATAGTGGGGTTTTGAGCAGCAATCTTTCCACAGGAAATTATCTGTGTTGTGGTTTGATTGTGTAATATTCCCGAATGGGAAAAGCAGGAATATGGTGCATAAACAAGGAAATAGCAAGGTAAATCAACATATGAATATTGGAGACCAATATGGAGCCATAAAATTATGTATAAGAACAAAAAATCATTACAAAATAGTGAGGCATAAACCATATGAAATGAGGAAACAAGCCTCCCATATACAATCACTCCAAAATATGAGTTGCTGCTACAATACACAATGTCAGAGAGATGTTGCATCACAGTCATACTAAGAATAACTATAGTTTGATACCATTCAATGATATAAAAATACTGTTATAGGCCCCAATAAATTCTACACACACAAATCTAGGCACTAGATCATCTTTTCAAGACAACCCAGGAGGGTTTCCGGAAAATGCACACAATGTGCCAATGTAAGTTGTAGCCCTAGGACTGAAGGTATGTTGTAACAGTAGAAATGAGAAGATATGGCTGAAGCTGATGCAAAAACCTACAACTCTTCTCCAATAGATTCTTCGCATGGAAGAATAGTTCTTCCACTGAAGAAATCACCTCCCAAAACATCCACTGCAACTACCCTTGCAACTCCTCCCTAAAATAATGCAGATATGGACTGAAACTATGTTGTAGAGGATAAATACTCCTTGTATTGATGAAAAATATGTCAGTAAAGCCCAAGGGGCTTCTTTATAGGCCTTGCAATGGAAGAAAACCTTCCTCCACTGTAAAACTAGCTCTGAAGACACCCAATATAATCCTCCACTACTGCACCCTACAACACAACACAAGTCTAAGCAGAAATTGTGATGATGAAGAAATTTTCATCTTAACCTTAAGCCTGAGTGTGGAAATGTAGTGCAATACTCTTCCAAGAGGCCTATCAAGGAAAGAGGTAGGATTCTCGCTCGGGAACGCCCTGTGCTAAACAACAATGCAATCTTAGCTAAACAGCTGAAGAGAGTAACAAGTATAAAAATACCATATACAAAATAATAATGCAAAAACCATAACCCCATAAGGCTACAATCCTCTTTATTATATAAGTTATGAGATTCCTCACCCTTGGTGCCACTCAATTAGGTCACTAATTCCATTCACTAAATCTCCCTCCAAAACTGTTTTGTCTGACCATGAATGCATTTCCTCCATAATAGCATTGTTGAATGGTAAAAGTTGACCCAATATTCATGCTCCAGCCCCTTTTCACACCTAAGGGTCTCCAATCCATCTTCTTAGATGACCTCCATTCACAATAGGAGTTTCTTTATTCCTACTAAGGATATTTTTGGGTCTCCATACCATCTTATTCGACTATCTAACAACAAAATCAAAAATTTAATATTCCAATTAGCTATGTGCTAATTTAGGAATATTACAGATTAATTCTTCTTTGCTTCATATGATTGGTGTTTGTGTTTTTAACTCCACAATTGATTTGTAGAAGTGATTCAGTATCTAGCTTTAGTACATTGTTAGATCTAATTGAATCCATGATATACATATATGTTTTTTAATTTCTACACCTGTGACATGCAAGGTGGGTCATCCTGACGTATGAGCCTATAAATCAGGATGGTGAAGTGATCAGTAAGCTTCTCCATGACTCTGTGATGACTAAAATCTGAGAGTAGCTTGCAATATATATGTACGGAAGTGTCTCTAGGTGTCCATGTCTAGTTCATGCCAGGGAATAGATTTTGCACACATATTGCTTCTATTAAGTATGAAGACATGTAGAATCATGCTTGCTCATAATTGGGTGGATTACGAGCTTTTTTCACATGGACTCTTAGCTAATGAGTGAATAGGTTTGACCAATTGAATGACTTCCCCTCCTTCAATAACTAGTTCAACAATATAGCCCACCCTTGAGGAAATGTCTTTGTGTCTGATTGACCATAGAATCTGCAAGCTATTATGACCAAAATATGATAGGATTTATTGAGTGCTCTTATCTTGTACATATGGGTGGTTGTGTGTCTAAACATTGTTGGATCCTTCACCTAGATCTTCATGATATCTGTTGTGTTCTTGTAGCTATGAGTGGCATAGAAAAATGATTCCATTTTCTTCATTGTCCCAAGAAGATGTTACATCTTCTTGAAATCTATTGCCAGGAATGTAGCAATCTTCTGCCTGCTGGTTTTGTTCAATTTCATGGTTGTCATATCAATGTTTGAGACAACCCAGCTGATCACATATACACATGGAAAGTATGGATACCTACATGCAATATTGTAAATCCATGACTACATGATTTTGAGATACACATGTCGGTCCTCCAAGTCTGCCTGAAATTCCCTTGTGAAATCATCTTTAATCTGCTACCATGCCTATTTTGATCCATTCTCTATGAACAACTTATTTTCCGAGTGAATTGGTAAGTCAACCTAAACTTTCTCAATTGATTCCCTAGTGCAGATTTCAACGACTTCATTTTAGGCAGCTATCTTTGATTCTATTATGACAGATACAAATGGAGATACTATCAAAAATTGTTGTACATGTGGGACGTAAAAGACATTGATGGCAAGCAAATGTCAACTATAAGAAAAAATACATTTAGGACATTTTTATGAAGCACACCAGGAAAATTTAAAGAAGGATTGCAAAATTATTTATGGGAAGAGGGTATGAATGGCTATGAAAATGTGTACTGTATAGTCCCAAAAATGTACTATGTTTTCAAAGATTGTGGCTTGAGAAAACACAATGCATAGTTCAGCCTAGGCAGTGATCTGGGAGATATTTCACATTACCCGGTCTCAGTGGCCAAGGGTGTTGGCTAACACCTCGTACTACGCAATGTGCAGTAAGGCCAAACAGTAATATACATTCCATAATTCGAGAGGCTAAACTTGAATCTTGAGCTTCTATTTTTCCCAACAACTAGGAAAAATGGATTCTGGCTAAGGGAAAGGAAGATTTACCTAAGGGAGGAGTTGAAAACAACAATATATGAGACGTGGTGAAGGCATGAGTGCAGATATGACCAAGTGTTGAAGAAACCAGAAAAACAAGTTCATAGACTGAACAAATGAGAATTGAACGCGATCGGTGAGGAGAGTCGCCGCAGTGACGAATATTGATGCAAAAAAGAAAAAACCGATGCGACACTTGTGAAAGAAAAATGAAAACTTGAAAAAAAACTTGTAGAGGTTAAAGCAAGTTAAAAAATCCAGCATGCATGCAAATAAATAGGCAAAAAAACACTCATGCAATCCAAACAACAAGAAGCGATAGAAAAGGCAACTAAAAGCGATAAGTGCAAAAGTCACCCGAAAAAGCAACGATGATCGCACCAAAGGTTCCTTGATCTCCTCATGAATTTTAGAGCTCCAAGATCGAGTGTGAGAATGATATGTAGGGTCATTAATTAAATATATTTAATAAATTATGGTTTATGGCATGCATGCCACAAATCAAGGGAAAAGCAACATTTGGTTGCAGTTTCGAAAAATAACAAGTATGCTTCCCTCACGTTAATAAAAATAGATCCCTAGATTTTATGGAATATTTTTATATTCTTTTGTTTTTTATTTTTCCAGGAAAACTTTCCATGCTCCTCACCTACAAGAATTGCATAGTTTTGGGGCACTATTAGCTCCCATCTGAGTGCATTGCATAGTTTTTGAGGTCAGTGAGTGATTGCATAGTTTATGGGATTAGTGTTTGGCTTCTTATCATGATTGCGTAGTTCGTGAGCTCAAGGTTGAGCTTCTAATCATGAATGCGCAATTCTGAATATGAAGGTCAAGACAGGATCCATGAATTTTGTAGTTTTTAGAGGCAAACCCAGAACTATAATGCAAGACTTTGAAAAAAGGACAACTTGTGTCTTAGAAACTGTTTCTAAGTGGAAAATAAACTAAACACAAGAAATACTAAAAGATAAAAATAAATAAAAGCACAGATACCTGATAGTAGTGCAAGTGAAGCTCCTGTCAAGGGAAGTTAGGCTCTAAAATCTAAGCAATGAAAAAATTTTGACGGGTGGTTGTAGCCACTACAACACAAAGAAAACCAACAAATTTCTTTTCATTATATTTTTTGTACAAAATTACAATATAATATACATCCCATGGCATATTAACTACCAACACAATTGTAGTTCCATAAATAAAACTAATAAAACATGGGAAAAAACACCATGTGCCATACAATTTATTTTAGCAAAACTTTGAGCTGGAAATTTCCAAAAAAATATGCAAAAGGCCACCCAAAAATATTTCTCAGGTAACTTACCCAAACCGCCCCAACTAAGGTGGGTTAAATAGCCCACACCTAAGAGCCCCCTTTGTTCATGGTGCATATAATCCATGGAAATAATATAACTCATACCCAACATTCTCCCACTTCTTGTATTATTTGAATACGTTGGGAAATAGGAGTACGCAATCAACAATTCAAGGTCCTGATACCCATTTTCTCTCTACATTAAGAGAAATTTTTAATGCTCATATATTTTGGCAATGCATCTATAAAATTATTCAAAGTGTCCACCTTTTCCAACTACAAACTCTTGTCTCCAGTCATATCCTTCACAAAGTAATACTCAACATCAATATTCACTGGAAAATCGTACAATAGAAGATGACATTATTTAATGTCAAGAAAAGGGATTTACAGGGCTGGAAGACAGTACAGAATCTATAAATTATTTAAAAATATCTAAGGTCTAAGGAAAAATCAAATTTTAACAAATCCTAAATTCTTTTGTGCACATTTTTCGTGAAGAACGCCTTTGCGCACCTTATGACCCGAAATGTGTGCAATCTTGGGAATGGAAAAATGTCACTTTTCAGGACCACACAAAGCATAGGAAAAGTGATTCCTCACTTGAAGCTACCTAAGGACATCCACCAACACCTCCTTAAACATCAAGTGAGCACACAATGAAATATTTGGAACACACAAAGGAATCATACCCCTCTCTTGGGTCACCATCCACAATGTAACAAGAGATGGAAGTAGGATTTGAAATTTCCTATATAAGGCCATCATGAGATGAAGAATGGGTGAACACCTTGTTATGCCGGCCAGAATTGGCCAAGAAATACCAGCAATGTGTGATCCAGAGCTGAAGGTAGAGGGGACTCAATTGTTTTCTATCCAAGAGGTTCATTCCACCATAGTAGAGAGAGAGGGAGACTACACCGAGGCAAGCTCGGGATAAAAACATCCTTGCATCGGGACTTAGAACCCATGTTCTAGGGGCCTTTTGGAAAGAGGGTAAAGTTTCACTCTTATTCCTATCAGCGCTCAATAATAGGGGCCAAGAGCCACTGTTCATATTATTTTCGTCTTTGGAATATTTTTAGAGCTCATGTTTATTTGTTTTAGTTTTTAGTTTAGTTTTAGTTTATATATGCATGGTATTTGTATATCTAGTATGCTTATGATTCTACCTTGTTCCACTAACTTTCTTGACTCCACTTATTTTTCTGCCTATTACCAATAACTTGAGTGGGTAGACCACACCCACTAAGTTGGTCTGATTTTGTACATATGTGCACCAAACACATCCAAATAGGATTGGTGACTCCACTAATGTTTATTACCATGTTTATGTGGTTTTGACTTTTTTTTGCAGAGACCTTTGTCTATGCTGTTGAGTGGAGCTGAGTTTCCCTTGATTTCTCTTGTAGTCCCTAGTTCATCCCAAGTGACAGATTGGAGTAGAAAAGCTCCAAAAAATTTCTTTTGCAGGACTTTTGCTACTTTTTCTTCTCGCAAACGCGCCCATGTTGCGCGTTCATAGCTAACCCACGTGCAGACATCGCGCATGTTTTAGCCTTTTGCACACAAAATACAGAATGAGAAATTTATCCCATGTTTTGGTGTTTTCCTGCTTGTAAATTTCTTGGTAGCCCCTAATACACCTGTCAGCATTGGTTGTGGCACCCTGCAACTTGCTAAAGCTCACTCTTAGCTACTTTTTGTAGGCTTAGTGTTAGTTTTATTTCAAGTTGATTTTTGCAAAGTTCACACATAGTTTAAGTAGGAGGGAGAAATAACTTGCATTCTGAAAAAACATTATGTTTTACAAATTTTTGTAACAACACACCTAGATAAATAGCCAAAGTAAGTGGCCCAAAACCATGCATGTGTAGCTTATTTATTTTTTCTAGTGTAAAAGCTTTAGTTTAGTTCAAATTTTGCACTAGGAATTTCAGGACTAGGATTGAATTGTTTATATAAGAGCAAGTAATCTCTACTACCTTTGCACCCTCTAGTGATCCTAGGTAAGAATATGAATGCTCCTTATTCACAACTCGTCATCTCCCTATAGTTGATCACATAGATTAACTAGGAAAAATAGAAAGCAGCCCATAATATGCACGTGTTTTTCTTTTGAGCCAGGAACAAAAAAACATAGTTTAAATAGGGGATTTTGAAAAATATCATATAATATCCACATGTTCAAACTATGTGCTTGTCCACTTTTTTCTCACACACATTCACTCACTAAGAGAAGCAAAGACACCTAAAACTAACTTGACCAAATTCACTAAATTCTCCCCACAAGGCCACAAAAGAATTTATAGCTTAAGTTAGGATCAAGGGGGTAGGCATCCAATAAGCCGCCTCGATCACTCTTCATATTGAAACATATAAGTTAACTATTTAGGGAGCTTCAAATCCACCTATCATCTCATGGAAAAGAAAACTGGAGTGTAATAGAGACCCGTTTCAGAGGGGGTTAGGCTTAGGCACAGTGCGGGAAGATATCAGTAAGGGCTACCTGACTTGGCTGATACTCGGTACCATTTGCTGACTTACCAAGAAGCCCAAGACTAGAAATATCACGTGGGATAGTGGTACTTAGTGACCAAAACTAGGGCATCCTTTCTCTAGGTGACGGTGCATGCAAGCGCCAGACCCTCTACCCTTACCTTTGTGGATTTTCTTCTGCTGACTGGGGGTGTCGCCAACTCTTACGGGACATTGTGCTAGCACTCGTAAGATATCTTCTTAAGGCCCAGTAAAATTTGAGTGTGTGAGGAAGAATAGGTCTTCTATTATTTTTAGTATCATATGCAAACAAACAAAAACCACTTTTTTGATTGCTTGATCACATAGTTTAATTTAAAGGGAAATTTGTTTTATTTTTCACTTTGTTTTATGTATATCACAAGAATTTTTCTTTTATCATAGACTCTATCCTCTAAAATTTTTCCAAAAGAAAATCTAGTCGACACCAAAATGGACCTAACGAGACCTCATCGATCTAGGCGTCTTTTGGACCTCCGCCCATTAGTGGGAGGGGTTCCATTTCTTTCACCATTTAGGCATTAAAGACAAAACGCTGCCACCATTATTGGTTCATCCTTTATTGGGGAATCCTTAGTTGGGAACCCTATTCGATGTCATAACACCACACCACAGATCACTCCTCCCATAACCCCTAAGGGGCAAAGGAGTGTGTCCCATTCAAGAATATAGCCGAATACACAATAGGGTACGACGTAGACCAACCCTCTTCCTAACCAGAACTTTGTGTTTTGACGCAATGAAATGATGTCAACCTCCCAGTCACCTTTCTTAGCTTTTTGAATATACCCGATTTAACCAAGCTAACGAATTACCCCATCACACACAACCCTACATGGCCTCCCACACCCACCAAGCTTCCTTTGGGTATTCCAAAGTTAGAAGGAAAGCAAGCGGAATACCCAAGTAATCATGTCATGACCTTCCACCTATGGTTCTCATCGAATAGTATCATTGAAAAAACTATTTGATTGAGACTATTTCAACGCACTCTGACTGGAGTAGTCGTGAAGTGGTACGCGGAGAAACCCTCAGCTTCACATGGAACCTTTGGTGCCTTTGCCACCACATTCCTAACATATTTTAAGTTACCCATTCACCATGATTCCAGAATGGAATTACTGACACATTTTAGAGAGACCCCCACCATCCATATCTTGGACCATCTCCACGGATGGAGGCGACGTCGTAGTTTATGTGAAGCTAAACTCAACGGCCAGGATCCTCTTATATTTATTCTTGAAAACTCTTACGACAGATATTTCAAAGGATGTGGCGCAACAGAGACCCACATATAAAGAGGACGCTATCAGAAAATCCCAACATCTTGAGCTAATTTATATGCAGTCAGGATACATTTATAACATCCTACCTAACACCCCATGCCTGCAAACTTATCAAGAATTTCTAGGCGCATAGAAATCTGCATATGGACTAATTGGGTCATTAACCCAAGGATACCTAGGCAGCAATAGTCAAAACCCCGGTTACGTGTACAGTTCTATCCAGAATGTACCCCAACCCAATTTTCAATGTCATCATATGCCTCAGCAAAATTTTGACCAATAGGGTGCCAACGTATCACCAAGGAGGACCTTATCCTCCATCTCAGGGGACCGATTACGTAGAAATAAACACCGATAGAAGAGCTCCCCTCCAACAGCCAGGTGCAAACCAGCGACCACGTTATGCTCAGTCCCCAGCATAAGACCTGCCTATGGAGACTAATACACAGGTGAAATTTGTGCGGTCGTCCCAAAACCAACCACACTAATACAACCAGGAGAACTACCCTCCTAATGTGATGAAGAAAAAATTAAAAAACAAGCCAAAAGGGAACGCTGGACAAGGGGGCAATAACCAGCAATGCCCACCATGATCCCAAGCTAGAGGCAACTCCAACCAGAATCAGAACTAGGAATTGAGCAATACCCAACGGCAGAACAAAAGGCCACCTCTTAGAACAAACCATTCTTGCTCGATATGTGGTGAGTACAACCACTATACTCACCATTGTCCTGATTTCCCTGAGCTAAAGAAGCTATAGATTAAATGAGGACAAGGAGGATCTTCCCAGAAACCAGTTGTGATGCAGTAACCTTTCCCCCATCAAGGAACAATAAGCACTCAACAACAAAATATAGACGACTCCGGGAAAAGCAGCCATGAAATCTACATTACTAGCGAAGAGATGTTTTTCAAACATGGAATCGCAATTATGACACTCCACCAGACAAAAATACGTCAAGGGCAAGTACCAGTGCACTGAATTCACCTTTGACCATTTCAAAGATGCCTATAGAACCATTTCCAAAAATAGCGAAGGGACCGAATAGGCGAGAAAGAAACTACTCCAAAGCAACCCATAATTATAGTATCGTGGACGATTTAGCACAATCTCCTGCTACTATGTTAGCTTTGGAAGTATTGCAGTCATGCGCAAAACAATGGAAAGCCCTACTTTCCGCATTAGGTGCTATCGACCTTGCCGATACATGCTTAATGGATTTTGACTTAGACAAAGCCACCCCTACGCTTCCTTCCATGGTGGCCTTCCAGATACCAGTGTCGGTCCAGAATATCACAATTCACCGATGTGTCATAGATGAGGGTGCATCCACATGCATCATGTCCAAAATTTTTTTGTAGAACTGAGGGTCTCCTGAACTAAAACCCTCAGTCATCATGCTTACAGAATATGACGGTCATCCACCAACCCCCATCAGCCTCTACCAAAACGTCCCAGTCTGCTTAGCCAGAAAGATAGTGCACATAGACATTGAAGTCTTGGATGCTCACTTAGACTATAATATACTCCTTGGGCAGATTTACATGTATGCCATGTCTGCCATAGCCTCCTCCGTCTTCTGCATCATGATGTTCCCCCATGAGGAGTGCATCATTAATATAGACCAATTGATGCATAGCGAGAAACGACCCCTAACAAACACTGATGTAATTATACCCTATGTAGGTACATCCTTGGATGCTCTCTCACAGTATCAAGAATATAGCCCCAACCAATTCAAACCATCGTTCGTTCTAGGGTCATTCCTAGGAGATCCTCCCATAATCCCTGAGTCATCACCCAATGTCACAGGGGCTCCGGTGTGCATGATGTCCACATCAAGCACTGAAGCTAGTCAGGAAATGGACACAAGTAGTAATAGCACTGATTCATTGGCCATGACATCCTCTCTAGCCTACGCCACCTCCCAAACCCGTTTCATCTACCCCCCCAGCTCGTTTTGTCTCCTAGCAGGTTTTGTAAACACTAGTATTACCAAACATATCATTGGAAGGCCCAATTTGGTACCTTGTTCCCCCTATAGGAACAGGAGCCACCCACGTCACTGTCATAGGATTGAAGCCTCTCAGTCCCGAGGAGGCTCCACTTATCCAAGAAATTGTCAGAACCACCCCGAAAAAGGAGATTCCCATTGCAAAACCAGTGATCATGGCCAAGAAAACCAAAAAAAAGAGGAAAGAAGATGGTGACCCTGCCATACAATGGGAATCACCAGTCTGTGCCATATGCGATGTAATAGGTCACCCTACCCATATATTTCGTGAAATACATGAATTAAAACCACTCCTTAGCTCTAAGACAAACATCGCAACGCCTCGTTCCTATAAAAAGGAACTATTACACCATTTTTTGGTCATCTAACCTGTTACTATTAGATGGACCTAAGTACACCATGTAAGACCAATTTTACACTAAGTAAAATCGTTTTCACTATGAAAAATAACTTATTAAACCACCTTTATTAAGTTGTTTATGGTCTAAACGAGAAACCCCATGAGGAAATATTAAATAAATATACATTTGTTTGATTTTCCTCGAGGAATAATGAGTTAAACAATACTTTAATTAATATTCCTGGTCATATTTAACCGAAAACAGGAAAATTAATTAGATAAATTATTATTTATCTTATTATTTTCTATGAATAATTATTTAAACCCTATTTAAATAATATTCCTTGTTAAATTTGACTAAATCACTCATAAATAATTAAATAAATCATTATTTATTTGATTATTACTCAACCACATCCTTAAAATAATAAATATTTATTTATTTATTTATTATTTACAAATAAAGGGGTTTGACCCGAGTCAAATTATTTTTTCCTCCAACAAATATAATAAAATATTACATAAAAATTGGATCTTGATTTGGTTAATAATATTTTAATTATGCACCAATATCTAGACTAACTCAATATTTTGTTATAAATAGAAGGGTTTTTCCATTCATTCACTACCTTTTGTTGCTTAAAGATCACTTTGGATCTATACTTTTGCTCTGACTTTGATCCACCATCATTTTCATATTTTTCTATCTTTTTGCTTGTGAGATCCCTTTGAGTTCCATTTTTGCCTGGGTTTCCTACACCATCAAGAGAGAGGAATTTTAGATCTGAAGTGCTGAGGAATTAAAAGAACCCATCCCATTGAGGATAACTGGTAACATCCTTCTGTGCCCTTAATATAAAATTCATTCAACATATTCTTGTCTTGTCTATTGGATGTATGGAGTAAATCTCGTTTTTATTTACTACTTCATGTATTTTGATGCGTAGATCTATATTTTTGTAGAATTTATCTTGATCACCTAATTTCATATCTGAAGATATTGGTAGCCATCTCTGTTGTTAGGGTTGTTTGTTATGCACAGCTAAAGTGGTATTTTTTCGTACACTTGCGATTAAGATTCATACTAACAGTAACCTACCACCGAAGGTAAAGGAAAATCACTGCATACCAATCATGCATGTGCTCTTTGCAGAAACTATGGCCACTATACCCATCATTTCCTAGAGATCACATGATATAGGGATGCCTTACAGGCCATTGATCGACTCTATCAAGAATATCCCTCCACCCAGGCATCCGGAAATGAAGCTCGTACCATCCTATACCTACAGGAAAAATGAAGGGCACAAGAAAGACCCCCAGTCATTCCCCCTCCTATTATACGTTGCACACTATGCGATGAATGTGGTCACTTCCTCGAAGAGTGCACAGCCCTAGAACTCATCCATAGTTGGTATCCTATAGAAAGTGTTTACTACGTTGGATTGCGGGCAGCGCAATTCACATTTCTATTATGCGCTGATAATCACATTTTGGAGAATTTTGACTATATTCCCCGATTTTGGCTAGTCCTCAATAGCTTACGCTCAGCCATAGTCCTCCTCTCCCAAGAAGATGACATGGATACGGAGTCCACGGACAGCTCCACAACCCAAGAAGACGTGATGAGC
Organism: Pinus albicaulis; assembly: GCA_034641835.2. Classification (NCBI taxonomy): domain Eukaryota; kingdom Viridiplantae; phylum Streptophyta; class Pinopsida; order Pinales; family Pinaceae; genus Pinus; species Pinus albicaulis. The sequence goes on from CM076580.1 coordinate 1,443,846,204, forward strand.
AGATCCATCATGTTCTTGTCAGCCAAAAAGCAGCCAATCAGGGAACCCCTAGTTACCCCTAACCACTCTCTATAGAGAAGACTAGCATGCATGTTATGAAAAACGCCCAAGCATGCGGTCACCACTTGTCCTAATTTAGCAGCGTTATGATGTTGGTTCCCTACCAAACCTCAAATTGAGTACAACAGAACCTTCATATCAAGGATATTTTTCCTAAAATGTCAAGGCAACCATTACGAGTGACACTGCACTTATGCCTCGTAACTTCGTCCTACCATCAACATAATTGATACCATAGAAAATAGGGAGGATGACCTCTATAAGTGGTATAAAAGGTACACTGCTGGGTCAACAACCCCACCCCCACAGGGGCTTGGGGGGCAAACCAAGATGACACACCAACCAAACATAACCTATGCTAAGCCGAGGATAGCATGTGGACTATGCATTCTGAATGACCACCAACTCAACCAGTGTAGAGAATTGAATCCCCTTGCAAACAATTTCTGCATAGTCTCTTCTCTCCCTCAAAAAATCCTCTCTAATCAAGAGAATATCACGCGCACCTATTGCTGGATTTGTTAACACTTTCACCATATGATTAAATCTGTACACCTCCCCAAATTAAGAGCAGCAAGAGCGGCATTAAGTCTACACTCCCCCAAAGGATTAGACACACCTAAGAAAAAAACATGGGAATGGAAGTAGAAGACAACATCTTCTATGACAGATCCTTTTCAAGCGTCCACATCTGGGACGTTGAGTAGCATTGATTCCCATACAATCTACTCTATTGGAATAGTGATACAATGTACTATCTTTACTGACCAAAATCATACACCAGAGATATGCCCGCTAATGGAAACATTTAGGGACCTATGCGGCAGGCACAATTTCCACCTCCAATAAATTGACCATCCTAGTGGGGAACCCAACCTTGCGCTCACACAGAATCCCATTATGGAGATTCTTCCCCCACCGAATATCGATGAAACGATCCACCATATACAATTTGTATCATCACATATCAGAAATAGGATTGTAGCTGCCCCCACATCGCAAAATTTCCACCCTATTCCTATCACAAAAAATCAAGGTAGCTTGCGCTTTTACGTTGATTTCTGCAAGATCCCAAATTTTCATGCCCCCATCGAACTCCTTGATGATACCCACCCTCTATAACAATGCCTATTATAACTAGAACTTGTTGATGAAAGTCGATGACAGTTGTTGCAACACAATGAGGCCCACAAGAAAAGGGTAAAAGCATCATTCGACTGCCACATCAACCCTCGTTCATTCAACAAGGGAGAACTAGTCCTCTGATATGATGTCGCAAAAGAAGCCCTAGGGCCAGGAAAGTTAAAAAATTTGTGGAAAGGACCCTACATCATAAAAAATTGCCTTCGACAGGGAGCATACATCTTGATGGAACCGGATGGGACATGCCTCAACAACCCCATCAACAACCTTTACCTCAAGAAGTTCTACCCGTAAGGGCCAAAACGACGCTTCCCTAGAGTGGACGTACACAACCCCAACCACTAATTTTTTTTTACCAAAAGACTTATTTAAAAGTGCTCAAGTGACACCATGGATCACCAACCTAAACCCTATTTCAGATTTTCTGATTGAGCATCAAGATGGTCTCAAAGTTTAGCCATAGTTACCTGGGTCATCTACCACCCTGACTGATTGCCACTCTACTCAAATGGTGTGTGCATCGGTTCAGCAACAAAAAACCAGGAAGAATATGATGTCGTCATCAGACTTATGTGCGATTCCCTCCATCAGGGCATATGCCATACGCATGTCTACCTCGATTCCCAATTAGTGGTGTCGCAGTTAAACCAAACATTTGAGACAAGAGATACACATTTGTTTAGAAAATATTTGTGTGCAAAAATATTAAGAAGACAATTTGACTATATCACATTTACACATGTACCAAGGAGTAAAAACCAAACAAATAATTGCATATCTAACAATATTATAAACTGGAATGCATCTCGAATAAACCATCATACATAAAAACCAAAAATATATATATCCATCACCATAACATCATACATAAACTGAAACAGGTGACACATCATGTAGGGCCGCAAAAAATATCTCTCTCTCTCTCTCACACACACACACACACAGATATATATATATATATATATATATATATATATATATCACCATGTATATGTTCGAGTACAAGATAGTGTCTCTTCCCTAACGACCAACCCAAAGATACAAAAAATCATCAAAAATAGGGGAAACATCCACATGCTATTTTCCCCATGTACAAGTATAATCTAGGGCGGTGCCCCCTTAGGAGGGGCACCTGGACTCACAACCACTCCTCATGCCACCACTGGAGCTTCTGTCACCACTGAGACTTCCATCCGACCTAAAATAGGCCGATAGTGCCTCTCACGGAACATCACAGTCTCCAACCAGACCTCCTCAAGGTCATCATAAATCCCTGAGTAGGCATCCCCTATCTCAAGCGGTCCACTCTACCCCAGGCATCCTCTAGAACTGACACCCATGTAGTTCTTTCTGCGATAAGAACATGCCCCATATCTGCACGTGCCAGAGTTTCGTCGGAATGAGCCCACTTATCCATAACCTTGGTAGTAGTCGAGTTGTTTCCCTCTCCTAAATGGCCAGCACCACCACCAGGTCCTCCGACAAGACATCTTCCCTGACCACCACTCGGTCGCTATAGAGGATCGTGGCCAACCAACCGAGCCACTGGGTGACCCACCTCGCCAACATCTGCAAGAGTAACCAAAATGATGTTAGTGTCACTAGAAAAACACATAAGTACATATATATTCAAATAAATGCAGAAAACATACACAACATACCTGTGGGCCCCTAAGCATAACCAAAAGGGAGACCGATGTATGGATCCCCCTAGAATTCCATCCCTGCATATGGGAATGGCAAGAACATCTGCGGGTTCACCTCGAACCAAGCCTCTGTCGTGGAATTCCAGTAACGCACGACCATGCCCCTACCGCTTTACGGCATCACCAAAGCCCACCTCCTCATATGAGGCTCCCATGGCCCCCGAGGAGACACTGCCACCATTGGCCTTAGCATCACTACCCTCTCATACATAATGCTACACAAAATGAAGGCGTACGCAAACAAATTCGATCCACTGTGGACCTTGTTGAGTTTTTCCACCATCCCATCATAGAAAAAGCAGGCAAAGTCATAAAAATTCCTAGACCTCAGCTGGCGCAATAATCGAACCTGCAAGCGTGATGCCCGATGCAGAGCTGATGACCCAGGAATTCATACAATCATTGCCATAGCACATTTCTCTACCAAATATCTCACGGATGCAATGTTGATGCACCCCTCTATAAGAGGCTCCCCACCACAGTGGCGTCTATGAAACCTCTCCAGATCCACTCTCCCAAAAGGGAGTGGATATCTCAGTGCCTCACCTTGAGGCAGTAACGTAGTCAGAAAATACACATCCATCTTAGGACATTTGACTAGGTTCGTCCCCTGCAACACAAACATGTTCCGCCTCCTATGCCAGTGTCGGATCAAGAAGCATAGTGATCAATCCTGCGACTGAAGAATCTCGTTCTACATGAACTTCAGGAGCCCCCAGTGCACCATCTGATGGCACACCCTAGCATCAGCAGCCAACATAGTTTGGAGCTCGAGCCATTCCTGCTCCCTCCATAATAGCCTGTCATCAAAATAGGTACCCATTAGTACAGAAAAAACACAAAAAATAGGAAAAAAACAAAAATATTTTTTCTCCTTAGCTTTGCATGCCTGTCCCTTAGATAGGCACGCTTAGTTCGCGCCTGTATTTTGCAGAGGTATGAAAAATAAGGGGAACAGAGCACTTTAGCATGCTTATCCCCTGAAAATGCACATAAAGAGGGTGCACCTTTGCCCCGATCATTCACACAATCTAGGGAAAAAAACACCCAGAATCCATACAAACCCAGTTTGTATAGAGCCTGGCACATCAAACTGAAGAAATTAAAGTGAAAAACGTCAAGGAGGTTACCTGGGCATGGTATCGCTAATCCTTGGTGCTCAGGCTAATGACAACAGCAAGAAGTACTACGTAGAAGTCTCTGACCTCTCAAAAACTTAGCAAGTACAAATGAATTGTATTAGGGCCATATTCACCTATATATCGCCCTATTCAAAAACTTGAGAGGACCATAGTGAGAGATTATAAGGTATTTTTTTCGAAATGTAAGTTGCACCATAACTAGCACTCGATGATGAATAGAGGCGATGCCACACAATTTCACTCCCAAAAAATAATTTTTCACCTCTGATAGGTATGTCCCCTCTCATCTTCTTTCTTAAAGCTCATGACTTTCAATAATATTTAATAAAGAAGATGCTTTCACTTGAGGTAGTTGTTTTTGTAGGAAAAGCTCGCAAACCATCGACAACACTATCTACTAAAAGTTCTAGAGTAGGTATCATTCTACCCCCAACATGATAGATTCCCAATCAACTCTGCATATCTTAACATCATTTCTCCATCAGAAATCAACCATAGGGTCCTCATATCCGACCATTTTTATCATCACCTCACCATGCACATGATAAACATCCTCATTGGTCGATAGATCCTCCCCTCCATGGAACTCGTCACCCACAGTAGACCATATATCACAGCATAAGTGATGCATCCATTCACCATGCATAAGCTCAAGTTTACCATAGAAGCAAAAACCCCCTTCCTAGACAACCAGGTTGTACAAGAAGATCAAAACCGCACTACTATGCCTCGCATTTGGCCCACCATACCTCCACCATCATAATCCCATTTGTGATACTGCTTCACCCGCTCGTCAACCCCATACATGAGATGAACCAATGGGTTCCCCACCCTCAACAAAACACCTTCCTCACAACATCAGTGAGAAAAAACTTTCATGTTTTGGGGTACCCCTCTCTGTGTTTTGTACAAACCAAACCCCATTATTTTATTCTTTTGGTAAGTGTACAAAGATCTCAAATGGTGCATTACGTCCCTTCACCCTCCCATCCATATTTTTTTCCCATGGCAGCAGTCCCTGAACACCCTTGGTTGGATTATTACACTCCCACGCATAAGCCACCATGACATTCATAGCCAGTTTATGCCAGCCCTAGAAGTCCTACCGAGTCCAGGGATTTCCCTATCATAAATAACTATGAGTTCCACCAAGCTTCTTAGTATACTCCGACCTTGGGCCACTGAATCCCCATCGTTATTTTTGAGTCACCCCTCGCCAACATGCCTATGTTGAATCCATCACATCCAGTTCGCCGACCCCTCATGTCGGTGACCCCTCAGTTGCTTGAGGCTTCCTTTTTGTCAACCTTGACACATATTCTCCAAAAAGGAAGCGATACCTTGGATTACCCCTCTCCATAAAAGGGGCATCCTCAGGTGGCACTATGGGAGACATCATTTCCCATATATATCATCGATCCTCATGACATTTGACTACAACAAAAGCTTTGATGTCAAGATGGTATCATACCTTATAACCATTGCACTTTGATCAAATTTTTCGAAGACCCATGCCTCCATAAGTGTCTCTTTCAGCAATGCTTACATGAGTAGGTCCCAGCCAGCACGTATTTGTACAATGTACATCTATATGCCATATCGATTTTATACATATGGGTACCATATTCCACCTATTTTCAAAGAAAAAACAGCCTTAAGGGCATCAGTAGTCATCGTCCGCAACCACGAGATCACTACCATATCAATGATACAGAAAGAACATATATCTGTCAAATAGATTTGTTTAACTAGCCAAAGCATCACGAACATGGGACATGCCCTCCTTGTAGAAAATTTGTTTATGTAAAATATTATATTTGCTTACAGGGGTCCCTTAAGACACAGTAATTCTTGGAACCGGTGCAGGGTGTTTTAAATTCCAATCTTCACACAACTCTCTCTCTCTCTCTCTCTCTCTCTCTATACACAATATACGGAAAAGAAATTATAATGTATTTTAGCTCTACAGTTCTTCCTAGACCTCACACATTAGGGGGCAACTGTTAACACTGAAAAATCGTACATCAGAAGGTGACATTATTTAATGTCAAGAAGAAGGATTTACAGGGCTGGAAGACATTACAAAATCTGGAAAGTATTCAAAAATCTCTAAGGTCTGAGGAAAAATAAAATTTCAACAATTCCTAAATGCTTTTGCACACACTATCCTTCGTGAAGAGCGCCTTTGCGCACCTTATGACCCAAAATGTGTGCAATCCTGGGAATGGAAAAATGTCACTTTCCGAGACCACAAAGAGCATAGGACAATTGATTCCTCCCTTCAAGCCACCTAAGGACAGCCACCAGCGCCCCCTTAAACATCAAGTGAGCACTTAATGGAATATTTGGAGCACACAAAGGAATCATACCCCTCTCTTGGGTCACCATCCACAATGTACCAAGAGAGGGAAGGAGGATATGAAATCTCCTATATAAGGCAACCATGAGATGAAAAATGGGTGAACACATTGTTATGCTAGCCATAATTTCCCAAGAAATACCAACAGTGTGTGATCCGGAGCTAAAGATAGAGGAGACTCAATTGTTGGCCATCCAACAAGTTCAGTCCACCACAGTAGAGAGAGAGGGAGACTGCACCGAGGAAAGCTTGGGATAAAAACATCATTGCATCAGGACTTAGAACCCATGTTCTAGGAGCCCTTTGGAAAGAGGGTAAAGTTTCACTTTTATTCCTACCAGCTCTCAATAAGAGGGGCCAAGAGCCACCATTCATATTATTGTTGTCATTTGACTCTTTTCATAGCTCCTGTTTATATTTTTTAGTTTTTAGTTTAGTTTTAGTTTATATATGCATTCTATTTCTCTATCTCATATGCCTATGATTCTAGCGTGTTCCACTAACTTTATTGACTCCACTTATTTTTCTGCTTGTTACCAATAACTTAAGTGGGTAGACCACACCCCTTAAGTTGGTGTGATTTCGTAAATACGTGCACCAAACACATCCAAACAGGGTTCTTCCCCCAGAAAATTGGATATTTCCTATCACAATCTCTCTTATATCTTGTCATACCAACCCCATACCTGAACACAATATCTATAACCAGAATAATTCCTTCCTTTCATGAGTGATTTCCATGTACTAAAATTTTGTAGATGAAAATGCTACTACAAATTGTCTTGTTCTCATCCAGTTGATAGCTTCTCCAAATAGGTTAAATTCATAACCACTTGTGGATATTCTATGATCAATATATACAACTTGTTTGAATGAATGATTCCATGTATTTTGACAATCTATCCAATCCTAGTCTTCCTTGCTATCACATTCACATCTAGTAGTACGACATAAATACCTGAAAACTCTATTTAGTATTGTCCAATTCTCCCTCCATAGTTTTGACATATACTTCTCAATACTCCCACTACATGTGCAATTCACTATCTAATATACACCATTTCATACATAAAACTTCCAACCAGACTAACATATGGAGCTTGAGACATTCCCTCTTCCTCTTCTTACGTCTTGGGACAATGATACACATATAAATTTACAACTATAGGAACATGAACCTTCACTAGTTTACATTCCTCCACACTGAACATCTCCAATATTTTCTTCACATAATTCCTATGACTTAACCATATATTACTTCTTCCTTGATATGTTTTAATTTCCATCCAAAGATGAAAATTTCAAAACTGACATCCTTCATGGTAAATTTAGAAGAAAATTGAGTTTTCACATCCTTGATGATTTCCTTGTCATTTCCAATTAACAACATATAATCTACATACAATACCAAATAAATAATATAATCACCAAGTATCTTAAAACACACACAATGTTCCAATTTTCTTATTGTGAAGCCAACTCCGTATGTGTTTGTGCGTATCAATTTTTTGACACGACATCCTTGGTGATTACTTCAACCCATACAACTACATTTTAAGCATTCATACCAAGTCTTTATTACAATTCACAATAAATTATTATGGCTACTTCATGTATATATCTTCTTGTAAATATGCATGTAGCAACATTTTCTTCACATCCATTTTTTCTACCTCAAAATCAAAATCAAGAACTACAAATAAAAGAAATATAATAGAAGATAAATTTGCAACAAGAGAAAATATGTCATGAGAGTCAATTCCCTACACCTTAGAATATCCTTTTTCTACTAACGAAGCTTTATATGTATCCATGATTCCCTCTGCATTAAGCTTCATCTTTAACACCCATGTTGGCAATGGGGTTTCATCTAGCTGAAAAATCCATTAGATCCCAATCCTCATTATTGTACGAGGATTCCATTTATTTAACCATGGCCTTCCTATATAGTTTTTCCATCCTTTGAATCCATTTCCTCACTAATAGTTCTAGGAGCATCAACAATAATAAACAAAGAAAAATTCAGACACAAATTTGGTGGAGTATAACTTTGTAGATGCCTTAATTACCAAACCAATCTCTTAAAAAATGAATTATATGGTTCTTCATATTCTAATTCATATTCTTCTATAGAGGTTGAATCATCATCCTTTACTTCAAACTTTATTTTCTCTAGTTCTTTCTCCCTTGGTAGGACTTTATTTTTTATAACATATCTCACTTTTCTAAATACCAAATCTCGATTGAACACAACCTTTTGTATTTCTAGGTTCCAAAGTATGTAACCTTTTCAACCATATCCATTAGATATGCACCTTTTATATTTTCTATCAAACTTGGTTTATTTTTCCTTTGGAACATGTATATATGCATCATATCTAAATACCATGAGATGTGTGAGAGATTTTTTCTTACAAGTACATACCTCATGTGGAGTCTTATGATCCATTGTCTATGAGGTTTATCTATTTACCGAGTAACATGTAGTATCCACTCCCTCTACACATAATTCCTATCCTAAACCAACATTATTTAGCATGCTCCTTGATTTTTCCATCAACTTCTTATTCATCCTTTTTTCGATTCCATTATGTTTAGGTGTGTCTGTTAGACCAAAGATCACACTAATAGTGGGGTAGAGTCAGTGTAATGGAAAAAATATCATTTCAAAACATGTTAATCAATAATTAACTATGTAGCAGTGTATTACAACTATACCAATGTCAATTCGACACATGGTGATAAAGAATTAAAAAGCATCCTAGACCACCTCAATAACATTTCCAAAGATATACAATTTACGATGGAAGGTGAGGTAAACAACTACATCCCATTCCTGGAAATTCTCCAATCAAGAAATGAAGACAGGACCCTTGGACACAAAGTGTTCAGGAAGAAATATCACATTAATAATTACCTTCATGCTGATTCACACCACTACCCTGCCCAGAATATGGGGGTTTTGTTGACTCTTTTTACACGATATTTCAAAATATCAGACGATATGCATGATGAAAAGGAAATATAATATCTAAGAAAATTGTTCATAAACCTAGGATATAGTAACAAAGACATTAACAAAGCAATTCAAAGAGCTAGATCCGAAAATAAAATAATTACAACCGACAACTCCTCAATAGAAAAATCATATCTCCTATATATCCAAGGGGTCATGGACAAGATGGCCAAAGTTCTAGCCAAGAAGGACATTAGAGCATCCTTCAAAAATCTAATGACCATCAGATAGAGGATGAAATCTGTCAAAGATGACCCCAACTACCTCCAACAAAAAATTGGTTTACAAAATTAATTGTTATTGTAGAAAATGTTATATTGGGGAAACATGTAGGACCTTTAAAATAAGGCTTAGGGATCATCGTGCGGAAATTATACTGGGAAGAACCAAAACCTCAGCATTTGCAGAGTACTCCAGTAAGAAGTGTCACCACATATGCCTTGAAGAGGTAGTCTTCATCACAAATGAAAACAATCATTTTAAGCGTAAAGTGCGTGAAGCCCTGGAAATCATTAAGCACCCGCATAACCTAAATAGAGATGGAGGCCTAGAAGTTAGCAGGAATTGGATCCACGTTATTTCCCGCAAATAAACTGACCACCCTATACTATTTGTTGACACTCTTTCCTTCCTCCTGCTCGTCATTGCACACTTTCATGCCCATCCCTTTCACAAAAATACTCCTCCCCTCGCACCATACCCCACCCTCTATCCTTTCATTTTCTTTTTCTCTCTCATAATTATTTCCTTGCACCTTCCCTCCCATTAACCTGCTACTTTTCTAAATCTCCTTTAAAACACACCTAGATCACACCTTATAACCTCATTTATTTTATTTTAAAATAAAATATATCGCAATAATTAAACTACAGTTAAATACATCTATTAAAATAACCTAAACATAGATCCTAGGGTTAGTAACATCATACCTTTATTTATTAACCTATAATATTTAGAAATTAATTGGATACAAATTTTAATACAACTAATTTTAATACAACATAATAAACACCTTTCAGCTCCCCCTTATAAATATATATCTTTAAATAATAATTAAAAATTAACCTTTTTATTAACCTAAAAATTTTATTAAATTTAAAAAAAATTAGTTACCTTTTGTGAGCCTTGTTTAATATATATCCATTAAAAGTCCTAAAATTTTCTAATAAATTTATTAATACCCTAAGACTTAGTAATAAAAATAAATTTAAAAAAAATTAATAATATATATCTTAAAAAAATAAAAAAAAAATAATTAATTAAATAAATTAATTAAAATTAAAAGTTAAAAATTGAAGTACTCGTCGGCTTTTTTAGCTCTTTCTCTCCATTATTTATCTACCCTAATCTATCATCTTCTTTGCAAATTTCCCTCATGATGGGTCTTGATTTAGACTCGAAACATAGACTAAAAATGAAGACTATGGATATTCCGAATTCTGTATCTGATAACCTACACCATAGAAACATCCAATCTATCATTGGTACCCTATACGGAAGGGATACATGGATTGAGATTCGTAATCTCGAAAAAAATTGGATCAAAATTCAAAGAAGAGAGGTAGATCTTTCATTCCTGAAACACTGCTAGGATTCTAACCTTACACTAGCCTTCGCCCTCATCAAACATAGACTGCACAACCAACACAACCACATGGCATTTGACTGGCTCAACAAATCACTAATCCTTCATGAAATTTATAAAACAAGATTTTGGTTAGATCAGCTATCTACAAAAGCTTACAAAATTCTTCTGAAACTAGCTCTTGTCATCCGCAAAGATCTCCGATCTACCATTGATGCTATGGAAGAGCTCAAGGAAGACAAAGAAGGTTCCCGAGCACGGAATAAACAAAACAAGAAGCTGGAAAAATTCAAAATTAGAAATGAATTGAGACTTCGACATTCTCCCATAAATTCACATTCTGATAGTGCCGTGACATATCAGACATACTCTTCCTCCACCGTTCAAAATCCAGTTCCATCTACAACTCTAAACGTGGACCATTACAGAGGATGTTCTGATGGGAACTGTGTTAACACAACGAAGGAGCCTGCAAACACCAATATCGAAGTTACGCAGAATGCCCAACTGATTTTAGGTGCTAAAATAGTCGAAATCATTAAGCACCCCACAAATTCATAGTCCAAAAGTGTTGTGACGTATCAGATATACTCTTCCTCCACCATTCTAAATCTGGTTCCATCCGCAACTCTAACCGTGGACCATTACATAGGATGTTATAATGGGAACTGTGTTAACACAGCAAAGGAGCCTGCAAACACCAATATTGAAGTTACGCAAAATGCTCAAACCTCTATCCATATGGATTCCCAAACCCATACGGAACCCTACAATGTGGTTTCGGTAAACATGGAGCTATATGGTAACATTACCCCATATGTAATATAGAATGTGACTTCGGATGGTAACAAACGTGACGTATCTAATGAAGAGGAGTCAACTAAGGATAATTCATGGGATCGGTCTACGACAACACTCGGTAATGAGCATGATGCAAACATAAAAAATGAAGGAAAAAATAGCATGCATAATGAATTGCCTCAACGAATAAACCCAATTAAAATATTTCCCCTCAATAACCATAAAAAAAAAGTGGTAAATATCTCTTCCTGTGAATTAAATAATATATAATTGGAGGTCTTGAGAAAAGGACTCAATTTCGCTGTAGCTCCCAATCGTATTCCAAAAGATGAAATCATTTTCGATATTGAGGACAACATCAAACCTCTCAATGAAGAAGACAAAGAACTCATGAGACAAGAATGTGTCGTCATTTTGAATAAAGCCAAACTACCTAAGAGAAATTTAAGTAAAGAGAAATTAAGTGCCTTAAAAACCTTAAGAAGTAATGAGAAGATTGTCATTTTAAAGGCAGACAAAGGAGTGGCTACAGTGGTAATGGAAAAAGAAGAGTACATCAATAAAATGAGAGATCACCTTCACAATAGTGGCAGCTATAAGAAACTCAAGGAAAATCCCATCTCCAAAGTCATAAATTTTTTTTAAAAAGCCATTAAGGAGTCTAATCTTGATGAAAAATTAAAAAAGTGCCTATACTCGGAGGGTGAGATCATGCCACTCATTTATGGTGCCCCTAAGATCCATAAGATTGGTGCTCCTATGAGACCTATTGTCAATACTATCAGAGCATCGACATACAAATTGGCCAAATTTGTGGCCGGCACCCTCGCGCCTCTGGTCGGTTAAACTAGCACATTCATCAAAGACTCCAACCATTATGTTGATTTTATTAAAAAAAGCGAAGTTGGATCCCAAAGACAGAATTTTTAGCTTTGATGTTCAAATCTTTACTAAATTCCCTTTGGATGGATCCGTTCAAGTAGTAAAAGAAGTCATGGACCCCTAGACTGCAAAACGTGCTGAAATATGCCTCCGCTCCACCTTCTTCACCTTCTAAGGAGAAATATTTGAACAAACATCTAGAGTTGCAATGTGATATTCGTTGTCCCCCATAGTGGCCAACCTCTTCATGGATAAATTTGAAAAGAAATCTTTGGACTCTTACCCATTGAAACCTAAATTTTGGATCAGGTTCATGGATGATACGAATTTCAATTGGCCACATGGTGATGAAGAATTAAAAAGCTTCCTAGACCACCTCAATAGCATTTATAAAGATATACAATTTACGATGGAAGGTGAGGTAAACCGCATCCCATTCCTACACATTTTCCTCTCAAGAAATGAAAACGGGACCCTTTGACATGAAGTGCTTAAGAAGAAATCTCACACTGATAATTACCTTCATGCTAATTCACACCACTACCCTACCCAGAAGACGGGGGTTTTGTTGACTCATTTTACACGAGCTTTTAGACTATTGGACGATACGCATGTTGAAAAAGAAATAGAATATCTAAGAAGATCATTCATAAATCTGGGATATAGTAACAAATACATTAACAAAGCTATTCAAAGAGCTAGATCTGGAAATAAAATAATTACTACTAACAATTCCTCAACAGCAAAAGCATATCTCTCATATATCAAAGGGGTCACAGACATGATGGCCAAAGTTCTAAACAAGAAGGACATTAGAGCATCCTTCAAACCTCTAATGGCCATCAGACAGAGGATGAAATTTGTCAAAGATGACCCAGACCACCTCCAACAAAAATGGGTTTACAAAATTAATTGTTCTTGTGGAAAATGCTATATTGGGGAAACAGGTAGGACCTTCAAAATAAGGCTTAAGGAGCATGGTGCAGACATCAGACTGGAAAGAACCAAAACCTAAAATTTGGCAGAGAACTCCAGTAAGATGTGTCACCACATATGCCTTGAAGAGACACTGGTCATCACCAATGAAAAGCATCATTTTAAGCATAAAGTGCGTGAAGCCCTGGAAATCATTAAGCACCTACATAACCTAAATAGAGATGGAGGCCTAGAAGTTAGCAAGAATTGGATCCACATTACTTCCTGAAAGTAAAATTACCACCCTATACTGTTTTTCGACACTTTATCCTTCCTCTTTCTCATCCTTGCACACTTTCATGCCCATCCCTTTCACAAAAATACTCCTCCCCTCGCACCATACCCCACCCTCTATCCTTTCATTTTCATTTTATCTCTCATAATTATTTCCTTTCACCTTCCCTCCCATTAACCTACTACTCTTCTAAATCTCCTTTAAAAGACACATAGATCACACCTTATAACCTCATTTATTTTCTTTTAAAATAAAATATATCGGAATAATTAAACTACACTTAAATACATCTATTAAAATAACCTAAACATAGATCCCAGGGTTAGTAACATCATACCTTTATTTATTAACCTGTAATATTTAGAAATTAATTGGATAAAAATTTTAATACAACATAATAAACCCCTTTCATCTCCCCCTTATAAATATATATATCTTTAAATAATAAATAAAAATTAACCTTTTTATTAACCTAAAAATTTCATTAAATTTAAAAATACCCTTTGTGAGACTTCTTTAATATATATCCATTAAAAGACATAATAATCAATCAAGGATCCGCACTTTGCTAGGTTTGTGTCTCTCCGTTCTCTGCGTAAACCGCTTCCCTCGCAACTCGCCAAACCCCACCAGCTGGCCTCTGTTTCCGCAGAAAATCCTAAAATTTTCTAATAAATTTATTAATACCCTAATACTTGGTAATAAAAAAAAAATTTAAAAAAAATTAATATTATTAATTTCCCATCCCTTATCCTTTTATCCCATCCTCCCATCAAAGATGAATATAATACCTTATATTGGTAACTAGATAAGAACTCTGAAATCACCCCAGTCATTTATATATTTAATACCTTGCATATGAAATGGGTTGGATTTTGGAGAGTGATTCTACCATAATGTTGTTGATGTGAGAGGTTAACACTCAATGCATTTAGGGTGATTGGATGTGCATGTTGTGAGAAGGAAGGACAAGACAAATTTGAGGAGCTCTTCTACAAGATCAACACATATTTGTGATTGTCGTTATTGCACTTATTTTAATACCGTGTTGATGTTTTGAATACAGTAGTTAGATGATACTAAATATATCTTGTAGTTTCTTGGATTGTGTTATCTTATTGTGGAGGTTCTAATTTTGGCAATCAAAGCTAGAATTAGAGCATTCAAGTTGAAGAAGGAATGAAGCATGCGATGGATTCCAGCTACACTTCATTCCATCATATATTTAGTTTAAGGAAAGAATTGGGTTCATTGTCTCTCTATTGTTCTAGGTTGGCCATCAAACCTAGGGGAGATACTTTTGTTTAAAATTGTAAATCCCACATAAAAAAATGGTGACCATACTAGGGAACAGTGTATTCCCTCGTTGTTTTTCCTTGTATTTTGTGTTTGATTACCTCTTTAATAGACCCTTGATTCTTTTTTCAGCAAGGAAAAAACCTACGAAGTGTTTTCATTGAACCTTATTTTCAATTTTTGTGTCAAAATCCTCCATCTGTGGATGAATGCTCCCCTAGTTCCTATAACAGAGCATTGCACCTCACTCAGGCCCACTCCGTCCTAGTGCTCTAGAGAACTGGTGCCTCTTCTGCACCAGTGTTGATCCATGGTTTTGCACAAATTTTTCCTCTATTTCTAAGTGTCTCTTTGATCATCCTACTTCCAGCCGACCTTCCCTGAGTCTTGAGTGTCTAATTTTCTTCCTTAAGCCTCTGTTTGGTTTGCATTTGAGTTTGATTTACTTTGGTAAGAATTGGTTTTGGTTTTTATTTATTCTTATGATTTCTTTGCTTGCAAACTAATTTTGTTCATCATTAATTGCTTCGATGAATTGTTATTCTATTCCACATTCTGAAAAGTGCATTTGAATTAGTGGCTAAACATTTTCATATTAGTTTTCTTCATTTCAAAAATTAATTGTGGTGAAAATATTTTTTTTTTCATTTGGAATTTAGGTTTTTGTATGCTCATTAGTGTAGGGGTTGTTAAATTGAAAGGGAAATTGCATATTTCATCTTGTTTGTTGCATGTTGTATGCTACACATTGATTGTTCCTTCCCTTCCTTCGCTATATTTTCATTGAAAGAGAAATATTTTAATTTTCTCATGATATATTTGCATTTAGGGATATTCAGGTGACATCTGTGGTGAGCCCCAAAACTAAAACTTAATCAAAGAGAAACAGTAAAATTTATTGAACCAACCTAAGGAGAATTTGTAACACTAATGAAAACACATATAGGTCTAGATTAGAGACATGTTTCGACATCGTTAAACATAGGAGATATCATTGATTTCTAGTATTGCATCCTAGGGGTGATATCTGGTTCCACATATGTGAGTGTATAGGATCGTTCTCTGCATAAATTTGGGTATATTAAACGATGCTCCATGAACATAAAATATAAGGAAACACTCTCATCGAATGGTTACACATTAGAAAACATTAACATAGACTACCCTCCCATGTACCATAAAGTATATTTTGGGAGTCCCCTATATATTTCTATCCATCCATAGGTAACCGAGTATGTCACCTTGTATACCGTGAGACACAAAACACAATATTCAGGGAGATTGGGTGTCATATATTAATTCCTTGGTTCGCCTATGTGTATATTATACCTCATAGTTTATTGGTTATCATTTATTCCTAGATTAACCTATTTTTCATTTATTTATTTTTGTGTTAATAAAATATATTTTGCAACATGGGAAAACAAAATTCCCCACTCCAACATTTGCGTAGAATGTAAAATAACCCTCCACTTCCACCATAAGCTACTCCTAGCCATCCTCAAAAGCATAAAAAGACACAAACTAAGAAATTAGGAACATCAGACATCACTTCGGGACCTCCTCCTAATATTCATATTCTATAATCATCTGTCCCTTTCACTTACCAAACCAAGGTCACATCTACTCTTGACGGCAACACTGACAAAATTGAAATAAAAATCCCAAAAAATTTGTTGCCTCAAGTTGTTGAACCTAAATTTACCGAGTCAAACACTTTGATTCCTTAGGTTGTTGAGCTTGAGGAATCTTAGCCATCTATAACTATTACTCCAGGACCATCCTCCTCTCTTCCTTTGTCTCAATTGGAAGCTATATATCTTGGACCTAATCGTGAACCCTTTCCACCTAGACTTGTGAGTATTGAAGATATATCGCAAGAGGTGCTTCATCCTTCTACTCCTATTCATTGGGAAGGAATTAATTTTTATCAAACCAACCATATTTATATTCAAACTCTAATAGAAAATCCATTTCCTAATTCTTTAAATTCACCCACAAATTTCTCACAGAAATATTCCTCAGATTTTGTCGGAATAGGGTTTGTGAACCTGCGTTCTTGGTACAAATTTGTTAAATTCAGTCCTGCATAGGGGTTTTGGGGTGGGTCAAAGCCCCTAATGTTTGTAATGGGTTAAAGGGTATCTCTAGGGTCCTCAAACCATGGTTTCCATACCATCAAATAGCAGAGGATAAGTTGTTATAAATAGATAGATAGTTGGGTCTAGTATTGTAATTCCACTGCTATATTCTGAAAAAGATGAATAAAATTGCACTGATGTGTTTGATCCAAGTAAATGGTCTATAATGTCTATAAAGAAACAAGTCTATAATGTCTCTAATGGAATTGAGTCATTGAATAAGCGTCCTAGCTCTAGTACAGAGGCATATAAATCTTCCACTTTGTTCTCAGATCCTAAGGTGTCATTGCCCTACTCAATTACTTCTTTCTTTTGAAATGTTTTTTCTGGGAATGCTGGGAATTCCTTTTGGCATGCTTGTATTTTTGCTTGCGATGCCGTCTACACCCCTCTGAATTTCCAGCTTTGCCAAGATTCCACTGCTTGCATAGTTGTTGATAACCATGAGATTTTTTAGGATTGGTAGCGGCACAGGAAATTTTCATCTAAGAGAAGAGCTCTACAATGATAGCTTTGACAGCCTATCGAATAACACCAAACTTGTAATCTCCCATCTTTCCAGGGATTTTATTCACTATAGCTGAAGAAACCCAATGTGGAAGAGAAGACACAAAAATCTCCTTCCATTTAGGCTTAAGAATTAAATCTGGAGATAGAGTATGGAGCCGATGCAGATACTCATTGAAGTACTCATCAAAATGTTGCATATTATGCAACTTCATGGCTAATAGTGTGATTGTAGTAATTTCATTAGTAATTTGAGGAAAACCAATGAAATTCACTTGAATACCATACAAAAGACAACCGATGATATTATTCACAGGAAAATGAGTTACTGGATCCATATAAGTAGAACCATCAGCATTTAGAATAATTGATTGTTCCCATTGTGTGATAAGAGTAGGATCTTTCAGTGTTTCTGCTTTTAACCAGCAGTCAAGGGTACCTTCAAACCCACCAATTATTCTTCTGGTTGCATTAATAGGACGATATCATTAGCAAGATATGTCCTATAACAGACTATCATGGAATGTAACACAGACATTACTTCAGCTTCTGTACAATTGTCTATGTTCCAAGAGTAAGTAGAATTAGCAGACCAATCTTTATGATATTCAGATTTCATAAGGTCTCTACGGTCAGGAGCAGGATTCCATGTAGACTCTGATCTAGATCTAGAGGAAGTAGCATGGACTTGAGTTGCATCTAGATCTGCAGATGTATTAATACCAAATTGAACTTTATCTTCAACGGAGAAATTATTTACACATGTCTCCAGTTCCTCAAGTTCTGGAGCATCAATCTTATAAAGGCTTGTTTCTGGTTCATCTTTTGGCGTCTCAGTTTCTTTATCAAATCCTTGAAGGAATTTAGACAAACGGACTGCACGAGTTTCTATATCTTTTTGTGCTTTACCAAAGAAGCTTGGGTTAGAAAAAGGAGAATAGTTATAAGTAGCATCTGCTAGAGGGAAACTAATAGTACTAGGTGCCTTTATTAAACTTTCAACAGAAGAAGTAATTGAGTAGGGCAATGACACATTAGGATCTGAGAACAAAGTGGAAGATTTATATGCCTCTGTACTAGAGCTAGGATGCTTCTTCAATGACTCAATTCCATTAGAGACATTATAGACTTGTTTCTTTATTATGTCAAGGCTAGAGTTTACCTTGACCAATTCCTTGCCATGAGCTACTGCAGCTTCATGGATCTTCTTGTCTGTGTTCAAGGTGAGTCTATCAAGGCTTTGGGAAATAGCTTGATCATTTTCTGTAAGTACATTAATACTTTCATTCAGACAAGTAGTATTATAGTCTTGTTTTTGCAAGACTCTGCCAATCATCAATTTCATCTCTGAATTTGCTGCATCAAGAGATGAGAATTCTTTTCTTATGAATTTTTCCAAACTGAAGATTGCCAAATTCGTCCAGTTGGTCGCTACAATTGATTCTTTTATAGACAATGATGATTCATCAACATGAGATGGAAGCAACTTATACATCTTACCATCTTGTTGTCTGATTACAAAATTTCTTCAAGGAGGAAATTATGTATCTATTTCAAGCATTGAACCATCAAGAAGTTCCCATTTATGCTTGCTGGGTGTTCCTGTCCTTATCATATTCACCTTGAAATGCAAGCAAACTTCTTTAATCAAATTTTCCCCTTTATTTCTGACCGCTATCAAATATTTAGGC
This sequence comes from Pinus albicaulis, assembly GCA_034641835.2. Lineage (NCBI taxonomy): Eukaryota > Viridiplantae > Streptophyta > Pinopsida > Pinales > Pinaceae > Pinus > Pinus albicaulis. The sequence continues at coordinate 1,443,865,743 of CM076580.1, forward strand.
AGATTGGGCTTAGATAGCATAGACTGTATTTTAGGAGAAAATACTGGCAACTGTAAAGGAGATGGAATAACAACAGGATGTTGTTCCAATCGAGAATCAACATATTCATCAGACTGTTTGATCCTTTTCTGTTTGGCTTCATTTCTAAACTGTTTGATCAAAGAGTCTTCAACTTGATTTATTGAAGGATAGTACCATTCATAGAATGATATCCACTAGTTGTTAGCTTGCATCCAAGCTTTCCATTCAGAATCATTCTGACAATTAAATTATTTTCTATCCTTCTTATCCAGAAGTTTGACTTCTTGTATGTACACATGTTCTTTTTCATGAGTATATATGTCCCAGTTGAACATCTTCTTTTTCCAAGGATCTTCTGGATTATAAGGTCCTATGCCTTTGAATATTTTCAGAAATGCAACAATTTCTGAATCAGAAAGAATTTCAACAGACTTCGGAATTTTATCTATAGGATTTCTCCTGTAAGGAGGAATAGATGAAGGATCAACAAAACCTAAACCACGAGATGTAGTAGGTGAAACAGATTGTACAAGGAGATCTTCATGAACATTAAAAAATGTAACTTGCTTGTAAGTTTGTTCAGAAGAATCTGAAGAAGGAACAAACTTAATCATATTTATTCTCCTGGATTGATCAGATGATTCTCCATGAGGCTGAGGAGGATCTGTGGAGAATTGACAATGTGTTTTTGAACAATGAGGGTGATCACAGACTGATGCTAATGGAGGATTTACATATTGTATAGATGCAGACGGAGAAATAAGATTTGCAGGGGGTTCGACAAACCATGCTTTTATCTTGGCGTAAATGTCTGGATACATTAGTATCATAGGTTCCTTTAAAGATTTGGGCTGAGTTTGTGAAAGAGTTGGAACCAAAGAAGAGATAGAGGATTCACCATGCTCAACTGTACATCTTCTTGGAAATCTAGTGACAACTTGGTCATCAGACTCAGAGATAATGGATTGGGAAATTACAATAGGTTTTCTGGTATTGCGTTTCCAATTTGTAACCCATTCATCTAGAGGAGTAAGTGATCTCTTGGAGACTGACAGTGGGGCAATAGGATTGCAGGCAGAATCATATTGGATTAGTGTGACAGTGCCAGATCCTTGTTCAGGAGCATGTAATACAGCTGGAATAGTTGTGTTATAAAAACGAACACAAGTAATATAAAAAATAGTCAAATTTTTGGACTTGGAGTCAAAATCTTTATATCCTTGGGTTTGAACACCCAAAGTGAGACATTTCAAAATATTTGGATCATCAAGGGCAACAGAAAAATCTGGGAAAACATCATATTGGACAGGGCCATCTGACAGGGTAGTCTCGATGCCACCAATGAGGGCTTTTGTAAAGGATGTCCATCGATTATCAAGCAAGGCCAAGAAAACAAATGTCGTTTGACCTTTTCTGTGAAGAGCATTGAGGCCTACTCTCACCATCCCTAGATGGACATACTTGTAACCAAAATTTAAAGTAGCTTGGATATGTTTCGGTTCCAACAATGGAAAATTCATCATGGCATTTAAATTCAATTCAATGCGAATAGAATTTTCCTTGATTTTAATTTGACTCAAAGCTTTAAATTGAAAAGGAGAAATGCCTTTATATACATCAGAAGGAGAAACGTCAGGAAGTTTCCATGCAATACGAGGGTTTGTTTCTTCTAAAATTAAGCAGGCAGAATTTGCAGGAGCTTTTGGAGTAACACAGAGAGACTCAAGACCAGAACGTAACTGTTCTTCATTTTCTAAATCATCAAAGTGTTTCGAACCAAAACGACCCATAGAGCGGGAAGATGAATCCATTGCACAGAGAAAGAGTGCAAATAATAACAAGAGTAAGTTATCAGGAAGTATTTGGGAAATGACTTAGCTGATATATTGCGGTTTCTTCGCGTACAATTCTAGTCGAACGTCCTCAACGCCTTCAACACCACCACGGCTCACACAGGCTACGACGCTATTCACGACATCAAGCAAACTTCGGCGATCCACTCAGAAAATATATTTTCAACAACAAAGTATTACTCAGCAAATAACCTCACTCACACAACAACTTGGCTCTGATACCATTTACTTGGATCAAACACATCAGTGCAATTTTATTCATCTTTTTCAGAATATAGCAGCGGAATTACAACATAGAGATCTTACTGAGATTGACTGTTGTGGCATTCAACTGATATAAACTTGCATAGCAAGAATAACCAGTAGGCAACCTGGCACACAAACAGACTCAGTCTATAGATCAGGATATAACAGACACATCGAAATTTACAGACTTGAATCACTCTTTCCATGGTGCAAGCAGATCACGAAATATTTGCGCAGATGCAGAGCAGGGGATTCTTGATTCATAAACCAAAAGACTAGCTCACTTAGACTACCTCCCGACTCCTTCAACAATGAGCCTTACCTCCTTTTATAGCATAAGGTAGGGGGACAAACATTCATGAGGAATCTTTGTACATCTGATAGATATGACTAAGCTACAGAACTAAATCTTACTTTAAGTAGATCTGGATTCGGGTGTGAGTTGGACTACTCATATTATCTCGTCCCTTATCCTTTTGGAAAGCCATCTGGCATATGGGGACCGAATCTAGGACAGACATGAAATGACTAAAGTTTATACACAGTGGAGATTCAAAGGTGAATCCACGAAAACCAAGATTATTTTGTACATCATATCTTACACAGTGGAGATATTTGGGTCAGGAAATCCCACGAAAACCTGTCCAGAGCCAACATCATTTGGAAAGACTACAAATAATCATAGCACATAATGCTCTATTTGTGGATGAGAGTAGTGCTGGTACCGGAACCTTTCAATCAAGTGATTTGAGAAGTATTGTACACGCACTTCTTTTTCATATTTCCACTAATGAAATGGATTGTTGTCTGGAGGTGACAAGAAATTTAGATTTTCAAAACGATTTTGGTTTGGATTTATTCGTTCATGAAAATCATCATAATTGGGTTGGCTGTCATCATAGCTGGTACTGATTAATCTCACTTTATATTGATTTGTGACAAACCAGCGTACATGACCACATCGCTTAGCACCATGATAGAAGTGTAGGTCTTCAATGTCGGCGATATCTTGGACTGACTTGTAGAAGATCCCTGACTGATGGGCATGAGGTTCACTGAAGCCATATATTTTTAACATGTGCAGTGAATAAGGCTTCATGATTAAAGCATATAATCTGCAGATTTGCCACCAGTCCATGAACCATCCAGGGGTAGGGTCCTCACGTTCCATTTTCTTTACTGTCCATCCTTGAAAAATGAAAGAGAACTGCACAGAGTAAAAAAGATTAGAAGCATAATTCTGTAGATTCATACCTGTGAAGAAAGATTCTCTCTGTCGATCTGGATCATAGTTATTTCTATGATTGCAATTGTCGAATATTCTCAGAGTAATTTCACAACTCTGAATAGCATCTTCATCATCTTCTAGACTTTCAATTACATAGGAGATACTTCCTATATCAACCAGATAGTCTAGTGCTTCTATTGCTTCTTCATTCATTTCAGATTGCGGCCTTTCACTCCATAGGAATGGAATTCCATCCCTGTGTCTAATTTCCTTGATGGAAACCAAACTTCATCATGATCCATTAATGGAGTTTCATAATCATAAGTAATCCAACCACTTGGAGTTTCAATCTGAACATCATGATCACTTCTTCTGATAAAATTGCAATTTAAAGCAAGAATAGAATTGTTTGCTAAAAATTCTCTGCTCAGCATATCAGCAAAACTATTCTTTTCTCCAGGGACAAACTCTACTTCAAAATTATACTGAATCAACTCCATAACCCATCTTACCAATGCTGCATCTTCTAATTCACATTTTTGGATGGCGTATTGCAGTTCCTTATAGTCTGTTTTGACTGTGAATTTGGTGTAGATCACAAAATCTTTGAACTTAGCAATGCCTAGGCATACAGCTCTAAGTTCCTTTTTCTGACTTGCCCAATTCAACTGATTCTTTGCCCTGAGACTAGAGGCATATGAGAAAATCTCAACATCTCTTTTATTTGCAGGATTGAATTGGCATAATACTACTCCCCAACCTATGTGGCTTGCATCTGTCATGATCACTTTTTCCCAAGTTTCTTGAATAGGAGATAGAGGTTGAATTTTTCTAACTCTATCGTTAATTCTGCGGACTGCATTAGTACAGTCTTTATTCCAGGGGATAGGAGTCTTTTGAAGTCTCTGATTCAAGAATTTTCTATCTTGAGCGCAATGTTTCAGAAATTTTGAAATATAGTTAAGACTCCCAAGAAATCTCTGCAACTGAACTTTATCATGGATTTCATCTGGAAATTGATCAACAAAGTTCAGACTTCTTTGGATCACATTATAAGATCCATATTGGATATTTTATCCTAGAAAATCTATCATAGACTTGAAAAGCTTCATCTTTGATGCAGACAAAACGATTCCCATATCTTTGACTCTTTTCAAGAAGATTTTCAGATGCTTAATATGTTCTGGGATATTATCAGAATGGATGAGAATATCATCAATATATTTCTTTAGGAAATCATCCATACCTTCAAATGTTTCGTCCATGATCCTTTGAAAAGTAGATGGTGCATTGATCAGTCCGAATGGCATGATGTTCCATTCATAGTGTCCTTGAGGAACTGAAAATGCAGTCTTCCATTTGTCTTCTTCTTTGATGCCTACTTGCAAGAAACCAGATTTCAAATCAAATTTAGAAAATATCTTGGATTTAGAAATCTGAGCTAGAATCATGGAAGGTTTTGGCAGAGGATAAGCATCATAATCAAGAATAGAATTCAAAGACTTATAGTTCATAACAATCCTTGGCTTTCCTCTGGAAATCTCTGAATGTTTGTTTACATAATAAGCAAAACATGCAATAGGACTTTTGCTTTTTATTATTAATCCTTTTTTCAACAATTCCTGAATTTCTGCTTTGCACATTTTCAACTATTCTGCATTCATAGGAATTGCTGCAGATCTTCTTAGCTTACCACTAAAATACTTTTTGAGTCGAAGCTCAACTTCATGTTTATGAATATGCCAGAATGCATTAGGATCATCAGAACAAAATTCTTTAAACTTAGCAGTGATGTCTGCTATTTCATTGGCATATTTCCCATTGTCCAAATGTTCTTCTGTCTTTAGAATCTCTTTTTTCATCTCCATTTTTGCTAAGAGATTATCCATTCTTTCTATTCTCTTCAGTATATTAGGAGAGTTAGAATTAATGAAAGGAAAGAATACTTCTCTATTATGAAAGCTCACAAAGTATCCATACCTTTGACTAGCCTGATCCAACTTTGCTCCATGCTTCTCAAAATTCTGAAAGAATGGCGTTCCAAGATACATTTCACAGTCCATACCTGGAACAATAGGACAAACAAGATGTACTCCTATTTCATCTGTTAGAAATACATATACTTCTACTTCTGATACTGTTGTAATGTTACCACTTGCAGTAGTGACTCTAGGACATGCTGTTGGCCTTCTCAAATGAGTACTTACAACAGTATTGTTGACAATATTTAACCGGGAACCAGTATCCATCAAGACTTTCCAATACTCATACTGTGACCCGATTCTTACCTTCATCTTGACGCAGTACATAACATCTCTGTTAAATATATTTCATCCCAAACCAGTTCTTTCTGTGTCATCATCAGAATCTTCTTTCTCAATATTTTTATCTGGTTTGTTAATTTGCTCTGATATTGGATTACCATGTAAAGTCAAATTCTAAACTTTACCAGACATAATTGGATTCTGTGATGTGGAAGCTTGATTTATGCCCATAAATTTGACATTCAATTCTCTGTGGTTCTCTAGGCATAATATTTTATTTTCTTTTACAGTTTTTCTAAGCTCTTTGATTGCTTGATGAATGCTAGGCAATGTTTGTGGCAAATCTTCGCCAAAATCTTCATTTATAAACTGCCTAGTTAGAGATTCAATTGAGAATAAAGATGCTGGAGGAACATACCCTTTATTTGGCTGATCCTTTTGCTTTGAAGACGATTGCTTCAAATGATTCATCAAAAGTGTCTTGTACATCTCCTTAATCTGAGGATCAGTAGCAGCTATCATCTGTGTAAAGTAGTTCCTGCTTGTTTCATCTTCATCTCCATCTGTTTTCATCATATTTATAGTATTGCAACTACAAATATCAGGATCACTGTAATCGCATTCTCTGCATTCAGTGCAGTGAGGATCTCTACAAATATCTTCATCAGATGACTCATTATAATATACAATGTTTAAATCATTATCTGAATCAGATTCAGATGTCAGAAGTTCATCACAAATGCTAGGAAGATCAAAGAAATTTACTTTGCCTTTTTTATTTCTATATGAAATTTTCTTCTTCCCTTTGTCTTTCTTCTTCTTAGGACAATTATTAGAGGTATGTCCTTTTTCATTGCAGTTGTAACAGATAATTTCTTTATCTTTTTCAAAAGGATCAGCCAAATAAAGGGTATGTTCCTCCAGCATCTTTATTCTCAGTTGAAGCTCTAACTAGGTAGTTTAGAAATGAAGATTTTGGCGAAGATTTGCCACAAACATTGCCTAGCATTCATCAAGCAATCAAAGAGCTTAGAAAAACTGTAAAAGAAAATAAAATATTATGCCTAGAGAACCACAAAGAATTGAATGTCAAATTTATGGGCATAAATCAAGCTTCCACATCACATAATCCAATTATGTCTGGTAAAGTTGAGAATTGGACTTTACATGGTAATCCAATATCAGAGCAAATTAACAGACCAGATAAAAATATTGAGAAAGAAGATTCTGATGATGACACAGAAAGAACTGGTTTGGGATGAAATATATTTAACAAAGATGTTATGTACTGCGTCAAGATGAAGGTAAGAATCGGGTCATAGTATGAGTATTGGAAAGTCTTGATGGATACTGGTTCCCGGTTAAATATTGTCAACAATACTGTTGTAAGTACTCATTTGAGAAGGCCAACAGCATGTCCTAGAGTCACTACTGCAAGCGGTGACGTTACAACAGTATCAGAAGTAGAAGTAGATGTATTTCTAACAGATGAAATAGGAGTACATCTTATTTGTCCTATTGTTCCAGGTATGGACTGTGCAATGTATCTCGGAACGCCATTCTTTTAGAATTTTGAGAAGCATGGAGCAAAGTTGGATCAGGCTAGTCAAAGGTATGGATACTTTCTGAGCTTGCATAACAGAGAAGTATTATTTCCTTTCATTAATTCTAACTCTCCTAATAGACTGAAGAGAATAGAAAGAATGGATAATCTCTTAGCAAAAATGGAGATGAAAAAAGAGATTCTAAAGACAGAAGAACATTTGGACAACGGGAAATATGCCAAAGAAATAGCAGACATCACTGCTAAGTTTAAAGAATGTTGTTCTAATGATCCTAATGCATTCTGGCATATTCATAAACATGAAGTTGAGCTTCCACTCAAAAAGGATTTTAGTGGTAAGCTAAGAAGATCTGTAGCAATTCCTATGAATGCAGAACAGTTGAAAATGTGCAAAGCAGAAATTCAGGAATTGTTGAAAAAAGGATTAATAAGAAAAAGAAAAAGTCCTATGCATGTTTTGCTTTTTATGTAAACAAACATTCAGAGATTTCCAGAGGAAAACCAAGGCTTGTTGTGAACTATAAGCCTTTAAATTCTATTCTTGATTATGATGCTTATCCTCTGCCAAAACCTTCCATGATTCTAGCTCAGATTTCTAAATCCAAGATATTTTCTAAATTTGATTTGAAATCTGGTTTCTGGCAAGTAGGCATCAAAGAAGCAGACAAATGGAAGACTGCATTTTCAGTTCCTCAAGGACACTATGAATGGAACATCATGCCATTCGGACTGATCAATGCACCATCTACTTTTCAAAGGATCATGGACGAAAAGTTTGAAGGTATGGATGATTTCCTAAAGAAATATATTGATGATATTCTTATCCATTCTGATAATATCCCAGAACATATTAAACATCTGAAAATCTTCTTGAAAAGAGTCAAATATATGGGAATCATTTTGTCTGCATCAAAGATGAAGCTTTTCAAGTCTATGATAGATTTTCTAGGATACAATATCCAATATGGATCTTATAATGTGATCCAAAGAATTCTAAACTTTGTTGATCAATTTCCAGATGAAATCCATGATAAATTTCAGTTGCAGATATTTCTTGGGAGTCTTAACTATATTTCAAAATTTCTGAAACATTGCACTCAAGATAGAAAATTCTTGAATCAGAGACTTCAAAAGACTCATATCCCCTGGAATAAAGACTGTACTGATGCAGTCCACAGAATTAAGGATAGAGTTAGAAACATTCAACCTCTATCTCCTATTCAAGAAACTTGGGAAAAAGTGATCATGACAGATGCAAGCCACATATGTTGGGGAGCAGTCTTATGCCAAGTCAATCCTACAAGTAAAAGAGATGTTGAGATTTTCCAGTATGCCTCTGGTCTCTGGGCAAAGAATCAGTTGAATTGGGCAAGTCAGAAAAATGAACTTAGAGCTGTATGCCTAGGCATTGCTAAGTTCAAAGATTTTGTGATCTACACCAAATTCATAGTCAAAACAGACTGTAAGGCACTGCAATACACCATCCAAAAATGTGAATTCGAATATGCAGCAATGGTAAGATGGGTTATGCAGTTGAGTCAGTATAATTTTGAAGTAGAGTTTGTTCCTGGAGAAAAGAATAGTTTTGCTGATATGCTGAGTAGAGAATTTTTAGCAAACAATTCTATTCTTGCTTTAAATTGCAATTTTATCAGAATAAGTGATCAGGATGTTCAGATTGAAACTCCAAGTGGTTGGATTACTTATGATTATGAAACTCCATTAATGGATCATGATGAATTTTGGTTTCCCATCAAGGAAATTAGACACAGGGATGGAATTCCATTCCTATGGAATGAAAGGCTGCAATCTGAAATGAATGAAGAAGCAATAGAAGCACTAGACTATCTGGTTCATATAGGAAGTATCTCCTATGTAATGGAAAGTCTAGAAGATGATGAAGATGCTATTCAGAGTTGTGAAATTACTCTGAGAAGATTCAACAATTGCAATCATAGAAATAACTATGATCCAGATCGACAGAGAGAATGTTTATTCACAGGTATGAATCTACAGAATTATGCTTCTAATATTTTTTACTCTGTGCAGTTCTCTTTCATTTTTCAAGGATGGACAGTCGAGCAAATGGAACTTGAGGACCCTACCCCTGGATGGTTCATGGACTGGTGGCGAATCTACGGATTATCTGCTTTAATCATGAAGCCTTATTCACTGCACATGTTAAAAATATATGGCTTCAGTGAACCTCATGCCCATCCGTCAGGGATCTTCTACAAGTCAGTCCAAGATATCGCCGACATTGAAGACCTACACTTCTATCATGGTGCTAAGCGATGTGGTCATGTACGCTGGTTTGTCACAAATCAATATAAAGTGAGATTAATTAGTACCAGCTATGATGAAAGCCAACCCAATTATGATGATTTTCATGAACGAATAAATCCAAACCAAAATCCTTTTGAAAATCTAAATTTCTTGTCACCTCCAGACACCAATCCATTTCATCAGTGGGAATCTGAAAAAGAAGTGCGTGTACAATACTTCTCAAATCACTTGATTGAAAGGTTCCGGTACCAGCACTACTCTCATCCACAAATAGAGCATTATGTGCTATGATTATTTGTAGTCTTTCCAGACGACGTTGGCTCTGGACAGGTTTCCGTGGGATTTCCTGACCCAAATATCTCCACTGTGTAAGATATGATGTACAAAATAATCTTGGTTTTCGTGGATTCACCTTTGAATCTCCACTGTGTATAAAATTTAGTCATTTCATGTCTGTCCTGGATTCGGTCCCCATATGCCAGATGGCTTTCCGAAAGGATAAGGGACGAGATAATATGAGTAGTCCAACTCATACCTGAATCCAGATCTACTTAAATTAAGATTTAGTTCTGTAGCTTAGTCATATCTATCAGATGTACAAAGATTCCTCATGAATGTTTGTCCCCCTACCTTATGCTATAAAAGGAGGTAAGGCTCATTGTTGAAAAGTTCGGGAGGTAGTCTAAGCGAGGTAGTATTTTGGTTTATGAATCAAGAATCCCCTGCTCTGCATCTGTGCGAATATTTCGTGATCTACTTGCACCACGGGAAGAGTGATTCAAGTCTGTAAATGTCGATGTGTCTGTTATATCCCGATCTATAGACTGAGTCTGTTTGTGTGCCAGGTAGCCTATTGGTTATTATTTCTATGCAAGTTTATATCGGTTGAGTGCCACAACAGTCAATCTCAGTAAGATCTCTATGTTGTAATTCTGCTGCTATATTCTAAAAAAGATGAATAAAATTGCACTGATGTGTTTGATCCAAGTAAATATAAGAAAGTTGTCAGATTGATGCTATGTGCGAACTGTTAGATCTGTTTGGGTTTTTTTGGGTAAGGACTCCTGCTAGCTGTGTGCATGGAGATCCTCATTCCTACTGTGTGCGGACCCCACTAGGCTATGTGCACGGGCTGTGTTGGGTTGTAAGTGGATCTGAACGTTAATGAATGCAAAGTGTCATTAAAATATCTATGTGTTATCTGAATTGGTCATGTTTACTATTGAAGTGCATCTGTGATGCCTCTTTAAGTTGTGAATGTATCTGTGTTCTAGAATTGGCATAAGTATACCTGTGATCTAATATTGGTTGTGATTATAGTAATCTGTTATGATTTTTCGTAATGCGCACGTGGAAGCAACTGTAACTGAATAGATCTGATAGCTTGTATGGTTATATGCTGATTACAATGTTAAAAGAGTTGCGAATAGAATTTTTCTGTGAAAACCTAGTAAGTTATAACATAGATATTCCTTGACTTACCTACTCTCTCTTTGGGTGTAGAAACCTGGTTCTAGTACCCTCCCATACTTCTTCGGGTGAGACCTTGGCCTACGCAAGTAGGTCATTGCTGAAAGGGCCAGTAGTATAGGGGTTTTTTGGCAAACCTTAACCTCTGAACCTAGGTTAGGACCCCTCAAGACAAAAAATGGTTTCGTTTTCGGGACTAGGAGCATTTTGAGAGAGAGATCGGGTAATGGCATGAGGTCCTTGGAGACCTGAGAGGGTGGAAATTGAAGATTTGTTTGAAAGACAGATTCAACAATTTGTTGTGAAGGAGAATCCTAGCTCAAAATTGATGGATGAGAAGTGGAAGAACAAGTACATATTCATTGAATTCTATGGAATTTTCTTTGTAACCTTTGCACACGATATTTAGGAGTGGTTGGCAAGGCTCCTATAGTTCCAGACGTGCTGGAACAACGATCAGGTTACGCAGTGGACACCAGAATTGATTCAAAAACTTGAAGGGAATGCCAATACAATCACCCATATATTAGATCACTGGGTAGATAGCGTTCTAGGAGGATCCATGACTGAATTCATAGTCGATCAGTTTGTATCCTATTCTGAAGCAGAGCGAAGGTTCTTCAAAGGTTTTTAGGAAATTTCTTGAAAACAATGCCATTATTAATCAAAATATTACTGCGCGAAAAGGGCATTATGTGCAGCAACACCAAGTGAATGACGTTTGATCTAAGTGATAGCACAACATGAAGTGGTAAGTACTACTAAACTAATCAAGAATGATATAGAACTTCCTACATCCCATTAAGAGATTTGGCTATGCATAGTCCTCCAGCTACACCACCTTCAAGTCAGCATAAGGGTAAGAACTCACCAACACCTCCGCCACCACTGGAAGAAGATATGGCCACCCACATGAAGCTACCCACTTTCAAGGGTGTAGGGGATGAAGATATGGATTGATTTTGGTTTGTCACAAAATCAGTATGGACTGTGTAGAATGTGGCTACTGACGTTGTAAAGAGAGCACATCTATCACTCACCTTTGAAGGAAGGGCCTTGGATTGGTATATGGGGCATGTAGGATAGCACATAGATCCAACTATTCAGGAGATTAAGACATCGTTAAAACAACAGTTTCGGAAGCCTAAGTCCTACTCTCAAATAGTGGTTGACTTGAAAGACTTTAGTTAGGGACCCACTGAATTGGTATGGGAAGTTGATCAGAAGTTAGAAAAGGTTATCATGGATGGGGAATTTCAGTATGATGATAGGCAACACAAGGAATGGTTTATCGCTATGTTGCTACCTCACCTGGGCAGACCTATGGGTCAGCAGTCTATTTCAATGCAAGAGAATGCCTTGGAGATTACTATGAAACTAGAGGTTGTGCCGATGGATGATTCTTAGTTTGGGGTATAGCATATCCAGGGACAGCTGGAGGCAATGCACCTTGAAATATAAAACCTGCGAAAAGAACGAGGGAAGGAGGCTAGTCTAGAAATATGGTGCATAATATGTAGGGTGTCCGGCCATACCAAGGATCAGTGTCCTCTGCTAGTAGATTACATGCAAGCTTGGGGACCTAGCCCATTGCATCCTAAGGATGCTGCGGGATCGAGTGGTCCAATGTTATGATGTGCTGATTGTCATGTTGCCGGACTACATGATACTAACCACTATCCCCATCTAGGTGCTTATGTTCCAGAATTGAAGTAGCAATGGTGTTGATTATTCTCCTCTGTGGGGCATGATGAGCATAAATTTTCAACCTATGACTTGATGATAGATCGAGGAAACCTATACAGAGTACAGGCTGGCCCTTCTTCACCACTATCTCCCTCAAGCAGAGGAGGCTCCCAAGACAGTGGTAGGGGAGGGGTAAGGAGTGGAGCCGCAGGTCAGGGAAGAGGACAATAGATCTGCTATAACAATGGAGAAATGGGGCACTTTACGAGGGACTGTCCGAACCCTGCGAGAAAATATTTCCGGTATTGTCAACAACTAGATAATTTTATTGAAGACTGTCCAATTCTAATACCGAAAATGTAGTAAAAACAACGAACACCTACACAGAACGTACGGAGGGTTAAGGGCAAATGTCGTGATGAAGGAGCAAGTATTAATGTCATAACGCACAACGACATTGCTACTGGTGGAGCTAAGGAGAAATTCAAAGCTGAACCTCTTATCTAGAAAGAAACTATCAAACAGGAAAGCTTAGAGCTACAGAAGGAAAAGGAAACCTTTGTTGCAGCTTGAAAATACTTTACTAAGGATGAGGCACCTATTTCAAAAGCTCCGGGTAACCTAAGAATAGATGATGAAGTTAATCCATTTCTACAGGCATCTATGAAGCTGCTATGTAACCAGAAGGCAATAGAAAATATGCAAGCCCTAATAGATAGTTGCGCAGAGAGAACTAGCCCTCCTCTGGAAGTTAAGGATGTGCACAAACTTTACAAGCATAAGGAATGCATTGGTCAGGAAATGCGACTAACAACACAAATTAGCAACTAGGAAATGGATTAGGTTATTTTGGACCTGGGATCAGATGCGAATGTACTGCCCAAGAAAAATTGGAAATGGATGGGAGAGCCTAAGCTGGAATGGTCTACTATCCAGTTGCACATGGCCAACCAACAAAATATCATACTGTTGGGAAGGTTGTCAAATATTATGGTATATATCGCAGGAGTTAAGGTTCACACCGACTTTGAGGTAATTTAGATTGTGGAAGATGTGGACCCCTATCCTGCGCTCCTAGGATTGGATTGGGAAATATACATGGGAGGCATTATGAACCTAAATAAAATAAGTATGGTGTTTTATAATAAAGGCACAAGGGTGATAGTCCCACTGGACCCTACAGAAGGATAGTGGTATACAAAACTAGTGTGTGAAGAAGAGGATGTGGATCACATCTACAAATTAACTGCTCGGGACGAAGATTGGATCAATCCTACAGCTGATGGTGTGCTTTGATAGGCATTAGGGGAATTTTGAGGTCTAAAATGGGCCTCCTAAGAAAAATGTACAACAAAAATAAACTTTATAAGAACCAATAGGATTCAAGATGACGATGTCAACCATGGGGGATGATTCACCATTTTTTAAGTAATAGGGTAAAAATATTAAAAAATAATAAAATAATAAAACTACGTTTTCAACTCATATTTTCAACTTATCTCCCAAATTTTTTACTCAAATTTCGAGCAAGAGTACTTGTTGGATGGAAAATTTAATTCCTCATCCAAGGAGTACCCATGTTGCATACTTTTGATGGACCCTTCTACAAGAAAAATGAGAAATACATAAAAAAACGTGATTACAATCACGTTTTTCATGTATTTCTCATTTTTCGTGTAGCAGGACCCATCAAAAGTATGCAACATGGGTACTCCTTGGATGAGGAATTAAATTTTACATCCAACAAGTACTCCCACTCGAAATTTGAGTAAACACTTTGGGAGCTAAGTTGAAAATACAAGTTGAAAAAGTATTTTTTTTTAAATTTTTTCCCACTAAAATTTGATGATGTAATCAAATATTATTTTATTATTTCCACTATTATTTTATAATTTCCTTAGGAGGCCCATTTTAGACCTCAAAATTTCCCTAATTAGAAGGAGAGAAAATTCTCTCTAACTCCGACGAGGAGATAGAAAATTGGCAGAATCGATTACATGATGTATCTACACTGTGATGCCTTAGAATCACAAAGAAATTCTGGTGTATATCCTCAGAGGTAAGAGTGCTGCCCTACTTCTATGGTTCTGGTAGTATTAGAGAATTCTTTTGAGCATTTGAAGATGAGTTTGCAAGGGAACGAAGGCTATGGGCCCTTAATCTAGCCATGTGCGCAACCCCTGCAAGGTGGTGGGACATGCATAAGGGGACATTCCAGGATTGCAAGGACTGTCATGAAATGATGATCCTATAGTTTGAACCCCCATCTCACCTGTGCATAAAGACGTTCCTTGGTGCAGGGTACTCGTGCTAGCACTTGTCCGTATGGATGGAGAAATTGTGTGAATGAACTAGATAGGAATGGGTTCACCTATTTGTTCATGCCTTGGGGCCAATCCCCACTACATGGAATTTAGATGCAGAACTACACCAGTTCACCCATCACTGGGAAACCCTGAAGGACGATTCTGTACGAACATTTGGTTTGGTAGGTGGAACAAAGGCACTCAACGAAGCTCGGTAGGATATATATTCCTTATTATTTGGTGACTCATGCCCTTGCGCAGTACATGGGGCACCAACACGGGAAACACAGATGCATGATATTGTCAACTGTTGAAATTTATCAATTTATCCTAGAATCAAAGGAAGAGCGCGTATTTGCTGGACCCCTACTGCAGACCGTCGATGTTAATAAGCCTCTACAGCTGTGAGAAGTCAACATTGGAACGAAGGAATGACCTAAGCTATCTAAAATTGGGGACTACTTGGATGATGACACTGTGGGAAAAGTTGCAGAAATCCTCACGGAATACCAGGACTTATTCCCGACCAAATTCTCGGAAATCAAAGGAATTACAGGGGACCTAGGGGTCATGCGCATCACTTTAAACCCATATGTGCGCCCTGTGAAGCAGTGCCCTTATTGGTTGAACCCTAAGTACAAAAAAAAAGTCAAGGAAGAAATCGAAAAAATGATAGCCAGAGGTATCATCGAATCAGTTGAACAGTCAAATTAGGTAAGTCCTATGGTGGTTCAGGAAAAAAATACTAAGGGAGAAATATGGATCTGTGTTGACCTGCACAAATTAAATGATGCTTGCATGCATGATCCCTTTCTTATGCCATTCTCAGATGAAATCTTGGATAGTATAGGAGGGCAGGAAGCATACTCATTTCCAAATGGGTTCTTGGGCTACCATCAGATCAGGATCGCACCTGAAGATCGCAGAAAAACCACGTTTGCCACTAAATGGAGATCTTTTCAATACAATCTCATGCCATTTGGACTCAAGATTTCCACTGCCATATTTTCGTGGGTGGTGGTCGTACTGCTCAAGGAATTCATCCACAAGTTTTTGGAGGCATATTTTGATGACTGGGTCGTCTTTGGGTTGGTAAAGAGGCACATCTCAAAACTAAACATAATGTTGGATGTGTAGAAAGCACCAATTTTCCCTGAATATCAAGAAGTGCATATCTTGCGTACCCTTCAGGATCTTTTTCGGTCACATATTTTGTCGACAAATATTGATGGTTGATCCCACCAAAGCAGCAGTTATCATAAACCTGGAAGTACCTACAACTGAGAAACAACTGTGCTATATCCTCGAACACAAAGGCTACTACATAAATTTCATTCAAGGGTACGAGTTGATCACAACACCTATGGAAAAATTGCTAAAGAAGGAAGTTTCATTCTTTTGGGACGAGGAGTATCAGAAGAGCTTTGAGCTACTCAAGGAGAAGATGGTATCTGTGCCTATTCTAATATTTCCTAACTTGGCAAAGGTTTTCCATGTTCACGTAGATGCATCAGGAATAGCCCCGGGGGTTGTCCTTACGCACCTTAGTGACGGAGACATTGACCATTCAGTTTCATTTGCTAGTAGGAAACTTTTTGGTGCAGGGCACAACTAGTCCACTGCAGAGCGAGAGGGGATGGCTATGATATACGCCTTGAAAAAATACCGGCATTAGGTATTAGGAGGGCACGTCAAGATGTTTACAGATCAATTAGCTTTGAAGTACCTAGTGAATAAGCCTGTGTTGGGGGGGGAATCTGCCAATCGCTATTATTGTTCCAATAACATGACTTTGATATCATCCTCAAGCTGGGAAAGTTGAGTGTTGGGCTAGACCACTTATCCCGAACTGAAAGTGGTGAAGGGTCCACCAGTCTAGAAGAAGGATTGCCTAATGCGCAGCTGTTTGCTATTAAGGTAGTTGATGCACACTTCACCGACATCATTCACTTCTTGACTATGGGGATGGCACCAGCAGAGTATTTGGTACAATAGAAGAAAGAGTTGTCAACCCGCACAACAGATTTTACCATCATCGCAGGCCATCTATATAAGCTAGGAGCTGACAAGGTTCTACGAAGATATGTTTTGGAGAATGAAAGGCATGCCATTTTAGCAGAAGGTCACGAGGGTGTAGCAGGAGCTCACTACACAGGGAAAGAAATCGTGCAGAAGATCTTGAGAGCTGGGCTATGATGGCCCACACTTCATAGTGACTGTAATGACTATTTCAAAGCTTTTGATACGTGCCAAAGGACATAAAGGCCATCACATAGAGACAAAATGCCCCCGCAACAAAAAATGGACCTGCAAGCATTTGACAAATGGACCATCAACTTTGTTGGGACCATAAAACCACAAGGAAAGAACACAGATGAATGCTACATCATCACTACAACTGATTATGTAACTAGGTGGGCCGAGGCATAAGTTGTGAAGGATTTCACTGTAGATGCTGCAACGCACTTCATTTTTGAGTAGATTTTGACTAGGTTTGGCTTTCCGAAGATCTTAATGAGTGATATATGTACACACTTTGTTAATGAAACCATACACACCTTGACTGAAGAATTTTAGATCCACCACACGAAAAGCACCCCGTATCATGCACATGAAAAATGGAGCTATAGAAGATTTTAATAAGATCTTGTAGCAGGCACTGACCAAGGTCTGTAATGTCAATGGCAGCGAATGGGACGTGCACATCCTGTCAGTTCTTTGGGCCTATTGAAACACCTACAATAATTTGACTGGGAAGACACCATTTAGGATGGTCTATTGCAAGGAAGCGATTATGCCCATGGAGTATATTGTTCCTAGTATGTGCATTATAGCTGTTACCAATATGGTAGAGCCTAATATCATGGAGGAATAGCTAGCACAGCTTCTGACCTTGGAGGTAGATTGTTTCATTGCTATCTTCCATCAGCAAGTTCAAAAGGCTTGAGATAAGGCATGACAGGATCTACATATTCAGCAAAATACATTTGCAGAGGGAGAATTGGTCCTGCTATACGATAGCTATTTTACGAAACATCCAGGGAAGTTTTGTCAACACTGACTAGGTCCCTATATGGTAAAGGAAATTACTGACAGAGGGGTGGTATGGTTAACTACACTGTGTGGTGATATGGTACCAGGATATGTCAATGGCGGTTGGCTCAAACCATACCGGATCAAATTACTATATGGCCAGAGTCACTGTATGGGGCAGGATATGCGCAGAAAAAGGGATAAATGCAGGCCACACCATGGTATGTCCAGTGATTGATCACAGGTTTGGAGGCCCAGAGAGGTGCACTGGGAGTGCAAGGGTGTGCTGGGAATACAGGAGGTGTGCTGGGAGCATAAGGGTGCGCTCAGAACATTGAAGCTACACTAGAAGCGTAGGGGTAATCTACAACTGTGAAAACTAGCCGTTGGAACAGTAAAACTAGGTAAAAAACAAATTTTACCATTGAAAGGAGCGGGCAGCCAGTAATTAATGAGAGGATTTCCAAATATTTTTTACCGTTTACTTGATGGTAAGTTCCTTATAAGCTTCAACCAAATTTTGGTTCATCTCCAAGGCTATAAAAGTAGAAGGATAGCTCAGAAGAGGGTTCTGTGTATCTTGAGCATTTTTTGTTTTGTTTGAGTCTGTGACTATTGCACCTTGTTCATGTCTGAGTGTGCTTCCCCCTCAGATAGTAGCCACCCTAAGTTCATCTTTCATGCCATAATGACTGTGTCTAATCCCAGCGAATCTTCCCAAATTGCAGCCTCAACAGAGAAAGAGTCTAATGAAGTACTAGAAGTTAACCCTCAAGTTGAGGAGGTTATTTCCATGCCAAGCAAGGGAAAGTAGAAAGGCAAGGTAAAATGCCAAGGGTTGGGGAAACCTGCAAAGTGGGCTAGAGGGTAGCCCTGCACCTCCCCTTAGAATGTGAAATCACCCCAAACGGTGCCTCAGGCATGGTCACCTAAACCTTTGAAGCAACCTCTTTCTGCTTAGGAAGAGGCCTGAATCCCTGAACTGATAAAATGGTTGCTGCCCTATGTCTGTCCTTGTAGGCCCTCGACGTGCACACCTAATAATCTTGATGGCATGCACACCTATCTACAAATTCCACTGATTCCAGGAGAGGTCCCCATAATTGGAGACTCCTTTGGCAAGCTCCACTCGGTCAAATTCAATGACCACGACTTGGAAAATTTAGACGCCTTCCCAGAACTAGCACCTAAGTTATATCTTGAAAGAGTATTGGAGGATGACATGCTAAAGGTGGTCCCCATGCCATGGGCAAGAATATTGGCTAGTTCCAGGATATTAAACCTATCGTGGATGGCTAATTTTGGCCACTATAATGTCATAGACCGACTTGTGCGCTAGCTGCTTGCCATGGTCCATGATGGCAGCTTATGGACACATGACATAATTCCCATAGATGCAATGTTGATTCACCGTATCACTGGCCTGCCCATGAAAGGGCTCAATACCATGGAACATTTTGGTAATAAATATGAACAACATATTGCTGATAAGGTGTGGGAGGATTATCATATGGAAAGAAACACTAGGGGGTTCATGATCAACACTATCAGTGACCCCGGTGTGCACATGGGACCTTGTTGTTAGCCTACAAAATGATGCCCAAATTCCAAGTTTCAACTCTCCCTACGTATGTAATACAGTTGGCTCGGTGCTGTGAAAAGGGGATCTACTACAATTGGTCCCAGTTCTTGTGCAATGAATTTCTAGAGAATATGCACGAGGCCCGGGATCAGGGAAAATCATTCTGCTACTCCTTGCTACTATTCCTCATCACGTTGTTCACGTGGGAAGCCCCTGAAGACATAGTTCTCCCCGAGCTCGATTGAGGTATGTGCGAGGGAGTGCGATATGCGAACTTGTGGGATTCAAAGGACGCACAGTGTATTGAATATAATCAAGTCTTTTGGGTCCTATTTTAGAGCAAGCTCACTGCTGCTATCAACTCCTAGTTGCGCTTGTCACCAGAAATTTATGACAAGTACAAGAGCATCGCAGCATTTCAGGTGACAGTTCATAATGTACAGATCAGGGGCCACAAGGATCCAACATGATTATCACTCCCATACATGGTCGCAAATGAGGATATTGACCACCTTATTGCTGGTTGGCCTCTACACTGGAAGGTTGGCTTCAAGGCAGGAGCAAAGGACACTGCAGGAATGAGTACCACAAAGGTCACCTCGCCCCCTACCACTAAAGAGACTGGGGGACAGGGAAAGAGTATTGGGAAGGGCGTGGATCCAAAACCACAGAAGGAAGTTCAGGGTAAGAGTATTGGGAAGGGAGTGGAATCAGAAGCATAGAAGGGTTCGCAGCGGCTTAGAAGATCTGCATACGGGAGGTGATGAATCCCCTTGAGGAACGAAACGAAATGGTGACCCTGTTAAGAGACCATGGAAGAAGCAACATGCTCAATGGTTAGAACGAGACGTAGGTGTTACTTTGATAGAGAAGGACCTGGAGCAGATCGCAAATGTAGTCACCCTTGCTGCCAAAGATAAATGGCTGGACTTGGAAGAGCAATAGAAGGCCATGGTCGACAGCCTCCAGGATGAGCTCCAAGATCTACAGCTAAAGACTGACACCTTGAAAACAAGTATGATCCAGGCAACGTCAGCCCCAGCAACAAGCAGCACATTTATTAGTATAGTGGAAAGCCACCTCTTCCCTCTGCCAGGCGCAGCCCTCATACTGAGCGCACCCGAATTAGGAGCGCAAGTCCAGGCCTGTGAAGAGGTGCAATTGGGCCTATCCCGGCTGCTGCATGAACCATTATAGGTCCTCCACACATCACTGTTCGAAGAGATTCAACATAGGGACTGCTAAGTACACCAGCAACTCAGTACAATGGAGCAAATGATAGAAGAAAATACCACTGAAGTATCCCAGGAACAAGCTACATGTACGCTCACCATTGTGCAGTGGAAAGAGTTGGAACGCTTAATCATTAGGCTCTGCACAAATGTCACTGAAGATATCCCAAATTCTGCCACCCCCCAGGCCAAGATTGAGGGGCTTGTTGCAGCACTCAAGGCTTCGAGGACAGAGATCTAGGCAGTCAAATTAGAGATGGAAGAGGAGATTGCGGCCTTGTAGGCCAAATTACAGCCAGAAATGCCAGCAGAGATAAGGGCCCAGGGAGCCGTGCTAGTCACAAAAGCCACTAATGTCATCACATATTAGATTTCTCATGACACAGGACTATTGGAGATAGCTATGTAGCTGTGGACTAAGGTGCAATGGGGTCTTCTCCTGTGTGAACTGACTCAAACGTCGTGCCAGAAGGAAGAAGAGTTTGAGTAGTTGGAAACCACTATGCCTACTTTGATCCCTACTCAACGCTTGCCATGAATGCATACCAACCATACGCTGGGAGATGATATTGAAGAGCACCGCCAGAAAAATAAGGTCCTCAGTGAACACCTTAAGCCTTGTGCCGATGAAGCCCTCAAGCTCTCTTAGGACGTCAATATTGCAGTAAAGTAGCTGAACCAAAATTTGGAGAGCATTGCCGCTGCTATAGAAGGTCCAACGTCACAGAAGTTGGTGGATGTTGCTCAGAATGCTGCTACGCAGAGCGAAGGAGTGCTGCCCCTGCAAGTTTAGGCAATCATGTAGCTGCAGGCATCGATGGAGAACCCATGGCCACAGTGACTTGGGACGAGTCACAAGATTGTGTTAGGGGCATGTTGCAACGGGCTTCCCAAACCTTTGTTTTTGGTAAAATTTTGTTAAATTCAGTCTTCCGTAGGGGTTTTGAGCAGGGTAAAATCCCCTAATGTTTGTAACGGATTAAAGGGTAACTTTAGGGTCCGCAAACCACTATTTGCGAACCATCGGATAGCAAAGGATAATTTTTTATAAATGGATAGATAGTTGTGTCTAGCTGATAAGAAAGTTTTTAGATTGATGCTACGTGAGAACTATTAGATATGTTTGGGTTTTTTTGGATAAGGACTCCTACTAGCTATGTGCACAGAGATCCTTAGTCCTGCTATGTGCGAACCCTGCTAGGATGTGTGTGTGGGTTGCATTTTGGTTGTAAGTGGATCTGAACGTTAATGAATGTGAAGTATCATTAAAATAGTTGTGTGTTATCTGAATTGGTAATTTTTACTATTGAAGCGCATCTGTGATGCCTCTTTAAGCTGCGAATGTATCTGTGTTCTAGAATTGGCATAAGTATACCTGTGGTCTAATATTGACTGTGATTATAGTAATCTGTTATGATATTTGGTAATGCGCACGTGGATGTGAGTGTAACTGATTAGATCTGATAGCTTGTATGGTTATATGTTGATTACACCGTTAAAAGAGCTGCGAATAGACTTGTTCTGTGCGAACCTAGTAAGTTATAACACATATCTGCCTTGACTTACCTACTCTCTCTCTGGGTGCAGAAACCTGGTTCCAACACCCTCCCATACTGCTTCGGGTGAGACCTTGGCCTGTGCCAGAAAGTCATTTCCGAAAGAGCCAATAGTATAGGGGTTTGTTGGCAAACCTTAACCTCCAAACCTGGGTCAGGACCCCTCAAGCCAATAGAGTTGTTAAACATGATTGGAATTGATTCAATTTATAAACCTCTCGCTGCCACCATGGTTGTAGCATCAAATATTTCCTCCACATATATGTTTGCAACATCACTAGAAACACATTTGTATGGTGGTTTTTTCATCCCACCAAGATATGATTCTTTTTCTAGTGCATCTTCTAGTTCTTGGACCTCTCCTATGTCATCCAATATAGGAATGTCATTTGGTACTTCTGTTATGAGTGCCACACAATTTTCTCCTCCTCCTCCTCCACTTACACCTACGGTTGAGCAATAGTATTTCCATTTTTTCAGTGGGTAAGGTTACCTCCAAAAACCCAACTCTCCTTATTTTGGGTATCCTCTACTGGGTCACAATTTCCTCCATCATGCCTTCATCCTTTGGCATGGGGGAAACCAGTTTTTGGTATGCCTAAAATTGTTAATCCACCTCATTATAGTCCTCCTTATCCTAGAATGGGTTCTAGTGTCTAGAAATCCATCTTTCCCATTCAACCTTGTTCTTATTGGGATTGATTGTTGAATCCTCATCCTACACTATCTTCTCAAATTCCTATCCATCAAAAAACACCCCAACAAGCTCAAATACACGTGATCCAACCTTTACAAGTTTTATTTGCATCTCAATATATTCCAATAGCATATAGAACTTCCCAAATCCCACTTACCTAGATTTTACAAGGTACCTCACACTCTGAATTGCTTGGGTAGGGTATTCCTTGAGTTTCGATAAAATAGGTTATTCGTAGTATGGTGCAATATAAATGAACCTTCCTTATAATGGGACGATGCAAACTCCCATTAGGAAATAGTATGGTCCATACCAAGCACCCTTTAAAGGCCATCAAATCCATGCCCAACTATTCAAGCAGCTTTATCATGACCCTAGTGTTGGGAAAAAAGGTCACTTGTATACTCGTTGTCATATTCCTCCTTATCCTAGTACATGGTTCCTTATTATCAGAACCCCCCTATCTGGGATTGCAAGTTCCTAGTGCTCAAGCTATTCCTGCATATCCAATTCAGTCTCTTCTAGAATTTATTCATAAATTTTATTTTGTGGCCTCTCTCGAATTGAAATACTTAAGTAGGCTCACTAATGACCCCATCACTCTTTCGTCATGGGGACCAAAAATTCCCACTCAATTTCCTTCAGAAATACCAAATTTCAATGGGAATCAAGGAGTAGACCCATTGATGCACGTTATGAATTATCATCTATGGTGTTATTCTAACTCCCTTAATGATGATTCCATTTGATTTCGTATTTTCCAATGAACGCCTATAGGTACCGCAACTAAATGGTACATTGAGTTACCTGGATCTTTGTTTCATCACTTAAGCACTTTATCCACCACATTCCTCACACATTTCCAACTACCCATCATATATGAAACTAGAATGGAACTATTCAACAATTTCGAACAATAATATTCCATTCACATTGTAGATCACATTCATGAGTGGAGGCGTGACCACAAATTGGTTAAGAATTATGATCTCAATCAATTGTTACCATAATGGTTTACCAAATCTCTATTGTCACCTATAACAGAAGGTGTGGTTAGAGGTGGATTCGTGACCAAAGAGAAAGTTATTTCTCATACACAATATTTGGACCTCGTTTATACCCAGTCATGCACACTCTATGATAAGTTACCAAACACTCAAAGGAATTCAAATATTGTTACTCCTCCACTTGGTAAATAATCTCATGTTGTTGATGGCTTGATTGGTTATTCAAATTTCGATTCGGTGAGTAAACCATTTTGTGTTTCTCTTACTACATCTACTCAAAACCCTCAATCCTATCCTCTTGAGGCTTCTTATTCTGAGATAAATGTCATTTCATATGATAAGTGAAATTTTGTACATCAACTTGGAAGCAAGAAGAAAGGGAAAGGTAAGAATAAGAAATATCCTTCACCTTAGGAAAAACAAAAGAATCAGTCTTCCGGTGAGAAGAAAAATCCTCTTTACCCATGCTTAATTTTCAATGAGAATAAATTTACACGTGACTTTTTGCACCGCAATGAACTGAATCAATTCCTTAAATATTTTAATTCTCATGTCATGTTGACCGACAAGTTTCCCAATCAGGAGACCCATATGGTTGCTCGATACCCTTCTTCCTTTAAAATGGTTGTAATTCTTTCATCTTGAAAGATGAGATCTGATGTCATGGTGGCAACTAGGAATAAGGACTATGGTAATGTGAACCCATCAAACAATCAGGATGATGATCAACCCACCAGTTTGACATCACCTTCATCTAATCCTATTCCACCTTTGATTCCTATGAAATCGACTATGAAACCTCTGAAGGGCATTATTCATAACTCTAATTTCAACCATTGTTCAAGAAATGTCCATAATTATAATGTAGTTGAGGATTTTCCTGAGTATCCACCAGTTATGTCAACTCTTGACGTGTTGCAAAAATTCCACATAAAAAAGTAGCCCTTGTTTTAAGCTATCATATGTGTGGATCCATCATATTCCTACCTAGTGGTTTATTAATCCATCATATTCCAACTCAATTCGCTTTAATAATCCAAGTATTTATTTTTGTTAATAACATTCATCATTCTATCATGGATGAGGGAGCCTCAACATGCATTATGTCCATGTATTGCTAGAAGGCAATTGGTTCACCTCAACTGAGTCAATCGACCACCACATTGAAACCTTTTAATGGGAGAATGTACAAACCTTATGGGATTTTGAATTCCCTTCAAGTAGATTTAGGCGGAAAAGCCATCTCTATAAAAGCAGAAGTTATTGATGGAACTCTTGATTAAAATATTCTCCTAGGACTTATGTTGGTTTATGCTATGGTTTTTGTCAGTTCAACCTATTTCCGTATGGTCACCTTTCCTCATAAAGGCGAGATTGTAGCCATATATAAACTCACCTTTCTTGCCTTTTATTCTCATGTTACTAGAAATTTCCATCTTGTGGGGAAATCCCTACAATCCTATTAGCATGTCAGGGTTAAATTATTGAAGGATTCATTACTTATGGGAACATTTTTTCTCCGTACCCCTACCCTTCCCAAAAACTCTTTTTCAATTTCTTATATAAACATGATATGATCATATATTATATCAGACGATCCATGGATTGTACCTAATGAAACAAACATCGAAGGTTTTGGTGACTGAACGTTGCTAAGCCATGCTGTGCTAGATTATGAAGCCATTTATTCAGCTTATGTGGCTTATACCTTATCTTCTATCAACTATGTAGATCGGTCACTAGATTATGGCACACCTTCAGACCCTTTTTCCCGTGTATTCTCTACTGATGAAAGCATCATTGAGATCATCATGCCTAATGATGCATCATGGGATGAACATCATAACCATTCCTTTTTACTAGATTCCATTGAGGATAACCTCGATGTTGTATATTTACCCAATTTTGTTGAATCTCTTATGCATGTCATCTTTATTCATGATATCGACTCCGAAAATAACCTTTAGAATATCGAGGAGGCGACACCTTTCAATTTTTATATCAAACCAGGTATTGTTGAAAATATTTACACTGGAGCATCTTGCTCTCCATTTAAGATCAAGACCTATAGAGACCTTTTTTCATTAGTTTCAGGATGTGTTTTCCTGGCCTTATGAATAAATTCTAGGCATTGACCCAATATTGTAGTACACAAGATTAAAACGTATCCAGATGCCAAACCTGTCTGGTAGTGCCTCCATCTATTTTATCCCAAGAAGGCTATTAGGATCAAGGATGAAGTTGAAAATATTCTCTGGGATATTTTCATATACCTCATTCCTTTAACTGATTGGGTATAAAATGTCATCCTTGTCATGAATAAACATGGAATGATCTTAGTGTGTGTCAATTATCGAGATGTGAATTGTGCTTGTCCCAAGGAAAACCATCTCACCCGTTCATTGACCAAATTTCTGATGACCGCGTGAGCTACGAGATTTTTTCATTCATGTATGGATTCTCATGCTATAATAAAATAAACATTCTCTCAGTGGACCAAACTAAGACTGCATTTATCTGTCCCTACATATTTTTTTCTTAATAAGCTCCCATTTGGCTTGAAGAATGTGGCAGCCACATTTAAACGTGCAATTGGCTATGATTGTCATGATATTAAACACATGGTACATTCATATTTGGATGATCCCCCTACTCATTATAAATATCGGGTCGATCACATGATTTGGGCACTATAAAATTTGACTTAACCTACACAAATGTGTGTTTTTTGTTGTCCTAGTCATCCCTTGGGTTTTGTTATTTCAAAACAAGTGCAAGCAATTTTTGACTTTCCTCCACCTTCTTCTCTCGTTCATTTACAAAGGCTATAAGGGAAAGCTAAATTCCTATGGTGTTTCATCCCAAATTATGCTGATTTGACCAAAGGATTCACTCGCTTACTGAAGAAAGGGGTACCCTTCCATTGGGATGACACTGCTCAAAAAACGTTTAATGCCCTAAAATATGTACTAGTTCGGGCATCTCTTCCATACCCCCCTGATTATAAAATCGATTATTTCTTGTATCCAACCATTTTCGTTTCTAATATAGCAATAGTATTGGTCTGAGAGAACGTTATCGAGACTGAAAATCCTATTTATTATTTGAGTGGGAACCACAATGATACTGAAATCAAATATACCCATGTATAAAAGTTGGCTTTGGAATTTTGTCAAGCCCTCCAAATGTTTCGCTATTACATCTTTCATAGGAAAAATACAGTCATTTCAGATTGAAACCCTATGAAATTTATATTTTCACATCAATTTCTAGGGTGGATTACTCTAGGTGGATCATTGTTCTCCAAGGGTTATGCCTCGAATTCATGAAAACCAAGTCGAAGAAATCCCTAGTTTCCGTCGATCTTATGTGAAAAATCCCTTCCCTTGATTCTTAATCTACATCTGAAGATTTTTTCCCTGATGAGTTATTTCTTCTGATTTCATCATCTAACCCATGGTATGGAAATTTTCTGATTTATCTCTAGACCTAAAATTTCTGGCCTAATACCTCTCGCTCTGAGAAACAACGTATTCAATACAAATCCTGAAATTACATAATTATTGATGACACACTTTATCATTGTGGTATTGATATGATCCTATGAAGCTGCCTCACCCTTGAGGAAGTCGACAATGTTTTTATGAATTCCATACATGGTCATGTACTTGAAATCTATCTCCTTATGCTACCACATAGAAGATCCTACCCATTGGTTATGATCGCAAGATCCGTGCTCTGCCTACTCATTTTCATCCCATGGTTGTTGTTATTCATTTTACAAAATGGGGCATAAAATTAAAGGTATGTAACCCTCACTTAGTCAGGGGGCATGGTTATATTATCGTCATTATTTACTAATTTACTAAGTGGGCCGAGGCAATGCCTATGTTTAACAACCATGACGAGATTGATGCATAATGTTTCTTCAACCACATTATTTCTAGGTTTTGTGTGCCACAAGTGATAGTTATAGATCATGGAAAACATTTTCAGAATCCTATAATGACCAAATTATCTTCTAAGTTGGATCTTTCGCATGATAATTCCACTCCCTGCTATGCACAAGATAATGGAAAAGTTGAGGTTGTCAACAAATTTCTTAAAAACTATGCTTCAACATATGGTAGGGGTCCATAAATAATTTTGGCAACAAACCCTTTACACATCATTGTGGCCATAATGAACCAAATTTAGGCCTATTATCGAATTCACAACCTTTTAGTTGGTATATTAATTGGAAGCAATTCTCCCCCTCGAGTGTGAAATTGCATCCTTGAAACTAGTTGTCGAAATTCTTCCTTCCACTTCTGTAGAGGAGTGTCTTTTACATTTGAATCATTTAGATGAAACCCAACATGATGTTTCTTTAGCCAATGAAGCTCATAAAATATGTTTCAAGGTGAAATATGACAAAAGTATCAAGCCTCGAGTCTTCTCGGAAGGAGACTTGGTTCTCTTATATGACTAGGAGGCCAATAAGTTAGGTCCAGGAAATTTCCAACCTATGTGGTTGGGTCCATACTTTTTCAAGCAATTCCTTGCGAAAGGGCCCTATGAGTTGGTATATTTTGATGGAGTTCCACTAGTGTAGCCTAGAAATGGGTTGTAAATAAAAAAATACTATGCTTCATCTCATGCATAATACATTTGGTACATATTGTCTATAGGTGTGTTTGAGTGTGTTTGCAGTGTGTCTTTTCATAGTTTCCCACAGTTTCTGTTGATCCCATTTATGTTTGGTTTTCATATGTTGACATCTCTCGAACCGTACATTGGTTATGTTGATGGTGCTAGTCATAGTCCTCAGAACCTATCTTTCACAGCATGGGCTATCTTTGCTCCAAATGACGAGATAGTGAGTATACAAGGGATTCTCATCATTCACTTGACTAAAAACATCGTTGAGTATATCGCAGTATTTGAGCTACAATATGATCCTATTTTACATGGTATCTATCATTTAGTGATCAGACTCTATTCACAACTTGTAGTACTACAACTTCTTAGTGTCTATTCGATTAGAAACCCTGCCATCCTTCGCATGGTTTTGAGAGTACGTCTTCTAGAAATATATTTCAATTGCATACAATATCAACACATTTCTATAAATATAAACACATCATAATATTCTCTAGCTAATCATGTTTTAGATAAACAGTTGCAAAAAATGTAAATAAATTTCAATTCACATAACATAATATTGAAAGCATAATAGGAACTAGGAAACACTAAAAAAATGTGTGTATAGATATATATATATATATATATATATATATATATATATATATATATATATATATATATATATATATATATATAGATATATATATAAAGTTTCATTTAAAAAAAATATGCCCTGAGACACATATGGCTACATCTACCATATGGAAAACTACATGGAAATATATAAGTAGACTAGTCAATGATTCTCATGATAAAATGACACTACAAGATCCATCTTATGCAGTAATCGACCAATATGGCTAGGTACTCTAATAGTTTGCTGTTGAAGCCATATGGGAACCTGATTGACTATGGTTTCATCAAACCCCTTAGTCAATCCCTCCATGTGGTGCTCCACCTATAATAGGATCTCAACTACCTTAATATATTGTAGCGCATCCCATCCTACCGTAGTGGCATGTACTGGTACCAATGCCTCCTCATGTGGTTTTCCTCCTGCATGGAAAAGATATGATGCACCCACTGGATGAACCAGTCAAACAATATTCATTGAACATCAAATAGTTTAGTATCAGAAACACAAAAGAAAAAAATTATTTAAAAATTTCAATAATTTAATGGTTAAAATAGTTTTACCTGCAGGATCACATTCCTCACTCTCCTGAACCATGAGCTCGGGATCATCACTGAAATCCATCCTTGCATACAGATAATCATCGACCATGATGAACTATCTACACAACCATCCAAAGAAGGTTGGTGAAA
The DNA here is from genome assembly GCA_034641835.2 of Pinus albicaulis. NCBI lineage: Eukaryota > Viridiplantae > Streptophyta > Pinopsida > Pinales > Pinaceae > Pinus > Pinus albicaulis. The sequence goes on from CM076580.1 coordinate 1,443,895,726, forward strand.
AACTAATCAACAAGGGACCTGCATGTCGGCCCTTATGATATATCCACCTCCACATCCATGGTACCCTCATATCGATAGGCTCAAGTATAAATTGTTGAGGTTGAAGTAGTGGCACCATCTTTAAACCAAAAGAGACTAAGAATGAACCATAACCAAAGCTTTTCAACTTCCCCTTTTTCACTTTAGTAATTTGTTCCATCATATTGAGCACGACACCCTCACTCCAGTTAAACATTTTTGGCTCTATACATTCTATCCCATACTACATGTATGATCGACTCGATACATGGAGCGTTGATATACCTACCAATATTGTGATGATAAATAGGATTTTTCTCAGTGGTAACTATGTCACATATTTTATATTGATATTTCCATCCATAGTAGGTTGTGATCGAGGTCTACAATAGGTGTTGATAGTGTCTTTCGTGGTCTCCCAACCACTCCCACATAAAAGAGAGATGGGGGCACTCCTCTTGGATATCCTCTACCTTTATCAGAAAGTAGATATCCTCTACCTTTATCTCTAGAAGATATTCCCCAAATATGAATTCTTGTACCTAAACATCATATGAATGAACGAGATATTTCAACAACTCCATTTTTTGCATCATACCAGGTAGCTAGAAGAATTTCAACAATCCATAATTTTTCAGTGCCAAGATAGCGACACGATCATTTGTTACAGTCAAATATTGCTCTTCATTTTCTCTTTCTCACCAAATGAATTCCATTTTATGCTAATGAACACCTGAAGCGTAAAAAAAGATTCATTAGGCTCCTTTTCATGAAAAAAATATGACAAACATTGAGGGAAAATTGATAAAACATTGAGAATTGTGTGCCCAATGCACCCTTATAGTGAAAACTATGGTGTTTCACCTCAGCTAGTAGTCATAAGATTCCTAGGTGCAACACATATTTCGACACAGGGGGGTGTGTTGGTCCTATGGTGTGTTTTTACAATCCCAGGGCCCTCAAAACCTTAAACAATTTCGATGAAATAAGAAAAATTGACCATCAAATGAAAGAGAAGGGTTTTAGCTCTTACCTAGAAGCGGGTACTCAGAATGATCCATTATATTGGCCACAATAAGCTGCATAATATCAAGGGAAAAAGTGCTAAAAAATTTTCACTATTGATGGTAGATATCAAATCGTAAAAATGAATGGTCAATTTGAGTATTTATGGTTATTTATTACACTATTTCATTCAAATTTAAGGTTTTGACCTAAATATGCCTCATTTTGACTATGAAACAAGTATTTTTAATCCTTTTTGTGGTATTTTGATTAGGTCGACAACTAGTAATGATGTTTTATCATGCTTTAAAAATGTTATTTTAACCATGGAGTATACTTTTTTCTCTTTGTCGATCTCTATAAACCTACGAAAAAGGAACCCCTTGCAGTCCTCTTTGAGCTCTTTTCAGACTCCCAAAGCATGAAAATATTTTCGAGACCATTCCTTTTCAAACTAGTTAGAGTAAATGAAAATATCTCTGCTTGGTTTAAGTTTAACCCTTTTCCGGACTGAGATGGACTATTTATGAAAAAGGAATACCTTTGTCGAACATATGATTCTAGGTTCAAGAATGACTCACATATCAAGGAAGAAGAAGGAGGCATAGTAGATATTAAAGGAACTCTCATTAGTGCTCTTGATGAACTAAAGAAGGCCAAAAGGAAGAAAAAAAAAACTAAAACAGTACCTATTGTGAGTAGAATTAGGTATGTACAAATTTTATAATGAATAGATTTCTTATAAAAAATAAAAACTACTAGAAGTTACTAATATCAAGGACATTCTAGGAAAACAGATAGAAGAAAAAAAGAATTGTAATAATATAGAGTATGAGAATAATATTTTGAAACAAGAGATGACCAAGAAACATGAGAAAATGATTCCAAAAACATATAAAGAGGAAATTGTGTCTCTAAAACTCAAGCTTGAGGAAGAAAAATGGAAAGAAGAAGTTTCTAAAGAAGTAATCACTGAATGGGAACATAACTACCATAATTTAGAAGTAGGGATAGTATCTTTGAGAATGTGCCTTTGGAAATAAAAAAAAATGATGTAGATTTTCATAAAACATTTGTTGAAGGAATAAATAAACTACCACTTTATGAGAAATTAAATATCTCTAGCAAATAGAAAAGTTTTGGGATACTCAAAACCACAAAAAAACTTTTAAAGAAAACACTATTACCAAGTGCACAATATTAATAGGGTTCCATAGCTATTCAAAGGGATTGCAAGGATGAACTAGTGATGATAAACCAATGGAATGTCATAAAAGCACTCATAAATGGAGTAAGTTTGTTAAATTTTCAAATATTCCCCTACACATATATGTGAATCAAACAATAAAGAAGCTAAGGTAAAATTAATCTATTCAAGCCTATCAAGTCTTGAATATTGGGTACTTAAATTTGTTCTATGAACATTGCTATTCTTGTCATATTTTGGGACATAAAGCCATTAACTATAGAAATTTCAATATTTAAATAGATGGAAATTTTGGATTTAGATACCATCAGAAGCATATGTATAGAAATTCATTTTTAGGGAAAAGAAATCCTTTCTCTCCATATTTGAATGAAAATTAGCATTTGAAATTCAATAAATTTGGACACAAAGAAAGAGATAGCAAAAGAAAGTTTGAATATCCAACTAAACAAAGGATGTTCGAACAGTCACCACTTTCAAGAGACATGAAGAGGAGGAATCAAAATAATAAGGAGTGTGGAATTAGGCTTTATCTACACATTACCAAAAATCAGAATTGTATGTATATGGTGGATTCTCCAATCATATGAATGGATACAACAATAAGTTATTTTTTATAGAAGAGAAAATTAAAGGTAGTGTCACTTTCATAAATAACTATCCTGCACAAATTAAAGAAAATGGTATAATAAGTTTGGATGAAAAATACTAAGGCAAAAAATATCTTATATGTGGATGGTTGTAAGAACAAAGTGATGAGTATATTTCAAATTCATGACAATGACTATGATGTGACTTTTTTCTCTAAGGATTGTGAGATAAAAAAAGGAAAAAAAAGAAAGTTTGTAGGTAAGGTAATTTGGACTCACAACAATGTGTATGGGTTTGATTCTTCTAGAGTGAATTTTTACTTTATAAAAATTGATCAAATTTGGTTGTAGCAAAAACTTTTGTGACATGTAAATTTCAATAGCCTAGTCAAGATTAGTAAGTTAAGGGAAGTTAGAGGCTTACTAAGACTATCAAAGCCTGATAGTCCAATTTGCAAGTCTTATCAATTTTGAAAACATACTAGGACACAATTAAAAAATAAGGAGTTGTAATATTATATACCTTTAGAGTTGGTTCATACAAATATTTGTGGTCCCACACAAAAAAATATCCCAAGACGAGAAAGGTACTTTATTTTATTTATTGATGATTTTACTACGGCAACTTGGGTAAGGTTGTTCAAAGAAAAGTATAAAGCCTTGAGTAAGTTAAAATTATTTAAGGATTAGGTTTATAATGATAGGGAACTTAAGCTAAAATTCTTGAGAAATAACATGGGAGGATAATTCAACTAGAAATAGTTTTAATATTTTTCTGAGAAACATTGCATAAGGAACAAATACTCAATAAAAATAAAATGACAACAAAATTTGGTTGTTAAAATGAAAATTAGAATAATTAAGGAGATGGGAAGAGAAATAACCAATGAAGGGAAGGTTGCACACAACTGCTAAAGAGAAGTAGCCTAAGAAGTTTTCTACTTAGCAGTTAGAGCACGACTCAGGCCTAACAATGGTAAGAGCCCTTATGAGCTATGGAAAGGAGCACTAACATTAGTAAAACATTTCAAGGTATTTTGGAGTAAATGCTATATTAAGAGAAAATATAATGAACTTTGAAAGTTCGACTCTAGAGAAAATGGGGGTATATTCCTTGGATATTCAATCAAGAGAAAAGGTCACAAATGCTTTAGTAAGAGGGAAAATAGGGTTGAATATTTCATCGATGTGGTAGTTGATGAAAAAATGACTCATTCAATGAATTCTAAATAAAAGAAGAAGTTAGATTATGAGGAGGATTTTGATCTCCAGTATTAACATAAAGAAGAAGAAGAAGTAGAGGAATAAGATGAAGAAGAATATATGACACAAATTCAGAAGACCCCATCCATTTATGCTTAAAAGAGACATCTATAATGTCAAATAATTGGTGATCAAACGATCAATGCTGAAAATAGAAGGAAATTCATTAAAATTTCTAGTCATGGAAATATTGTGCTTCTCTCGCAATCAAGCCCAAAAATTTCATCCAGGAATGTGAAGATAAGTTTTGGGTGAAATAAATGAATGAAGTGATGGATGAGATTTTAAAAAGTGACATTTGGGAGCTTTCCCACAAACCCAAGGATAATAATGATATTGGAACCAAATGAGTTTTCGAAATTAATCAAAATGAGGAAGGATAAGTAGTAAGAATCAAAGGAATAATGGTATTCAAGGGTTACACAGAAATAGAGGGAATAGACTTTCAGGATACATTTCCACTAGTAGAAAGACTGCAAGGTATTATAATGTTTCTATATTTTTAGAATAATAGGAGTATTAAACTATATGAAATGGATGTAAAATCAATATTAATCAATTAATATTTAGTAGAATAAGTGTATAAAGAACATCCAAAAGGTCCCTTGATCTTGGAGAATGAAGATCATGTTTGTACATTGAGAAAGGCTCTTTATGGGCTTAAACAAACTCCAAGAGAATAGTATGATAAACTAGACAAATATCTCTAGTTACAAGGTTATATAAGAGGGATTGTTGACAAAAATATGTAAAATAAATCTCAATATGATCACTTTCTAATTATTGTGGTTTATGCAGATGATGTTTTCTTTAGAAGTGATTTGGAACAGATGGGATGAAAATTTACCGAGGTAATGCAAAGAGAATTTGAAATTTTAATGATATGAAAGTTTTCCTTATTTACTTTTTTCATATTACCCAAAATAAAATGGTTATATTGATTTCTCATTCCAAGTGTTTAAAGGAAAAATTGAAGGAATTTTGGATGGAAGACTGCAAACAAGTTTGTACCCCCATGGTGACTAGTTGTAAGCTAAGTAAAGAGGATGAATATCCACATGTGAATCAAATTTCATATAGATGTATGATGGGAAGCTTGATGTATCTAACTACATCATAGTCAAACATAATGCACGGGAGCTTCACTTAATGACGCTCAACATAGAACGTGCGTTCATGGCATACTAAACAATACCCATAATTTGACTACATATTGGAAAATATCTCTAAAAAGAACTTTATTTCCCCATAAAAATACGAATCAAATACAACTTATTAATTTAAAAAATACATACTTTCACTAGATATTGTAGGTATCCATTTTTTCATTAACATTTTTTTATACCACTTTATGTTTTTTCATTAATTTTGAGCTCCAATTTTTATACACAATGTAGAAAATATTTTTAACCCCTATTATATGCTCACTATGTTATGTCATTTTTCCCTCAATATATATACCCCAATATGAAAACACGTGGTATGGTATTGATACCCTAGTGAATCCCCCTTGACATAATGAAAAGAGTGGGCTTTGTGGCCATATTTCAAGAAAGTAGCAAAGAAATGAACATCGATGCAGTGAAGAAAATTTTCAAATATTTTCAAGGCATAACAGACTTTGGCTTAGTGTATGTTAGAGATAAAAAATTCGATCTAAAATATTAAAATGATGTTGATTGAGATTGTATCATTTATTACAAGAAATGTACCTATGTACCAACATTTATTTTGGGATATTATTTATTATCGTAGGTGAGAAAAAAGAGAGACTCAATCTCTATATCCACAAAAAAATCATAATAGATTTCTACAACCGCTTTCTACACTTAGAATCTATGGATGAATAAAACTCTCAAAGATATCAAGCTTAATTTAAATGAACATATCCCAATCTTGTGTGACAACACAAGTTCTATCAACAACTACAAGACTCAGTATGCATTCAAAGACAAACATATTCTAACAAAATGCCATTTATTGAGAGAAAATGTTGTTGCTAATGTTTTTCCTCTTGATTTTATGGTTATTATTGAAAAACTTCAAGATATATTTACAAATCCCATACTGTGGGAGCCATTTGACTGTCTCAAGAAAAACTACTATTATATCTAATAAAAAATTAACTTAACTCAGAATGTGTCCCACAACTACTTATGATGGTGATTAATATAACAAGTACATTGCAGATGAAGGGCATCAAATATGGGCATGGTTTCAAGGGGTGATAACACTACCCTTTACCATTCATTTCAAAGGGGAGTCAAATTGTTGGGAGCGGTGGAACCAAATATTGTGACATGAAAACATCCAAGGTAGAGTTGTGGTTGAATAAAATTTGTAAGTATGAAAGTTCATTGGGAGTGTGTTCATTAAGAGAATAGTCTAAAATAGTTCAAGGTGAGTACTTTATTTGTTAGAGCCATCAGTATTACAACAACGTTTTCCAATGTTTCCATCAATTCCAAAAGGGGAGATTGTTGGGAATAATTTTGTCAATGATATCAAAGATGTGGGCTCCATGGATATTTCTAAGGAATATCTGGTTGAGGAAGGGTTCTTTAGTAGCTGAAATTTTTAGAAGTGAACCATCATGTTAGCAGGTTGAGAAAGGAAGTTAAAGCTCTTATAATTATGATGGTTTGGTGATCCAGTATTTGAAGGAACTTCTTCCTCAGGGGATATTTTGAATTTCCTTTATAATGTGCTCAAAAGGATAATCCTTGGAAAGGCCTTTCCAATGATAAAAGTAACTTTGAAAATATCCAAAGGATGATGGAGTTATGGTTAGTTTAATTCTAGCTGATTTCTAGGCTTATAGATGCTGCATATACCCTGTGTTCTACAAGACATTTCTTTGCTAAATAAATTTCGGACTTAGGTGAATTTGTGAAGAAGTGTGAATACTCATTAAGGCGAGACCATTGGCCTAGTCTATAGGTCGATCTAGTCTGAGGTCATCTTTCCAAAAGGTTTTAAAAGAAGTAAAAAGTACTGACCCCCAACCCATAACTCCAGACCTAAATGGAACCCAACTAAGAAATGTGGCTAAGTTATATTTTACATTGATTGATGTTATGGTAGAACATTTTTAGAGGTGGATAATGGACCAGGTGTCTTCCTTAGTTAATCTGACAGAATGAAGGACTAATCCTGATTTATGTAAGACAGAGTGTACAAATAATTAGAGTGTGTGTGTAGTGTCCCACCTTGGCAAGGTTAGTTTTGTGACACTTGGAGAGGGTCTTTTTGTGGCAATGATATAATATTATGCATGTCAAACTTATGTATATGCTTGTGTGTGCTATATACCTAGTTTGGGTTACCTATTTTCGATATGTTTATGATAATATCTATGGTTGTGTGTGTTGGAGATCCCATGTTTTGGCAAGTTTGGCAATACCAAAAGATGAGACAAAATCAGAACCACTTGTAGACCTCAAGATCTAGCCCTCCTGGGTCTAGAGAGGGATATCTATATAAAGGAAAAGGTATATGTCTTTGAAGTTCAGTTTTAAGGTTTTAGGCTAGTTATATGGCACGAGGTTTGCTTGTTTCGTTTGTTTGTTTGGTTGTTGGGAAACGAGAATGAAGGTTTCAATATAAGACAAAGGGTGAGCAAAGATGATTTTAGGCAAAGGAGAGGTAATTCCGAGAACACTCGAGACCATTAGGCAATGGAGTCATGAAAGGGTTTACTTGATATTTAGTATTCAAGGATTTCAATTGGGCTAGTCATCTAAAGCATAGGATCTTAAAGATGATAGTGTGATATGAAATGGTAGTGAGTGAAGGTGAAAGACAAGGAAACCTCCAAGGTGACCATTTAGAAATTCGATTCAGGGACAAGGCATGCCATTAAACACCTATGATCCAACCCATAAAAGGTTAACTCTTTAGATAAAAGAAACATTAAAGATTTAAACACAAAGGTGAAGGCTTGAGATCAGAGAAAGGATTTGAATTTTCAATGCTTCGACATCCAACTTAAGGGAACTTAGAAAGGTTCAATTGATTGAAAAGGACCCTAGTGAGATAGAATCAACATTCTAAACTCCCAGTATCCCAATTCTTTCAATTAAAACCCAACAAGAACATCTAAGAACAGATTCATAAATTCATACATCAGCGAGCAGTGAATAACACTACTACACTGCTTAAATTATCTTGAATTAGTTCTTAGATATGACATTTAGTAGAAAAAATCAAATGTAAGGAGAGAAAAAGCATTAGGGTACCATACAAGGGTATATCCTAAGCCAAATTTCTAATGCTTACTAGAGAAATGAAATGTAATGAATTATAGAAGGAAAACAAATACAAAGGTAGAATACATCACCACTGCTTTAAATCAGGATCCAAAGAAATGTGCTTGTCATATTAAAGAGAAAAACCATTCATGTACAACATCGTCCAACAGCTTGATATTCAGTTTGAAAACATCTTCCTTAGCCTATCTTATGACTTTACACAGAGAACTTTATCTCAAGAGAAACAACTTACAATTCACAGTTATCCAATCAATAATCAACAACAACCAACAACCCTTACAATGCATTTTTCTTGAGTTCTTATAGCTGAAATAGAAGCAGAGGAGGTAGGTGAAACACTAAATGAAACATTAAAACAGAAGTAGGAGAAGAGGGCTCCAGGCCCATTCTGTCTTAATATCTATGCATTAATCTTCAGTACTCTTTGGATGAAAGAGTGGTCTTCGACAGGCTGATATTAACTCCAGGTATGTTCCTTGATGTAATTTTCTACTGTAGTACTCTGTAGTACTCTGGTGACAGGAAAAAAGGCAGATAAATGACTTTGAGGTCTGCCATACTGCAAAATAAATTCTTTGGTAGCATTAGGACCATTCTGTCAGGGTGGAAATCTTCTCAAGAACACGATATAGAATAAAAGTAGTATGGGTACTCTGTCCTTTCTCGAGAGGGAAACTTATGATGATGTGAAACACTAATATATTGTTTTCTGTGCATTAGGCCTCATTAGGCCTTCTATGTAATTCATAAGGTATTCAATCTGGTACATTCGCCTTTTAACATTGAATTAAAGCATAAGATCTTCAATTAGAGGCTTTAAAACTGTTTAATCCTTTACTAATAATCTTTTCCACTTCATGATTGTCTCTGTCTGTGAAATTTGAGCTTTAATGGCATTGGAGAGGTTTAACAGGGTTGAGAACTACTCCTTTAATAAATAATTATGTTCTAACACCTTCCCAAACGTTTCTCCATAATCTCAGGCTCTGAAAATGCTTCCTCTGCGCTACTGTGTCACTAACAGTGACTGTGTAGAGCAGAACAGTTTTCACTGTCTATATTCCTGCAAAACACACAAAAAATGTTAAGAAATCCATGCAGGAGGGGGATGAATGCTGTGGAGGACTGTGAGAATGGCAGCGTAGCAGAGGTGAATGTTGTGGATGCAATGGAAAGCGGTGGAAAAATGTAGTGAAACGGTGTAAAATTGATCTGATGAAGGTTTGGTGGAGGAATGAATGTGGACCTTTCGATCGGATTTGGAGGCGATGATCGACAGTGGAGATTAACAAATGGAATGACCTTTAGAAGGTTTGGCAAAATGAAATAAACTTTAATGTAAAACATTAAAGTTCAAATGTTGAGCAGGATGATATATCCTTTTAATGTAGAACATTAAAACTTTAATGCAGGCGGAAGAAATGATTTCTTAATGTAAATCGTGAAATTTTACACTTTGGCGAAATACATAGAAAATGAATGGAAATGTGATGACATGGGGCGTGAATGGTGGGACCCGGTCATGGGGGGAGGGTGATGGACTATGGACCATCTGATCTCAGGAGGAGATCGACGGTTGGGAGGTCGCGATGAAGTTCAATGGTCGCGCGACGAAGAAATATGCATGGAACGCGAGATGCATTGTGGGCCATTGATCTATACAGATCAATGGTCGAGATCTTTTGATGAAATTTTGGAGGCAAGCAGTGGGGAAGTGGTATTTTGGAAAAAACCTCTGTTTTCATGCAACAAAAGGTGGGTGAGGCAGTTTTCTCTTTTTGAACACGAAATGGGTCCCCGTCTGACACGTGGCTCTAGAAAACCACCCATATCGCGTGAATTTGAACTGCTAAACTACGGACACAAAAATTGCGCAATATTGATGTGGGCCGTCAGATCTGGGATTGCGAGATCTGATGGTGATGGAGGAGCATGATATGAGGAACTTGCATGGTCAGTAAGGTGGGGTCAAGCAGAAGGTGGTTTCATCGTGGACCATCCGATCAGTATGGACGGCTGAGATCTGTAGAGGAGAAACACAGGCGGAGGAGTTGGTCAGTGTGCCGGATGAATCTCGACCATCGAATCAAAAGGAATGAATGGTTAGGATATAATCAGAAGCAGAGGAGGCAGGGGCCAAATCTTCGATGGGCTCATGAAGCGATTGGCTTTGGACCATTGGATCGACGGCAGATCAACAACTATGATTGGATAGGAGGGTGACCAATCGGGGGAGCAGGGCGGAGCAAGAAGAAATCTGGGTCATAGGATCAGAATGGATGGACGTCTTAGATTCAATTTGGGATCGGCCAATTGGGGCATCAGAGGGTGGCATATTTTAAAATCTCCGATTGGCGATGAGCACGGCGCTACGATGGGTGTTGGATGCTTTAAGATCAACGGTGGAGATTTCCCTTCGAGGATTACACATAAATGTTAGGGGGTTCGATGAAACAATGCACGAGCCATCTGATCTGTTAAAATCAATGGTGGATATCGCTCCAAAGGCCGATAGACCAAACACCATCGCATCGGAACTTTTTCACTTTGCAAAGGGAAAAAGCGCTCCGACCAATCTTCTGATGTGATAAGCGCCATATGCCTTAGCACTTGGTCTTAGCACTTGGGTGTATGGAGGGGAAGTGGTAAGGGGCTGGCTGAAAGGGGCTAAGCCTGTCATATGGTAAAAAATTGGGTTTTTAGCCTAAAAACAGAGCTTTAAGGCTGAACAGAGGCTTTCGGTAGAGAGAAAAATGGATTTTTAAGCCAAACAAAGGGTGCTTGTGAGGTTAAAAGGGGAGATGGGATGATTTATTAGGCTTGGGAGGGGATTTTGGGGGTTAAAGGGGAAACTTTAAAAATGGAAAAAAGGGTTAAAATGGGAAAATTTGCAGGGATACAAGAGGCAAATGGAGGCCTTTCTGAGCATAATTTTTTCACATACAGTGAGGCTTTTTGGATGGAGACAACAGTGAAGATTTTTCAAAGGCAGAGGACACACAGAGGCTTCAAGGATGAGAGATTTTCATAGGAAGTGTATCTCTTGAAGGCTCAAAAACAATTTATCCACCTGTTTGCTTGAAAAAAAATTCATAGGGGGCTAACAGTGGCTCCACATGGGGATGGCATCTTCTTGAAGGTGTCAAGAATTCAGAAAATAATATTTGAAGTAGGCCAGATGCCTGATATTTGAACCATATTTCTTCTTTGATTCAGTTGTTATAAACATGATGGATATTAATCAGCAGAACACATATCCCAAACAATCTACCTACCCATCCTATAATCCTAATATTTTTTCTTCAAGGTGCATTTGAATCTGCAGACCTTCTTCATCATTTTTTTTTTGAAAGCAGAAAAAAAACTAGTCTAATTCTACCCTTATTCCTCCATGAGACCAGATGAAACTGTTGGCCTCATAGTTTCTCTACCTAATCTAATATTTGCTAGGATTAAACTGTCTAGCAGATTTCTTCTCTACATTCTACAACAAAAAATTAAAAATAGTCAAACTAGGATTAGACAATTTGGTTTGTTGTGGATCCATGGCATAAATACAGCTGCACATGAACTGAAATTACAGAAACTTGAAAACAAAATTTCAAAGGCTTGAAATATTGAAACACTTGAAGCATCCTTCTTTTCTTTGTGACTCAAGTTTTGAGCTTGTTAGATTTACTTTCTCTTCTTCATTTTAGCTCTGGTTTTGGGCTTGCTAGAGCTAATCTTCTTTCTCCTTTGCTGGTTCAGATTTTGAGCATATTAGAACTAGCTTATTTACTTCCTTTGGCTCGGGTTTTCATCATGTTAGAGCCAATATTTTTCACTTCAGAGGTTCAAGTTTTGAGCATGTCTGAACCTCTCTTTCTCTCTGTTTTTTGAAACATTTTCTCTTTTTCTTTGAAAACAAAACACAGCGATGGTATTTACAATGGAAATGAACACTGTAAATTGGAAATTAGCAGTAGTAATGCTTGAGCATCCTGCCATTGATAGGACCCCCAAACAAATCTGTACCATCAAGATCTTGCAGAAAAAATTCATTTAGACCGATAGTGGATTGGATTATGTAAGGACCCTGCCACAAACTGTCAAATTTTCCATCATTTCCTTTGTCTTCTCTCCTAGAGTCCCAGTTTATAACTTTATCTCCAATTTTGAATTCACAAGCTTTTGTTCTTTTATCAAACAACTTATTTATATTTTCTTGTACTTTCAGAGCTTTGTTATAGACCTCTTCTCTTGTTTGTTGGAGATGAATTGTTTGATTTATCCTCCTTACCATGATGTCCTCTTCTGTCTGAATCTCTTAGACTAGTTTAATCACTAGTACCCCAAGGCTGGTTGGAAACACTGCCTCTATGCCATAAACAAGATGATATGGTGACATGCCAATGGATTTCTTTGTTGCTAGTCTATCAGCCCACAAAGCATGCACTAACTTGTTATGTCATGACTTCTTATCTTCTTCAAGCAGTTTTTTGATGATGGTCACCAAGCTCTTGTTTGATGATTCAGCTAACCCATTACCTTGTGGGTAATAAGTAGTTGAATGACCGAGTGCTATCTGGTACCTGTGACAAAAATCAATAATTTTCTTGGATCCAAAAGCAGCAACGTTATCAGTGATTATTTTTCTTGGGCAGCCAAATCTGGAGAGGATGTGGTCTTCTAGGCACTTAATGATAACAAAATCAGTGGCATTCCTAGAAGGTATGGCCTCTATCCATTTCTTGAGGTAGTTTGTGGCTATAAGGATCCACTTGTGTTGTGCAGAAGAAGCAGGGTGTATTTCTCCTATGAAATCTAGCCCCTGTTTTTGGAAGGGAGCCTCAACAGTAATGGGTTTTAATGGTAAAGGGAGGAGCTTTATTTTTCCCTAAAAAATTTGGCACTTATGGCAGGAAATTATCATTTTGTAGATGTCATTGAAAAGTGTACGCCAATAATAGCCAGCTCTGAGTATTTTGTTAACATTGGCTTTCCAGTTTAAATGGCCTCCACACTCTCCTGCATGGAACTCCTATTTAATCCTATCTGCTTCAGTTTTAGGAAAACATTTAAGCAATAGACCATTTTCATTTTTCCATTATAAACATTCATTAATTATGCAATATTTTCTGGCTTTTAAGTTTAGGAATCTGTTCTTAGTCTTTGATAAATCAGAAGGAGCATTCAGGTTTGTGAGTACATACAGGATATCAGAATACCAAGGAGAGTTTTGAAATTTTTCTTCAATAGTAGGATCAGGCAATCCTTCATGTTCATCCAAGGCATCTACCATGTTTATGTAAAGGGCTTGAAAATTATATTTAGCCATTAGTTGAGCTAAACCCTGACCTTTGATCAGTTTTGTGGGTTTTATTTCCAGGTCCTACTCTAATATTATAGCGATCCATTTTCCCCTCTTTCCGTCGGGATCTTGGGACAAAATGTATTTAACCACTAAGTTTGGAACGTAGGAAATGATGTGAGAATGAAAAATATACACCCTAAATTCTTTCAATTCCTTTACCAAGGCATAGGCTTGTTTCTCCATTATGTTATATTTCAAGGGCGCATCCCTTAGAGATTTGCTAAAGAAAGCAATGGGCTGTTCCATTCCCTCTGGTTTTTTCTGCAGTAGGACTAAAGCCATTATATGCTCAGAGGGAAAGGAAAATATCAAGAAATCTTTTGAGAAATCTAGGCTGATTAGGATAGGTTCCCGAGTGAGTGCAAGTTTAACTGATTCAAAATATTTTTTAGCCTCTACAGTGCATTTAACCCCTACACCTTTCTTCAAAATGTTAGTCATATTCCTGAGGTTCTCAGCTAAATTGGGAATAAACTCCATTAACAAGTTAATTTTCCCAATAAAGGACTGCAACTCTTTTATGTTTCTCGTGTGTGTAATCTGTAGTATTCCCTCAACTCTCTCCGGGTCTATTTTAATTCCCTTCTATGATAAAATATGGCCAAGAAGCTTTCCTTCATACAGCCCGAATACAGTATTCTTGGGATTTAAAGATAGACCGAACCTTCTACATTTTTCAAAAACTCTTCTTAGATGTTTTAGGTGTTCCTCATCAGTCTTGGAATAGACTGTTATGTCATCCAGATAGATGATAATGAAGTGCCCTATTTCTTCCAAAAAGGCTATGTCCATTACTCGTTGGAAGGTCGCACCAGCGTTCATCGGTCCAAAAGGCATTTTTACGTACATAAAAGTGCCCCATAGAGTGGTGAAAGTTGTCTTGAGCTGGTATTTTGGGAGTACTAAAACTTGGTTATAGCCTGAAAAACCGTTTAATAGGGAGATCCTCTTTGAGCCTACTACCCTCTGTAGGATGTGTTTCATCTTTGGTAGAGGATAATTATCTTTAAGTGAGGCTTTGTTAAGGTTCATGAAATCAATGCACAGTCTAATCTCACCTGTTTTCTTTCTCACAGCTACAAGGTTGGAAACCCAATCAGAAAACCTCACAAGCACGATGATTCCTGCCTTGTACATCTTCTTGATTTCATTTTTGACTAGAGGCAATTGTTTTGGGTTAATCCTGTGAAGTTTCTTCCTGAAGGGTTTTTGGTTTTCTTTCAAAGGGATTTTGTGCTGTATAATGTTTGTATCATAGGCCTTTAAGTCCTCGTAGCTCCAGGAAAACACATCGATGAAGTCTTTGAATAAGTAAATGTATTTCTTTTTCATGTCTACGGGCAAGGACTTAGCCAACTTAATCATCTTAGGCTTATCCTTAGTGCCTATGTTGCATTCCTCGACATTTGAGTCTGAGTGTTCTATTGTGGGTTTTTTCGCTACGTCGTCAAAATCAAAAAGGTCCTCTAAGGGTGCCAGTCCCCTGGGTATATTCCTATATTTTGACTGTAGCACCTCTATTTCCTTTTTATCTACATTCTTATATTCTTTAGTTTGATTTCAAATTTGTTCAGTTAAAGTGTTTATTTCTACATTATGAGGTGGTTTTCCTTCATTAGGGGGCTCTTCACTCAGGCAGCTATCATCAGATTTACAGTCTGAATCAGAGAATTCAAACTCGTTCCTGCCAAGCAGAAAATCCTCTATCTGCTTGTCACCCTCAAAGACCTGCCAATATTTCTTATTATCAAGCACTGCAGGTCTATAATTTGTTTGAATGATGATTTGTTTACCACTAGGATACTTATGATATGAACTAGCTATGCAGGCTAATCCATTCGCGATTATGTTTTGACTCCTAGGAACAAACACGAGTTCATACTCTACAAAGGTTTTCAATAAATCCATAGCATCATTCCTGTATGCTCTCAATCCAGGGTGTTTAGCTGTATAATTTCCGTTCACTTGTTTTATGATTAACTCAGAGTCTCCGTGTATAGCTATCCTTCGGGCTCCTAGTTTTTTCAACAGATTCAAGCCTAGGATGAGAGCCTCATAATCTATGATATTGTTGGTACGCTTGAAGTTCATATTGAAAGCATGGCTCTCAGCATAGTCACTCTCAGTGTTATGTAACCACACTCCTGCTCCTGCAGTCTTTCTAGTGCATGACCCATCGAAATTCATTCTCCATAAGGGATCATTTTCATGTTTATCATCATTTTCCTCCATAACGTTGCTTTCATTGTTATGCTGTAATATGGGGTCTACACTGTGGTGTGGAGGGTTTTGTTCCTCATGATGTGTATGGAGTTCAGAGGGATGACTAGTCAGTGGTTTGCACTATGTTTCTTGTTCACTCTCAGTTTCAGATCCAGTGCACTGTCCAAAGGTTTCTTCTTCGTTTTATTCTAAGTCTAGAGTGGTAATTATGTTGAAATCTATGGGCTCTACCCTATTGTCTGAATCTTTGTCTTCTGGCTCTGGCTCATCTATGGATTCATCGTTGCAAAGGATAAAGAATTCCAAATCTGTATGTACAAAGTACGGAGGTGAATTTTCAGGTTTTTCAGGGCTGCTGGCCATGAACTTCATTTTGGCCTCTCTATACAGTCTCCTAAGTTGGCTAAATACAAGGATTGTGGCATATGATCCATCCATATTCATTGTACCTTGCATCTTGGCACCCCATGACCTCAATAGTAACATGCCATACTTAGGTGGCACATCTGCCACCACAACATCCATAAACATGCATTTGGCTGGAATATGGGTCAGGTTCACACAAAGGTCTTTGATTAGGCCAAGGCACTTTACTCTGCTAGAGTTAAATGAATATAAATATTTATAAGGATGGGTTATCTCTAGGACTAACCTTTCCATAAGTACCTTAGGCATTAGGTTGTGTGATGCCCCAGAGTCATGCATTGCATTGTGAAGGATCTTGTCATGGATATTGAGGCTGATATAAAAATGAGGTACTACCCCTTCCTGAAAATTCCCTTCTATCTTTGGACCAAACATAAGGGCTAGTTGATCATCACTTAGATTGAAAGTGTCACTATTTTCACCTAGATTTAATTCTTTCAAAATTTGGCCTTTATATACATCTTGAGTGGCTAGCTCAGAGAGTGGGACAAAGAATTTAATTTTAGCAATATCACTCTCCAAATTGAAGGGAGACTGACTCTTTGTAAGACTCAACTCTGTTTTTTTGGCCACTACTTTAGTCGCAGAATTAGTGTGCTAATTCTCACTATGTACAGTGCTGGTAGTTGTTTTATCAGGAGCATTAGCTGTAGTGCTAGTGCTGCTAGTTTGTTGACTTTGTTTATTAGTATTTTGGCTTTCTTTTTCTTTGTTCTTCCCAGAACTCTCAGCTACTGATTTGCTACTTTTAGTAGTCACCCTAGAAGTTTTCTCAGGCCTTTTCTTAATGGTAATATTAGAAGCTTTTGGTTTGGAATTGTCTAAGCTATTTTTGCTTTTAATTTCATACTTTTCTCTGACATGCATGATGGCATTTTCAAATCCTAACATGTAATCCTCAGATTCTAACCTTTCCTCATCCCAATGTTAGTGTGAGGTCTGATCATATTCTGTGGAACAATTGTGGATTGAGTTGTCTATTTCAAACATATTTATTGTGTTTCCCTCAGACTCTTCTATTATCCCCTCATCCTCATCAAGGAAGTTCTCTTGAAATGGGGGTATAACTTGTTGATCGGAGTCTCTCTGTCTATTTGGGGGATTGTTTCTCCTAAAGTTATGGTTTTGGTTATGAATTTGGTTTCTGTTATGATTACTAACTATGACAACCATTTTTTCCATCATTTTCTCTAGCCTTTCCACGTTTTTTGCTAGAATGTCATACTTGGGATCAGATGTGGAAGTTGCAGTGTCATCCCTATATGTTACCCTTTTTTTAGCCCTCATTCTGGCTTTCTTCTCAATCAGGTTAGCCTCTACACTCACTTATCCTTTTTTCATATCTTTCAATGTGTTGTAATCTCTCTCCCTAAGCTGGTAGGCCATGTTAGCATCAAAGCCCTTAGGACATTTCACTAAAGCCATACCTTGGGGAGGTTTCATGTGTGGAGGAAGAGCATTGTAAACACTGTTAAACCTTGTAGAATAGTCATGGACACTGTCTCCTACATTTCTTTTAAGATTCTTGTATTCTGCTAGGATTTGGAGAGGGTTGGTCTTGACTTCCCATTTTTTTATGAAGGACTAATATAAAGAGGGAAGATCACGGATATTATTAAGAGGCACACCTTTAAACCAATTCTTCACATCTCCTCCTAAACTCAGGGAAAATATTATCATCTTGACTGTCTCGTCATCTATCTCCATGTAATCAAAGGAATCTTCCATCCTATCTACATGGTGTTGAGCTGTGGTAGACTCTTTTGCAGTGAAATGTGGGATTTTTTTATTGATAATCATTGGGTAAAGGCACTAAGGGTTGTGGTAACACCAGAGGTGCATACCAGGCTGCCATAATGGTGTTTTGAGGAGGTAAAGGATTGACTTGAGTAGCAGGTATGTGGATGACACGAACACTAGGACCAACAACACTCTGTCGAGCTGATTTAGGATGACAGAGCCCCAAGTTTTGAATGAAATGAATATCTGGAGGTGTACATGGAGGGTTACCTCTATACCTAATGTGTTGACCATTGTGAGATGGTGAACCAGGAAGCTCAAGGTCTGGCTAGTTTAAAACACTGAATGACCTAGTTCTAGGTAAGTTTCTCGGTAAGTCTTCGTCAAAAAGAGGGTCTAATAGAGTTGTAAAGTCTTCTAGTACAGAGTTAGCTCTATGGATATGTCTGGAAATAGTTGGTCTTGTAGGTGTAGGAGATTTCTTGAGAATTCTCTCAGGGTTGTCAACTATTTCAGGTGGGTTTGGGTTAGGATGAGCTCTTATATGAATGGTTCTTGAAGCCAGGATGTTGTCTTCAAACAAAGCAGCTTAATCTTACTTGTCACTCCTAATATGGCTGATGTTGTAATGGAGGTTGGTCTCCTAGTGGAGTCTTATGTAAACCAAGATAATCAGCAGGCCTACTGATCACCAGTGGAGTCTTTTAATCATTAAGGAGCTATGGAGTCGCCAGGTGGAAGTTTTAGAAATTTTCAAGAAGGTATACTATCCACCACAGTGATTACTACCAATCTAACCAGATATTTTGGTTTTCTGAGGTCCTAGTGATGTATAAGATGGAAAATACTCAGAAATTCCCCAGCGGAGTCGCCATTATGTTGGAGTTCCCATGTTTTCGCAAGTTTGGCAATACCAAAAGATGAGACAACATCAAAACCACTTTTAGACCTTAGGATCTATCCCTCTTGGGTCCAGAGAGGGATCTCTCTATAAAGGCAAAGGTATATTTCTTTGAAGTTCAGTTTTAAGGTTTTAGGCTAGTTATATGAAACGAGGTTTGTTTGTTTTGTTTATTTTTTTGGTTGTTGGGAAATGGGAATGAAGGTTTCAATATAAGATAAAGGATGAGCAAAGAGGATTTTAGGCAAAGGAGAGGTAATTCAAAGAACACGCGAGACCATTGGGCAATGGAGTCATGAAAGGGTTTACTTGCTATTCAGTATTCAAGGCTTTCAATTGGGCTAGTCATCTAAAGCATAGGATCTTAAAGATGATAGTGTGATATGAAATGGTAATGAGTGAAGATGAAAGACAAGGAAGCCTCCAAGGTGACCATTTAGCAATCACATCTAGGGATAGGGCATGCCATTAAACACCTATGATCCAACCCCTAAAAGGTTAACTCTTCAAAAAAAAAAAAAAAATTAAATATTCAAACACAAAGGTGAAGGCCTGAGATCAGAGAAAGGCTTTGAACTTTCAATGCTTCGACATCCAACTTAAGGGAACTTAGAAAGGTTCAATTGATTGAAAAGGACCCTAGTGAGACAGAATCAGAATTCTAAACTCCCAGTATCCCAATTCTATCAATTAAAACCCAACAATAACATCTAAGAACAAATTCATAAATTCATACATCAGCTAGCAGTGAATAACGCTACTACACTGGTTAAATTATCTTGAATTAGTTCTTAGATAGCACATTTAGTAGAAGAAATCAAAGGTAAGGAGAGCAAAAGCATTAGGGTACCATACAAGGGTATATCCTAAGCTAGATTTCTGATTCTTACCAGAGAAATGAAATGTAATGAATTACAAAAGGAAAACAGATACAAAGGCAGAAAACATCACTGCTGATTTAAATCGAGATCTAAAGAAATGTGCTTGTCATATTAAAGAGCAACATCGGTCATGTACAACATCGTCCAACAGCTTTATATTCAGTCTGAAAACATCTTCCTCAGCCTATATTACAACTTTACACATAGAAATTTATCTCAAGAGAAACAACTTACAATTCACAGTTATCCGATCAATAATCAACAACAACCAACAACCCTTACAATGCGTTTTTCTTGAGTTATTATAGCTGAAAGAGAAGTAGAGAAGGTAGGTGAAACACTAAATGAAACATTAAAACAGAAGTAGGAGAAGAGGGCTCAAGGCCCATTCTGTCTTAATATCTATGCATTAATCTTCAGTACTCTTTGGATGAAAGAGTGGTCTTTGACAGGCTGATATTACCTCCAGGTATGTTCCTTGATGTAATTTTTTGCTGCAGTACTCTGTAGTACTCTAGTGACAGGAACAAAGGAAAATAAATGAATTTGAGGTCTGCCATACTGCAAAAAAAATTCTCTGGTAGCATTAGGATCGTTCTGTCAGGGTGGAAATCTTCTCAGGAACACGATATAGAATAAAAAAAGTATGGGTACTCTGTCCTTTCTCGGAAGGGAAGCTTCTACTGATGTGAAACACTGATATATTGTTTTCTATGCGTTAGGCTTCATTAGGCCTTCTATGTAATTCACAAGGTATTCAATCTGGTACATTCTCCTTTTAACATTGAATTAAAGCTTAAGATCTTCAATTAGAGGCTTTAAAACTCTTTAGTCCTATACTGATACTCTTTTCCACTTCATGACTGTCTCTGTCTGTGAAATTTGAGCTTTAATGGCACTGGAGAGGTTTACAGGGTTGAACACTACTCCTTTAATAAAAAATTACTTTCTAACACCTTCCCAGGCGTTTCTCTATAATCTCAGGCTCTAAAAATGCTTCCTCTGTGCTATTGTGTCACTAACAGTGATTGTGTAGAGAAAAATGGTTTTCACCATCTATATTCCTGAAAAACACACAAACAATGTTAAGAAATCCATGCAGGAGGGGGATGAATGTTCTGGAGGATTGTGAGAATGGTAGAGTGGCAGAGGTGAATGTTGTGGATGCAATGGAAAGCAGTGGAAAAATGGAGGGAAATGGTGGAAAATTGATCTGATGAAGGTTTGGTGGAGGAATGAATGTGGACCTTTCAATCAGATCTGGAGGAGATGATCAACGGTGGAGATTAAGTAATGGAATGAGCTTTAGAAGGTTGCACGAAATGAAATAAACTTTAATGTAAAACATTAAAGTTCTAATGTTGAGCGGGATGCTATAGCATTTTAATGTAGAACATTAAAACTTTAATGTAGGTAGAAGAAATGATTTCTTAACGTAAATCGTGATATTTTACACTTTGGAAAAATACATACAAAATGAATGAAAATGAGATGAAATGGGGCATGAATGGTGGGACCCGGTCATGGGCGGAGGGCGATGGACTATGGAACGTCCGATCTCAGGAGGAGATCGACGATTGGGAGGTCACGATGAAGATCAATGGTTGCGCGATGAAAAAATATGCATGGAACGTGAGATGCATTGTGGGCCGTTAGTCTATATAGATCAATGGTCAAGATATCTTGATGAAATTTCGGAGGCAGGCAGTGGGGAAGTGGTTTTTTGGACAAAATAACTTTTTTCACATGGAAAAAGGCGGGTGAGGTGGTTTTTGATTTTTGAACGCGATATGGGTCCCCAGCTGACACATGGCTCTAGAAAATCGGCCATATCGCGTGAATTTGAACTGCTTAACTTCAGACACAAAACTTTCGTGATATTGATGTGGGTCGTTGGATCTGAGACTATGAGATCCGATGGTGATGGAGGAGTGTGATACAAGGAATGTGCATGGTCAGTAAGGTGGGGTCAAGAAGAAGGTGGTTTCATCGTGGGCCATCTGATCAGTGTGATGGATGGCTGAGATCTGTAGAGGAGAAACATAGGAAGAGGAGTTAGTTAGTGGGAAGGATGAATCCTGGCCCTCGGATCAAAATGAATGAATGGTAAAGATCTAATCAGAAGCAGAGGAGGTAGGGGCCAAATATCTGATGGGCTCATGAAGCGATTGGCTCTGGACCGTTGGATCAGTGATAGATCAACTGCTATGATTGGATCGGAGGGTGACCAATCGGGGGAGTGGGGCGGAGAAAGAAGAAATTTGGGCCATAAGATCAAAATGGATGGACTTCTCATATTCAATCGGGGATCGGCCAATCGGGGCGTCAGAGGGTAGCATATTTTAAAATCTCCGATTGGCGATGAGCGCGGTGCTGGGATGGCTGTCGGATGCTCTAATATCAACAGTGGAGATTTCCCTTCGAGGATTACACAGAAATGTTAGGGGGCACGATGAAGCAATGTGTGGGCCATCATATCTATTAAAATCAATGGCAGATATCACCCCAAAGACCGATAGACCAAACACCATTGCATCGAAACTTTTTCACTTTACAAAGGGAACAAGCACTCCAACCAACCTTTCGATGTGATAAGCGCCATATGCGTTAGCGCTTGGTCTTAGCACTCGGGTGCATGGAGGGGAAGTGGTTAGGGGCTGGCCGAAAGGGGCTAAGCCTGTCATATGGTAAAAAATGGTTTTTTTAGCCTAAAAACAAAGTTTTAAGGCTGAACAGAGCCTTTCGGTAGAGGGAAAAATGGATTTTCAAGCAAAAAAAATGGTGCTTGTGAGGTTAAAATGGGAGATGGGATGATTTAGTAGGTTTGGGAGGGGATTTTGGGGGTTAAAGGGGAAACTTTGAAAAGGGAAAAGAGGGTTAAAATGGGAAAATTTGCAGGGATACAAGGGGCAAATGGAGGCCTTTCTGAGCATAATTTTTTCACAGATAGTGAGGCTTTTTGGATGGAAACAACAGTCAAGATTTTTCAGAGGCAGAGGACACACATAGGCTTCAAGGATGAGATATTTTCATAGGAAATGTATCTCTTGAAGGTTCAAAAAAAATTTAGCCACCTGTTTGCTTCACAAAAAGTTCATAGGTGGCTAACATTGTGTATACTATTTATTTTAGTTAAGAGCATATTATCAAAGCTTTCTCTTTTGGTATCCTAGTTTAGAAATAGGTGTATGACATGGATGGTGATCTAGGATTGAGACACATAGATGCATGGATGGTCATGGTTAAGTGGAACATATGGTTAATTATTATTTATGGATCATAAATGATTTTTGAAGTCATGATACATGACTTGTATTAATATATATGCTTAATATTTTATTGAGCAAGATGTGGCAAGGGACATGGTTATTTGTAAAAAACGTTGCAAGAATTATAAATGACTGTGGAAGTCATGATACATGATTTTTATGATTATATATGCTTAATATTGTATTGATCAGGATGTGACAGGGGACGTGGTTATTTGCAAACAAGGATGTTCAAATTATAAATGATTGAGGAAGCCATTTCTCCACAACCAAAATGATTGTGGAAGTCGTTCAGAATCTTTGGAAAAATGTGAATAAGGTAATTATGAAATTAATTTGATTCCTTTGAGATGTGAGATTTTGATGTGTGCAAGTCTTGGAGAAAGGCCTTACCAAAGAACCATCAGATGGGTAAGAGCTCACAATCAGTACCTTAAGGTGAAGTGTGGAGTTTGAAAGCAAAGTAGATGAGAAACCATGAAAATTAGGACATTGAGTCATAAATCCATGAAATATGAAGATGTGGAGTCTTAGATATATAGTAAAAATATTAGGGCGTGGAGTCCTAAATCCATGAAAAATAAATATGTGGAGTCTTAGATCTATAATAAAAGGTGTAGGGCGTGGAGTCCTAAATATTTAAAAAATATCAAGGTATGGAATCTTGGATCTTTAAAGTTGACGAGGGCACAGAGTCCCCAATCTACTAAGGGAGATGCATCCAATAGGGGTGTGGAATCCATATTATCCGGAAGAAAAATACCACTAATGGGAAGGTTAGGGATGAATTTCCATAGTAAAATTTCATTCTTGACAATTTTGGAGTGACTTTCTAAAAATAGAAAGTGACGTCTAGCCTCTCAAGTATGACTATCCAAAAATTGTAAATCACCTCCAATCAATGGGTAATCAAGTATAATTGAAGTAAAATCACTTAGCTTATCATTGATCAATCGTAATAGTTCAATCTCGGCATCATCCTAAATATTATTAATATTATTAATATTATGATTATCTTTTATGATACTATAATATTATTATTAAAAGGGAATGATATCTCTTCACTCACTTGGCACCTCCATCCTTAATAATTCTAATAGCTCTATGTAAATATCTCTCTCTTTTAATAATACATTGCACTCTATTTTATCAGTCCTCAAAGAATGACATATTCCTCTTACACTCATTAAAGAAATGTCTTAAAAGATTCCTCTTACACTCTCTTTAATGCATATGTTACACTCTCCTTAACTAATGCATGCATATATCTCCTTAATGGCATGAGTTACATTCCTTTATATGGAGTAAAAGGCATGCATATTAATCCTCCTTTATGGAAACAATTGTTTCCTTCTCCTATATATTTGTCTCATGTATCCTCACTTGGTAGATTTGCATTGTGATACCAAGAGATGGAGAGATTTATAAAATAGCTAAAATAGATTGTGAGATGGAGATACTTCAAGGGTAGCTAAATGATAATATAAATTTCTAATTAGCTTAGCCCAATGGAGTTGACCATGAGTAGTATTGAGAGGAAGTGAAACTTGTCTTTCTGAAATTGCCTTGTATATCTCCCTACTGCTATATTTTGGTACCGCTTGTGAGCTCTTACAGCTCGGGGGTTCCAGGGTGAGAATTTCTCCTATGATATGGTTGGGTGGAAAACCGAATGGTTCGAATGAGTTGGTTAAGGGGTCAAAGAGGGATCATATTCTTAGCGATTTGAGTTGAATATCTCTTCAGGTATACTTTTCATTGTCCTAACATTGTAATATAGCTTTAGCATAAAAAAAAAAAGTATAAATTTCAATTGTTGTAAGAATCAAATTTTGGTTTAAGATTATGCTATCTGGAATCTTATTGGCTTGTTGAAAATGAAGACTAAAAGTGGCCTATATGTATAGAAGTTTAGATCTCAATATTTTATGGAATTACTATTTTACTATTTGTCTAGTTTATTGTACTAACCTTGGCATTGTTTCATTTGAGAAAGGAAAGTCAAATATTTATGAAAGTAATTAGGAAATTCCAAAGGAATTGGATAAGAGTTTCATGAGTTATGGTTTTGTTTCAAGTAATTAGAGGAATGTTTAAGAAAGGGTTTCATGATATTTTGAAAAGTGTTTGAAAAAATCCCTGAATGGGAAATGATATTATTTTTAATCATTATACATGGATAAGTGTTAACTTGCAGCCTACCATAGTAGGAAATGGATGCATAACCGAAATATACGTGGATGATTCATTGGATCAAACCCTTAAAATAAAAATGAATAAAAATATGACAACCAATAGTTTAAAATAGAATAATTGAGGTAATTTTCAATCAATATGTATTGCAATAGTTCAAGATTCTTTCCATGTGTTTGGAAGAATGATTGAAAGAAAATAATGTTGGATTAATCTCAAAGCCCTTCAATTCACTTACAGTGGAAGAAATGATTTTGAAAAAAAAATATATATTATACATGAGAAATTAAAATTTAATTCAATATTTATTTTGTTTTATATAGTTGTAGATTCAAGCTTCCATGTCATCTGTTTGACAAAATTGGTAAATGAAACTCTTGGAGTCAACGTATTTTCTAGTTAAAAAAAAAAAATCATCTAGGTGTGGTTTCGTATTAATTCAGGAAAAAATCAAGGGGTGTCCACCTGTAACCCCTGATTTGATTAAAAAAACACTTTTCAAAAACTATATCGTAAATCTCAGTAATTTTACAGATTGCTTCTATCAATAATGTGCACCTATTTTTGATTTTTTGATGAAACACTAACATTATTTAGTCCTTGTTGTAATATGAAAATATTTTTAAAGTTTGAATTTATAAATTTTATGGTACAAATAGGTTGAAAAAAAATATTAAATTCATTTTTTCCAAGTATTTGAAAAAATGCCTCAATGGATTTTGATTGCATGCTTGCAAAGTGTTTTTCATAAGGTCTCAATGAATTTATATTGCATGTTTGCAACGTGTTTGTCAAATGTATTGAATGGATGTAGCTTTTGTGCATATAAATTGTTAGAGTAAAAGTATTACTTACTGTAGTTTTATGTACTAGAAATTATAAATGGACTATTTAATGGGTGTAGCTTCCTATGTAAGCAATTTTTTGGTATGAATGTGAAAATGAATTTAATAATTTGCTGAAGTGTGAATCTAAAGCTTTCATTAAGAAAAAAAGGTCTTCTTTTTGGAAACAATTTTATAGTGACTAATTTTGTAGGATTTTGTGCAAATGTGCATAATGATATTTTATGATCTACATGTATGTGTGAGTGCATTATTGTGCTTCAATGTATGTATAAAGAAAATAATTTTTCCCAATTGATGCAGGTCCATTGTTTTGCTTGGCACTTTTTGAATAATAGTATTATTCTAAATTTGTAACAATAGTTTCTCTTGTTGAAACATTCCTTATGTAATTCTCATGATTGAAGCATTGGATTAATAATTGGGATTGAGAATTTGAATTTATGAATTTAGAATTTTTTTTGGGTGGATATATTTTGCCATTACATTTCATAAACATACCATATTTATTGGATTATTGATGAAGAAAGGCATATTCTTCACTCAGTTACCTTGCTATAGGGAGGTTAATACCCATACATTTATATGTGATATTTATAATAGAAGCATTATAATTTTGTGGTTATGATATAAAGGGTCAATAAGTGGAACTTATTTAGCCAAATATAGGAAATCAAATAGGTTGACCTATCTTAATGTTTGCAGCTGGAATTATGGTGGAATTTATTTCCAGTCTTACTTAGTGTTCATCTAGAAGTATCAGAAGAGCACATGCTATCATGTTTTAAAATTGAGAGGAAATGTGTTTTGGAATTGGTTTTAAGGTAAAGTTATCCTTGAATTCTTATGTGATATTGTTATATTGAAATACATGAAGCAACATGATTAAATGATAAATTAATTAGTAATGCTACCAAAAAAATATGCGTATTAGTGATTAATGTGACATCTAATTCTCTATATTATTGATGGTGGGTAAGGTGCAGGGGACCTTACATATGGTATTAGAGCCAAGTTAAAATACTAGGGCCTAATGGGCTAACATGCTTGCTTGTAGGTTGATGCATGAATGTTAATTTTTCATGCATGTTGAATTATTGTGTATGTTGACATACTAGAAGCATATTGGTTGCATAAATGATATTATTATTATATCATTTAGGAACGCATGAAAGAAAAATAATGTCTTCTTATAT
This sequence comes from Pinus albicaulis, assembly GCA_034641835.2. NCBI lineage: Eukaryota > Viridiplantae > Streptophyta > Pinopsida > Pinales > Pinaceae > Pinus > Pinus albicaulis. Next base: position 1,443,923,110 of record CM076580.1, read on the forward strand.
TCCTCTATATTTGTGTTAAGAAAAATTATTAAATATATGATAAATGACTTCAAGACATGTTGGGAAAGGATCTGCTTGAGAAGTTGGGGTTAAACCCAATCATGTGAATGGCTTGTTTATCAATGGGTAAGTGAGATATGTGGAGTGGATGCATAGTTGCATATATGTTTAATGCATCATTATCAATTTGATATGGGCCCATTAGCCATGTTTGCTAACTGGAATTATATCTACAGAGAAAATTATTGGCTGAATCTAAATGATCGTATGGTGACTTTGGTGTGTGTTAACCTCCAAAATGTCCCAAGGCTGAAAGGAAATCGACAGAGGTAACCTCAAACCAATATTTTAGTTTGGTAGCTAGCCCTACTAAACCAGAGATGGCTCTCTGTATGAAACAAATAGCCAAGGATATGACTAGTGCAAGAGTAGATTTTAGGCTAGATAGCTCAGCTTTAGGGTTTTGAAAGATTTAGGGTTTTTCTACTGGATCAAGGATGAAAATAAAGTAACTAGGTCAAAGTATCAAAGGCCACAGCTACAAGAGACATGGAGGAGAAATATAGATATGCTTTTGTGATGTGATTAGGAGTTTTTCGGTGTAGTCTAGGGTTTGAAAGAGAAAGAAAATATTATTGATAATGTGCAGCATGAATTCATCAAATAAGAAGGAAGATTACATAAAATGGCATTCCCAACAAAACAGATCTTTCACGAAAGAATTATGCTTATAAATCTCTTAGGAAAATCACTGAAGAAGGAAGATATCGAAAGGAGACAAGTATATCATTTATATAAAACTATAACAGAGAAAATACAATATCAAAAACTCACAAAATGATAATTCATAAATAATATCTACTACTCATCCTTTGATTTCCTGTATAAAAAGATAAAATATGAGCCACAAGAGTTTCCCCTTCTAATGTCCAACCATAAAAATGACTGAAAAATCAATACATATAGACCAAAAACTATTTAACCTCTCTCAGGGGTCGAATCCTAGAGTGTAGGAATAGTTTACATGAATTCCTCAAGAAACATGTTATGAATAGGGAGGTTAACAAACTCTCCTCACAATAGAAAAAATGATACATTTGAACTTGAATAGCATTTATAAGCATGAATATAACTATTTTTCACTTTAACAAACATATTTACCATTTATTACATCATGAAAACATCATAAATGAGTAATCCCATGAAACGAAATTGAGTTTCACTAACAAAACTAAGAAAATAGGATTCAAGGAAAAAGCACAATGTGACAGGAGAAAACACAGCATGGCAGGTGTAAGAGGTTTTTGGAGGAGTTCCCATGCTCCAAATCTGAATCTGAAAGACACTCGAGAAATATCTTTCTGTATACTACACCATAGAACCCTCAAACATTTAAAACGACTACTCTAGGACCTGTAAAACGCAATTCTCTCCCAAATACTCAAAAAGCGCAACGTGCTTATGAAAAAACAGGAAGAAAGGTGATTTTTGGGTAGTTTTTTGACCTTTTAACCCACTAGAATGTGCTGAAATGGCTCTCACAATAGCTGAAGTTGATGTAAAGGTCAAAATCAATCTAGAAAAGTAATAATTTAGTCATTTGGATGGCCCCAAAAAAAGCGCAGTGTGAGGCTCGCTATCCTTTTGGGCCAAAAACTATGGAAAATAGCCAAAATTCCCACAAGCCTTCCAAATTTTCAAAATTCTTTCCAAAATTTCTCAAAATTATTCCAAAATTTCTCCTTCAAGTGAGATAAGGAGGTTTTAGGCCATGAGATAGGCATTAGCTAACAAATCAAGCCTGTCTTTCTCTTTTTTCCTCATTAGGGTTTCTTTCAAACTTTCCTTCAACTGCTTGATTCTTACATCAGACACCTGATTTATTGTGTAGTAATGCATGACCATGTGTCTTTGTAGGTTTTTTTTCCTATTTGTCTTCTTGAGAAGCATTTCCATGTGGAAATTTACTCTATCAATCCATCCTACCTTTTCTTTTTCAATTTCTACCAAGTTGAGCTCATCAACTGTCATTTGAGTTCTAGGTGGAGATGCTTATTTATGTTTCTCAAGTTCCCTCTTGAGGCCTCTTGTACTTGGTCTCTTTCTCGTTACCTGCTCTTCCTGATCATATGAATCATCAATCTCAACCATTACTTTACCCTTTGCATCTTCTTTGCTCAAATCAATCTTTGGCTTATTCAAGAGTAGTTAATTTACCTTTAATTCCATATCTTCTTGTTGCAAGATTGAAACCAAAAAGTTGGCCTTTGAAAATCTCTTCTTAAGTTCCCTAGTCTTAGCATCCTTCTCCATTATGATCTGTTCTGGTGTCTTGTTCTCTTCATTCACCTCCAAGTCTTCCATGTCAGTGTCAAGATGGAATGGCTCCCCATCTTGCAAAGGTGATTCATGATGTGATGATGTTTCTTGCTCACCTAATGTAGGCTTGGAATTTTCGACAATTTTTGGAGAAAATAAAAGCCTCTTTTCTCTTTGATATGTTTTAGTCACATCAGCCCTAGGTATCCCGTTGAGTGAAATTCTTCTAGATGAGCCAACATCCCTTGTCTTGGATGGTGTTGATGGTGTACTTTAGCTAGTAGGTGGACTAACAGGGGGAAAAAAGACAATGGACTGAATGAATGTATCTCAACAGATTTTGTTTTATGTAAGCTGGTGTAAGACAATGATTTTTATGAGGCCATGGTGAAAAATACTAGCTTGGTCATCACTCTCACTATGTTGCACTTTCTCTGCCATTTTTGCAAAGCTTTTGTAGAGATAGTATGGTAGGTTGATATTTTTTGCGCCTTTTAAATGCATTAACAATATGAAATGATATTTTTACAAACTTGAGAATATACCCTCACATGTGAAATGCCTCATTATTGTATCTATCAATGGAGAAAACTTCTTAAGCAACTATCCAAAAGGAAAAAAAATCTTAATGGCATCTTCATAATGAGTTTTAATGAAAGCTCTGTAATTTTGAAAATCCAAGTCTGAGTTCTTGAACCACTTTTATCCACTATTTGGCATCCTTGTAGTTGTGGTTATGACCTGAGTTAAAATTGTAAAACTCATTCCCGTAATGGTGACCTTATCTCTCCTAATATTTGTGGAAAACAAGCTTGTTAATCTGGCATGATATCCCACTTGTTCGATTTGCTCACAAAACCCTAAACATCCTACATTTTGAAAACATTGTTTGGCCAATGATGAAGAAATAAAATCCTGAGTGTTATTTGGCTCAAACATTGTCACTTTTCCTCCTTTGTTTTATGGTTTCTTTCCCTCCACCATTTTTTACAATTTCAAAGAAAAACCATAGTGAAAGAAAGGGGAAGTAGGTGAAGGGATGAAGGGATTAGGGAGAAGGTATGTGGGTAGGAAAAATTTTGGAGGCATATGGGTGTATTAGGAAGCTTAGGGAGGTGGAGAATGACAAAAAGAGTGTAAGTATTAGTGTAGGGAATTAAAACACAGTCCTAACCATAAAACTGCCCAAAAACACAACGTAGGAGGTAGGATTAGGTGTAGGGGTTAGGGAAAAGAGGATGACAGGGTTGTGGGAAATGTATTTGGTTATGGGGAAGGGTATAATATGTAATGAATAGGGTATTTTTTCTTTAAAATTGAACTGTGAATCTCACCTCTCCAAAATGTAGTGTGGGGACTATGGGAGGGCTTCACCACTAAAAAAATGAAATAAATTTTGATATGAGGTGGCAAGAACTTCCAATTTTTGTCAACAGGATGATGGAACCTTCAATTTCCACTGAAAACATTTGAAGATGAATTTTTTTCTCCTGGAAGTGAAAACATAGCGAAGGGTAAAAAATGCAGCATAGCTGGTTGAAATTGTGACGTCGCTACATGGAGATGGTGCCAATCACCTTTGAGAGTGTCCTTCAATGCTTGTTGTGTTAAGATAGTATTTTATAGTGAATTAGTGCTAAATGAAAATGGAATGAGTGAAATAAGTGCTTGTATGGTCCTTTGTAGCTTTTGGAAATCAAATTCTCTTCATAGAGGTGTAGTGGCCCCACCAAGTATTTTCACCTTAGACCTGAAACTTTGCAGCTTTAAAACATTGAGGAACATATTAAATTCATTTCTGAAATGAATTACACCTTAAAATACTTTATTGAGCATTTATCCATATTAATACTCCTTCAATGCCCAATTTATTGGTGAAATGACAGATCTTTTATGAATTTGATCGTAAGAGCTAATGGTGAAACTTCATGAAATGAGTTGAATGATGACCATGGTGGTGTGAATAAAATGATAATGGAGACATTTTAGTGGTTACTCATCCAACTAAATGATGGCAATGACCAAAACATGAATTTTTCAAAGGAGTAGTAACAAACCCAGACATACTAGCTAGTGACCAAATTTATTTTTGAAGACCTATTGAAACCATACAAATTTGACTAGGACCCTAATAAAAATCTTGTAAGAGAATATTTGATCACTAGTGATTGGAAAAACTGGCAGGCACTAACATTCACTCCAACTGGGGATGGCAGCTCTTTGGAGATGTCAATAACACCATAGACCAAGTAGCCTTATCCAGTCGGCATGGAGTCAAAAATCGAAAGACCAAACTCAAAACTAAAAATTTATTGAAAAACTAAACTGAATTTGACTGCAATAATAACTTATTGTACTTACAAATCAACACCCAATCAAGGAAACCTTATGGCCTTCACTGTAGGCTTCAAGATTTGATGATTAAATCCTTCACACTTTGGCAGAAAAGTAAAATGATATGTACAATGATGTTGAGAAACTTCATAAATTTGATCAAAAGAGGTAGTGCTTGAGAAGCCTACCATTGACTAGTCCCCCTCGATAGTATTTTCCATCCATTTACTCCAACATGTAAGCATGCTTCCCTCTTGAAGCTGAAATCCTGCACGATCCCTTCCAAAAATTCTTCATTTTGAGCATCCCAGTAGAGGACCAAATCACCCATATTGAAGTCATCGACCTTTTTTTTTTTCATACACATTCTTGAGTCTTTATTGATGCTTAGAACTATTTTGAAACAATTCCTCTATATTTTGCTACAAATGAATCATTTAGTTTATCCACTGCTGAACATCATTCAATTTGTTGCCAACTTCCTGCAATATCTTCATGACTGGAACAACAAGAGAAGTAGGAAAGACTCTATCAATTCCATACATTATCTCAACGGACGACATGCCTATGGAATTCTTATTACATAATCTGTCTACCCACAAGGCATTGATGAGTTTCTTATGCCAATTTTTCTTATTTACCTCCAACATCTTCTTGATAATATTGACCAAATACTTATTTGAAGACTTGGCCAATCCATTAACTTGCAGGTTGTATGCATTTGAATGACCCAACGTGATATTGCATTTGTCACAAAATTCTGCCATGTTTTTGGACTTAAATGCAGCTACGTTATCTATGATGATATTCTATAGAAAACCAAATCTATACAAGATATTAGGTTACAAAAATTGAATGATGGCCAAATCAATTTCTTGCCTGGTTGGGAATTCCTCAATCCATGTTGTAAAATAATTTGTAGCCGTAAAATCCACTTGTTCTGGGCGTATGATGAAAGATGGATCTCACCTACGAAATCGAGATCCCATTATTGAAATGATTCTTGACTGATATGGGCTGCAAAGGGAGCGAGATCAACTTCTTCTTCCCTTGTAAAATTTGACATTTGTGACATCTCATCATGGTCTTGTACACATCAACAAAGAGGTGGGTCAATAAAAACCAGCCCTCAAAACTTTGTTCGATGTGGTATTCCAGAATAAATGCCCATGAAAACCACCCTTGTGAAAGCCATTCATCACCTCCTTTGTTTCACTTTCAATAAGAAAATTCAACAAGACACCTCTTGGGTCTTTCCAATACAAAACACTATCTAAAATACAATATATTTAAGCCTTTAATTTCAATGATCTACCTTTGATTTTAGACACACTCGATGAAGGATTTAAATGTTTCATAACATAAAATATATCATCATACCAAGGGGATGGAATGAAAATTTGAGATACTTGTGTCAACGAGTCATCAACCTCCTCCTCAGAAAGTGCAGAAATCAAATCTATATCTAGCGCATGCAAATTATATTCTACCATCAACTTTGCCAAACCTTGTCCCTTAATCAACTTTGTCGGCTTGATCTCTAGATCATATTCAAGCATGGTTGTAATCCATTTCCATCGCCTCCCTTCGGGATTATTTTGCATCAACACATCTTTCACTGCTCCATTTGGAACATAAGCTATGATGTGAGAATGTAAGATGTATACCTGAAATTCCTTTAATTCTTTCACCAAGGCCAATTTTTTTTTTCAATAATGTTGTATCTCAGTGCTGCATCTCCTATGGTCCAGCTAAAAAATGCAATTGGCATCTCCGTATTTCAATCATTTTTTTCCATTAGTATGACGGCCAAACAGTTCTCAGAAGCGAATGGAAATATAATGAAGTCTAAATTATAATATAGGTTGATTAATGTGGGTGCACATATTAAAAAAAGTTTGACTGAATTGAATGATTTCTTTGCATTTTCTGACCATATTACCTCACTTTCCTTCTTCAACATACTTGTCATATGTCTAAGGTTCTCAGCAAGATTATGGATGAATCTCCTCAAAATTTTATCTTATCTTACCAACTACTGAATTGATTCGATACTGGAGGGATCAATGTGAATGCCATATTTCAAGATGATGTTCCCAAGTAGTTTTCCCTCCTCGATGGCAAATAATATTTTCTTAATATTGAGCGAGATGCCAAATTTTCTGCATTTTTGAAACATTATTCTCAAGTGGTACATGTGCTCATCATATGGATGTGAGAAGATAGTAAAATCATCAAGGTAAACTGCAAGAAATAAATCCTTCTCATTTGAGAAAGCAATGTCCATAGCCTACTGAAATGTAGCCTCTGCATTCTTGAGCCCAAATGGAATTTTTTCGTACATGAAGGTACCCCATGGTGTTGTTAATGTTGTTTTCTCTTCATCATATTCATGCACCAAAATATGGTTATATCTTGAATATCCGTTGAGAACTGACATCTTTGTTAGTGTGTTTGGTGCACCCATGTACGAAATCACACCAACTTAAGGGGTGTGGTTTACCCTCTTAAGTTATTGCTCACAAGCTTAAAAAGAAGTGGATTCAAGAAAGTTAGTGGAACAAGCTAGAATCATAAACATACTAGATAGAGAAATAACATGCATATATAAACTAAAAATAAAACAGATAAAAAAAAATCTCTTAATAGAGTTAAACAACTGCAATAATCCAAACAGTGGCTCTTTTGGCCCCTCTTATTGAGTGCTGGTAGGAAATGAGGATGAAAATTTAACCGTCTTGCCAAAGGGCCCTTAGAATATGGGTTATAAGTCCCAATGCAAGGATGTCTTCACTTCCAAGCTTGCTTCGGTGCAAAGTCTCCCTCTCTCTACCGTGGTGGAGTGAACTTGTTGGATGCCCAACAATTGAGTCCCCTCTATCTTCAACTCTGGATCACACACTGTTGGTATTGCTTGGGGAAATTCTGACCAGCATAACAATGTGCTCTCACATTCTTCATCTATTGGTGACCTTATATAGTAGAAATCAAATCCTCCTTCCCTCCCTTGGTACATTGTGGATGGTGACCCAAGGGAGGGGGATGATTCCATTGTGTGCCACAAATATTCCATTGTGTGCTCCCTTGATGTCTAAGAAGGCTTTGGTGGCTGTCCTTAGGCAGCTTCAAGTGTGAAATCATTGTCCTGGAGTGTTCTTTTTTTGGTCTCGGAAAGTGACTTTCGCCACTCCCAGGATTGCGTGAATTTCAGGTTAAAAGGCGCGCAAAGGTGCTCTTCTCGAAGGATTATGTGTGCAAAAGAATTTATCACTTGCTAAAATTTGATTTTTCCTTAGACCTTAGATATTTTTAAATACTTTCCATATTTTCTAATTTCTTTCAGCCCTATAAATCCTTCTTCTTGACATTAAATAATATCTTCTTCTGCTTGTAATATTTTCCATTTTTAACAGTTTCCCCCTAATGTGTGAGGTCTAGGAAGAACTGTATAGCTTAAATACATTATATTTTATTTTATGTATATTTTTCATAGATAGAGAGAGACTTGCTTGATGCTTGGAATTGGAGACACCCTATGCTGGTTCGAAGAATGACCATGTCCTATGGGACCCCTGTAATCAAATATAATACAATATATATACAATTTTTCTACGAGATGGGCATGCCCCATGCCCATGATGTTGTGGCTTGTTAAACAAATCTATTTGGTAGATACATGTTATGCCTGTGTCACTAATATGGTAGTGATCTGGTGGTTGTTGATGATGATTGTTGATGCCCTCTGGGGAATTTTTTCTTTGAAAATAGGTGTAATGTGGTACCCATATGCGTAAACTTGGTATGGAATATAGCTACACATTGTAGGCATGGGTGCTGGCTGGGACCTTCCCGTGTAATAATTGCTGAAAGAGACATTTATGAAGGAATAGGTCTGCGACGAATTTGATCAAAGTGAAATGGTTGTAAGGTACGATACCATCTTGACAGTAAATATTTTGTTGTAGTCGAATGTCAAGAGGATCGATGACATCTGTGGGCAATGATATCTCCCACAGTGCCACTCAAGGATGCCCCTTTTATGGAGAGGGGTCATCCAAGGTACCACTTCCTTTTTGGAAAATAGGTGTTGGAGTCGAAAAAAAGGAAGCCTCAACCGAATAAGCGGTCACTGATATGAAGGGTCAGGGACAAGGATTTGATGGGCTTAACATAGGCATGTTGGAGAGGGGTGACGAAAAACTGATGATGGGGATTCAGTGGCCCAAGGTCAGAGTATTATAAGCAGCTTGGCAGTAGACATAGTTATTTCTGATGGGGAAAACTTAGAGTCGGTACGACTTCCAGGGTGGGTATAAACTGGCTATGAATGTCATGGTGGCCTATGCATGAGGGTGTAATATTCCAACCAAGGGTGTTTAGGGACAATTTTCATGGGAGAAAAGATGAATGGGAGGGTGGGGGATGTAGTGCACCATTTGTGGTCTTTGTACACTTACCAAAAGAATAAAATAACAGGGTTTGGTTTGTACAAAACACAGAGACGGCTGCCCCAAAACATGAAAGTGTTCACTCACTGATGTTGTGAGGAAGGTGTTTTGCTGAGGGTGGGGGGCCCAAGGTTGGTCTCATGTGTGATTTTGATGAAGTGGATGAAAAAGTATCGTAGATGGGATTATGTTGGTGGAGGTATGTTGAGCCAAATGCAAGGCGCGTTAGTGCGCTTTTGATCTGCTTATACAACCTGGTCATCCAGGAAGGGGGTTTTATTCTATATGGTAAAACTTGACCTTTATGCATGGTTGATGGATAGGCATGAGGTGCTTCACGGACTAAAGTGGTATGACCATGGTGTCACTTTTTTTGTGATATGTGGTTTGCTATGGGTGACGAGCGCCATGGAGGGGAGGCTCTACCGACCAACGAGGATGTTTATCATGTGCAAGGTGAGGTGATGAAAAATATGGTTATATATGTGGAACCTATGGTTGATTTATAATGGAGAAATGATGTTAGGATATGCAGAGTTTTCTGGCACTATATCATGCTTAGGGTAGAATGATACCTGCTCTACAACTTTCAGTGGATGGATTTGTGAATGGCTTGCGAGAATTTCCTGCAAAAACAACTACCTCAAGTGAAAGCATCTTCTTTATCAAATATTATTGAAATTCATGAGCTTTAAAAAATAATATGAGAGAGGGCATACCTGTCGGTGCTATTTTTTTTTTTTTTTGGAGTGCGAATGTGTGGCATTGACTTTGTTCATTATGGAGTGTTGATGACAGTGTTTCTTATAGTTCAGAGAATGGACCTTCTTATCTCTCATTATGGTCCTCCAAAGTTTTTGAAAAGGGCGATATATAGGTGAATATGGCCCTAATTCAATTCATTTGTACTTTTTGAGTTCTTGAGAGGCCAGAGGCTTCTGCAGAGTAGTTCTTGTCATTGCGGTCAGCTTAAGCACCAGGGATTAGCGATATCATGCCTAGGTAACATCCATGATGTCCTACACTTTAATTTTTTTAGTCTGATGGTGTCGGGGTCCATAAAAACTTGGTTTGTATGGATTCTGAGTGATTTTTCCCTAGATTGCATGGGTGATCAGGGAAAAAATGCACCCTCTGTGTGTATTTTCTAGGGATATGCGCACTTTAAGTGCTTTCTTCCCCTTTTTTGGTGCGCCTTAAGTGTGCTTGTGGCAAATACAAGTGTGCCTTGAGCGCGCATGTCTGCAGGATAAGCACGTAAAAGGCTGAGGAAATTTATTTTTGAGTTTTTGCCAATTTTTTATGTGTATTTTATTGTTGATGGGTAGCTGTTTGGATGACAGGTTGTATGGAGGGAGTAGGATTGGCCTGATCTCCACACTGCATTGGTTTCTGATGCTGGGGCACGCCATCATATGGCATAATGGGGGCTCCTGAATTTTGTGGAAAACGAGCTTCTTCGGTCACAGGACCGATTACTTTGTTACTTGATCTAGCATTGCGCAGGAGGTGCAACATGTTTTTGTTGCATAGGACTAACCTAGCCATCTGTCCTGAGACGAATGTATATTTTGTGACCAGGTTACTAACCCATGGTGAGGCGGGGAGGTATCCACTCCCTTCCAGGAGAGTGGATTTGGAGAGGTTCTAGAGGCGTCATTGTGTTGGGGCACCTCTTACGGAGGGGTACATTAGCATTGAACCAGTGACATATTTGGATGAGCAGTGTGCTCTGGGAGTGATTGTGCAGCTTGTAGGGTCGTCGGCTCCGCATCGAACATCGAGCCCATAGGTTGGAGTCTTACACTGGCTGAGGGCCAAACACTTATTTGATTTTTCCTACTTTTTTTATGACGAGATGGTGACGCATCTCAACAAGGTTTGCAATGGATCAAATTTGTTTGCATACGCTAAAATTCTATGCAGCATTATGTACGAGAGGGTAGTGCTGTTGTGACCAGTGGTGGTGGTGCCTCCTGGGGAGCCACGGGAGCCTCGCATGAGGAGGTGGGATCCAGTGATGCCACGAGGTGGTGGGGGCATGGTGGGGAATTACTAGAACACCATGACAAAGTCTTGGTTTGAGGTGAACCCCCAGATGTTTTTTCCATTCCCATATGTAGGGATGGAATTCCAGGGGGATCTAGAGATGGGTCTCCCTCCTAGTTATGCCTGGGGGCCAACATGTATTTTTTTATGTTTTCTACATTCATTTTAGTATATATGTGCTTATGGTTTTTGATGGTGACACTGACATAGTTTTGGTTACTCTTGCATATGTTGGTGAGGTAGGTCACCCCGTGGCTCAATTGGTCGGCCACAGTCCTCTTCAGAGATGTAGGGGCGGGCAGGGAGGAGATGTAAGGTACACTGTAATCCTATTTTTGATATGTGATGATATAATTGTATATGGTGAATCGTGTCGTCGGTGTTCGGTGGGGGAAGAATCTCGTAAATGTAAGGTTGGGTTCCCACCTAGGATGGTCAATTTCTTGTGGGTTGAAATTGTGCCTGTTACAGAGCTGCTTGAATGATTCCATTAGCAGGCATACCTCTTGTGTGTGGTTTTTTCCAGTGCATATGGTGCATGGTACCACTGTGCCAATGGAGTAGATTATACGGGAATCAACACTACTCGTCGTCCATGATGTGGACACTTGGAAAGGATTTGTTGTAGAATAGGTGGTCTTCTGCTTCCACTTCCATGTTGTTGGCTTGGGTGTGTCTATTTATTTTTGGGAGTGTAGACTCAATGCTGCTCTTGCTTCTCTTATCTTGGGTAGATGTGCACATTTGATCGTATGATGAAATTGCGAACAAATCCAGCAATAGGTGCACGTGATGTTTTATTGCTTAGAAAGAAGTCTATGAGGGAGTGAAGAGACTATTCAGAAAATGTTTGCGAGGGGTTTAAGTTCTTTGCACTGATTGACTCATTGGTCATTCAGGTCACATGGTCTACATGTTATCCTAGTTTTGTCCTGGGTCATGCTTGGTTGGTGTGTGGTCCTAGTTTTGCCATCACACTGTGTGGGTGTGGGGTCACTGGTCTAGGGGTGATGTACTTTCTAAATCTCCTGAGCTCATCATGTCATTTACTATATATTGTATGAATCATATCGATGAGGGGACAAACTCATGGGATAAAAGTACAATGCTGTCCACAGTGGTTGCCCTGACACACTAGGAAAAATATCCTAGATATGGGGGTCCCGTTATGCTCAGTTTATGGTCTGGCAGGGAACCAGCGTTGTAACACTGCTAAATCAGGTCAAGTGGCGACTACATGATTGGGCGTTTTGCATAACGTGCATGATGGTATTATTTATAGAGAGCATTTTGGTCACCTTAATTGTCAAATTAAACCTCTCAATATTGATTATCAATATGGGAGTCGTAAACGCAAGTTGTACTGCGTTTTGGCTCAGCTTAATGGTCAAAGTATAAATATATTCCTTTGTAATGATAAAATAGGTACTAGAATGAAACACACCTTTGTTGGCAAATAAAAAAACTTGAAAAGGGAACCTACTTAACCAATTTCATTCACTGTAAACTACATAATACAATTAAAATAAAAGAGATGCAAAGCAATCCTAAATCATATGACATTCTCGCACTCGAATTCTACTTTTTAAATCTCCTATAATAGCTTGAAAAACCTAATCTATTTATTCCTCTCATGAACTTTAAACTAACACTTGAAACTCATAAGCAAAAAGGTCACACATGATTCTAATGACAACCTCACATATTAAACTAACTAAAAATACTTTTCATAATAAATGCAAGGTTCAAATTAACAAAGGAAAATTCTATCTATTGAAAAAAAACTACTCTGCTCCATGTAAAAATAACACTTAAAATATCCTATTAAAAATGGCATTGCAAATAATCTATGATAAACCTTCTATTTAAATATTTTTATCTAATGAAAGGAACTATTAAAAAAAAATCCTACCTCAAAATCAAATCATCACGCTGCATTTAAACTTGATATCTCTACCTAATCAAATCCAGATTCAAACTTTCTCTTACAAGGGAATTATTACACTATGAAAACAAGAATCATTCTAACTAAAAATAAATCTAATTATTAAGCTAAGTCCCAAGACGCATCAACAAATTAAATGATAATTAAATCCTGCAAATGTTCGAAAGAAATTAATTAATGTGAACTATACTAAAACTCAAAGCATTAAAATATGTTCTAATTCCATTTTCAAATTCAAAGCACTACAATATGTTCTAATTCCTGAATCAAACTCAGAAATCATAATAATTATATTCCTATCTCCCATTACATTCGATTTAATATTGCAACTCAAACACAGATTATGTAATGAGTAATAGTTCTTTAGACCATTAATCTGCGCAATATGAAGATGCCTGAAATGATTTGAAATTGAACCACACATTCACACAGAAACATGAAATGTTAAATTTGAACACACCTAATTAGCCAATGTTATGGATCAAGCTTAGCTCCAGAGGTGGTGGGCCCTCCCACGGTTGGAGTAAGCTGGCTTAATGCAATCGAGGAAGGATTTTTGAAACATCAAAGACTGGAATTGTAATGAATCATGGCACAATGCTACTACTCAGAATAACTCAAAAGCGATGATATATATTAAAAACAACATTGAGAAATCGATTTATACAAATCACAACAATTCCCCTATCTCTATTACATTTGTTTGCAAACTAGATGCCAATCCTACATCTCAAAAATTTGAATTTGTATAATTGACGAACACACACTAAGTCATTCCTATCAATCTCATCTTCCCTCCATCTAATTGACCGAATCACGCCCTTCTGCCTCTGAGAAATACCTCTATCTAATTGAAAGACTCATCTAATTACATCTCTGTGCCCTGTCTAATTGATGGACGAACTAATTCCTCCCCTTTACCTTCGTTTGATCATGGAAACTTATATGTATACCGGATTTACAAATTGGGGTTTCAATAAGCTAATTAAAATATAGAATATTGTTGGTTTTAACAATTTTCCGAAATAAGAATTAGCTTTTGAAACATAATGTTAAATTAGGAAATCTTTCCTCTTTTTTTGGGATGTTGTTGTTGCTAGAAGGTGCAGTTTTGGGTTATGGAGGAAATTTGACCTTCATTCCTTTTCTAAGAAACTCCCGAACTTATCTGGTGTATGCGTGAACATGGTATGCATATTTTTGCATAACAAAAAATACCACCATCTCCAAACATATCAATTCATCTTGCAAATCCTCTTGAATGGGTTCCACATCAAGCCAGAAATGGTGGGAATGGATAATACCAGAAGAGGCCAGTATGTCAAGTGAAACTCCCTTCAAATCGTCAAGGAAAAAGTATTGATCTGCATCTAAGAGAGCTTGGTGCTTAGCAATGGTCATGCGAGAGCTCCATGACTTGGCATCCCCACCTTGTAACCACAAAACCGAGTTTAAGATCTGAAATTCCTACCGGGCATTCACCTTTTTCATCATATTCAACACAGTGGCCATCTAAAAGTCTATATCTTTATATCTCATTTCAGAAGTAGACTCTACCACCCATCCATATTTGAAACTCCACAATCAGCAATTCATTACTTTTAGTTGCAATAAAAAGAGACAGAACCTGTAATAACATTCTGTGAAGAAAATTTTAACAGTTTCCTTTGCAAAATTGGCCTTCTTATTAAACGGTGAGTTTCCTTAATCGACAACAGAGTTTTCCGTTGCTTATTTAGATGTGGACGCATATATTCCTTCAATCCACGATGAAATCTTCTCACCTCTTTGGTCCCTTTTTGTATAGTGAAAGATATATAGAACAATGGGCTTCACCATAAAATTCTTCGAAAAGGAATGCGGGTGTGATCCAATAACCGGTCAATCGGAAAATGTCCTAATTTTGTCTCTTGTAATATGCTTAAATATGAAGTTCCAGAGGTGATGGTGCTTGCATATGACCAAGCACACTATTCTGATAACACGTTTATGCCCTGAAGCAGTGGAAGCCCCAAA
The DNA here is from genome assembly GCA_034641835.2 of Pinus albicaulis. Lineage (NCBI taxonomy): Eukaryota > Viridiplantae > Streptophyta > Pinopsida > Pinales > Pinaceae > Pinus > Pinus albicaulis. Next base: position 1,443,938,221 of record CM076580.1, read on the forward strand.
TGCAATTAGCGGCCAGACTTCTCCTGGGAGCGAGCTACCTTAGCACAAACTGGCTCCTTTCTATAAAGTTGGCCTGACAAAGTCTCATAAGGTGTCACACTGAGTGTTTGAAATTTTTGTAACAGTGGCTACAAATGATAAGAGTGATTTCCCACTGTGGTGTTGATGCTGGTAGTTGAGGAGGGCTGGTGTTACTATATCGATTTAACCACTTATTGATTCCTTGGAAATTCGGACAAGACAGAGCAATCCATCTATATTGTGAAAGCCAAAATCTATAACTATTTTAACTTTAGATATTTGATCTATCCCTTTATTTCTATCTGACAAATTGACCATGTGAAAAAAAATCGGAAAAGTGCTGGACTTATACAGGTGCCACAAAGAAGACATTTATTAATGAAACTATTACAAAACACCCTTCAAATTAATTAATAACAAGAATTTGTAATTTAATTATAAATGCCTCTAATTAACAACATAGTGGGATAAAATGGATTAAAAGACTAGGTACAATCACAAAATTATTTGATAAAAGTCATAAAACCATGGACAAAAATGCAGCTCAACATCCCCCCACGCTGAAGTTCTTGCACGTCCTCGTGCAAGCCAAAACTATAAGACAATGAAATAAGGAACGGAAAATGTCAGCAATGATTCTAGCAAGTAAGGATGAAGATGCCCAATGTTTTAATGCATTCATTAGCTCACAACATTGGTATTACTATTACATCACCAGCTAAAACCATGTGGAATGATAAAACAAGATCGGGTAGACATTATGGAGAAAAGAGTGCTTCACATACCTGTTACCTTGTCCCATATTTTGTTTTTGCCCAAAGTCTTATGATAAAAAACAAATTTTGTTGAAAAAGTGCAGTTTGAAAAAGAATAACACATGATTCTTGCACCTACTATAACAATCTCGTACCTCGACCATGCAACATATATTTAGAGGAAATTACAATCAATACACATTAATGGCAACCAACACCTTGTGAGTAGTCATCATTGAGTATTTTATCACTCTAAATACCATGAGAATTAAAGTGATTTATGATACCAATCAACAACGTCTTTATTGAAAACTCTAAATTCTGTTGTTATCCGGATTCAAAAATACATTTTCCTCTTAATCTAGTACAAAGGATTACCTTCACTAAGGGTACCACATCTTTAAAAATTATTGGTTTCTAAAAAATAGAACTCAAAGAATCATGTTCAAATCATCTTAAAACAATTGTCCAAGAAAAATGATGAATCTTAGGGAAAGAGAAGGATGACCAAGAAAATCATATTATGCAGTTAACTTTAATACCATAGAGATAGCCCTGCTTCTCGAAGGTGTCCATAACCTTGACAGGGATGTCTTTTATCTTAGTGAAATGTCAATATCCCACTTACTATATATAGATTCAAAGTTAGCTTGTTTGAATTTTTAGATGAAGGCCATTGTCCTGGCTTGGGAACCAGCTGATGGTAGTGCCACTCACAAGAAGTAACATGGATGAACAGGCCAGCTCGTAATGAGACCTCCTGTCTTCCAACTTTTTTCTGAAAGCCATTACTCTGGCTTGGTGACCAGCAGTAGTAATGTCATGCATGCTAGGTCTAATGATCGTGGTAGGTCAGCTCATCACGAGAACTCCTATCCTTCCCTAAATATTTGTAAGCTTTGATTATGATTAACCTTAAAGGTTACTTAATAATTGGGGAGACATATCTACTCCTTAAGAGTATAGGATGGCATGGAATTTTTTTAATGATTAATCATTACTAGCTAATTCCTCTACCCTAAAGACTTGTTAAAGATATCCCAGACAATGACTGAAAGATTATTTGAGTTAAGAATGCTAGTGTTCTCCCGAATAGCTCATTATGATCTTTAAAAGAGTGGTCCACCATAGGGGTTTTCCAATAATACCTTCTAAGGGAAACTAAAAATATATATCTAAGACGACAACCTATCAGAGTGATTAATCATGGTTACTTTTTTCAAAATCATGAAGCATTATAGCGAACTGTACTCAACAAGATCTATCACAATGTGTGTGTTAAAAACTAATGTGGATCAAAAGTAATTTTAACAGACATGATTTTAAATTCAAAACCCTAATAGCATTGTAAATGCTTTATTCATTTATTCTCCTACCCTACTTTACCCTAAGAGGAAAAATACTCCCTTTTAAGTATAGGAGTACTTCCAATGAAGCCATGTGTGTAACAAAATGCTGATTATACTCACATTTAGTTTTAGAGAATAGACTTCAAGACATATGAAAGCATGAGAAACTAGTTGCTTCAATTGATATGGTACCAAGAGTTTCCGAATGCTGAGGAAATAAGATGGCTTGATGACTGCTTGAAACCAGGATTCAATGGAATCCACATATTTAGGATTCTCCAACTGATGCAAGTCTTCCACATCTTGATATTCACTTTCCTGGAGGCACAAAGAATCTGGTGAAAGAGAAAATATAAATCCCTCAAGTTTGGGGTCAAATATCTAATTTTCAAATTGACAAGAATGGTTGAGAGAGATTTTAGGGTTTTGAGTTTCAACAACATTTTTAGAATAAATTCCAATGAAAGATTTCTCCTCTCGTAGTATTTGAGTTACACCTTCCCAGGGTGAATGTTCTGCGGCAATGGGCGTAGTTTCTAGATTCATTCCCTTTTCCAACATGGAAGATGTAGCGTTATTTTCAATAGAGTAATCAACGGGAAGAATAGGTGGCTCAAACTGCTGTGAAACCTCATGGTTTAGATTAGGGTTTAAAATATGGTTTGGGGTAGGGTTTTGGTTAATGCTTGGACTAAGATTTGGATTTGGATTGGGATTAGGCTTTGGACTAGGCTTAGGTCTAGGTTTTAAATTAGAATTAGGTTTAGGTCTAGGGTGTGAATTAGGGTATGGAGAAGGGTTAGGGTATGGATTAGGGTTTGGATTAGGGTTAGGGTATGGATTAGGGTTAGGGTATGGTTGCACATATGGCTAGGACCATGGAGGAGGATAACTTAATGGTGCATTGGAAATAAATTTTGGTTGTTGTGGGTGCTCATATGATTGAATTTGCATGGGAGATTTCCCTCAAGAGAAATATCCAAATGATTCTTGAGGCCATGGAGATATATAGCTCAAGGATGAGGGCCAAGGCGAGGGCCACTGTGGCCACGAAGTAGGATATTCAATTGGAGAACGATCAGAAGTTTGCCATGAAATTCCAGGATTATAAACATGTAGAGGAACCTGCTGAGGAAAATAATCATTATTCCAAGTAACAAATGGTTTTGGGTTTTGAGTTATACATGGCGGTTGATTCGATTCCTTACTTGATTCCCTGAGTACCTTTAGTAATCATGGCAGTGATGGGCAATGTTCGGTTGCATGACCATCCTCGCAAATTTTGCAAACTTCTAAACCCCTAAGTGGGCACTTTCCAAGGAAGTGTTTCTTTTGACAGTTGGCACAAAGGATAAGCAGTGGCTCTTCATCCTTCTCTTTCTGCTGCAAATCATCCAATTTCAAAATCAAATATTTAATAATATTGAATTTATGTTCAAGCAAGGTGTTAAATTCTACACTTGTGAATTCTTCATCAGATGAGTTGTTCGTCTATGTAGTAGCATAAAAACTCCTGATTGAATGATTCCTCAAAATACCATTTTCTTGTTCTCAAAAAGCCACTGGTACATTCTATCATCACATGGATTAGTACGCAAGGGTTCCTACAACACCCTAGAAATGATATAACGTTGGAATATGAAGATGGATTCAAAAGATATCGGCTAAAAAACTTGCCACACTTGTATGAAAGGAAAATGTCGAAACAAAATACTATTTAATCTATGAAAAGCAAAGCAATTTGGAAATTAAATTTCTAAAGCCTGCTTATACAGGAAAGGAAATAAAAGTTCAAGAGATACGAAATATGGCCAGAATTTATAGCAACCCCACAATAGTGGATGCATGGCTCTTCACTCATTCCTTACCATACATTCTCTGCCCTCTAACGTCTTTCAATACCCTTGAAAATCTGTAAGAAAAATTTTACCTGAGCCAAAATGCAACTCCTTGGTAAAAACGCCAAAATGGTGGTCGGCTTAATTGTCGGATTAAACCTCTCTATATTAATTATCAATCCAAGAGTCAAAAACGCGAGTTTTACTGGGTCTTGGCTCAGTTTAATGGACAAAGTATAAATATATTCCTTTGTAATGATAAACTAGGTACTGGAATGAAACACACCTTTGCTGGCAAATAAACAATTTTGAAAAGGGAACCTACTTAACCAATTTCATTCACTGCAAACTGCAAACTGCAATTAAACTAAAATAGATACAAAGAAATCATAAATCATATGACATTCTTGCACTCGAATTCTACTTTTTAAATCTCCTATAATATCTTGAGAAACCTAATATATTTATTCCTCTCATGAACTTGGAACTAACACTTGAAACTAATAATAAAAAAGGTCACACATGATTCTAATGAAAACCTCACAAATTAAAATAACTAAAAATACTCTTCATAATAAATTCAAGATTCAAATGCACAAAGGAAAATTCTATCTATTAAAAGAAAACTACTTTGCTCCATGTAAAAATAACACTTAAAATCTCCTATTAAGAATTGCATTGCAAATAATCTATGATAAACCTTCTATTTAAATATTTTAATCGAAAGAAAGGAACTATTAAAAAACAAGCCTACCTCAAAATCAAATCATCACACTGCATTTAAACTTGATATCTCTACCTAATAAAATCCGCATTCAATCTTGCTCGTACAAGGGAATTATTACACTATGAAAACAAGAATCATTCTATCTAAAAATAAATCTAATTATTAAGCTAAGTCCCGAGATGCATAAATAAATTAAATGATAATTAAGTGCTGCAAATGTTCGAAAAAAATTAATTAATGTAAACTATACTAAAACTCAAAGCATTAAAATATGTTCTAATTCCATATTCAAATTCAAAGCACTACAATATGTTCTAATTCCTGAATCAAACTCAAAAATCATAATAATTATATTCCTATCTCCCATTACATTCAATTTAATATTGCAACTCAAACACAGATTATGTAATGAGTAATAGTTCTTTAGACCATTGATTTGCGTAATACGAAGATGGTTGAAGTGCTTTGAAATTGAACCACACATTCACACAGAAACATGAAATGTTAAATTCACACACACCGAATTAGCCAATGTTATGGATCAAGCTTAGCTCCAGAGGTGGTGGGCCCTCCCATGCCTAGAGTAAGCTGGCTTACTACAATCGAGGAAGGATTTTTAAAACACCAAAGACTGGAATTGTAATGAATCATGGCATAATGCTACTGCTCATAACAACTTGAAGGCGATGATGTATATTGAAAACAACATTGAGAAATCGATTTATACAAATCACAAAAATTCCCCTATCTCTATTACATTTGTCTGCAAGCTAGATTCCAATCCTACATCTTAGAAATTTGACTTTGTATAATTGACAAACTCGCACTAATTAATTCCTATCAATCTCAGATTCCCTCCATATAATTGACTGACTCACACCCTTCTGCCTCTGATAAATCCCTCTGTCTGATTGATAGACTCACCTAATTACATCTCTGCACCCTGTCTAATTGATGGATGAACTAATTACTACCCATTCCCTCCGTTTGATCACGACAACTTATATATATACTGGATTTACAAATTCAGGCTTCAATAAGCCAATCAAAATATATAAAATTGTTGGTTTTAACAATTTCATGGAATAAGAATTAGTTTTTGAAACCGAATGTCGAATTAGGAAATTGCTTCTCTTTTTCTGGGATGTTGTTGTTGCTGGAAGGTGCAGTCTTGGGTTCTGGAGGAAATTTGACCTTCATTCCTTTTCTAAGCAACTCCAAACTTTTTTGGTGTATTCGTGAACATGGTATGTTTATTGTTGCATAACAAAAAATACCACCATCTCCAAACAGATCAATGCATCTTGCAAAGCCTCTTTAATGGGTTCCACGTCAAGCCAGAAATGGTGGGAGTGGATAATACTGGAAGAGGCCAGTATGTAAAGTACAAATCCCTTCAAATCGTCAAGGAAAAAGTATTGATCTGCATCTAAGAGAGCTTGGAACTTAGAAGTAGTCATGCGAGAGCTCCATGACTCGACATCCCCACCTTGTGACCACAAACCCGAGTTTAAGATTTGAAATTCCTACCCGGAATTCACCTTTTTCATCATATTCAACAAATTCACCATCTAAAAGTTTATATCGTTATACCTCATTTCAGAAGTAGAATCTACCACCCATCCATATTTGAAACTCCACAATCAGCAATTCATTCCTTTTAACTACCGATAAACAGAGACAAAAACTGTAATACCATTCTTCGAATAAAAGTTGAATAGTTTCCTTCAAAAAATTGGCCTTCTTATTAAACGGTCAGTTTCCTTAATCAACAACAGAGTTTTCCATTGCTTATTCAGATGTGGACACATATATTCCTTCAATCCATGATGAAATATTCTCACCTCTTTAGTCCCTTTTTGTATAGCAAAATATAGATAGAACAATGGGCTTCACCATAAAATTCTTCGAAAAGGAATGTGGGTGTGATCCAATAACCGGTCAATCTGAAAATTCCTAATTTTGTCTCTTGTAATCTGCTTAAATATGAAGTTCTAGAGGCGATGGTGCTTACATATGACCAAGCACACTATTTTGATAACACGTTTATGCCATGAAGCAGTGGAAGCCCCAAATGGAATTGGCGGCCAAATTTCTCCTAACAGCGAGCTGCCTCAGCACAAACTGGCTCCTTTCTGTAAAGTTCACTTGAAAAAGTCTCATAAGGTGTCACAATGAGTGTTTTTGATTTTTTTAACTATGGATATGGATGATAAGAGTGATTTCCCACTATGGTGTTGATGCTGGTAGTTGAGGAGGGCTGGTGTTACTATATCAATTTAATCACTTGTTGCTTCCTTGGAAATTCGGACAAGCTGGAGAAATCCAACTATATCGTGAAATCCAAAATCGATCTCTTTTAACTTCAGATATTTGATCTGTCCCTTTATTTCTATCTGGCTAATTTACCATGAGAAAACAAATTGTTAAAGTATTGGACTTATACACTTGCCACCAAGAAGACATTTATTAATGAAACTATTACAAAACACCCTTCAAATTAATTAATAACAAGAATTTGTAATTTAATTATAAATTCTTCTAAATAACAACATAATGGGATAAAATAACAAGAATTTGTAATTTAATTATAAATTCTTCTAAATAACAACATAATGGGATAAAATTTCCGGATGCGGATGTCAATATGGGTTAAGAGGCCTCCAGGCCTGGCGCACACACCAAGGAGGTTCACCTGGGGTGGCCACATGGCCCCCCATGGTGTTATTAATGGCATGCCCATTAATCTCGAGCACTTGCTCATTACTCCTCCTCGCCGTCATTCGAATTGTCCTGCTCGCCGCACCAGCCCTCAAATGGAGCACCACTGCTCGCATTCCTCGGATTGCTTTGACTCTGCTCGCCGACCTTCGTCTCCTCTGCGCTCGCATTGCCCGGGCGGCTGTGCTTTCAGTGAGGCGTGCTTTGGTTCTGGTGGCAGACGCTCTCTGCATTGTTGTTTGGACGCGCTTCCAGGCCATCGGTTTGCTTATAGTAACTTCTGCCCTGTTCTGTTCAATTCGCATTTTTCTCCTATCAATATTGGTCAAGTTAACTCCATTCCTGCAGCTCCTTCTGGCAACTGGTCAGATTCCTCCCGGAATTTCAGTATGCCCAGGCTCAGGCAAAGAATTTCTTGCAGGAAAAGTGCCTCTAGAGGCAGGTCCATGAGCGAGAGACCCTCCAATTCTACTGCAGGTTACTCCATGGACCATGCTGAAGAGCATCACATTCCTCTGTATGTTGATCCTGCTGGTCGTCTCCATGACAGCATTGCCCCGGCGCCTCCTCAGCCCTCGCTCCCGCCTCGTGCTCCTGCTCTGAATGTTCATTCGCCTCCCCCGCTTCAGGCCTCCGCCCCCCCTCTTCGCCCTGGCAGTCATTTCACTACGCATTCAACGCAACAAGTGGAGCCGCGTTTCGACTATGCTGACGACCGACCCTCCATTATTGCCCTCATTTCGATCTCTTTGCGGGAAGAAGTCACTCTCCCTCCTGTTCAACCGCGTAACCCTGTGCACCCCCCTTCTAAACCTAGCTATGAGCCCCCCGCTGGCCCTGCTCCCGGTCCTAGCTCGCGCCCCCTCAGATTCCCGCCTGTCTCTGCAACTGCGCATTCAGGACAGGCGCACTTGCTGATGGAAGCTGGCCCGTCTGGTGAAGATGTTGATAAGAACGATGAAGAGGATGCGGAAGATCACTATGGCTGCCGAATCGAGGAAGAGAATCCGGAATCCGACTAATTGCTCCAGGATCGATTCTCAGTATGATTTCTGTGTTAGAATTTTTGATAAATTTTTGTTTTCTATAGTCACCCACAGCAGACAAAGTTGCATGTATTTTTTGGCACTTTTAAGTTATGATAATCTGCATGTAAGGGATATAAGTGACTATGCACCGGTTTCCCAGTTCCTGGGCGGTGGCAACTTTGACAAAAGAGCTGGTTTCCCGTTAAAGGGCAGCTTCATAGCTAGACAAACAATGGATTTCAAGCCCGGTCTCAGGCTTCCTCAGCTGAACCGAGGTAGTTTTGTATTTTAATGTTTATAATAGAAATAGAGTAATTTAGAAAAAAAAAACATAATGGGATAAAATGGATTAAAAAACTAGGTAAAATCACAAAATTATTTGATAAAAATCGTAAAAACATGGAAAAAAATGCAACTCAACAGAGCGGTTGGGGGTAACTAAGGGTTCCCGAATTGGTCACTTTTCAGCTGACAAGAATAGGATTGATCTGGGTGTCACATGCTCTTGGGTTGCTGAACTATTTATTGATTCCGAGTCCATGTCATCTTATTGGGAGAGGCTGACTATCGTTGAGCACAAACTAGCGAGGGCTAACCAAAATCATGGGATATAATGACAATTTTCTATAAGGTGATTATTGGCGCACAAAGGACATGCGAATTGTGTTGCACAGAATCCAATGTAGTAAACCGTTTCTATAGGATACCATTTATGGATGAGTTCTAGGGTTTCTCATTCTTCAAGGAAGTGACCATATTCATCGCACAACGTGCAGTGTATAACGACATGGGGTATGAATGGGAGTCTTTCTGGTGCTCCCTGTTCCTCTTGCATGAACAAGATGGCACAAGGTTCATCTCTAGCAGACTGGGTTTAGGGATCCTCTTGATAGGATCGCGTGATTGTGTGTAAGGCATCCCTATATCACAGGATCTATATGCAGTGATGGGTATAATGCCCATAATTGTTGTAGATAGCGCATCCATGACTGGTATGCAATGCTTTGCCTTTACCTTTGGTGGTAGGTTCCTTTTGATGGGAACACGGCGTCTCGATGTCTGCCTCAGAGTCGAGGAGTGGTTTTAATTCATCCAAATCTAGGCATATATGGGTAGGGTGTCTTATTATGTCGCATATGGCACAAACTGGTGATTTCTATTATACAGCGGGAGTCTCCATCTTCTTTCCTCTTTTTTCAGTTTTCTTAACCACAACCATCGGTTTTGAAATGGGAGTTTCCTTTGTAGGGATGGTTTCGACCATTTCTTAGATGGGTGGGGCCTCCTTAGGATTGAAGGGATTTAAACCTATGGTGGTGATGTGTTTAGCTCCCGTCCCTGAAGAGGGGACGAGATACCAATCAGGTATAGAAAACTATTTGTTTGGTAACACCACTGTTGCCAAAACCTATTAGGAGATGAAACAAGCCGGGGGGTAGAGAAAAGGGGTTTGGGAAGCATCGTAGGATAGAGAGGCTATCGTGGACAAGGACTCGGTGTCATTACTACTTGTGTCTATGTCTTGACTAGCTTCGGTGCTTGATGTGGACATCATGCACACCAGAGCCCCTGTGACATTGGGTTTTGACTCAGGTATAATCGAGGGATCTCCTAGGAATGGTCATACAACAGACCATGGTTTGAACTAGTCGGCGCCATATTATTAGTACCATGATACCACATCCAAGGATGTATCTAGATAGGCTAGAATTACATCAGTGTTTGTTAGGGGTTTCTTCTTGCTATGTGTTAGTTGGTCGACAGTAATTATGCGGTCCTCGTGGGGAAACATCATAAGGCGGAAGACGGAGGAGGATATGGCTGACATGGCGTACATATAACTCCAACCGAGGAGTATATTATAGTTCAAGTCAGTGTCCAAGACTTCAATGTGTATGTGGACCATCCTTCCAGGTAAGCAGACCACGACATTTTGGTAGAGGCCGATGAGGGTCGAAGGACGACTATCATATGCTCCAAGCATGAAGATTGAAGGTTTTAATTTTGGAGACCCTAACTTCTGCAAAATATTTTTTGACATGACACACGTGGATGCACCATTTTCAATGACACATCGGTGAATGGTGATATTATGGACCGACATTGGTATTTGAAAGGCGACCATCGAAGAAATCCTAAGGGTGGCTTTGTCTAAATCAAAAGCCATTAGGTGCGTATCAGCAGGGTTGATAGCTCCTAACATGGAAGGTATAGCTTTCCGTTCTTTTGGTCATGATTGCAATACTTAAAAAGCTGACATAGCAACGGGAGATTGTGCTAAATCGTCTATGACGTTGTAATTATGGGCCACTTTGGCGTAGTTTCTTGTGCGCCAATTGGGTCCCTTCGTCATCTTTGGAAATGGTTCAATAGGCATATCTGAAATGGTCAAAGGTGCAGTCGTTGAACTGGTACTCGCCCCTGACGCGTTGGTGTCTAGTGGGGTGTCGTAATTGTGATTCTGTTTCTGGAAAAACATCTCTTTGCGTGTCATGTAGATTTCATGGTTGTTTTTCCCGGAGTCATCTAGATTTTTCTACTGAGTGCTAACCTTCCATTGATGCGGGAAAGGTTCCTACATCACATTTTTTTGCTGCGAAGATCCTCCTTGTCATTCGTTACTCTGTAGCTTCTTTAGTTCAAGGAGATTAGGAAAATGGTGAGTATAATCGATGTACTCACCACATATCGAACAAGAATGGTTTGTTCAAAGTGGTGGCCTTTTGCTCTACAGTTGGGCATTTCTTGGCTCCTGGTTCTGATTCCGGTTAGAGTAACCTCCATCATGGGACCGAAACAGGAATTTCTGGTTGTTTCCACCCTGTCTAGGATTGCCCTTGGCCTTTTTTTTCCCTTTTTTCTTCACCACGTTAGGAGGGTAGTTCTCCTGGTTATATGACTAGTGTGGTTGGTTTTGGGAAGGTTACACAAAGTTCACCTGTGCATTAATCTACATAGATAGATCTTATGTTAGGGACTGAGCATAACACGATCCTTGGTTTGCACCTGTTTGTTGGAGGGGATCTCTTCCATCAGTGTTTTTCTCTACCTACTAGGTCTCATGAGCTGGAGGATAGGGTCCTCCATGGTGATACGCTGCCACCCTATTGGTCAAATTTTGCTGAGGCATATGATGACTTTGAAAACTGGGTTGTGGTACGTTCTAGGTAGAACCATACATATAACCTAGGTTTTGACTGATGCTGCCTAGGTAGCTTTGGGTGAATGAACTAATGAGACCGTCTATAGAGTTCGACGCACCTGGAAATCCTTGATCAGTTTGCAAGTGTGGGGTGTTTAGTAGGATATTGTAAATATATCTTAACTATGTATAAATCAGCTCAAGCTGTTGGGATTTGCTGATGGCGTCCTCTTTATATGTGGGCCTTTGTTGCGCCACATCCTTTGAAATATTTGTAGTGAGAGTTTTCAAGAAAAGTTCTAAGAGTACCTGATCATCAATTTTATCCTTACATAAACTACGATGTTGCCTCCATTCATGGAGATGGTCCTAGATATGTACAATGGGGGTTTTTCTAAAATGTGTCAGCAATTCCATTTCGGAATCATGGTGAATGGGTAACTGAAAATATGTTAGGAACGTGGTAGCGAGGGTATAGAAGGTTCCATGTGAAGCAGAGGGTTTCTCCACATACCACTTCGTGGCTACTCCTGTCATAGTGCATTGAAATAGTTTCAATCAAATAGTGTTGTCAATGATACTGTTCGATGAGCACCACAAGTGGAAGGTCATGACATGATTACCTGGGCTTCCGCTTGCTTTCCTTCGAATTTTGGAATATCCAAAGGGAGCTATGTGGGCATGGGACATGTAGAGTTGTGTGTGATGGGGTCATTCATTATCTTGGTTAAATCTAGTAGATTTAACGATGCTAAGAAAGTTGACTGGGAGGTTGACACCATTGCAACTTGTGAAAACACAAATTTCTGGTTAGGAAGAGGGTTATTCTGCGATGCACCCTGCTCTGTATTTGACTATCTTCCAGAATGGGTCGTACTCCTCTGCCGTATAGGGGTTGTGGGAACCCTAGTCAGTCTCCCAAATAAGGATGTCCCAATAAAGGACAAACCAATAATGGTGGAAGCATTTTGTCTTTGATGCCTAAATGGCAAAAGACCTGGAACCCCTCCCGGTAATGGGGTGATGTCCAAAAGATGGCTAGATCGAAGAGGTCCCATTGGGTCCATAATGATGTTGACTAGGTCTAGATTTGGAAAAAATTGAGAGGATAGAGTCTATGATCAAAGAAAAATTCTGATCACATACATAAAACAAAGTGAAAATAAAATAAATTTTCCCTTTAAATTAATCCTATGTTATCAGTCAATCAAAAAAATGGTTTTTGTTTGTTTGTGTATGATACTCAAATCCTAGAAGACCTATTCATCCTCACACACTCAAATGCAACTAGGCCTTGAGAATATATCTTGTGAGTGCTGGCACAACGTCCCGTAAGAGCTGGCGACATCCCCAGTCAGCCGAAGAAAATCCACCAAGGTAAGCGTAGAGGATTGAGCGCTTTCTTACACCGTCACCTATACGAAAAGGATGCCCTAGTTTTGGAAATTAAGTACCACCATCCCACATGAGCATTCGAGTCTTGGGCTTCTTGGTAAGTTAGGTAACAGTACCGAGTAACAGCCAAATCAGGTAGCCCTGACTAATACCTGCCCGCACTGCACCTAAGCCTAACCCCCTCCTAAATGGGTCTTTGTCGCACTCGGGTTTTCTTTTCTATGGGTGGATATGTGGATTTCAAGCTCCCTAAAAATTAAACTTCCATGTTTGAAGATTAATAATTATCAAGGTGGCTTATTGGATGCCTACCCCCTTAATCCTAACTTAAACTATAAATTATTTTGTGGCCCCTGGGGGAGAATTTAGTGAGTTTTGTTAAGTTAGTTTTAGGTGTCTTTGCTTTACTTAGTGGGTGGATGTGCGTGAGAAAAAGGTGGACAAGCACAGATTTTGAACATTTCGATATGTGATGATCCTTTACAAAATCCCCTATTGAATGATGTTATATTGTTCCTTGCTTAAAAGAAAAACATGTGCAGACGTGGGCTGCTTTCTATCTTTCCTAGTTAATCTATGTGATCAACTAAAGGGAGATGGTGAGTTTTGAATAGAGAGTGTTCATATTCTTTCCTGGGATCACCAAAGGGTGCAAAGGAAGAGAGATTACTTGCTCTTCTATTGATAATTCAATCCAGGTCCCGAAATCCTAGTGCAAAAATTGAACTAAACTAATAACTTTTACAATAGAAAAAATAAACTAGCTAAGCATGCGTGGACTTGGGCCACTTACTTTGGCTAATTATCTAGGTGTGTTGGTACCTAAATTGTCAAAAAATATTTTTTTTTCAAAATGCAATCTAATTTCCCCCCTACTTAAACTATGTGTGAACTTTGCAAAAATAAACTTGAAATAAAACTGACACTAAGCCTACAAAAAGCTTCTAAGAGTGAGCTTTAGCAAGTTGCGGGGTACCTCAACCAGTGCTGTCAAATGTATTATGGGCTACCAAGAACTTTACAAGCAGGAAAATATAGAAATGTGGGATAAATTTCCCATTTTTTCTTTTGCGTGCAAAATGATGCAACAGGTGGATGTCTGTGCACGGGTCAGCTCTGAACACGTGCCCTGGGCACGTCTGTGCGAGGGAAAAGCGTGCAAATTCCTGAAAAATTATTTTTTTGGAGATGTTATACTTCAGTCTATCACTTGGGATGAACTAGGGACTACAAGAGAAAAAGGGGGAAACTCAGCTTCACTCCACAACACATACATGGGTCTCTGCAAAAAGGCACAACCACATAAACTTGGAAATAAACATTAGTGGAGCTTCAAATCCTGTGTTAATGTGTTTCATGCACGCATGTAAGAAATAAAACCAACTTAAGGGGTTTGGTTTACCCTCTTAAGTTATTGGTCACAGGAAGAAAAATAAGTGGAGTAAAGCAAGTTAGTGGAACAAGCTAGAATCATAAACATACTAGATAGAGAAATAACATGAATATATAAACTAAAACTAAACTAAAACTAAAACAAATAATAAAAAAAGCTCTGAATAGAGTCAAACAACTACAATAATCCAAACGGTGGCTCTTTTGGCCCCTCCTATTGAGTGTTGCTAGGAAATGAGGATGAAACTTTAACCCTCTTACCAAAGGGCCCTTAGAACATGGGTTCTAAGCCATGATGCAAGTATGTATTTAATTCAAAGCTTGCTTCAGTGCAAAGTCTCCCTCTCTCTACTATGGTGGATTGAACTTGTTGGTTGGCCAAAAATTGAGTCCCCTCTATATTCATCCCTGGATCACACAATGTTGGTATTGCTTGGGGCAATTCTATCCATCATAACAATGTGCTTTCACATTCTTCATCTCTTGGTGGCCTTATATAGGAGAATTCAAATATTCCTTCCCTCCCTTGGTACATTGTGGATGGTGACCCAAGGGAGGGGGATGATTCCATTGTGTACTCCCTTGATGTCTAAGGAGGCTTTGGTGGTTGTCCTTAGGCAGATTCAAGTATGAAATCACTATCGTGGAGTGTGCTTTTTGTGGTCCCAGAAAGTGAATTTTTCCACTCCCACCATTGCGCGCATTTCGGGTCAAAAGGCACGCAAGTGCACTCTTCTCGAAGGATTATGCATGAAAAAGCATTTATGACTTGCTCAAATTTGATTTTTCCTCGGACCTTAGAGATTTTTAAATACTTTCTAGATTCTGTAATGTCTTTTAGCGTTGTAAATCTTTCTTCCTAACATCAAATATTGTCATCTTCTGCTTCTATGATTTTCCACTGTTAACAACATCCTTGAAGCTCCAACAACCCTCTGCAAGATGTGGCCCATCTTCAGTAAAGGATAATTGTTCTTTAAGGACACCTTGTTCATATTTCAAAATTTTTTAGAAATACGGATCTCCCATGTCTTCATCCTTACTTGCACAATATTAGGCATCCAATTTGACAATCGAATGGGAACTATAATACCATCTTTCTAAAGTATTTTTACCTCCTTTTTGATGGATAGGAGTGGCTTAGGATTGTTTCTCCTCAACTTTTGAAGGAATGGTTTTTGATCCAACTTGACTGTGATGGTGTATTTGTTGTAAAATTTTAAATCTGAATACTCCTAGGAGAAAACATTTGAATAATCACTCAAGAGAGTTGTATATTTACCTTTCAACTCAGGTGATAAAGACCTCGATAACTTTACCATCTTCGGGTTATCCGTTGTACCAATGTTTACATATTCAACTTATGCTTATGTGGGGACCATTGTTGGCTTTTTGGATACATCATCATGATCAAATAACTCTTCCAAAGGTACTAAACCTCATGGAATGTTATTGTCTTTTAGTTTCAACACCTCCAATTCAACAGCTTCAATTACATGATCAACTTCATTGTACACATCATCAATGTGAGAGTTAGAAAGCTCATCTTCCACATATAGAAAGGTTTTTATCTATTTATCATCCGAAAATACTTGCCAATATCTCAAATTTTCAGCGATATTCGGGCGATGCTTCACATGATTTTCAAACTTTTTAGTAGCATGAATAGGAATCTTAAAATTGTTTTCTGTTGTGGCAAGCGAATCAACCATAAAATTTTGACTTTTAGGAACCATAGAAAATGTATATTCTGGAAAAAATTTAAGAATATCGAGAAAAATATTATGATAAGCTCTCATCCTAGGATGTTTGGCCTGGTACTCCCCTTTTACCTGTTTTATCACCAACTTAGAGTCACCATATATTGCAATCCTCTTCGCGCCTAGCACTTTCAAAATTCAGAGACTGGTGATGAAGGCCTAATATTCTGCCTCTTTTTTTGAACAGTCAAAATATAGCTTATAAGAACACAATAACACATTTTATGTGACTTTAGATGACTGATGTACATGGCTACAAATCCAGGTTCTGATACAAGCTCTATATTTTCCCAAAGCACCATCAAAATCCATGGTCCAAAGACCCTCATTATCAAGAAGATGAAATTCTGTGGGCTGATCCTTATTTTCTTTTGGATCCGCTATCTAAATCTATTTTTTACCTTTATCTGATTCAACTGATATATTTTTTTATTCTACTGAATTTTTCTCTAATTTTCTTGGCTACAATCTTTCAGAATTCTGATTTCTCTTTTCTGCATTCAAGACCGCCTGGACACTACCTAATAATTATGAAATTTCTTCACCTTCTACAAGCTAAATATCTAAATCATCAATACTATGATCACTATATAATATGAAGGAATCTAAATCTATATGTACAGAGTGAATTGGGTGATTTTTAGGTTTATCTTTGCTAGTGATCATGTATTTCATTTTCAGTTCTTAGTATAGCTTCCTAGGTTGGCCAAATATCGGAATTGTGGCATATGAAAAATCAATTTGTAGAGTACCCCTTAATTTGGCTCCCTAAGACCATGAAAGTAGCATTCCATACCTTGGAGGTATGTTAGCAACTACAAAATCCATCAACACATTTTGGTGGGAATCCGATCCAAAGATACAACTAAGTCCTTGATAAGACCAAGGCATCAGAAACTACCGGAGTCAAAATATTAGATGTCATGATAGGGTCACATTATGTCTAGCCCCAACAAATCCATGATAGCCTTCAGCATTAAATTATTTGAGGCCCTGAAATGTAGCATGTCGTTATGGAGAATATAATCATGAATCCTCAAGTTGAGATAAAAGGGAGGGACTTCACTATCTTCAAGATTTTCATCTACGGTTGGACCAAATAGAAGTTTGAGATGGTCATCACTGACATTGACCATGTTTGAAATGTGATCTAATTTCAACATCTTGGAAATTTTATATTTATATCTATCATTCTTTACAAGCTCGGTGAGGGGAATAAACACCTTTAACTTAGAAATTTCACTCTCCAAGCTAAACAAGTTAGATTGTTTCTCTACCTCTTTTACAATGGTATCCCGGTTTTCAGGTTGTTTTTTCTGGAGATTCCTTCCTTTTGAATTCCTTATCCTTCTTTGATATATTGTATATGGCTCACTTGTCTTGCTCTGATTTATGGTAGCAGGACCATTCTCCTTGTTTGGAGTATATTGGGATGTTTGTTTGGGCTCAGTATCATTTTGCTGAGTTTTCCTCCTTTGAGTAGAAGTAATAGGAACATGTTGGTTTCTCAAACTGTACTTTCTCTACGTTAAGTTGAGATAATTTAGGTACCCCATTTTATATTTTTCAAATTGGAATGCCAACCCATCATCATTTGTAGGTACAAATTCATGGTCATCTGGCACATATGTTTCTTCGGTATACCCGTCATCCTCTATAAGATAAATAGGTCCCTAATATTTTGAAAAGAGAAGGTTTCATTTAACAATTTTATCTTCATATTCAGGAAATTGGGCATAGTTATGATGTAATGGAGTGCAGATTTGTTACTGAGCTTGCTGATCTAGATCTCTCTTCTCTCTCTACTTAATCATGAACTATGGTTGCTGCTACTATCCTTAGAAATTGGGATTATGGATTTGATCGCCTGGTTGTCTTTTTGAAATGGAAATTTTTTCTACCATATTTTCCACAGTTCTAATCAAACTATCCAAATTCACTTTGGATAAGGATGATGTTTTTTCCTTAATTGTGACTCTTTTTTCAACATTTATTTTTGATTTCTTGGTCAACAGATTGGCTTCAACGCTGACTCCATTTTTCCACATATCCTCTAATGAATTAGGGTTTCTTTCTCTAAGTTGATATGCCATATCAAGGTCAAAGGCATCTAGATAGTGCAACAAGGCTAAATTAGGTGGAGGTTTGATATTGATGAGAATGGAATTGTACACTTTATTAAAGCACGTAGTATAGTCTTTGACAGATTCATTGGGTTTCCTTTTTAATGAGTTATACTTAGCCAATATCTGAAGTGAATTTTTATTTTCCTCCCACTTAGCGAGGAAAATATATGTTAACTGCTGTGAATTTTGCAATGAACGAGCTACCAAATATATGAATGATTTTTTCACTTCTAATGAGAAACTATGAGAAATAATTCTCATCTTCGTATCATCATTGTCTAATTCTTCTAAATATATGAAATATGTGATCTTATCAATGCGTTGCCTCATTGTAACCTTAGTGTTTCCATCAAAAAGGTTGTCCATAGTTCTAACGTAAATTAGCGATCTGTCATGATAGAACTAATGCAGAAAATCTGGCCATAGTTATTCTAGGAGGTAAGTTTGTAGTCATAACAAGAAGCATTGGTGTAAGAGGTGTTTGTGTAGGAGGAAGTGTGGATGAGGAAGAAACAAAAATGTGAATAGATGAAGCTGAAAGAGGATCAACAAACAAGATCTCCTGCTGATATTGTATGAAAGCCTTCGTAGAGGTATATTGAATATGGTTTGATAGTTTTTGAATCTTTTAAAATTAACTTCAAACCTTCCTATCAAAATCTGCTTCTGAATTGGATTCTACAGATGATAAACTAGGTTAAAGATTTAAAGATTCGAATACAACTTCATATAGAGATGTTACTTCAGATAATCTTAAAGGATCAAATACAATATCAGATAGAGAGGTTTTTTATTTGGATCTAAACAATGATAACTCAAACTTTGGATCAAAAGAAGTATCTTCAAGTGAAATTAATTATGAAGGAAAAGATGTAGACCTTACCAAAGTATATGAAATTTAATAAATCTCTGAATACCGAGGCCTTTGTTTTCTTATGAGTCTTTCGTGATCTTCAACAGAATATGTTGGATGTGGATCTGGATTTGATCATGTATACCTTTAGGAGCCATTGTTGACTTGTTTATGCACTTTGGCTCTCTACATCTTGAATCAACCTTCTTGAAAACTAGGTCGTATCACCCATAGGCTTAGAATTTGATGAAAATGTAATAATACATCGAGGGAAGGTCTTTCACATTGCTCCCTGGAAACAGTGCCAGAAATGTTAGCCTCCATAATGTCCCGAGGTTGAAAGGATATCCACGGAGGTAACCTCAAACCAATCTTTTAGTTTAGTAGATAGCCCTACCAAACGAGAAAGGGCTCTCTCTATGAAAAACACAGCCAAGTATCTTACTAGTGCAAGAGTGGATTTTAGGCTAGATAGCTCAACTCTAGGGTTTTGAAAGATTTAGTGTTTTTCTACTGGATCGGGGATGAAAATCAAGTAGTTAGGTCAAAGTATCATGGTCATAGCTGCAAGTGACATGGAGGAGAAAGATAGATATGATTTTGTGATGGGCTTAGGAGTTTTTCCGAGTAGTGTAGGGTTTGAAAGGGAAATAAAATATTAATGAGCATGTTCACCATGAATTCATTAAACAAGAAGGAAGATTACATAAAATGACATTCCCAACAAAATAGAGCTTTCATGAAATAATTATGCATATAAATCTCTTAGGAAAGTCATTGAATAAGGAAGATATAGAAATGATACAAGTATATCATTCATATAAAACTAACAGAGAAAAAACAATACCACAAACTCACAACACAATAATTCATGAATAATAGCCACAACTCGTCCTTTCATTTCTTGTATAAAAATATGAAATACAAGCTACAAGTGTTTCCCGCTCTGATGTCCAACCATCAAAATGACTGAAAAATCCATACATATAGACCAAAAACCATTTACCTTCTCTCAGGGGTTCAATCCTAGAGTGTAGGAGGAATAATTTACATGAATTCCTCAACAAAATCATAATGACTAGGGAGGTTGACAATCTCTCCTCAGAATATAAAAGCTGATAGATTTTCCCTTCAAAAGAATTTACAAGCATGAATATACCTAATTTTCACTTTAACAAGGACATTTACTATTGACTACATCATGGAAAAATCATAAATGAGTAATCACACCAAGCAAAACTGAGTTTGATTGAAAAAAAATGAGAGAATAGGCTCCCATGCTCGAAATTCATATCTGAAAGATGATGGAGAAAGCTCTACCAATATACTACACCATAGAACCCTCAAACAGTGAAAAAACTTCTCAAAGACCTCTAAAACTAAACTATCCTACAATTGCTAAAAAAGTGCAACGTGCTTCTGAAAAAAAAGGTAGAAAGGTGATTATTTGGTAGTTTTTAGACCTTTTCACCCACCAAAATGTGTTGACATGGATCTCCCAATAGTTGAAGTTCATTTACAAGTCAAAGGAAATCTTGAAATGCACAAATTTTGTCATTGAAGTGAACAAAGTTCCTTCTCAAGTTAAATACTCCAAAAGACTTGGAATATGAAAATATCCATGAGGATACAAGTATATTTATATTAAATAGTATGATAAATTAATTGATGAATGTTGTAAAATGAGGCTCGCTTATAGAGATAGGCTGGTGCCTCATCACAGAAATTCATATCCCGTTAGACATGCCTCTTAAACCTAATTACTAATTAACTAATTATTCATTATTTAAATTATTTTATTCATTACATTACCTTCATCATCAAAAAGCTTTATCATCAAATCTTGTTGATGAAAGGCGTTGATTTCTCTTCCTACTACGAATTTCTTCTCGTCTCAGGGAAGTCATCTTTGTCGATACAAGTTGATATGATCCTCTAAGTGACAAACAAAATTGTTGCATTGAGAAGCAATTAGACCATCCTAGATTAATCTTCTATAGAATCTTACGATGACTGGAAACTTGTGATGAATTGTTATCACATGAGTGGATTGCACTGATATTAGTATTCTTCAGAACATTATTTTTTTTTTTTTATGTTCTGAATACGTAGCTTGATCTAGTTTCCTATTCTCGTGACTCGGATGCTGATAGGGAACTTTTTTGGTTTGACTTTCCCTTACTAGGTGTGTGGAAACCTTTTGATTTTCTTCTGGTGAGGATGTTGTTGAGATGGTTACAGAGCCTTCACATGGGATTTTCATCATCTAAACTACAACATCTAAGTTTGTATTTTCTGCAACTTTCTTTTCCTCTTCTTTGGTTGTGACATTTACTGGATCAATGTTCGTTTTTTCTTCAACTTGAACTTCTACATTTGAAGATTTTGATTCTTTATTTTCTACAAGTTGGGGCACCTTGTTTTCCAACAACTTCTTATCCTTCTTAAGATTAATTATTTGTGTTAGTAATTTGTCGTTATGGTCTTTTAGTCGCGAAAATTCTTCATTTTTTTCAACACTGATTTTGTCAACATCTCTTTTCATATTTTGTATCACCCTTTTACCTTCTTGAAAAAATAATTTTGAAATTTCTTGTATGTATTTAGCTGTCACTGAGTTTGGCTTCAAGTTAACGTCCTGTAGCATTATTTTCTTGTTTTTGTAGGAGAATGTCAAAAAATTCTTTTTCATATTTAGGATAAATGAATCTAGGGTTTCCATCCATGGTGAACCCAACACAATGTCAATATCATTAAAAGATAATGATTGAACAGATAATTTTGATATTAATATATAATCCCCGCTATTTAACTATAAATTGGTTATGTCATATATTTTTTTTCCAAAACAGTCTAATTTTTCGAGTATATTTGACTCTAGGATCACTAATTGGTTTGCAATTTTAGGTGTTATATAATTTTTATTTTTAGTGGGAGAGATAGAAATAGTAATATATTTTCCTACAAGAGTTCCTTTAAATTTAAATAGCACTTTATCATTGGTGGGTAAGGTTTCTAAAAATGTTCCTTTCTTCAATTCTGAAATAAATACAATTTTTCTTGAGTCAAGATAAACTTGGGTTTTAAAATTTTATTGAATGACCATTTTAATTCTGAAGATGGGTTAATATTACCTTCAAAATTCTCAACTCTCTTTATTTAATGGTTTTTTTCCTTATAATATAATTCCTCTCCTTGCTTTGGATTAGCGCCTTTTTTAACCTTAATAAATTTTTACTTCTTTGTAACTCAAGATATATATTTACAAGTCACTCCACTGAGTATTTATTTATTTTTATTAGTTTCTATTTTACTCGAATTCTGGTGGTTCAACTATAATACAATGATTAAACCCTTTGATATAATTGATATAATTATCAAGGGTTGTAATGTTTTACCCTTGGCTTATGCCTCCTCTTCTTGTTCGATATTGATTCTATAGAAAATTGTGAATGATATAATTTATTTTTATTTTTTTATGTTAGCATGGAGGTTGGCAATGGTGCAGCAACTAGTAAATATATAAAGCATGGTTTGGGGAAAAAGGACATCCTATGGTGACAACGGAATAGTGGGAGACAAGGAAAAAGGGTCGATGGGAGAAAAGGAGCAGACTCGAGAAGAGGAAAGCAAGTGGAGTAGAGGGGAGCATACGGTGTGGATAGGATAACGCGGACAAGGCCTTGCAGCAGATAGAGGGTGATGGCATAGTGTGAATGGTCGGAATGCAAGCATGATGGCGACATAATAAACCTAACAGAGGCGTGGGTGATTTGACTGATAACGACTGTGGCAATGCAACTGCCAGTAACTTGTTGCGATGGTGGAAACAACTTTTTTTAGGTAGAAGATGGAATGTAGCAAGGGGTTAGTAGCGACATCTATATGGTTGTAGTTAAGGTTGGAGCTCCAGTGGTGGTAGCTATCACTAGGGATGGTGGAGCGGTAGTGGTTGCAAGGTGGGTGTATGATAGTAGTGGAGGTGGCGGATGGGTGTTTGGCTAGCTACATGCAGTGGAAGACTGGTGACGCAGGGGGGCTATGTCTAGTGGGAGACAACATTTTATACTTTGCAATAGTCGTGACAATCATGGTATGTCATCGATGACTAGTGAAGCAAGCCGTTGTCATGGTCGCTACTACGAATGTATGGTTGTGGTGACCGAAGGGAAGTTTTTTGGTTGTTTTTTTTAATATCTATCTTGAATTATATATATATATATATATATATATATATATATATATATATATATATATATATATATATATATATATATATATATATATATATATATATATATATATATATATATATATATATATATATATATATATATAATTTATTTTCATGTATTTTTAGTTTTTTTTTATTTATTTTTTAAATCACTTCCCTTTTTTTAATAGTTATTTCTCTTTTTCTTTTTCTTTTTTAATCTTCTTCTTCTTCTTCTTCTTTCTTTCTTTCTTTCTTTATTATTTTTTTTGTTTTTTTGTTTTTTAAAATAGATGGCCAAGGACCTAATGGAGAAAATGGAGAAACTCCAAAGTGTGTTGAAACACTTCAATAACAACGAAGTTGATGAATTTTTTATGACCAAAGGTCTGTATCAGAAAGCGTAGCTCTGTACAACGTTTAAGCTGACGAAGGCTCAAACTACTCTGATACCAAATGAAGTGAACAAATTTCCTTCTCAACTTAAATACTCTAGAATACTTGGAATATGAAAATATCCATGAGGATACAAGTATATATATTAAATAGTATGATGAATTAATTGATGAATGTTACAAAATGAGGCCCACTTATATAGCTAGGCAGGTGCCCTTTCATGGAAAGTCATGTCACATTAGACATGCATCTTCAACCTAATTACTAATTAACTAATTAATAATTATTTACATTATTTTATTCATTACATTCATCTTGATGCCCCCCAAAAAATCAAAACATGAGGCTTGCTACCCTTTTGGATCAAAAACTGTGCAAAATTTCCAAAATGCCTCAAAACTTCTAAGTTTGGGATTTTTTTTTTCAATTTTCTCAAAATTATTCTAAAATTGTTCTTTGAAGTGAAAAAAAGATGTGTTAGGCCATGAGATAGGCATCAGCTAATAGATCAAGCATATATTTCTCTTTTTTCCTCATTAGGGTTTCTTTCAAGCTTTTCATCAACTCCTTGGTTCTTACTTGAGACACCTGATTTCTTGTGTAGTAATGCATAGCCATGTGTATTTGTAGGTTTTCGTTCATATTTTACTTCTTGAGAAGCATTTCCATGTGGAAATTCACTCTATCAAGCCATCCTACCTTGTCTTTTTCAATTTCTACCAAGATGAGCCCATCAACTGTCATTTGAGTTCTAGGTGGAGATGCTTCTTTCGGTTGCTCAAGCGCCCTCTTGTCCTTGATCTCCTTCTTCTTACATGATCTTCATGATCATTTGAATCATCAATATCAACCACTTAGTTACCATTTACATATTTGTTTCTCAAATAAACCTTAGGCTTATTCAACAATAGTTGATTTACCTTTAATTGCATATTTTCTTACTGCAAGTATCAAACCAAAAAGTTGGCCTTTGACAAGCTCTCCTTAAATTATCTGATCTCATCATCCTTCTCCATGGTGATCTGTTCCAATGTCCTGTTCTCTTCATTCATCTCCAAGTCTTCCATGTCAGTGTAAAGACGGAATGACTCCTCATCTTGCAAAGGTGGTTCATGTTGTGATGATGTTTCTTACTCACTTGATATAGGATTGGCCCTTTCAACAATCTTTAGAGAAAACAAAAGCCTATTTCCTATTTTATATGTTTGAGTCACCTCAACCTTAGGTTTACTCTTGACTATAATTATTCTAGATGAGCCAACGTCTCTTGGATTGGATGGTGTTGATGGTGTACTTTGGCTAGTAGATTGACTAGCAATGGGCAAAAAGAAAGTGGAATGAGTCAATGTCTCCCAAGAGATTTTAATTTTTGTAAGATGGTGTATGAAAATTATTTTGATGAGGCCATGGTGGAAAATAATAGCTTGGTGATCAGTCTCTTTATGTTATACTTTCTTTGCAATATTAGCCAAGCTTTTGTAGAGATAGTAGGGTAGGTTGACAATCTTTACACCTATGAAATGCATTAAAAATATGACATGATATTTTTACAACCTTGAGAATCTACCATAACATGTGAAATGCCTCCTTATGGCCTTCATCAATGGAGAAAATTTTTCAAACAACTGTCCAAGAGGAATTTTTTTCTTAATGGCATATTTATAATGACTTTTAATGAAAGCTCTATAATTTTGGATATCAAAGTCTGAGTTCTTGTACCATGTTTCTCTACTATTTGGCATCCATGTATTTGTTTCTATGGCCTCAGTTGAAATTTTAAAAATCACGCATGCAATGGTGACCTTATCTCTCCTAAGTTTTGTGCAAAACAAACTTGTTAACTTGGCATGATATCCCACTTGTTCGATTTACTCAAAAAACCATAAATATCCTATATTTTGAAAAAATTGTTTGGCCAATGATGAAGACATCAACTCATGAGCGTTAAGTGGCTCAAACCTTGAAACTTCTCCTCCTTTGTTTTATGGTTTCTTTCCTCCCTCTATTTTTTACAATTGCAAAGCAAAACCCTAGTGAAAGAAAGGGGAAGTAGGTGAAGGAATTAGGGAGAATATATGTGGGTAGGAAGATTTTGGGAGGCATATAATTGTATTAGGAAGCTTGGGGAGATGGATAATAAGAAGAAGGGTGTAGGGATTAGTGCAGGGAATTAAAACACAATCCTAACTCCAAAACTAGCCAAAAACGCACTCTAGGAGCTAGGGTTAGGTGTAGTGGTTAGTGAAATGAGGGTGAAAGGGCTGTGGGAAATATATTTGGGTGTGGGGAAGGGTATCATATGTAGTGAATTAGGTATTTTTTCTTTCAACTCAAAATATGGACCTCACATACCAAAACCATAGCATGGGAACTATGAGAGGGTCTCACCACTCAAAAAATGAAATAAATGCTGATAAGAGGTGGCAAGATCTTTAAATTACTTTTCAAAAAGTTGATGGAACCTTCAATTGCCACTGAAAACCCTTGAAGGTGAATTTGTTTCCTCTAGAAGAGAAAATGTAGTGAAGGGTAAAAAATGCAGCGTGATTGGCTAAAAATGCACTGTGGTTGCCTCGAGAGGGTGCCAATCACCTTTTGAGAGTGTCTTTCAATGCTTGCTATGCTAAGATATTCCTTTATGGTGATTTGGTGCTTAATTCCAATGGAACGAGTGAAATAAATTCTTGTATTGTCCTTTTTAGCTTTTGGAAATCAAATTCTCTTCACAGTGGTGTAGTGGCCCCACCAAGTATTTTCAAGTTTGGCTTGAAACTTTGTAGCTTTAAAAAATTGGGGAACATATTACATTCATATTTGAAATTAAATTACACTTTAAAATACTTTCTTAATAATTTTTCCATACTACTACTCCTTGAATGTTGGATTTATTGTTGAAATGATAGTTTTTTAATGAATTTGACCCTAAGACCTAATGGTGACATTTACGAAATATTTTGAATGATGACCATGGTGGTGTGACTGAGATGAAAATAGAGGCATTTCAATGGTGAGTCATCCAAATTAATCATTACAATGACCAAAACATGAATTTTTGAAAGGAGTAGTAACAAACCTAGACACACTAGCCAGTGACCAAATTTTTATTTGAAGACCTACTCAAAACCATAAGAATTTGACTAAGACCCTAATAAAAACCTTGTAAGATCATATTTGATCACTTGTGACTGGCAGAACTAGAGGGCAGTAATAGTGTGTATGCTTTTAGAATATGTAACAAGTGTAAGGCAAAGATTTAATTAACATGATGATTGAGTTTGTCATGCTAATTTTGAATATTTTCTTACCAGCACTAATGGAAACTTAATAGAAGATACCTTGAAGGATGTCACTTTTAACTGTGAATTTATATTCAAGAGTAATGTATGTGCATTAATTTGATGTGTTAAAATAATTTTTGTGTATACATTCTTAATGAGTAATAATTGAATTCCTATGATTTCTTTGACATGATTTTGTGTACTTTGGGTTGACATTATGCATCCAATTAACTTGAAATTACTAAAATACTAGGTTGAGGTATGAACTTCCTAAAAAACAAGAGGCTTAAATGACTAGTGCATGAAGGGTTGTGGAAGCCATTTTAGGGAATGCTTGAAGGTTATGTTTTCCTTAAGTTATGTATGGGTGTGGAATCCATACTAGCATACATCTATGAGCTAATGTATGGGTCTAGAATCAATAATAGCATATCTATATGAGAAAATGTATGGGTGTGGAATCGATACTAACATATATCTATGAAATAAGTAATGAGGTAAGGTTTGGGTGTGGAATCCATACTAACATATATATATGAGGTAAGTAATTCTTCTGGTTAGAATGAACAAAAATATTTTGACGGAATCTCATAGAAATGATTAAGGAGGAATGATTATGTGTAATTAATGTTAAATCGATATAGATTTATAACATTAATTCTCTTGATATTTAAATCCATTATTTTACTTTTATTAAAAATGAAGATACTAAAATTTGTATACAGAACACCATTCGATAGTTTAGAATGTTTGTAATAATTGATTTTGATATATGGTGTTAGGTGTGAACTAAGTATCAATCCTCTAGTATTGTAATTCTTTTGTATGTGTTGGATTTAGGTGGAATTAAAATTATTTTCAAATTATTGAAATATAGAAAGAGATTATTGTAATAAGTTAATGAAATGTTTTTTAATTGTCTTAACACAAATTAGGTCTAGGAAAGCCATAATAGTCTCTTTGATTATTTGGTTAGTTGAATATTGGTTGAATTCTATTTAATCAAATTAATTAGATAAATTATGAGTATTGAAATCATTAACTTCTATAAACTATTGTTAGTTAGGTGATCGAGTCAAAATTCATATTGTTTATGAACTTGATGGACTGTTTTATTGGAATTTGATTAACTTGTAAATTGTAAATAGAATAAAATATTTAAAAAATAAACATTTTATGTGTTGAAAACTTTTTTTTGATTTAACTTAAATAAAAAGGTATGTGATTAATGAAAAGCTTAGTTTAGTTCTCGTTTTACAACAATATCTGTTTGTGATATTTTTTGAGGGAGAAATTGAAGGAGAGTGAGATCACATTTTGATTAATTGTAGTTCTTGCATGATTTGGAAGCCTAAGATGATTGTATTATATGTCGAATGGAAGAGATTGATGGAATTAGGAATTTGTGCTTGGATGTATAGTTGTATGAGTAATCTTGCAAGAGGTTATAATATTTTGAGAGGTACTAAAATAAAAAATAAAAAATAAGTATGTTTATGTATATTTAGGCTAGAAATTTCTTTATGATAGTCTAAATCTTCTTTAAAATCAACACGATTCTTCATAGTTTGAAAAATGTATGGTTTTCATAGCTTGTTTTGTTTTTTTGTATGTATTCATAGTAAGTAATAAAACATTAAAAGAAATTAATTGATTAATTATTGAATATAAATGACAAAAATAAAATATCTATATTATTGAATCTATCTTGATAACTGTAAGTCAACCTGTTTTCCCACTATAAAATCACTCACGATTCTTCATAGTTTGAAAAATGTCTGGTTTTCATAGCTTTTTTTTTTTTTTGTATGTATCCATACTAAGGAATAAAACATGAAAATAAATTATTTGATTAATTATTGAATAGAAATGATGAGTTATTTTATAGTGGGAAAACAGGTTGACTTACAATTATCAAGGTAGATTCAATAATATAGATATTTTATTTTAAAAAATTATGAAAGTTGTTCTTGATTACAAGTAACTTTAGAAAAGATATATTTAATTATGTTATGAAACCAACTCCAAAAATAGAAGAAAAGAGAGACCAATGCCTTAGAAATCAGCCACTCCAAGGGGGAAACCTTTAATACATTACATAAATGAACAATTATTGGAAGATACAAATGAAAGAACCTCCTTATATATATAGGGGTCCATGGGGTCACAATATAATCCTATCTCACCTAAAAATAATAATGTAAGTAAATAATAATAACAATATGGGGGTTACAAGGGTACAACAATAACAATAAGGGGGCTACACTAATAACAATAAGGGACTACACTAGTAATATGGGGACCTAACATGCCTCTCTCCTTCAAAAAAGTGTTTTCCTCAACGCTTGAGTAGCTCTAGATGCTTTTGTATAAAATTTTCATCCTCCCATGTAGAATCTTTAGTGGGTAAGTTCTTCCACTTGATGAGATACTCTGAAATTGATCGATCTCGTAGCTTTCGAGTTCTTTTTTCCATGACTGTTTCAGGTTCCAATATAATTTTTCCTTCCTTGTTAAGTTCTATAAATATTGTTTGAACTGGAAGTTTGTCACCTATAACATTTTTTAAGCATGAAACATGGAAAACTAGATGCACTTGTGAAGAAGAAGGAAGCTCCAATTTCTATGCCATAGTACCAATATTTCATAACACCTTTAAGGACCATAGTATTTTGGCGATAATTTATTTTTCTTCTTAGCTTTCTTGAGGGGCATTTGTTTGTATGGCTATAGCCATAAAAATACCCAATCTCCTACATAAAAAAATTTCTCGTTGCGATGTTGATCTACTTGTTGTTTCATTTGATTTTGTGCCAAATTTAGGTTATCCTTTAAGAATTATAGAACCTGTTGTTGATGCTCGATGTGATCTTCCACTACTTGCACCTTAGAATTTTCTCTTAAATATGATGTGATGGATAGTGGATGATATCCATAAAGTGCCATAAATGGGGTCATTTTTGCTGCAGTATGGAAGGAAGTGTTATACCACCATTCAGCTAGAGGTAACCACTTGACCCATTGTGTTTGTTTATCAAATACAAAACAACGAAGATATCCTTCCAAACATTTTCTCACTATCTTAGTTTGAGCATCAGATTGAGGATGATAAGATGAGCTATGAGCTAGTTGAGTACCCAAACAAGAAAATAATTTCATCCAAAAATTTCCAGTAAAAATGGGATCTCTGTCGCTTACCATAATATTTAGGTTTCCATGTAGCTTTTGAATTGTTTCCATAAATGCTGTAGCAACTATAATTTATTTAAATGGATGCGATAATGCACAAAAGTGTGCATACTTGGTAAGTCTATCAATTGCCACCATGATGATACTCTTTCCTTTGGACTTAGGTAAACCTGTGATAAAATCCATTGGAATCTCCTCCCAATGTTGAATTGGAATGGATAAATGTTGAATGAGTGTCCACACTTCGTCGTCCTTCTTCCATTCATCACTTGCTTCGGTTATCCAATCTGGTTGAATAATAGAAATTGCACAAAGCAATGCTTCCACCTCTTCATCCTTTCTTGAGAGTGCATCTGCAGCAAACTTTAGCTTCCCTTTTTTTGTAGATGATTTCAAAGTCATAACCCAACATCTTTGTGAACCATTTTTTCTACTCTTATGAAGATAGTCTTTGTTCCAAAAAGTGTTTAAGACTATCATGATCAGTTTTTACCTTAAATTTCCTTCCCATTAGATAAGGTCACCATTTCTTTAGTGCATGTAGTATTGCCAACATTTCCTTCTCATAAATATATTTATGTAAATAATTTCCTTTGATTGGACAATTTTTAAAAGAAATGGGTCTTCCTCCTTGCATTAACACAACACCAATTCCATTTCCTGAGGCATCACATTCCATAAAAAAGGTTTTTGAGAAGTCTAACATAGCTAAGACTTCTACTAGGCACATTTCCTCTTTAAGATGTTCAAAGGCCTTAGTTTATTCAGGAGTCCTTGAAAACTCATATTACTTCAATAATTTTGTTAGATGTGTTGCTATTCTCCCATAATTCTTAGAAAACTTGGGATAATACCCTGTTAACCTGAGTAATCCTTGCAACTGCTTTATGGTTGTCGGTACTTTCCAATCCTTAATGGCTTTAATTTTGTTAGGGTCTACCTTAAAACCCTCGTCAGATAAAATATGACCCAGATATTCCACCTCTCGTACTCCAAATAAACATTTGGATGTTTTTGCATATAATTGTTTCTCCTCCAACAGTTTGAGCACCCAGTCAACATGTTGAACATGATCCTTCCAAGACCTGTTGTAGATTAGTATGGCATCCAGAAATACTAGCACAAATTTTCTAAGGAAGGGTTTGAAAATGGAATCCATCAACCCTTGAAATGTAGAAGGTGCACTGGTAAAGCCAAAAGGCATGACCAAAAATTCATAATGACCCTCATGAATTCTAAATTCTGTTTTTAGAATATCTTCAGCCTTCATTCTAATTTGATGATATCCTGAACAAAGATCCAACTTCATAAAATAAATTGTGCCATGTAATTCATCCAATAATTCATCAATCACAGGAATGGGAAATTTATCTTTAATAGTGATCTTATTGAACTCCCTATAATCCATACACATGCACCATGATCCATCCTTATTTTTCACCAATACTACTGGAGCAGAGAAATAACTTTGACAAGGTTGAATTATACCAACCTCTAATATGTCTGCAATCATACGTTCAATTTTTCTCTTTTAGACATAAGGATATCTATAAGGCCTGATGTTTGGAGGAACACATCCTGGAATCAAATGAATAGCATGAACATGGTCATGAATAGGTGGAATTCCTTTAGGAGTTTCAAACACCTTGGAATGATTGTCCAAGAATTTTTGGAGATCTAGAGAAATAGATTATTTTGATGTTGGAACTTCTAATGAGAATAATTGTGCAATTATGCCTCGTTGTTATTTCTTCAGAATATTTTTCATGACATTAGAGATTATTATCTTTCCCAACTTCCCTGCGATACCCCGTAATTCAATTTCCTTTCCTTCCAAAACAAAATTCAAGAAAATTTCTTGAAAATTAAAAGCTACCGTCCCCAAAGATTGTAACCATTGTACTCCTAGTACAACATCAACACCTCCCATTGGAATGGAAAGCATTGGACTATTGAATAAATATTCCCCTAGGGTTAGCTTGATATTATGGCATTTTCCAAAGAAATTTATAGTTCCTCCATTTCAACCATCACTTGACATTATAGTTCTGGGTATAGGAAACAATTCAATTCCTTGGCTACCTTAGAATGAATTAAATTATGGGTACCACCCGAATCAATCAACATTATTAACTTTTTCTTCTTGATATTTCCTTCTATATTAAGAGTCTGAGGAGTGGTAATTCCTGCCAATGCATTACATGATATCGTTAGACT
Source organism: Pinus albicaulis (assembly GCA_034641835.2). NCBI lineage: Eukaryota > Viridiplantae > Streptophyta > Pinopsida > Pinales > Pinaceae > Pinus > Pinus albicaulis. The sequence continues at coordinate 1,443,970,621 of CM076580.1, forward strand.
CATTTCTTCTTCTTCTAGGGGTTGGTTCCTAGTGGATATCCTCTTCTTTTGAAGTTTCTTGTTCATTTTATTCCTCCTCTTAAAAATCTATGTAAAACAATTTCTTCTCGACACACTTATGACCTTTAGTGTATTTTCTATCACAACTATAGCAAATTCCTTTTGCTCTTTTTTCTTCTAATTGTTGTTGTGTCAACCTTGTAGGTTGTGGAAGTCTAGGAGTAGCAACACATCCATCTTTATAGATGTGAGTGGTAGGATTCCTTGTTGCCATAATTTTACATTCAATTTTTCTTGCCAAACTAAGTGCCTTATCCAATGAATTGGGTTCCAAAATGCGAACTTCATGTTGGATGTTATCCTTTAAATTCACAATGACGACATCAATCCTGTGTTCCTCTGGAATATGAGTTACCCTTATATTCAATTTTTCGAAGTCCTCAATGTGCATCCCCATTGAACCCTTTTGTTTCAGATTTATCAATTAGCTAAAGAAGGTGTTTCTCTTTGTATCCTCATAATGTGCTATCATTTCCTCCGTAAAAAATGACCAAGTGAAAATTTGTTTATGGGAGCAAAACCATCGATACCATACAAATGTATTTTTTTCTAAATGTAAAGTTGCAATGCGTGCCTTTTATGTGTTTTTCACATTATTGAGATCAAAATATTGCTCCATTTGTAGTACCTATGTTACGGGATCCTTGCCATCAAACTTCCTCATATCCATCTTTAGAATATTGTGATTCTTCCATCCAACATTATAGTTTATGAAATCACAATTAACATTTATTTTTTTCTCATCATGAGTTTCCTCTAATATCTTTTCGCCATTAGGAAAATTTTCTTGTATCAACTTTGTCAAACCTTCCATGTCCGCTTTTAGATCATTCTTCATTTTTTCCATGTTGTCTTTCATTTTTTCTTCCGTGTCATCCATCTTAGCTTCCATTCCAGCTTCCATGCCATCCATATTAGCTTCCACACCTTTCTTCAAACCATCCATATTATTCTTCAAACCATCCATCTTCTCTTCCATGTCTTTCTTCAAAACTTCCATTTCATTTTTTTTTCTTTTTGTGAGAGTGAAATTTGGTGCACTTGCTATTGTAATTTTGATAGATCATGTTGCAATTCTTCATCTTCATGAGTCATAGTAGAGTAATATGAGGGCTTAATGGGTGTTTAATTCTTTTTAGGAGGAATTTTAGAACACAATACTGGTATCTATGCTCAATAGGCCTTTGGAATCACTTAAAAGTGATTTTCCAAACAAGACTTGTGCAATTTGAAAAAAAAATACACCCCTTTTTCTTGATTTTGAGGAGCTCAATATTGAAACTGAATTATCTTTGTGATTTAGGATATTTAATATCTGAAATTTGGCCCTGTAGTATCCCTCTGAATATTATTTCCAATGCCAGAGGTCTGACCTAGTTTGGAATCTTCAAGGAAAAGTTATGCCCAATCTCCCACAATGACCTAATTATGGACTGGTTCAGTAGAGCGAACTTGTACGACATGCCACGTGTCACTGTGTCTATATGATTTGGTGCTTCTAGTATTTAAACTTGATTTTGAGATGGGATGGACCATAATTGTTGTTTACACAACTAATGTGGAAGTTGTTTGTGAGTTGGAAAGATCAAATTTTCTAGGAGAATGACACAGGAAATACTATTGAATTCTCAATGTATTAGATAGGGAAAATAAAATCATGTGTAATGTGAGATCATTGAAATTTATATGAATATATGTTTTATATATTATATCATTGATTAGATGATTATTTTCATATAGTATGTATGGTGGTGTATGTCAAAATCTATCTAGTATGACATGACTATAAAACGTACTTAATTAATAAAATTTAAGGTTTAGAATACATGACAAATGAATTGAATCTGATACACACACATACATATATATATATATATATATATATATATATATATATATATATATATATATATATATATATATATTAATATTATTATTATTATATACGTATATATATAGATATATATATATATATATTATTATTATTATTATTTATATATATATATATATATATACGTATATATATATATATATATATATATATATATATATATATATATATATATATATATATATATATATATATATATATATATATATACGTATATATTATTATTATTATTATATATATATATATATATATATATATATATATATATATATATATATATACGTATATATATATATATATATATATATATATATATATATATATATATATATATATATATATATATATATATATATATATATATATATATATATATATATATATATATATATATATATATATATATATATATATATATATATATATATATATATAAGAAAAACTTTTGGCCAATTTTAATCGAAGAGGTGGAGTATGTAGTGTCCCACGTTGGCAAGGTTAGTTTTGTGACACTTGTAGATGGTCATTTTGATGCAATGACATAATATTATGCATGCCAAAATTATGTATATGCTTGTGTGATATAAACCTAGTTTGGGTCACATGTTTTCAATATGTTTATGATAATATCTATGGTTGTGTGTATAATATTGATTTTGGTTAAGAGCATATTATTAATGTTTTCTCTTTTGGTATCCTAGTTTGGACATAGGTGTATGACAAGGATGGTGATCCAGGATTGAGACAAATATATCCATGGATGATCATGGTTACTTGGAACATACAGTTAATTATTATTTATGGATGATAAATGATTTCAGAAATCATGATACATGATTTTTATGATTATATATGGTTAATAATGTATTGATCAAGATGTGGAAAGGGACATGGTTATTTGCAAACAGGGATGCTCAAATTATAAATGACTATGGAAGTCATGATGGATGATTTTTATGATTATATATGATCAATATTCTATTGAGTATGATGTGACAGGGGATGTGGTTATTTGAAAACAAGGATGTTCAAATTATAAATGGTTTTGGAATACATTTCTTTAGAGCCAAAATGATTGTGGAAGTTGTTCATAATCTTTGGTAAAATGCAAATAAGTTAATTATGAAATTCATTTTATTCCTTTTATCTATGAGATTTTGATTTGTGTAGGTCTTACAACAAGGCCTTACCAACAAAACATCATATGGGTAAGAGCTCACAATCAATACCTTAAGGTGAAGCATAGAGTATCAAATCAAAGTAGATGAGAAACCATGGAAATTAGGGTGTGGAGTCCTCAATCTTCTAAGCACGAAGATGAATGAAATAGGGATGTGGAATACCTATTATCTGAAAGAAAAATATCACTGATGGGAAGCTCATGGTTGAATTTCCTTAATAAAATATCATTCTTGACAATTTTAGAGTGACTTTCTAAAAATAGAAATTGATGTCTAGCATCTCAAGTACAGCTTTCCAAAAATAGTAAATCACCTCTAATCAATGGGTAATTGATATTAAAATTGAGGGGAAATCACTTAAATTATCATTAATAAATACTAATAGTTCAATCTCAACATCATCCTCAATATTATTAATATTATTATTATTGTTAATATTATTATTATCTTTCATGAGACTATGATATTATTATTAAAAGGCAATGATATATCCTCAATCACTTATCACTTATATCCTTGATGATTCTAATGGATATATGTAAATCTCTCTCGCTTTTAATAATTCATTACACTCTATTTTATGAACTCATCAAATAATTTCATATTCCTCTTACAGTCATTAAAGACATGCCATAAAATATTCCTCTTACACTTTATTTAATGCATATGTTACACTTTCCTTAACTAAGGCATGCATACCTCTCCTTAATGGCATGAGTTACACTCCTCTAAATGGAAAACTAGGCATGCATATTAGTCCTCCTTTATGACAATAATTTCTTGCTCCTCCTATAAATGTGTCTCATGTATTCTCACTTGGTAGAGGTGCATTGTGATACCAAGAGATGGAGATATTTATAAAAATAAATAAAAAATATTGTTAGAGGGAGAGACTTGGAGGGTAGGCAAATGATAATCTAAATTTATAAGTAGCTCAACCCAATGGAGTCGAAAGTTAGTGGTATTGAGAGGAAGTGAAACTTGTCTTCCTCAAATTATCTTGTATATATCTCTACTAATGTAATTTGGTACTGCTTCTGAGCTCTTACAACTCGGGGGTTCCAAGGGGAGAAGTTCTCCTTGGATATGGTTTGGTGGAAAACTGGATGGTTCAAATGAGTTGGTTAAGTGATCGAAGAGAGATCATATTCTCAACAATTGGAGTTTAATACCTCTTCAAGTATAATTTTCATTGTCCTAAAATTGTAGTATAGCTTTAGCATAAAACAAAAAGTAGAAATTTAAATTGTTGTAAGCATCAAATTTTTTTTCAAGCTTATGTTATTTGGAATAATATTGGCCAGTTGAAAATGAAGACTAAGAGTGGCTTATATGTATATATGTTTAGATCTCAAGGTGTTATGGTATTATTATTTGTGTAGTTTATTGTACTAACCTTGGTATTGTAGCATTTGAGAAATGAAAGTCAAATATTGATGAAAGTAGTTAAGAAATTCCAAAGGAATCGAGTAAAATTTTCATGAGTTATGGTTTTGTTTCAAGTAATTAGAGACATGTTTTAGAAAGGGTTCCAGGATGTTTTGAAAATTGTTTGAAAATATCCCTGATTGGGAAATGGTATTACTTTTTAATCTTTATGCATGGATAGGTGTTAATTGGAAACCTACCATAGTAGCAAATGGGTGCATAATCGAAATATACGTGGAGGATTCACTAGATCAACCCTTAAAATAAAAATTAAAAAAAAAAAGATGAAAGCCAAGAATTTCAATGAGAATCATTGAGGCAATTTTCATTTAATATGTATGGCAATAGTTCAGGATGCTTGACATGTGTTTGGAAAAATGATTGAATGAAAATAATGTTGGATTAATCTCAAAGCCCTTCAATTATATTACAATGGATGAAATGATTTGAAAATAATTTATATTATACATAAGTAATTATAATTTAATTCAATGTTGCTATTTGTTTTATAGAGCTGTAGATTCAAGCTTGCCTGTCATCTGTTTGGTAGAATTTTGAAATGAAATTCTTGGATTTAACATATTTTATAGCTTGAAAAAAATCATCTAGGCGTGGCTTCATATTGATTCAGGAAAACATCTGGGGAAATCCATGCTTGATGGGCCTATAACTCCTGATTTAATTCTAAAAAAATACTTTTCAGAACCCAGATCATAAATCTGGGTGATTTTACAGATTGTTGTTATTAGTTATGTATGCCTTTTGTTTAGTTTTTTATGAAAGACTAATATTGTTTAGTCCATATTTTGAGATGCCAACATTTAAAGTTTCAATTTCTGAATTTTATGAGATAAATAGGTTGAAGAAGAAAATTAAATTCATTTTTTCCAAGTGTTTAACAAAATTCCTCAATGGCTTTTAATTGTATGCTTGCAAAGTGATTTTCATAAGGCCCCAATGACTGTAGATTACATGTTTGCAAAGTGTTTGTCAAAATTTTTGAATGGTTGTAGCTTTTTTGCATATAAATTTTTAGTGTAAAATTCTTAGTTAGTATAGTTTTTATGTAATAGAAATTATAAATAGACTATTTAATGGGTGTAGCCTCCTATGTCTACATGTTTTTGGTATGAATGTGAAAATGATATTAATAATCTGTTGAAGAGTGAATAGAGAATAAGACAGTTGTTTCTTGTATTATCTAAATCTTTCGTTACAAAAAAAGGATTTTGTTGGAAACAAGTTTACAGTGACTAATTCTGTAGGATTTTGTGCAAATGAGCATAATAATTTTCGTTGAGATGCATGTATGCATGGGTGCATTATTGTGCTTCAATGTATGTAGAAAACAACTACTTGTGCCCAATTTATGCAATTCCATTGTTTTACTTGAGACTTTTTGAATAATAATATTTTTCTGAATTGGTAACAATAGTTTCTCTTGTTGCAACATTCATTATGTAATTCTCAAGATTAAAGCATTGGCATAATAATTGGGGTTGATAATTTTAATTGATGAATTTCTAAACATTGATGGGTCAATATATTTTGTGATTCCATTTCATAAGCATATCATATTTATTATATTTACTAATGAACAAAGGCATATTCTTCTCTCAGTTACCTTGCTATAGGAAGGTTGATACCCATACACTTATATGTGATATTTTTAATAGAAGCATTATATTTTTTGTGGTTATGATATAAAGGGTCAATAAGTGGAGCTTATTTAGCCAAATATAGGAAATCAAATAGGTTGACCTAGTTTAATGTTCGCACATGGAATTATGGTGGAATTTATTTCCACTCTTACTTAGAGCTCATATAGACGTATGAGAAGAGCACATGATATCATATTTTAAACTTGAGAGGAAATGTGTTTTGGAATTGGTTTTAAGGGAAAGTTCCCTTTGGCTTCTTATGTGATATTTTTATATTGAAATAGATGAAGGAACATGATTACATGATAAGTTAGTTAGTAATGTTACAAAAATAAAAATAAAAATTGAGCATTAGTGATTAATGTGACCCCTACTTCTCTATAAAATTGATGGTGGGTAAGGTGAGACCTTATAGTGTGTTAAGTTGGCTAGTCGATGATTTAGTAGTTAGGATATTTTCCCATTAAAATATCTCTCGAAGCCTGAGATGTGTATTTAATAAATTTAGTATTAAATTATTGGTTCTATCCCCATTGGAATATGATTTCAATCTAGTATGGAGTACAAGATGGAAGGTTTGGGAGCATTTGCTAAATATGGAAGTTAGCCAATTTTGGAGATATCACTATAGAGACTATTAAAGATATGTGATATATAAAAATTGCTAAAATAATCAATTTGATTAGAATTTGATGCCAAAAAAAAATTTATAACATGAAATTGAATTGATTGATTGAAGGCAACAAATCACACTTAATTCAGTTAGCATAGTGCATTTGTTTCAGTAATTTTCTCCCCCTGGTCTGGGAGAGATGATATTGGAGGAAATGTTTCAGATAGTTGACGTTAAGAGCACAATTTATTCTTGTAATACTCTAAAAAAGTACTATGATCATATAATTGGCAAAGGAATCCATACTATTACTTTAAAGACCAATTATATCATGCATGAAAACACTCTGTATGATTATGATTACTAGTTTTGTGCTGCAGTATTTACTTTCCTGCAAGTTATGATTCATTAAATATATTTCTCTAACTACATGAGAAAGTGGGATGAAACTCTTTGTATAATGTAAAAGTGAGAAAATTTAAAGGTAGCAGAAGTGATTATAGTGTGTGGGTGTGAGAAATTAGTGTGTGAGAAAAAATAAATGGGAACAATAGAGATATATGTGTAGAGGAATTTGTCTGGTTGTGTGTCAATATTGTGTATGTTGAGACAAGAAAAGAGAGTGTAGAATACTAAAAGTAACTGAGAAGGTGGACACAACTATGTGTGTGTGTAAAGAAAAGGAGAATGTGTTGTAGGGATACAATAGATAAAAGTCACAAATTACATTTGTAATACTAAGGTAGGTCATTGTTCTCGACATGAAAATTGGATTAAAAGTAGAACACTTGACTAAAGTGGGAATGGGCTCAATTATAAGAGGTTGGATCCTCTAGGAAAGTTGTGAATGTGGATTTGAAAGGGGTTGGGGCCTCAAAATTATCGAAAATCCACAGCATAATGGTGTAGGTGAAAGGACCAATCTATCAGTACAAAAATTAGTTATATCAATAATGGATGAGAGAAGTATCCCACAAACGTTTTGGGATGAATTTATTCAAATTGTAGTAGTTATTTTGAATAAATCTCAGTTCAAGAAGAACAATGTGAAAATCCCCTATGAGTTGTTGTATGGGAAGGTGAAAATAGTCAAGCACTTCAAAGTATTTGGTGAAAAGTGTCACATTAAGAATAAGGAGGAGAATATTGCTAATATTGATGCTACAAAAAAAGAAAGAATACTTCTTGGGTATTCATGACATTATAGGAAACATTATATGTCCTATAATAAAAACTCAAGAAAAATAGTACAATGCATTTATGTAAGTGTAAATGAGTCTACTCATATCAAAGAGAAACAACAAAAAAATATCAACTTAATGGAATAGGCTAGCCATGAAGAATATGTTGAAAAATTTCAGGAAGAAGCCAATGAATATTAAAAAAAGTACTTAACCAAAATATACATCAAGGTATTTTCAAAAGCATTTTATCGATAATAAAATTGTAGTTAAGTTGAATGTAGGTGTCCAAAGTAGGACAAGAGTGATGAATCCCTCTAGTCAAGCACATGTTTTTTTGTTATCCATGATTGAACCAAAATATTCTTCTCAAGACAACCAAGATGATAATTAGATAAAGGCCATTAAAGAATAGCTTAATAAAATTAGAAAGAATAAGACTTGGGAATATTTTCTATGACCAAAACTAAAAAATGTAATTGGCACAAAATTTGTCTTCGGGAATAAATTGAATAATGATGGATAACTGGTGAGAAATGAGGCAATAGTAGTATCCAAAGGTGATGCTAAAGTTGAAGGCTTATATTTTTATGAAAAAAAATTTCTTGTTTCCAAATTAGAAGTTCTCATAATGTTCTTAGTCTTTTTTCAGTCTCAAAAAGTTCAAGATAGATCAGATGCATGCAAAATTATCCTTTTTGAATGGTGAGCTTCATGAAGTAGTTTATATTGAACAAATTGGATATTTTCAACTAATAGAAAATTATGATCATGTATGCAAGTTGTAAAAGGAATTATATGGCCTTAAACATGCACTAAGGGCATTGTGTTCAAGACTAGATTAATATTTTCCACACTGTGGATTCAAAAGAGGAGAAATAGACCACAAACTATTTATCAAATATGAAAATGAAAATATATTCAATGTTGTTGTTTATGTTTATGATATTATTTTTGATAGTGATGCAGATAAAATCATTCAAAAGTTTGCAGTTGGTATGAAGTCTTAATTTGAAATGTTTGTGCTTGGAGAAATTTCATATTTCCTTGGTTTACAGATTACACAATCAGAGAAAGGAATATTCATCTCATAGGGTGATCAGGAGTTCATAAATTTTGCTCAAAATTGAAAGTTACAGGTTTGGGTTGAAAATAGGATCGTTGTGTAAATCTCATCTTCCTAATTCCGATGCCGCAAATGGTTCAAAAAACCGACGTCATATGAGGGAGATACCGTGTTCTGAACGAAATCCCAAACAGGGAAAACTTGCGATAGGGTTGACTAGGATGCCATGTCAACATGGTGGATGCACAATCAGCAAAATGAATATTCTAAGGAATATTCCTTTCCATAGAACCAATCCCAGGCTGACAAGTGGCACAATATGATTATTTGAATGTGTTTGTACATTTTGGTATGAGGGTCAATCAGGGAGTGACATGTGGCCATCCTTGAGGCCGCCATGTGTCCCCAAAATTTCACATTAAAATTTTTGGGTGAGGCCATAGAAGTCGAAACCTGCACCTGCGAAAGAGCATGACCATGCCTTACTACGTGAGCCATGTGTTTCTTAACATATAACGTTGTTGGATTTTATTTATGTTATATTTCATTAACATTTAGGGGTTGGGACCGTTGGTTGGGACCGCCAATGGTCCCAACCTGCCAGTGGTCCCATGGAGGTTGGTCGCATGACAATATAATAAACCACAACATAAAAATTTAACACCGAAAGTTTTCAACCATAAAATTTATCACACAATTTTCAACCTTATCACATTTTAAGAAACTCTGCACGGTTAAATCCATATCTCTGACTGTTTCATTAACACGACTTCAAACTCCAATTTAAACATTATTGCCACGGTTCAAGCCTTGAGTTATGCTCTACCATTAACTATCACCACATGGTTGGGTTGGCATGTGGCCACCTAACCATAAAATTTAACATTTCAGTTAGTTCTGGAGGGAATAATGGAGCACTCCCAAATTTAGGGCTGAGTTGGCTATTTTGACTCTAGTTAAGTGGAGTCCTCCACATTTAGTGGATCTTTTCTAGGTGTTATAGGGAAAATGAGCGGGAGACTCAATTTTCACCCATTCTGAGTAAATGAAGAGTCATTATTTACTAATTGGATCATTTTGGATCCATTGGTGTAGAGAAAACAAACATTAGAGTCTTGTAACTACATGTATTTTTAAACTTTTGAGCAAAATTAAAGATGGACATGCCATTAGGAGATGGACCAGCAGATGTAGCTTAGGAGGGGTGAACTGCTTCATCATTCTTGCTATGTAAATGTTATGTGGTGTCTTATTTATCTTTTTTACACTATTGTTTAGTGTTATTTGTGCTTATTTCATGCTTCTAATTCACTAAAATCATCTACAATTCATGTTTAAAATCCTCAATCCTTAAGAAAACTAATGAGATAGGTATGAACATGTTTATAAACTGAAAAGATACTTAGGACAACAAAACTAATACAGTCCTTTCATATCAGATTGGTATCAGAGCTAGAGTTATTTCTCTGGTGTTGTTTAGTGCAAAATATTGTTTAGTTGTTTGCAAGTTTTTAGATGCTTACTAGGCTCAAGCTCAAAAGAGGAGAAGGAAAATTGGTGGGAGCATAAGGGTCTCAAAAAGAGCCAAAGAAAAGGAGAGCAAGATTGCCATAATATCGACCACCTAGTTCACCTCCCAAGGAAGTAGAAGCTACCTTAAGCAACTCTCATAGAGAAGGAGAAATCCATGAAGAAGTTGATCCCAAAGAGGAGGAAAGAGTGTTTAGGAAAGAATTCCTTAACATGACTAAGATGGTTAGAATCCTTTATCAAGAAAGGAATGAGAGACTGGAAGGAGAAGGATCCAAACTTCACAAGGAAATATAGGGATATTCAAGAGGTCACAATGATGAAGATAAGTCAAAGAAGGGTAATGAAGGAAATTGAGGCAATGGAGAAGCATCATCCTCACCCTCATCATCATCATTTTCTACTTCATACTCAGTACATCAACCACACAAGTCAAAGAACATTGGTAAAAGTCATTTTTTAAAAATTGATGTTAATTTTGAATTGCCAATGTTTAATGGTGAAGTCAATACAGAAAATCTTGATAATTGGATTAGGAAATTGGAGGTATTTTTGATAATCCAGAACCTTCAAGATGATGATACTAAAATCCGATTAGCCTCATTGAGAATATAAGGTGCAACACTTGTTTGGTGGGAAGCCAAGACAAAGGAGGAGATCAAGAAGCATGGTAAGATTATTCTATCATGGACTGATTTCATTACTGCAATAAAACAAAAATTTTATCCATTAGCTCATATGCATAAAGCCATAATGAATTGGTAAAACTTTGGGCAATTGAAGGGACAGAATGTGCAAGAATACACCCAATAATTTAGGAGAAGAGCTCTCTTATTAGGGGTAGATTTGCAGACCCAAGATACTTTTCTCAAGCACATAAGAGGCTTACTATTGTGTGAAATAATTGTCGAATTAATTCACCAATATTTATGTATCAATACAGGCTCGTAAACACGAGCTATATTGTGCTCTCAAGATTTAGCTCTTAGAGTAGAATTTTGCATGATTCCTTATGTTGTTTAATTCAAGAATGGAGGCACACAAAAACATCGATGAACACACACCTTGAAAATAAATCAATTCATAGCAAATCCTAGTTGGAAATATTCGTTCTATCTATCTAAATCTGGAATCAAAACCATTACTAATCAACACCAACAATAACTCACTGCTTGAAGAGAAATCTCAAAAACCCTAATTCTGCTCTTCAGAAGTCACACTTGAAAAGAATTTTCTAATCTGAGTGAACCGATAAATGATCTCACACTCACATAGAAAACTTGTAATTACAAATGGTATCTCGAATTATTTCTAATAACAACACTCCATGCCAGTTTCACTATGCTAGGGTTAAACGTAAAAGTGCACTATCATACAGGTTCAGATATCAATTTCTCACACAGACTCCAGTCATGACAGCCTTCAATCCTTCATACCTAACCAACCCATTTATATATCTATATATATCACTTACTCTTGGCATTTTTAATTTCTACTTTGCAGACCAAACTAAATCAGACTCAAGCTATCAGAATGTGCAACTGTTCTCTGGGTATCAGCTTTGAATTACAATTTTCCAATTGTGCTTGGGTAAGATTACTTAGGTTTCTATTATGATATACATTCTCCAATACGACAATGTCATGAATTTAATAAACACATATCGCAACAAGGTATAAAACAGAGGAAAAAATGAATTTAACTCTTGAATTTCACAGTTGACATTATCATGGGAAATTATATAATCATTTCCAAGAAGGTTTCAATTTTCATTGAATGATCAGGTTGCAAGAGTGAATTCTTCCATCACTTTTGTGGATTGAAATTGTGAAGCCTAACACACTAATTCAAAAAACAACCCAAGCTAGTTAAAACTCTGTTTTCAAAGGAATACAGGCTTTTACTAAGGGATCTCAATAATTTAATTTGACCCTACTCTCATGCAAACAGGGCAAACTGCAAACACTAATTTAAACATGCCAAGGAAATGGAGAAATATCTCTACTCAAACTATTCTATGCATCATCCATTTTCTTCCACTTAATCAACACACTGTCTCCTCGTGAATTTCCAACTAAGACCTAAAAAGGACCTACAGCTATGACTCTGCAATGAATCTTCACACTCCTATTTTATGATAAGCCAAACTCTAAGGTAAACAAAACTCTACCTCTTCAACCCAAGTGCATTTGATTCAAGCAGAATTTTTCACTTAATAATGACATATATCTATCACAGTAATTGAAATATGGTCTTCAAGCTATGCACACATAAATGGGTTGAAAATTATTTAAGGCATAGAGTAATTCAACACACAGAACAGTGAACCATTGAATCTTAGTTGCAATTTGAGCGATACTCTGCTACTGGAATTGATTTAGCAATTCATATTCCAACGAAATATTCTCACCAAAGGATCGAATCAAATGCATACCATCAAGCTTTCTTCATCCACATAGAAATACATTCAGCAATTTGTTTGTTTAGGGAGAGGAAAAATTGTTTGTTCAACTCTGTTTCTGGGCAATTATAAAGTCATAATGATGCACATGTGGTAAAAGGTGAAATGCAGTCTCTATGGGATAAATCAAACACACCTCGGTGATAATCACAGGGTTTTTTAAGAGGACACTCCAATCTGATCCTGGAGACCTAAAATTTCTCTGTTATGGCAACGTAAACCCCATGCTGTCCTCGAGTTCCAAAATCAAACAAGTATGCTGACATCAATTTCCAAAATCAAACGATGAGGCACTCAAGAATCTAATTAGCAGTGGTTATGGGTTTTAGGAATAGGAATTACAACCACAACACAATTCTATTTCGAGGAACATTAACTTCTGCAATTATGAATTTGAAAAAATGATATTTGGGAATTCTAACAAAAAGACATTAAGTCCAAACCAAATCGTAATCCAATTTACTCTTCATTCATACATTCAGATCAACGGGATCTTGGGGATTATGAAAAATGTAAATAAAGCATACATCAATTGTCACAACTAATTAGCTCTGCAATTTAAATCACCCAAATTCTGGACGCTTCATCAAATGAAAATCTAGCAACATAAATCGAGTTTCACAACTACTTAACTTTGTAATTTAAAAGCACTGAATCCTCGAAGCTTCAGCACAGGTGGACTATGCCAAACATAAATCGATTTTCTTAACCAACTACTCTACAATTCAAGTCTTCAAAATTATCGCAATGTGAATCAAACCAAAACAAATCGATCTGCAAAAATAATTAATGTTGCAATCAAGAATTTAACCACACAATGCCTATGAATTACCTCTAACTACTCTACTGGACTGAACCAGCTGTGGTGGGCCCTTGCAACACCCATGAAAGCACTGATTACAAAATAATTCAGACCTACATCATTCTGCTTCAAAAACTCATCGCACCCATGAAAATCTTGAAGCAATCAAGAACACACCAGCATTTCAAATCGATTTCTTCTTTAGAACACCAGAGCACAATGTAAATGGATTGCGGAAAGATGTATTTTATTAACCTCCACATCAAAAGGCGAGTCTATGCCTTTATAGGCATGCTTACATTGTAAATTTGGTAACAGTTTCATGACATAGCAGGTGTTGTAGACCAGAGATTTGGAATCCACGAAATTGGCATTTCCTTGTCTAAATTACATTATTACAACTGATTGTAGCTATAATGAGAAAAAAAATCTCTAATTTGAATCAATAAAACTCCACTATGCTTTAGAGTGGCCAAATGGCCCTCCTCCACTTTTGACTATGCCAAAGTGCTAGAAGGATGTTGAATTGCTGAGCTGGGGCTTGTGTTGGAGCTTCCTATGTTGGCATATCCATTGTAGGATGTTTGAAAAGACATAAATTCCTCAAAGTCGAGAGAGCTAATCAAAAAATTTTGCAATATATCCATTGTTCTGCCCATAGTGATAAGTTGAAAAATAGAATGTTACAAAAAAATGCCTAATACTAGCTATAGAACAGTGGAAACAACTCTACTTATACTGCTTTTACCTTTAATTATGGTAGATGAAGGTCTTCCCATTTTAGGGACTTAGGAGAGGAAAACAGGGTTTATAGGTGTCAAAATTAGGCCAAAAATGGGCTAAGGAGGTGATGAATAATAGACAAAAAGCAGCCTCAACATATCCCCCACACTTGAGCTGAGGCATGTCCTCATGCCTCAAAGTCATCATTGTCCAGTCAAAAATTAGTTGCTTGGGCCAACTTCTCCAGACTCTTCCTGAATGAAGCTGAGCATTTTTGTGAAATATGTAGCTATTCTTCTAGCATTTTTCCCCTCTGCAAACTAAATTTTAGATATTTTCCATGACTTCAACCTTCGATTCTTCGTTTGAAGCTCCTCATTTTGTACATACAATCGGAGGTTCCCTTGTCTTAATTGATCATTTACCTTACTTACATATTGGAAGAATTTCTGAAACCTGTGAGCCTTGTTCCTTAGTTCATAGATTTTATTCTAAAGCTTTACTTCTCTAATATTGAAATCTTCATCTTCAGGGGCTGATATCTTTGCTGGGACTGTTGACTGTTGGGGATGACCCTCATCTGATGTATGGCTCATGCCCTGCTTTGGAAAAGGACCCTTTTGTTCTGGGCTTAGGGAAGGGAGAGTAGGAGTAAAATCATGCATATCTTGAGCAATATCATCTGGGAGTTGAAACTGATATGAAGATGAGGGAGATGAAGGAAATTTAGAAGAAGGTGAGGGAGAGAGAGTACCGGAATATGGAAATGAGGTGCAAGGGGACTTACCCATGCTTTTGGTCTTTCATTTCTCTAGTATGGCAGTCTTGGAGGTGAGAGCTAGAGATTTAATAGCATGGATTGGGTTCTTCCTCAAGCTGGAGTTGTGGCCTTGTCGAGTTGGGGGATTTCCAATTAATTCTTCAAGGGGGACAAGGCTTTTCTTCTTTTTCCTAGCTACCTTTTTGAAGGCCTAGATTCATGATTCAAGGAAGGATTGGGCACTGTGGTATTTGTAGTTGGAAGTGCAGTAGATTGGATAGGTGAAAAGGGTGCATTAGGGATGTTTGTTTCTAATTTTTCAAATTGACTGACAAACCTCTGCTTCCATTTTACCTGAGTTTCTTCCCCTGGAAAATTTTCAATAAGGAAATCCTCCCATGACTTTTTCCTTTTGCTCAGCTCAGCTTGCATAACTAATAATCTGTTGTTCGGGAAAATTAGGTGAAGGTGGGCTCATTTCTATCGACTCCCATGGTCCAGGAAGATTCAAACATTCCTGCATTCAGCCTATAGCATAAAATCACACACCCACAGTGAGGAAACTATTTAAAAAAGGAATTTAATTAAAAACTCAACACACAACTTTTATTTCTCGGGTCTGAAGAATCAATGACCGGTCATTCATTATGGCTTCAGAATAGAACGTTGCAAGTGCTCATATGAAGACAGTCCATCTTTCAACGTCCCCCCTCTTCATCGAAATTCACCTTAGCTTCATTATAGATGTTGCATTGCTTATCGTGGAGGGACAACAACGCAGTCATGACTCTCGGTGAAACGTTACCCAGAAATCAAATTATGATGACGATTATGAGTTTAGCCAAATGAAATACAGGCTTATGGTAGAAGCTCATCTGCGTTAAGGATTGGGTCCCTTCCGTATCATTATGTTTACAATCTCATCCCAGCATGGATAGTGTTTTTCCTCATCATCATGCGTTCTTATTCACAGCCTTGATCACCACTTGTAATCATTTTGAAGTATGGACATGGGTTGACAGGATTTTGAAGGGAATGGGCGATTTGGGGATGTAGGATTTATAAATTTTTTTGGCAGGCAGTCAAACAAAAGTAGAGGCATAGGGAAGGTGGAAAACAACATGTACTTGTAGTAATTATTTAAACTACCTATAAATAAATTAAGTAGATTTAAGAACATACCTTTGTCACTTAAATGATATTGGGAATGGACATAACATCACCTTTTGTTAATACAGGAGAAGGTCTACTGTTTGTAGCTCTGCTACAATGATGATCATGCTTAACAACAAAATTTACAATAAATAATAATATCCAGATCAATCAGATTTTTAGACTTGGGCTGCAATTCCAGGGCTTTTACTATTGTTTAAAAAATAGAGCTCTGCACAGTGCATTGGTACCATAGATAATTTGTGATCATGCTATACCTTCTAGACAACAGATTGCCAAGTAAATATTCTGGTCCAGCAGGGAATGTCCAGGTAGAAAGATGACAAATACAGGGTAACTAAATCTTGGAACTGGTTATTGTGCATGTTAGAACCTCCAATTTCTCTGAAAAAGTGCCACTTAGTTTTTGTGATGCGACGCTGGAACCTGTTCACCATATCATGGATTTTATCAAGGCCTGAAATGATAACTTCTTGGGGCATTTTTGTTTAGGGAGCTTGAAATTTCCTGAAAGAAGGCTCCAGGGGGTTTCTTTTCCATAAACATTCTAGTGGGCCCGAAAAAGAATAATTTAATGCCCATTGGATCCCTAGGCTACCACCACCTTATTATTTTATTGAGCCTAAGGTAGTTCCTACTCGGGGCATTCATATTTAGGGAGTCTTAGTTACCCATAGAAGACTCCAGGCGGTTTCGTTTCCGTAGATATTTCCTTGGGCCCGGAAAATAATAATTCTATGCCTAAGGAATCCCTAAACTTCCACTTGTCCATAAATTTTATGAGCCTGGATCATTCGGTGCTCAAGAACTTCATTTTTTGAGTTTCTGAAGACATCTAAAGAAGACTCCAACTCTTACTTTTCCATAAGTAATCCGGCGGGCCTGGATAAAGGAATAAACCCACTCCTGTTGAATTTCTCCTTTATTCTACATGGATAGTGGGGAGAACCACCTGTAGATATGGAAATTGAAAGTCCACTGGTTAATCTATATAAATATATCTATATACATATGTAAAAATAGATAAGAAAAATCAATCAACCAATCCAACAAGAGGCTAGTCATTTCCATGAACCAGCTCTAGTCCTGGATCCTTCTGAATGTCCTGCGAAAACAAATCATGTGAGGGGTTTATGATAAAATTTTAGCCGAAGGCCATTTACCACAAAGGAATTCTGCTCATTATCAATGGTTTTAATATGTACTGGCCCATTATCAAAGATTTCAACTACTTCATAGGGTCCCAACCAATGAGTAGAAAAATTACCCTTGAAGTGTTTGAACTTCCTGTCGTACAACAGGGCCTAGTCGCCTACATAGAATACTTTCTTTTTGATGAACTTATCATGCCATCTGGCTCTTTGATCTTGTACCAACAAGGTTTTGTGGTATGCGTCCTGTCGGATCTCATTGAGCTCATTCATTTGCATCAATCTCTACTCTTAGGCTTTAGTTAGATTCATTCCCAATTGGGCAGTCATCTTGAATGTCTTCACTTGGAACTCAATGGGAAAAAGTACCTGTTTCCCATAGACTAGCTCGTATGGGGTGTGTCTCGTCACATTTCTGTAGGTAATCCTCTAAGCCCATAAGGCTTCCAATAGATTGTCCACCTAGACCTTATGGTGTAGCTGAACAATTTTCATGAGGATGGAATCCAAGACTTTATGTGTGGACTCTACTTGCCCATTAGCTTGAGGGTGGTAGGGAGTAGATCTACGGTGTTTAATTTGATATTGTTCAGTGAGTCCCTTGACCAATTTTGATGTGAATTGCGTAACTTGGTCTATGACAATCTCATACGGTACACCAAATCTCATGAAAATTTCTTCAAACAAAAGCTCTACTACTACCTTCTCCGTGGCAGCATACAATGCTTTTGCTTCCACCCACTTGGTGACGTAATCGGTGCATACCAAAAAGTATTTATTTTTCTTCGACATAGGGGAGATGGGTCCTACAAAATCCAATGCCCACTTGTTGAATGGTTAAATGGATGTCATAGTTTGAAGAGGCATTTCGTTGGAGGAAATTGGCCTCCCCATCCACTAGCAAGCATCGCAATTGGAGACACATTTCTTGGCATCTTTAAAGAGCGAGGGCCAATAATACCCTATACGGAGAACTTTGTACGTGGTTCGTTTGTTGGAAAAATCCCCCCCGCAAGGCTCGTTGTGGGAGGCTCTCAAGACATCATACATTTAATCTTCCTACACACACCACCTCATGATCAGGTCTGGTCCTGTGTAAAACAAGTCTCCCTCGATCTAGGAATAATTAGCACTGCGTTGTACAATGCTATGTTTTTCTCTGGAAGACTTGCTCTGCGGTAATTTCCTTGATACCAAATAGTTTTCAACATGAACGACCCAAGGAGTGATGGAAGAAATGGCGAACAATGCTTTGTCAAGGAATTCATCAGGTACTGAAGTTGCCGTGCTTCCCTGTCCAATATTCAAACGAGACAAAAAGTCAGCTGCTAGGTTATCCCTTCCAGGCCTGTCGATTACAGTTATATTAAATTCTTGCAAAAGAAACAACCATCTAGTTATTATACCATTTTTAATTGGTTTATTCATTAAAAACCTAATGGCAGAATGATCGGTATGGACAAAAGTCTCATAACCGGTAATGTAATGTCTAAACTTCCCAATGGCATGCACAATTACTAACAATTCTTTCTCAGTGAATGTATAATTTAATTCAGCGGGGAAAATATTTTTGCTAATAAAATATATAGCATAAGGATAGTGATCTTCCCTTTGTCCCAAACCTACTCCTAGTGTGTAATATCCCTAAAAGGGATTGCTCAGCAAGGCATGCCTGACAAATGCATTTTTCAGGAATTTGTGCTTCAGATATCATAAAATGTTTTTAAAAACACTCAAAAATCCATTCCAAGTACTGAAACAACCTTTACTCAGCTTTTGTTCTAAAAAAGGTGAGGAAAAGCAGCTTTTCATGCCCTAAAATGACTTTATTCATAAATATGCATAAAATAAAGGGTCATGGCTCTAGTATATGTTAGATTCGTTAAATAGGGATTCACATGTTGAATTTCAGCAAAAAAAAATTCGTTTTTCTATGTTAAATAGATCCTCCATTCCCGACTAGGCTTAAAATTGTTTATTTCCCATGACTTGGAGTATGAAAAAATTTACTGAAGAATAGGGAGCATATTTTCTAAAGGTTTTTTGCAAAAAATGATGAGATAAGTCTTATATAGAGTTTAAAATAGTCATACAACAAATAAATGGAGATTTAATCACTTATACACAAGGAGAAAGACACCCGGCAAAATACTTGAATAACAAACAATACTGTTGAAAATAACACAAATGCTACAAATATGTATTAATATGGGCTGAATAAATCACATAATGGCTGAATAATACATAAATAGGTTCAAGGGCCTCTCTAACCAAACTCCCGGAGGGAAATAGGCACCTCCTCCTCAAGAAATAACACAAAATCAAAGGATGCAACACTGATGTTGCTGCCTCTACATGAAGGACACAGTTTTCTGAAGGAGACTGTGTTGTAGCTGAATATGAATGAATGGCCCCAAGACAAATACTAAAATGAAGCTCAAATTTTTCTCTCTTGATCTCTTAAGCAAGCTGATCAAAAGAGAGGATGGAATTCCTACATGGGAATTCTTTGCACTAAGCAGTGCAGCAACTCCGACTAAGCAACCGAAGTATGCAATTGGTCTCTAGACCAAGAAATCTGAATATGTGAATTAATCTCCTTTGATGCTATGCCATCCTTTTATCTTTGGTGATCCTCCTTACCCCGGACCCCACACAATGTTGAGGTGACTTCTTCATGAAGCTTCCTCTTTCAAAATTGCGCTGCCCTAGCTTGCTTCCCTCCTCTTGTGGTTGTGGTGTTGACTTGGTCAACTAATCCACCTCCAATGCCTCTTTCACACTAGAGATCTTTAGTAGAGTTTACATTTGTGTCTTAGGCTGATCCATGTTGACATTGAGCTAGTTTTCTTGAGTATTTCTTCCTCCTCAAGAATGGTTGTTTACTTAGTCAAACTTGACTATGTCTCCATCTAAAATGTCCTTGTTCACACTTGGAAGTGTAAAACCATATCCTAAGGTGATCTCTTCCTTTATTCATATTTTATTGTTCATGGGCCTCCTTACCCATTTATTCTTCTCCTAGGTGAAAGTAGCGAAATCTAATATTCCAAATTGCTTATGTGCAAATTTTGGAATATTACAGTCCTCCCCTCTCAAATGTTGCTTGTCCTCAAGAAACTGCAAGGATAGGACTGAAAAGAACCCTCTTCTCCCCTACAGAAACCTCATAATATGAAATCATCCAAGGATCAAGGTGTTGTATCATCAATATATCTCCAAGTTTCCCCTCCCAAGTGTACAAGCCATCTATTGGGGAACACCCAAATAGCTAACGCTGTGTGACAATGGAACATCCATGGAAGCAACAATGGGCTATTTGTAGGTCCTCTTGAAGCATGAGGGATGATATAGATTGGGATCCATCATCCCCTTTTGAATCTCTCCTCCCCAAGCTATCAACCAAACAAGTTGAGCAACCCTCCAAAATGGTAACTCATGCAAATCATCCTCCACCTGAAGCTCCGGCAAAGTAGGTGGGCTGAAATTTTGGACATGGTAGACATAGTAGTCTACCCCATGCTTCTTTCCTCTCCACTTAAGACAAGTGTAAAGGATTTTATGATCTTGGGCTGCCATCATGTTGCCCTCAAATGGAAAGAAGGAAGTTAGAGCTCCAAAGGTCCCTCTCCCAGCGCTGTGCATCAAGCTGGCCTAGCCCATCTCATACATGAGGGGTAAGAAATCACCATCATGTGGTATCACATCCATCTCATTGTCCTCCTCATAAAGAAACAAATATTTTTCTGTAGAGGCCATGTCTCTTCCCATGCTCCCCTAGAGCATGTAATGCAGAAAGTTTGGGGATGCTCCTCCCCCAAGAACACACCCACTCCATGTGTTCCTCCTCCAATCATGCTCCTCATATAGGCCGGAATAATATCAACAAATAGGATCATGATCAACAACATGATGAAAGAAAGACTGAAGGTTTTATGTGGTGCTGGAAGGTATGAATAGTCTCCCAAGTGGTCATAGCGTAGTCTTCCCCACTGCGGCTTCAGACAATGGTATGGCAAGTTGTCTCTTGACAAATGGCTTGCTGTATAAGTCATCACACCTACTAGCAAATAGTAGATGGCTGAATATGTCAATTGAGCACACAAGAAGCAACCATATACTGGCCCTGGATCATACATTAGATGGCTGTCTCATCATAATAGCTGGCCAAGGATGGACCATGGAGCCCAAAGAGAAACTTCCCCCTTTGTAGAGCAATGCACTGCAAGGAAATGTTAAGAGTATACAAATATTGTGCTGAACAATCAATTAATGCCAAAACATCTTACCATGCAAGGAAGAAAAGATGGTGACAAGATCCATAGATGAATCCTCCATAGTGGCATGACATACCCATATGAAGAGGAATGAACCACATGCTGTATGAAAATTATCCTTCCCATGCTTGGAAATCCAAGTCAAGGAGAACATACCACAATAACCAATGAGTCCATCCACCACTCTATCAATCTCACCTCCTCTATGCCCATCAAGTGCATCAAATATGAAGTAATCCAGGGAACACTCCACCAATAAGCTCATGCTCCAAAGTGACATCGCTGTTGGCCTATGCAAATAGGCTCCTTCCAACTCATAAATCCATTCTCTGACATGCCCAATGTCAAAAAATTCCCCCATAATGTTGCCATCTCCTCCTATTGCAACATTATGCAAAATGTGAGAGCAACTCTTCCCTTTATCTCTCTCAATCCTCCAAAGCAACAAATTTCTTTGCTACCTCATCATACCTCCATCATACAACTGATGCAGTGAAAACAAAATTACCATACCATCATAATGCATCCACACTCCTTGCTGCCCCATGATGAAAGTATCCCGCCAATCTTCCCTCATCTTCTCACCCCATGGAAAAGGACATGTCATAGGTTGACCAAAATCTATAAAGAGTAGCCAACGCAGCATTTCCTCTTGCTGCCCAGTGTCATAGACTTGCAAGTGTTTTACAAGCCTCTTTCCCCCCATCCACATCCACTCAACTCCTTGTGGATGCTTCTCATCATTCTGCATCTCGGTATTTCTCCAATGAGATATACCATCATCCACAACCAGTTTCTCTTCTTTGCCCCTTATGAAGTGCTGAAAGGAATCTCCTTGGAGATCATTTAGAGAAGATCTCATGTCCACAACCATCTTGAACCGATAAGGATCTGAATTTAAATAAGGAGAAACCTCCTTACTGCTATCTCTTGACAGCGATGTAACCCTCCTCTAGGGTGTTTTGGCTATTTCATGCATTAACTCCTGGATGAACATTTGGTTCTGCATGAATTTATTTGGAGCAAGGTTCACTCCATCCTCCAATAATTCACACTCCAACCTCAAGGGTTGTGTGTAACTTATCAATGATACATGAGGTTGAGGGTTCAAATCTCCCTTTAATCCTCCAAGCTTGCACAACACAGTGCAATCTTGCTGCTCCATCTCAGCAATACCATTTGATCCTGGGCCATATGTAAACAAATCTCCAACCCTTTCCATCAGGTATATAAAGTATTAAGACAACTGGAAACATGCAAGTATCCAGTTGTGACCTTTAAGGACATATCTGTGTTAGGGATATATTAAATATTGAAGAGCAGTCCAGCTACTGTTGGCATTTATCTTTCTCAGATATAACAAGCATTGATATTATGAAAACATACTTTGCTGGCAAATTCTATTGTTGTATAGGCTCATTATTACTCATACTTCCTCCTTTTGCAAGTCTAATATACGGGCTCCTCATATCCAAGCTTCAAAATCGAAGAAAATCAGCAAAATCCCCTAAAGAATTGAGTATCGCACTTTCTCTGCCCATTCTCGCGGTCCATGCACCTAAAGCTCAGCCTGCATGCTGAACCATACCGCACGTTCTTTGTGTAATGGGTGCGGACCTCTGTAAAACATAAAAAGGCGAGAAAATGAAGATTAAAAAGTGAATTCCAGGTGAATTCTAGAAGATTCTAGACGGGAATTTTCGGAATGGATACGCTTTGAAGCTGGTTCATGCATCCCTTTCTTAATGGAGCTAACCCCTTGATGTAAGGAGCTTATCCCTTTGAAGGAGGATTCTATCCCTTCATATTTGGAACTAGAAACCTCCTCTCTTTCACTATAAAAAGAGGCTTTGGGTAGCCTCAAAGGGAGTTCAAGCTTATGAGATTTGAAGTTAAATGCTGTTGAGATTTAGACTTAAGTAACTAAGACTTTCTGTGAGGTTAAATCACTCATCTTCATTTGTCTTAGTTCAAAAGAGTGCAATGCTTGTCACCGAGTAAAGGAGATTCCCTCGCTTTCTTGACTTCTTCGTGAGGACTCCGTCAGACAACATCAAGGCACAGGTTGTAAAGGTTTTCTATCTTTAAATTTAATACAAATATACTCATTTCTCTCATTAAACTGACAATTTGTGGTTTATTTCATAAATTCCTTGATCATTATGATAAGTATGATTTATGATAATGTCTATACAGGTGCTGCATAATCTTTTTCCTTGTTTGTGATTGCATATATACAAAGGACGTTCTTTCAGTGCATGGGAAGGACTTCAACAAAATCAAGTAAGCAAGCAAAGCGTTGGACATAAGGTAGGCCTTGCACCCGTATATTGTTTTTTATAAATTGCATATGCTTAGAGAGAGATTAGTATAATTGGCTGTTTGTTGCTAGTTACTTTTAGTACTAGAGAGATCGGTCTTGTCTCCTAAAGATTTTGATTAACTGCGGCATACAACAAAATGGCGACTCCACCGGGGAAGAACTTTTGTTTCATAGTTTATATTTTGTACTAGAGAGACAAATCTTGGTCCTGCAGATCTGACAATCTACACAACAAAATGGCGACTCCACTCTGGGAAGAACTTTTGTTTGTTCTTGGTTCTCTTTGATTTTTGACTTGAGAAAAGGTTTCTTTTTCTGGTTTTTGATTGATTCACATCTGTCTGGGTACTTTAAATTTTTTCTGTTTTTGAAAATTTAGAAGTATTTTGAATTTTTCTATCATTTTTGCTAGGACCGCACTCTGCATAACTGTTACAGTGCGGGCAGTTTCGCACGTTCTTTATAGAATACAGTGCGGGACCGCACCTGTTAACACTGCTTACATGCGGACCCTGTAAAAATTTTGAAAAATCTCTAGGTTTCTTTTTCTGGTTAATTTTTAGATCTTTGGTTTCTGCCCAGACTGATTATTGTGTCTATCAAGAATTCATTGTTTATGAACTCCAACAGTGTCAGTGTTTTGAATGATTTTCTAGAAGTTTTGCCGATTGGATTATTTTTCCTGTTTGGTCTTTGTAGTGATTCAAATTTTTGACAATCTGTAGTATCTCAGATCACACAAGATCTCTTTTTGTCTATTGAATCCGACCTCATTGTGAAAACATCCTAGTTTGAGAAATTAAGCCTTTTTGATTTCTTTGCAAATCTTCGAAAAGAACTTGTTTGAAAAGTTTTGAATTTCATTTATTCTTTGAGTGTTTTGGAAAACATATTTTGAGTGTTTTTGATCTGATTGATAGATTCTTAGTTTGCTGAATAACTAAGAGAAACATTCATAAAAAAAAAAAAAAAACTCTAAAAAGCTTTGACTCAATTTAGATTAGTTTTTTAAGATTAGTCTTCATAGTTTTGAATAGTTTTAATTTTTGTAGATTTCTTTCGAAAGAGAATTGTTTTGTAGCTTCTTGTTTGGAAAAGAAAATAGTTTTTCTTGTGAGCTTTGATAGTTTAACGAAAAGACAAAATAGTTTCTTTCACTTAGTTTCCATGTTTGAAGAAGAAATTTGAAAGTTGCATTCTCTAACTCTTCTTTAGATAGAAAATTCATTGAAAGAAAAAAGAATTGAATATCATCATAGACGCATTTTAGTGTTTTTGGAGGTCGAGTCTTCACACCATAACAAAGTTTCATTTCCGCGCCCATTTGACTTAAGAAACAGCTCTTAAAAGTAACGCTTAAATAAAATACATCTAGTAATCTTTTTATTTTTAGGGCTCTCATCACCAACATAGCTTAGGCTAGTATCTTGGAGTAGGGAGTAATTAACTCTCCAAGGTAGATAAAACAAACAAGTAGATATATCTTGCGGTAGGAAGAATTCCAGTTGTTGCATGCATGCTCTGGGAAGCTCCTCTTAAAGGAGTTAAGCACGAGATCATATCTGAACCAGTGGGGTAATCAATCCTTCCTCATTGGGAACGATAGAAGATATAGACGTATTAAAAACGGTAAACCTCGGATAGACCATTGTCGAGGAGCCAGGGGTCACTTGTCGGTAAACCTTGGATTCTGTTCAAGGAGCCTTCAAGGGGATTGAGCTTTGTTACTCTGCCCTTGCGTGTGTGTCGGATCTTAGACTGTTCCCCCAGGTATATTTGTTTCAGTTGGTAACCTTAGAGGCCATAATATTTAGGATTCTTTCCTAAGGTGACGGTGGAGGGAAGATCCCACTGTACCTGGAACAGACGTCGACTAGACTCACTTGGACTCTCTGGGGGGTTCTCTTCACTCGAGATGGTTATGTGAAGAAACTTGTGCCACTCTGTTTCATTAAGCAGGTTGTCGGGGTAACTGTTCCAACCGCCCTTTTCGTGTTAAAACTCTACTAAGTTGGATTTCATCACCAACTAGTGATTTTAGTACGGAAAGTTACTTGTTTGTGTGTGGTTTGAACTCTTAGATTTTTAAGCGTATGATTCAATTGTTTGTTTCTTAGAGACTTTAGGTGTTTTCATTGAAATTTTTCTTTGTTTGCGTGTGATTAGATAATTTTTCATCGTGGCGGAATTGCCGAGACAATCCCGGAGAATACAAGGGAAACCCCGTGAATTTACACCAGGTCATTTAGAAGGGCTTCGGGCTCTGGTACCACACGGTAGCCGTAGAATTAGATCAACAGAAGCTGAAAGCTCTGCTATTGTGATACATCCTGATCATCAAATTCCCACAACAGAATATATTCAAGAACCGATTTCAGTTTCTGAAGTCACTGAAAATATTTCTCCTACAGGAGAATTATCTGACGAACCTGAAATCTCTGAGCCTGAAACCGAATCTTCTGTGTTAGAAACATCTTCAAGATTTATCTCACCAACTTCTAGCGATCTAGGTTCACCAAGGGTTAGAAATATCATTACTGAAAATCTTCCTTCTGGGCTAATTTCTATAGAAGAACTTACTAATCCAGACGAAGACATATCTCTTCCCAACTCCCCTCAATCGTTAAATCTTAGGGAGCGTGAATCCATTTTCTACAACCCTATTCGAACTAATCCCTGGTATCTTTCTTTAACTGATTTTTTAGAGAATCCGGGTCTTACTTTTTATCCACCTCGAGCTCCATTCCATCCTACACCCAGAGGTTACTATCCGTCATCTATTATGGCGGGAGAGTCGTCCATGTTTTCGCAAACGCCTGAATCTTTTTTACATGGTGGTCCTTCTGTTCCTGCGGGATATCAGTCTTTGTCTGGTACTTTCTCAGGAGCAACTCCTCAACCTGTCGAAAATGTGTTATCATCTGGTCTTGGTGGACTTAAAATTGAAACGTCGAACGCAGAGCAAGTTTTTATGATGTCTGGTAATACTCCTAATCCTCAAGCTCAAGGCAGTCAGTTTCCTTCTGGAGGTCAACCTCAGGGAATTCAGTTACCACTTGGGGGGCAACCTCAGGGTGGACAATTACCGCCTGGGGGGCAACCCCAAGGCAGTCAGTTACCACCTGGGGCTCAACCTCAAGGTAGCTTTTTCTCAGGACAAACTGTGGATCAATATTATTTTGGGGGGCAGCCCCAAGGACAGTACATACCTCAAGGTTACCAACCCCAAGGACAGTACATTCCTCAAGGTCAACCCCAAACTCAATATGCTCCTCTGGGTCCTCAACAACCCCAGCTTCAGTACGTGCCTCAAGGTTATCAACCTCAAGGGCAGTACCCGATACAAGGATACCAACAGCCTTCTGGTCAACCATCTATTCAAGGAACCGGAACTTTACCTTATTATCAACCCTACGTTCAACCAGGTTTTGGTCCTTACGTTCAACCTTCTACGGGACAGTACCCCGGAATGATGGTGTGGGATCCGTCCCAATATCAGCAGCCTTTGCAGCCTAATGTGCAGATACCTTATCAACCTGGTCAGCCAATGGTTTCTGGTTCAATTCAGCAGCCTGGTCAGCCAGCTATTCAAACTCTTGCACCTAGTTCAGTTCAGCAGGCTGGGCCTAGTACACCTCAGACTCCGCCCCAAACTGCTGTAACTGCTGCAACGTCTGTTCAACCTGTTACACCTATTTCTGGAGTGTCTGTAGCCCCGAGTTCGGCTATCCCTGTATCCGGGCAAATCCCTCAGGTCTCTGTACCTCAGTCAGGGCCTACAACTCAGACTACAGTTCAGATGCCTGCAGGACAATCCGGTACAAGTACAGTTGTTACGAGTCAACCTCAGTTTACTTATCAACCGTACCAAGGACAGCCGCAATACGGTCCCTATGTTCAGAATCCGAGCTACCAACCATACCCCGGTTATACTTATCAACAACCTCAGTATGGTCCGATTCATCCTGGTTATCCGGGAGGTTATACAATACCCAATGCTAATCCAATTCCTAGTTATCCCGGGTATCCGCCTCCTGGATCTGCTTTGGCTTCTCAAGGTTTTCGTGACCCTAACCGTCAGTTACCGTTCATCGCAACTTTGGATTTACCAGATTTGACGTGCCTTACTAATGATCCTATTTTCTATTATCAGAACTGGCCGTCAATGCCTCATAAGTTGCCCAGTGACATACCAAAATTTGAAGGTAAGTCAGGAGAGGATCCATCAAATCATGTGATGACTTATCACCTTTGGTGTGCATCTAATTCTATTGTTGATGATTCGATTCGCTTACGTCTTTTCCAAAGGACACTCATAGGTCTTGCAGCCAAATGGTGCATTGAGTTGCCACGAGGCTCGTTTCATAATTTCAGTCAGTTAGCAACGTCTTTCTTAACTCATTTCCAGTTGCCTGTCAGATACGACAATGGCACAGAATTATTAACCTCACTAAAACAATCTACGTCCACGTATATTTCTGATCATATTCATGAGTGGCGACGTAGACGGCGATTGGTGAAGGTCTATATTCCGGATCAAATTTTGGCAGAGTGGTTTGTAAAATCATTACTGCCTAAGATCACTGAAGATGTAGCTAAGGCTGGTGTCGTTACTGAAGAGCAAGTAATTGCTCAAGCTTAGTACCTAGACCTCGTTTATACGCAGTCAGGTACTTTACATGAAAAAATTCCGGATTTACCCAAACAAGGTCAAATTGCTGCTCCTCCTTCAGGGTCTCATGCCGCTGACGGTATGATTGGTACGGTTAGTTCCAAAAGTAAGAAGAAATCTTCAAAGAATTCTTCTCCAATCATAACTTTACCTGATTCCCCGAAGGGAGAATCCTTTCAAGAAGTTTCTGCCGATATTCATGTCGTTGAAACATCTACGGCAAAATCAAAAACCGGTGGTAAAAAGAAAGGGAGGAATAAAAACAAGAAAAATTCGAAAGAGAAAACAGATAGAGAAGAATCCAATGATGAGAAACGTAAACCTCGTTATCCTTGCTTCATTTGTGAACAATATCACTTCACGAAAGAATGCCCATATCGAGAAGAGGTTACGAAACTCATTAAAGGATCGCAACAACCTGCTGTCTTGAAGGATCCTTTTCCAGTTCAAGATAGTAAGATGATTGGTTCTTCCTCGACCACTTTAGAAGAGCCTATTATGATGATGTCTCATATAAGGGTTGCGACGCGATCGCAAGATTACGGTTCTAAGAATCCCGTCGATGGCAAAGAAGGAGAGTCTTCCAATGCCAACGCATCAAATACAACTCCTCCTGTTTCCGGTCCACTACAGATCGAGAAACAAAATCCAGACTTGATAATCAAGCCGCCTGCTAAAGGTGTTCTTCGTAAATCAGCTTTCAATCCACATGCGAGAGCTGCTCAGAATTACAACATTGTTGAAGATTTAGCTATTTCTCCTTCAACAATGTCGGCTTTGGAAGTGCTGCAGTCGTGTCCAGCACAGCGTAAATTGTTATTGTCTGCCATAGGAGCTGTTGATGTTAATGATTCTAACCTTATAATCTTCGATTTAGAAACTAGTACACCACGTCTTCCTCACCAAATGGCTTTCCAGATTCCAGTGTTAGTCAAAAACAGACCTATTTTTCGGACTGTGATTGATGAGGGAGCTTCAACGTGTATTATGTCGCTTCAGTGT
Organism: Pinus albicaulis; assembly: GCA_034641835.2. Classification (NCBI taxonomy): domain Eukaryota; kingdom Viridiplantae; phylum Streptophyta; class Pinopsida; order Pinales; family Pinaceae; genus Pinus; species Pinus albicaulis. The sequence goes on from CM076580.1 coordinate 1,444,000,576, forward strand.
TGGAAATCTCTTGGTTCTCCTACACTTAACCAATCTCCGATGATTCTAAAAGCTTTTGATGGTCGAGGTTTTCAACCTTATGGTATTTTGCAGGATTTACCCATAGGGGTTGAAGGGAAAATTGTTAATCTAGATGTGGAAGTGGTTGATGCCCCTCTAGATTACAACCTTCTACTGGGTCGTAGTTGGTCTTATGCTATGACTGCTGTTGTCTCTTTGGTCTTTCGACTTATAAAATTTCCATATCAAGGAAGGATCGTGACAATAGATCAGTTAACTTATTTTTCGTCAGACCCAGCCTCTACAGAAACAATCCAGCATGTTGGTAAAACGACTATCTCTTATAAGGATGTTGGAGTAGGTTTGATTAAAGATTCTCGTTTACTAGGAACTTTTTCCTTTCCTCCTCCTAACGTATCGTCTTCTACAGCAACTATTCATATGATTTCGTCAGACACACTTTTGACTGATGACCCTTGGATACTACCTTCGGAATCCGAGATTGACTCATTTGATGGCGTGATGCCTTTGAGTCCATTTGAAATTGCGTACCAGACTGTACAGTCTTTTTCCAACACCTTTTCAACCAAAATTGATCCAATGAATGGGATCCAAGAGGAATCACTTTCTATTTCTAGTTCAGACACAACGACATTTCCTGAAATTGTTCATACAGATGAGCAAATTCGTGAGTTTTTGTCTGTTGATGATTTACCATGGGAAGATCTCCATCATAGGTCTTCATTCTTACCTAAATTAGATCATTTTGAAAATGATTTCGCTTCAATCTTTACTGCTGAATATGCCAAGGAACCTCAGAATCCATTGAAAAATTCTGATTCTGAGTTAAATTTAGAAAATATATCTAGAACGGTTCCAATTGACATTTCAGTAAAACCTGGAATAATTGAAAACATTCATATAGGTGCTTGTTGTTCAGACGAAGAAATTCAGACTTATAAAGCCCTATTTCAAGAATTCCGTGACGTGTTTGCCCGGTCTTACGAAGAAATGCCAAGAATTGATCCATCGATCGTAGTACATGAAATTAAGACTTACCCGGATGCTAAACCTGTTCGTCAACGATTACGTCAAATACATCCTAGAAAAGCTGCTGCTATAAAATCTGAAGTTGAAAAATTACTTCGAGCAAGATTCATTTATCCAATTCCTTTAATGGATTGGGTATCGAATATTGTTCCTGTGACTAAAAAACAAGGAACAATAAGAGTATGTATCGATTATAGGGATATTAATCGAGCGTGTCCAAAGGACAATTATCCAACTCCCTATATCGATCAGATAATCGACGATTGTGCTGGAAGTGAACTATTTTCCTTTATGGATGGTTTTTCCGGCTACAATCAAATAAACATACTCCCTGCAGATCAACCTAAAACAGCTTTCATTTGTCCATGGGGAACATTTTCCTATTGTAAACTACCTTTTGGACTTAAGAACGCTGGAGCAACTTTTCAACGGGCTATGTCTTATGCGTTTCATGATATTAAGCACATTGTTCAACCATATCTTGATGATTTACCTGCTCATTCATTACGTAGGGCCGATCATCCCACTCATTTACGAGCAATTTTTATGAGATGTCGGCATTATCGGATAAGGTTGAATCCGCATAAATGTGTTTTCTGCGTAGAATCGGGTCGTTTACTGGGATTTGTTGTCTCAAAATCAGGCATTCGTGTTGATCCTTCGAAGGTCGAAGTTATTGTTAAATTGCCTCCTCCTTCGACATTGCGCCAACTCCAGAGTTTGCAGGGGAAAGCAAACTTTTTACGTAGATTTATTCAGAACTATGCCGAGCTTGCAAAGGGTTTTACCCGGTTGTTGAAACAAGACATTCCGTTCTTTTGGGACGAGGTCGTTGATCGATCTTTTGATGCACTTAAACACGCGTTGACCCATGCACCGTTATTGCATCCTCCCAACTACAACCAGGATTACTTTCTATATCTCGCTGCTTCTCATTCCACTATTGGGATGGTACTAGTTCAGGAAGATGAATATCACAACGAACATGTGATTTATTATCTTAGTCGAAATTTGAATCCGACTGAAATCAAATATACACATGTGGAGAAATTGGCCTTGGCAGCTGTTCAAGCTGTCCAACGTTTTCGAAATTACATATTGTTACGTAAAACCACAGTAATTTCTGATTGCAACCCTATGATGTATATTTTGACCAGACAATTGCTAGGGGGCAAATATTCTAAATGGATAGTTATCCTACAAGAATTTGACTTGGAGTTTGAAAAATCCAAGGCAAAGAAATCTTTGGTTTTTGCGGAACTAATGTGTGATTTTCCCTCTACTGATATTGAAACAGTGGCAGACGAGTCCATTGTGGACGAATCTTTGTTTCTTATCAGTACGCTTGATCCATGGTATGGGGATATTATTGTATATCTCCAAACCCAATCTTTTCGGCCTGAAATTTCACGAACTCAACGACGGAAAATACGCTTCCAATCCCAACAATATAACATCATTGGTGATACTCTTTATCGACGAGGAGCGGATTCTATTTTCCGACGTTGTTTAACTCATGAAGAAGCTGAAAAGGTACTCAATGACTATCATTCTGGAGCATGTGGCGGTCATATGTCTGGGTATGCCACTGCCCAAAAGATATTGCGTGCAGGTTATTTCTGGCCAACATTATTTAAAGATTGCATTTATGCGGTTCGAAAATGCCACAACTGTCAGATTTTTGATAGAAAAATGCGCGCGCCACCCGCTCCTCTTCACCCTATAATTGCTGTTGGTCCATTTGCAAAATGGGGTATCGATTTTATCACATGTAACCCTCACTCGGCCGGGGGGCATGCCTATATTATTCTCGCCGTAGATTATTTTACGAAATGGGCCGAGGCGATGCCTACATATTCAGCTGACGGCAAGACTGCTGCAACATTCGTGTTCAATCACATAATTGCTAGGTTTGGTGTTCCTCAAGCTATTATTACATATCATGGAAGTCATTTTCGGAACATCATGATGACTGAATTAACAGAACAACTTGGCCTACGCCACGATAATTCCACTCCGTACTATCCACAAGAAAATGGCCTGGTTGAAGCTATTAATAAAGTTTTAGTCACCATGATTAAACGAATCATTGGTATTCACAAGAAGAATTGGCATTCCATGTTATTTTCAGCGCTTTGGGCATATCGAACCTCAGTCAAAACATCAACGGGTTTCACTCCTTTTCAACTAGTTTACGGTTTAGAAGTTGTGCTACCAATTGAATGCGAAATACCGTCATTAAAATTAGCTATAGAATTACTTCCAGCTACGTCTGAAGAGGAAAAACGTTTATTGTACTTGGCCCAATTAGATGAGAATCGGCGAAGTGCTGCAATAGCAAACGAGGCTCATGTTAAAAGGATAAAAGCTCAGTATGATAGAAATGTGACCCCTCGAAATTTTTCATAAGGAGACCTAGTTTTACTTTATGATCAAGCTAACGACAAGCTAGGAGCTGGAAAATTCGTGCCTATGTGGCATGGTCCTTACATTGTGAAACGAAAGTTAGCAAAAGGGGCCTATGAGTTAGTGGATTTTGATGGTGTCCCTTTAGATAAACCCAGAAATGGGCTTTATCTAAAGAGATATTACGCTTAAACAAGGTGTGGAGATTTTTTTGTTAGCTTTAGATTTCTTTACTGTTGGTGTGTTTTAGATTAAAAAGTGTGCCTAGTTTAGAAGTGTGTTTTTCACTATGACTGCTTATCTGAGTTTTACTCTTGATATTGCAGATGTCGACGTCTCTTCAAACCTACATTGGTTTTGCTGATGGTGCTTGTCGTAGTACACAGAACATTTCTTCCGCAGCTTGGGTTATCTATTCACCCTCTGACGAGTTAGTATCCATGCATGGGGTAAGCCTTGGTCAAACAACAAATAACATTGCCGAGTATAGTGCAGTGATTGAGTTATTATCCGAGTCCATATCATTTGGAATTCGGAGTTTGATTGTAAGGTTGGATTCTGAACTTGTTGTATTACAGCTTAACAGGGTTTATACCATTAGAAATCCGGTGTTATTACGATTATTTTTGAGAGTTCGTCTCTTGGAACGTGAGTTTGATTACATTGAATATCAGCATATTCCAAGACGTTTAAATACATTAGCAGATTCAATTGCTTCTAGTATGATAAATAGACATTTGCAATAATTAAAAGCAGTAAAACAAAAAACATTCATTTATGTACGCAGATAGGCGTCAAAAATAGTGATATATATCATAGGAGTGTGTTCAAAAAATATACATCGTCTTCGATCATAGGTTGGAAACACCTTATGATCGGCAAAAATGGTAACACAAAAGTACAAAAATGAGTCTACATGATCATCTCATCACTGATGATGATCTCGATAGGAAACAACTGCTCGAGCTACCCTGCATAGGAACCTTCTGAAAGGTCCTGGGACTCCAATCACATATCTTTGAAGCCTGAAGGGAATATCATCTATACTCGTCTCTGGTATGTCTAGAGTCAAGTGCTCTAGATGATGTTCCAAATCAGTCAAAATTTCTACTGATTGGCCTGCTGGGGCGGGTGCGGGCGCAACTGGTTGCCTCCTCTCGAAAGGTTGGAGATGAGCTGGACGTTGTGGACCCACATCTGTATTTAAAAAACTTTTGGTTATTAATTTTCTAAGACGATAAAAAATTAAAAAATTTAGAACTTAGAAAACGTTGAAAAATGTTTTACCTGAATCATCCCACTGTTCCCCTGCAGGGAGAGACATCTCTCTATCTCCGCGGAAATCTATCCCTGCATATGGAAAATCCTCTATCGTAAAAATTTGGCGATCCAGCCAATGAAAATATGAAGCAGGGAATCGTACAATCTCAGCGCCCTCGATAGCATGATGAGCCATCAGCGCGGACCAGCGAACCATTCTTGGTTCTCGAAGTCGACCGGCATCAACTGAAATACTCTGTGGAGCTAACTGAGGGACCCTCTCCAAAGCAAAAGAAACGACAATGGAACCATATCCAAAGTTTTTTAGTTTCCCGGTTTTTGCTCGGGTAAGTTGGCCTTTTATATTTGCCAACACAGCTTCGCACCAGTTGAAGATGGTGCCACGAAAACAGTCCACAGCAATGCGCATTTGGGAACCAGTAGCTACATGCAGCGCGGCACTCCCACATAGTTTGGTAACAGTGAATGCTAAAACTTTCAGTTCAGGACGGATGATATGTTTTATGTCAATCCGTTTGTCCCGAGGATCTGCCTGATCATCGCAAAATTCGAGTTGAAGACTAGCGACAGTCTGGCCACCTGGCCTAGTCCCAAACAAAGATACATGTTCGCCCCTCTTGGACAAACCAGTCAAAAAGTATATATCCTCCAGCTCAATTTCGAGCCGGTGGCCACCAATGAAGAAACACTGGTCCTCCACATGCCATCTGTCTACCAACCATGTTAAGAGTTCCACTTGTGCCCTCATGCCAGAGATGGCCCAGAATTTGTATAAGCAGCACGCTCTTAATGCCCTTTGTGTGGGCAAATGGAGTATTGCAGCTTCATCCACATCCTCATGTTCCCTTTCTCGCCAAATAAGCATCTTGTTAATCCTGCAACATAAAATAAGGCATATTAGCATGATTTCATTTGAAAAATTTTGGCAGAAATTTGAGAAAACTATGCTTGAATTTTAACCGCGCGGGTACCGCACCCGCCCTTTGTAAACAGAGCGTAGCTCCGCACGCAAGGTGTGTGCTGGGTGCGGCACCCCCGATTTTTTCCAGTTCAGAAAAAATCGGGGTCCGCAGGCAACCTGTGTCCCGCCTGCGGACCCCGCGGGCGCATTTTTTTGACCTATTTTTGCCCTAAAAAATCAAACTAAAGCCTAAAAACGAATTTTAAACGGATGAAAAACAAGATAAGGAGGTTGTGGATTACCTGGGGCTGACGATTTTCGATTCCAACGGTTGAATTTTCCAGAATCTTCACGGGAACTTTTTATCCAAAAGCTTTTTACTTTTCACTCTGCAACTGAATGGTAAAAATGAAATAGAAAAAGTCCTTTTTATAAGTTTTTTCGAATGAATGAATTGTAAATTTATTTATTTTTCACTTTAAAAGGGATATTTTTTAAAGCATTTTTATTTATCTTAAACAGGTATGTGTAATGTTTTGAGTTTTTGTGCAGAAACAGGATTTTTCAGGTGAAATAATCATTTTTCAACAAAGAGCATACTTTTATCACTTTTTCGGACTCTTTCAAAAAATTTACGAAAAAGCGAAACCTTGGAGTCCTCTTTAAGCTCTTTTCAGACTCTCTAAATATGAAAAGATTGTCGAGTACTTGACTATTCAAACTCGTTAAAGTAAATGAACAGTCGTCCCTTCAGTATAATTTTACCCCTTTTACGGACTGAAATGGACTATTTACGAAAAAGGTATACGTTGACTAAATACGGTCAATAGAGTTCTCTCCCGCATTATTTTATCCTTTTTCGGGCTCGAGAGACTAAATTTACGAAAAAGAACACCTATGGAGTTTTCTTAAGTTTTTCTTCTGACTCCCTAAAACTGAAAAACACCGAGTTTCTCCTATACTGGACTCGTTAAAACTTAACAGTAAAGGACCTGTTTAATTTTCAACATGAACGAACCACTCCTTCTTAGGGTTCGAATTTTAAACTAAGTTGGACTCACCCGAAGGGTGAGCTTATAACCAAGCAAATGTTATCCTCCTCAAGCTTGTCAAAAATAAAGAGGTACTTGCCAGAAATGGTGGGGGAAAAGAGAGAAAAATGAGCATGTTTGTTGTATTTTAAAATTTTCCGAAAACTCAGTCGACCACTCTTGGACACGACACTTATATTCACCTGGGTTGGGAAATCCTTTGCTTAACAGTTAATCAAACCACATTGAAAATTTTCAGCCGGTTTCTGGGTATTAGCTTTGAGTCAATTGTCACCAAGCCATCTGCAGTGTCGTTATGTGTCCAAGAGAATAGTTCAAACAAAACCATTCATCCGCAAAATATCTGTCATCCATCATTGACCATCCCTGAGTCAGTCCTTGCCAACATATTTTCAAAACTTGATCTATGATTTCGTGTTGTGGGCTTGCCTACGACAGATCGCTTTCTATCGACATCAGCACATTATCTAGGAAGTTGATCCAGAAATCGTCAGTACCTTGAAATCTTCATGCCTCAATGGCAGGTTTCTCGCTTTCGACGACAGGTTACATTAATGACCTTCGATCGAATGACTCCGTGAAATGTTCGACTTCAGCTCATTCATTCACATTCCATGGACTGTACTGAGTACTTTGAGAGCCATTGACATTACTGGTGGTTCCTCTCACACTTGTTAACAGTTCACATCATTGACTGGTAATCAAGTGGTTTCTACCATGTTCGACTTCAATACATTCATTCACATGGATAGAATCGTACTGGTTCGAGATACGGAAATCAAGACCCTGGATCTAGTTTCCACCATCCAGGTTGCGAGGAATTTTGTTGTCATCTATACAGTAGACTTTTGATAAACAGATGGCTGCGTCCATACTGTGTCTACATATATTTGTACTATGATGTATTCAAAATCATTCCCGTATCAGAACGATTTCAGTTAGTTTATAGTTAGTTTTTATCTGAGTATGGGAATGCCTACCTCAGTGATGACATATACATGTATATATTTTGCATTGAGTGTTTTTACAGGTACCGACTGGGGTGTCCACAGGATGATCTTTGAAATGATAAAGTACTGCACTCTTCATATATGACAGACTATAGCTTCATCTATTATAGACTTTGCACTTTAGGGGGCAATTTGTTACACTGAAAACTGTCACCTTGACATTCTACTGACCGTATGAGCTCATTATTACTCATACTTCCTCCTTTTGCAAGTCTAATATACCAGCTCCTCATATCAAGCTTCAAAATCAGAAGAAAATCCCTAAAATCCCCTTCAAATTGGTATCGCACTTTCTCTATGCATTCCCTGCGGTCCCGCACCTAAATCTCAGCCTGCATGCGGAACCATACCGCACGTTCTTTGTGTAATGGGTGCGGACCTCTGTAAAACATAAAAAGGCGAGAAAATGAAGATAAAAGTGAATTCCAGGTGAATTCTAGAAGATTCTAGATGGGAATTTTCGGAATGGATACGCTTTGAAGTTGGTTCATGCATCCCTCTCTTAATGGAGCTAACCCCTTGATGTAAGGAGCTTATCCCTTTGAAGGAGGATTCTATCCCTTCATATTTGGAACTAGAAACCTCCTCTCTTTCACTATAAAAAGAGGCCTTGTGTAGCCTCAAAAAGAGTTCAAGCTTATGAGGGTATGCTTTTGATGACTATTTCAGTGGCTTTTTAATAGAATTTGTGAACCTTTTTGTATCATGAATTTGGAAAGTAATAAGGAACCATAACAAAACATGTGAGAATTGATATGCAAGACTTAGCCACTGATAATGGTTATTTTCTGTACAGGAAAAGGAGAAAACGAGGAATTTCCGTTCCAAAGGAAAGGACAAAGTCGAGATAACTGCTGTCCCTCTGAACGAGAACCGAATGCAAACAAGGCTAAATAGATTACAGCAAATCGGCTCGGAAAAGAAGGAGAAGACACCAGCTCGGCGCCAAAGAAAGGAAAGGATGAAGAATTAACAGTTTGGCGAATCCCTCAGGATCTTCGATCCTGAGGGATCGCTGCTTTATTTATCATGTTACTTGGACATCTCCGCCATCACCTTTATATAAAGGGACAACACTGTTAGCTTGATAGATAGGATACGCTTTTATGTAATTTTCTGTAAAACATCAACTTTGATTATTGAGTCTCGTTGAGAACTGGTTCAATGTATTTTTGACCGATGCATTAATAAAAGCTTGGTGATTATTTCATCTCTGCGTCTGGATTAACTTAAAGCGGTGTATCCTTGGAGGCTAAGGGCCCGGCCCCGAAGGACACTTGCTTCTGTACCATTACGACTTGACTTTTGTGTGGTTTGTTTATCATTGTTATTTGGTAATTTGATATGCTTTATAAGTTCATATTACATGCTTTGTTAAAGATTGAATCATTGAGGTTTTTTACAGATAGAATCGTGTGTTGACTCCGCATCAAGTTATTAATCCTTTCAAGAGTTAATTGCATGTTCTTACTGTTTTGTTACAGAGCTGTTATACTAAACGTTCGTGTTGTGCGCGTTTCTGATTTATCAGTACTGTTCCATAATTCATTAATAGTTATTGCTGTTCCATTAGTGTGATTTGTGTGAATTGCTTTTAGAGTGAAAGAATGTTATTTGATTGCAAAGAATGCATTTGAGTTAATAGATTAAGTTTGGTTACAACCTGCGGGACTTAGTTATTCAATTGCTGTTCCATTTTAGACTTGCTGTTCTATTTCAGAATTGTTGTTCAATCCTTTATTTGCTTTGCTATTCCAT